>CM035228.1:78210766-79410766 GCA_020226215.1 Sindora glabra
GGTTGTAAGGGTAATTTGGAAAAAAATTCTTAAATGAAGAACCGGGATAGCTGACAAAAATGGGGAAATGAAATGAATTGAAAGACTTTTAAATGGCCTGAAGGGCACTCTAGTAATTTTACAAAGTTTAAGGGCATTTAAAAAATATTTTTTAAATTTCCTTCATACACCTTTATTTAATTCTAATTATATATTAACTCATATAAACTTTTATTCTTCATATTCTCATTTTAAAATACTATTTTCTTTAATTTAGCCCTCACCTTAAATAAATCCACAACAATTTATTAATTATCACTTGTATAAAGTATTGAATAAATATATAAATAAAATAGGTTCCAATTCCATGTAATCCTACAATTAATTAAATTATACTTATTTCCTTCATAAAATCATATTTATTTAATTAAAATATCATTCTATACATATTTACAATAATCCTAATTATCGGCAAATATACATAGTAACTAAATAATTGATAGAAACAAAAATCTAAAAATATTAGGGGTGTGACAGATTTAACATAGAAGCTACAAATTATGACAAAATTTTGTAATTTTGCATAGATTTCATACGGGACGTATATGTTTGAAACTTCATCAATTAAAATAACATAATTTCTATATTTTCATATAAAATTTAAAACTTCTAATGAACAATTTTGTAATTTTTCACAGATCTTTTACATAATAAGTATGTTGCGATTCATTAAATAAAGTTACATAATATATTCACTTTCATATAAATTAAAGAAAAATACAAATTATCCCATTTAATTTTAGAATAGTTGAATTTTACCTTTTCTACTATGGAAAGTTAGAAATAAAACCATAAAACTATTAAAAACTTAAAAAATAAAACTTGTCCATTTTACTAATGAATTCCATCCATCATATGACTTACACATGATCTAAGTGTCACGTGTAATTTGGTGATGAGCAACATTCTAAATATTTTTCATGTCACATGTTATTGCATCCAACTCATGAAGATAAATTCCATACCAACAATATAAAAAAAAAAAAAATCAGTTTATCAAGATTTTTGTGAGCGAGACCTTGGTTGCACTGTCTTAGCTTGTTTCTTGCTCCTTACATCTGGCCCAGTAAAAACATTTTATTCTATCTTTATCTTTTATAGATATCTTGTTAAATGGGCCTCACCAGTGTTACCTATACTTTACATGTGTAAACGAAACCCTTCCTTCTAAATCAATTCTCGAAGAAGATTCTTGTATGAAGGAATTTCTTCCTGAAGTTTAAAGGTATACATATAAGAAAAGCAAGACAACGTTTACGAGCCTATATAGTTAGAAAATTGTTTAGGTGGCCATAAGTGATGAAAGAATAATCTCTTTACTTCTACCTAGAAATAATGACATTAGAGAGACTTAAGCAGCTACATGTTCAACATCCTTAAAGTCAACATTCTTTCTAAAAAATTACTCGTAATTTTATTAAATGATAACTTGTTCTTTCAATCATTGATATGGAATTTGTCTTGATGATTTGTATGGAATAATTTATGGCATGGAAAATATTTAAAGAGCAACTAATCATAAAATTACATATGACACCTAAATCATATACAGGTCACGTGATTAATGAAATTCATTAGTTAAATGAGCAGCGATTGTTATTTCTAAGTTTTCATTAGTTTAGCATATTATTTTTAGGTTTCCATAGTAAATAAGCAAAATCCAATCATTCTACAATTGAAGTAGTAATTTGTATTTTTTCCTAAATTTTATGTGAAATTATAACATATTATTCCACACAAAATCTATTCAAAATCAAAAAATTATTCACTAGCTAGGATATCTAAGTTTTATATGAAATTGAAAAAAAATATGTTACTTTAATCGGTGAAATTTCAATATATTGGTTCTGTGTAAAATTTGTGTAAACTTAAAAATTTTGACAAAATTTGTAGCTTCTATGTTAAATCTTTATGAAACCTTACAAAATCTCTCTCTCTCTCTCTCTCTCTCTCTCTCTCTCTCTCTCTACACGCACACACACACGCAAACACCAAAGTATAACCCTTAGTTTTTTATCTTAACAATGCCAATCTATTAGTATTAATTGGCCAATAAAAATATGAGATAAAAGACATTAATATGTTATAGTTGTTTTTGACGAAATTTCATTGTTGAAATTGTTAAATGATTAACTTGTTATCAACGTCATTAAAAATATATACATATTTCAGCATGATCATGCTATTCAAGAAATAAAAGTATAACATTATATGGTCACTTGTTTTGATTTATTTAGTCTTAGTTTTTGTACATACTGAAATTTATTTTGTCCCAAACATCTCAATGTGTTCCTTAGTCCTTTATTCTTTTCCTGTAAAAACTTTTTCTTTCTATAAACATTTGTGAAAGAAATCTAGGTAGATAAATCTCACCAACTTTATTTGACTCTATAGGGTAAATGAAACCCTTTATTCTAAATCAATTCCTAAAGAAGATTGTTGTATTGGAGATTTCCATCCTAAAATTTAAAGGAAACCATACAAATATGAAAATCAAAACATCATTTATGAACCTACAAAGTTTCAAATTCTTATTGAATGTCTGGTTCATCCCAACATTTCTTAGAACAATGAAGTGTTCACTTTTAACAAGTGAAGATCTCACCTAGTCATGTCACTATTATAGAATTACCATTTAATGTTAGTTGTTTAATTCATTCTACATTAATTATTCATTGATGTATATATGGTTGTTATTGTATGTTCAATATATTTAACATTGATTTTTAGATTGATGTTGAATATAGGTAACAAAGTTGGTTTTTTATATGAAACCCGATTTGTTTAGTTCCTAGATATTATTGAATAAATGAAATAAGATATCAATTTTTTTATTTAATAATTAACATCATTATTTATAGTAGATGTCGGTCCATAAATTGCCATCGAAAGTTGACTTTTTTCATATCTTATATTTCACATAGTATGTCAATTTCTATTAAAGAACTTATGTGTAATATATGAAGGATGATGGTTTTATAAAACAATTGATATTATTTATTGATTTTTTGTACATTAGAATTCTTCAAAATCTTACTATTCTTAGAGCAGTATTTGAATCTAATTATAAAATTCAACAACTTATATTATAATACAAGCAATAAGATAGCAATACTCAAGTCTTATCTCAATGTTTTTATGGTAAAAAATAATATCTTAAATATAATAAATACCTAAGGACAATAATTTTATACATTTAACTGAGTCTAAATAGTAGAAGACATATAATATGCGGTGCTTGCTATGGTGCCCCTAGGGGTTTGGTGCCCGGAGTGGTGTGGCAAAATATAAGCCACTGGATGAGATTACAAAAATCTTAGCATTGACTTAGTAATCTCATCCAGTGGCTTGTATTTTGCCACATCACCCCGGATACCAAACCCCTAGAGGCACCTTAGAATTCATCATAATATGTACATATTATAAAAACTAAAAATAATATCTCTAAATGTATAGAAGGAAATCATATTATCTTCTAATGACATAACTATTAATAGAAATCTTGATAAACCTTACAATGGCAAAAAAATGAGTATAGGTACATCAAAATTGATGTTGTAGGTGAAATATTAATATAATATACTTTTGTTAAAGAGAAATATATTACTTGACTTATTTTATTAAATTTTGATGATATCATGGGTTGTTTACATAGTACTTTTGTCATCATGGCCCTTTCTATAAAAATACACATTGATTTACCTTTATAAGTAACAAATTTGCTATCTTTTTTTAAGAAATCAACACCACCTAAAATCCTAAATAATGAAATTAGAAATATAGAATTCAAACAAATTAACATAATATATAATAAATAGACATTCTTCACTAGGTTTGGAGACAAAATAAAGCGATTAAACAAACCTTATCATTGAGAAAAAGGCACCAACTAGAGCAAAAAAATGGTTGAATTTAAGCTAAGGTGATCTTTTATATGAAGAAATTACAATGGATTTCTTATTTATAAAATTAATTGGTTGATCTCTTTATAGGACACTACGAATTTTATGAATAAGATGCTTTCACTTTGCAATCTACAATTTGGCATTAGAAGCCTCTTCCTTCATATTTCAACTCTCACACTCATTTTCACAAATTTTCAGAAAAAAAAAAGTGTTATTTAAGTATTTCACATCAATTATACACTAAAATTGATGTCATATAACATTAACATCAATTATTAATAACCAACTTAGGTTGTTTTCCTATTTATATCAAACTATTATTTTGATTGTCTAATTTTAAGAAGGCATAATTTTATTTATTCAACTCGAGTTTTGATATATCATCCAACTTTTAGAATATTGATTTTGACATATCATTCAATTGAAAGGAGATTTAAAATAAACAGGAGAGAGGACCAATAATAGATGGAAGAGCAACTATCCATATCAAATTATACTACAAGAGAAGAACATTATATAAAATTATACAATGCAAAAGTAATTAAGCTTCGCTCACAATGCAAGTTCTCAATCGCCTTCAAAAGGATTTGGACAACTTATTACTTGATGATCTCATTGGGATCTCGACCCCTCTTGTAGTTTTAAATTTTTTTTTTCTTCTTTGAACTTTAATCTCATTCATTCACAAAAAAAAAAAATGGTGAAGACTTTCATAACACAATAGAAAATAGCACTATGAATATTCTAACCCTTTGCTTTAGTAAATCCCACAAAAAATTATAGGATTTTAAGATTTTGTACTACTAATAATATTATTTTTTTGGTGTATCACCTTTAATTATATGTTGAATCAAAAGGAGTTAAAAATATTTAAAATAAAAAAGGAAATCCTACTCTGAAATAACTCTAGTGTAAGAACCCACTAACATGAACAAACAAAAGTAACTGATTCTCATGAGGAGGCCTTGTCATGATATGAGTCAACTTTTTTACTGTCCTTCTTTGAGCTTGGAAAGAGCACACTTCACCACTTCAAACACCTCATCAATTCGTTTTTGGGGATCAATCTACTCCAACAATGGCAAGAACAAAATAATCAGTAAGCAATTACAACAGTCTTTTTTTTTAATTTGGCAAGACAACTATTATTTTTTAGATTTTATATGTAATTTTTCTTTTGAAATAATAATAGTGATTAATCATACACAAGAATTTGAAATCCAATCCAAAATGGACAAAAGGATAAAGCCATTAAAGAGAGTCAAATACTCTTGACATTTTTTTTTTTAATTGTAATCATGAATTTGTTTTTGTAGTGGATAGCGAGGAATTCTTAGATTGTCAGCGGGTACATAATTTATGAACTCATTAGCAAGAGAAATTGAGATAAATATAAGAGGAATCGAGATATATGTAAAAAAAATTTAATAATTAATTTTTCAACCATCCCTCTTACATTTATCTTAATTCTTATTAACAGTAGGCATATAAATTATGTGCTTGGTGACTAAGAATCTCTCTATGTATAGCAACAAACCCCCACAATTTTAGGTGCTAGTAATCAATTTTTTTTTGCCATAATTATCAAGTCGTAAGCAATTACTATATACGCAATCATAATTGCTGCTGCGTTTAAAATTAGCCCTAATTGCAATGTATGTTTTGTTATATTATAACCGAGTGATGTACTTGTTGTAATTTTACTTAATCAAAAGTTAATATTATAATAAATGTATCAATTGACAATGTTATGTTATCAATAATGTACAATCAAGTATTCTTTAAAAAGAAAGATATAAAATTATATTTATATTAAATAGTTCATAAGTTTTAAAATACTTCTTTGAATACAATATTAGTTATAATATTAAAATTATTAATCACATTGTTATGAATTAGGACCGTTACAAATATTTTTATTAATTAATCAAAAAATATTATATGCAAATTAATTTAAAAATATTATTAATCTACTTTTCATAAATATATCTTTTCCACTTCTTTGAAGAAGAGGAGTTTTTGAGGAATAAATGTTAATGTTACACTAATATAAAATTATAAAATTTAGTACACTTCTTTAAATACTATATTAATAGTAATATTTGAATTATCATTTATATTACTATAAATTGAAATTTTTCATCATTTTTTACTTATTACTTTTTGGAGACAATAACATATATATATAGTTGAATATGATTAAATGTAGGTTTTCCTTGAATTGAAGTTAATAATTGCCCTCCTTAATTTTTATGCATTTATCTTAATGACAAATAAAAAGAAATGGAAGAATAAATTATTAGGAAATTTTCATATAAATACTTTATTTATATTAAGTATTAAATAATTATATTAAATTAATTAAAATTGAATTTTCATATTATGTATCCTACTTGTAAAATTTATAAGAAATTTTACACTAATGAATTTTAAAAGTTTTTCCCCAAAAAATATGATTCAATCACTTATTATTATGTACAAATTACTACTTTAGTTAAAAGGAAAATAAATATTTTGGCTTAACCATTTGCATAATTTAATCAACTAATTTTTCAATAATTATTAATTTAAGTCTAATTCAATTAGTTAATTAAAATTTTTAGCTTTTAATTTGATCAAAATTATTAATGCAAATTGAATGTGATTGAGATAAAAAAGATTATAAAAATGCAATAAATAAGGAAAAAATCATGAAGATTACTTCAGAGAGAAAGAAAATATACCAAAATTAGAAAATTTAATAAATTAGGAAAGAAACTAGAAAAGTTATGAAAATACAACAAATAAAGGAAGCAAATCAAAAAAAAATTTAATTTAAATGAGAGATTCAATTTCTTGTATTAATTATAGAGAAAGGATTAATTGCGTAAGTATGGCTAATCATAATATAATATTCATTAATAAATAATAAATAAATATGTGATAAGTTATAAAAATAACATTTGTCATAATAGGAAGTATGAAATATTACAACTGATAACACTTATTATAATAATAGTCATAAAATATCACGATTTATATGTAATATAGAGATTTATTTTGAAAGAATATATTAAAGTTTTAGCTATGTATTATTAAGTTAATATTCTTCAATTTTCAAAATTATAACCATTATATTCCTTTATTTTTCTATTGTCAATTGATAACTTGACATGACAAAAGAATTACCATGTTTATAATGGTAGATTTTGATATTTTAGGTTGATTTGTTTTCAGCCATGAGAATAAAGTTATAGGGAAAAAATTACACTTTTCAACTATTCTTTTTTTTTCTTTTTGGTAAAAGGAACTTAAAACAAACAAGCAAAAATAGAAAAGATAGAAAGAAACAAAGAAAATTATTTACAAAAGTAAGTGCCAGAGAAATCAGCAAGGAGAGTTAGGGCTAATTCTTCAGGTGGATGATCCCAAACCTTCCTTTTGAAACAATTTTGAGCTCCTCATTCAACTAAAAAATCCATCGACTATTTTCCCTTTCTTAAAACATGGTTAAAAGAGATGCTGGAGAAATAATGGGAAAGTTGTTTAATGTCTTGAAATATTCCCCAAAGGGGGTGATTGTAGGAGACCTCTTAGGAGCATTGGTTGATAGCTTCTTTAGAATCTGATTCCACAATGAGGTGTTTAATCCCTTTTTCCTTAGCCACTTTTAAGCCAAATCTGATAGATAGAACTTCTACATGAAAATTGGAAGTCCAGCCTTTGAAGTGGGAAAATCTAAAAACCTATCTACCATTACAGTCTCTAGCCAAGCCTCCAAAACCAGCAAGCCTAGGATTTCCAAAGGAGCTACCATCCACATTCATTTTAATAACATCCTTTAAAGGTGGTTCCCATTTCACTAGTTTGACTTGTTTCAAAAGAGTAGAAGTAATTTGCCATTGGAAGGCTTTAGCATAATCTTTCTTCAAATCAGTTATTTTTAGATAGTGATCTAGGGAGGAGTCTTGGTTCCCATGAAAGTGTTTGCATTTCTATCCAACTAAATACACCAAATAGAGATTAAGAAAAGCTTGCTCCAATTATCATTTTTAAGGTGATTGATGTAGAATACATTGTTTAAAAGTCAAGTATCAAACTCTAAAGTGAAGAAATTAGGAATTTGGATAGGGGCTTGAAGTGCTAACCACACATTTCTAGCTTTGGGGCAATCCCATAATATGTGTAACAGGGTTTCTTTTTCATTTAGGCAGCAATGGTAGAAGGGGGAAAAAGTGAGAATTCACTACCACTTTAGTAGGTTAGAAGCTACTTTGTCTTGAATATAAAGCCAAAAGAAGGTGCATATCTTTTAGGGAGTTTGAAATGCTAGATTTTACTATAAACTTGAAGGGTTAGATCAGCATTCCTCAGAATGAGTCACCTATAAGTTGATTTAGAAGAATATTCACCATTTTTGGAATGTCCCCAAGTGCATCTGTCCACTTCTAGTGTGAGGAGTGAAATTAGAATTGCTTGAATTTTAAAAAGAATTTCTTCAGGAATGATGTTTTTGAAATAATCTAAATTTTATTTGTTATTAATGATGATATCCTAAACAAGCAGGTTATTGTCTTCCTAATTGATGTAGGGCAATAAATCTTTAATCTTTAGATTTTCAATCCATCTATTAGACCATATTCTTATGTTATTTCCAAATTTAACGCAAGAATAGAAACCTTCTTTTAGTTCAATCATGGTTTTGATAATATCTCTCCATATTATCGAAGCAACAAAAGAATACTGAAAATCAAGATAATGAGCTTTATCATAAATATATTTATGAGTGAGAATCTTAACCCAAGGTTTGTTAACTTTTTGGATAAGGTTACAACCCAGCTTCCCCATGATAGCTAAGTTAGATTCTTTGGCTCTATGGATACCAAAACCACTATACTTCTTTGACAGAGTGATAGTTTCCCATTTAACCAGATGAAGACCTCATTTAATTTAGTGAGAATTCCAGATAAAACTTTAAACAATTTGATTGATTTTGTCATAAACACCTATCAGTAGCAAAGAAGTCTATATGTAATATATAGGAATTGCATTTAATATTATTTATGCTAGGGTGATTCTTCCCACAAGATTAAGAAGACTAGCTTTCTAAGTTAATAATTTGGATTCCAATTTCTAGACAATAAAATGGAAATGAGTCTTACTTGATCTTTTTTTATATAAAGGAATGCCAAGATATTTTCCAATATCATTTGTGGAGCTAATATTGTAGATAAGCTGAATATTCCTACCTATCTCCTTAGGAATTTTTTGGAAAGAGTAATGTTTTAGATTTTTGAAAGTTAATTTTCATGCCAGAGAATTTGCAGAATTCTTTTAAAGAGGTTATGATTACCTAGGCCTGGATGATTGTATCTCTAGAGAAAAGAAAAACATCATCAGCAAAGAAAGATGAGAAATACCAAGCCTTATTTTAGCCATAAACAGTGGCAGCCATTCTTTTTTATTAACCTTTTTATGTATAATTTGGGACAAGACTTCCATACAAAAGATACATAGTTAGGAAGAGATGGGGTCTCCCTATCTAATCCTTCTTTTAAGAAAGAAGGCTTCCATTTGTTCCCCATTCCATAGAATGTTATAAGCTGAACCAGCCACACAACTTATTATTAGACTAATGATTCTTTCAGGAAAAATAATTTTTTTGAGTGTTTACTTTAGAAATTCCCAATCAACTTTACCATAAGCTTTTTCTAAATTGATTTCAAACATCATCTCTCCTTGCTTACTTTTTGTATTACAAATAAAGTGATGAAGCTCTTGAGTGAAAATCACATTGTCAGTAGAATTTCTTCTAGGGATAAAACTGCTTTAAAGAGGATCAATAATTTTTGAGAGAACAAGTCTGATTCTATTGACTAACACCTTTGTAATCAACTTATCAATTACATTGCACAAATAAATTAGGTGAAACTCTATAACAGATTGAAGGATATCCTTCTTCGGGATAAGAATTAGGAAGGTTTCTCTTGTACCAACTGGAATACTTCCTATAGAAAAGGCTTCTTTAACCAAATTCCATAAAGAATCACCAACAATATGCCAGTAGGTCTTGAAAAATATAGCTTGGAATCCATCTAGACTAGGAGCCTTGTAGGAGCCTATGGATATAAAGGCAAAGTGAACTTCATCCTTACTAATCGAAAGCAAGAAAGAATTCTTATCTTGATTGGTAAGGCAAGGAAAACTATCCAAAACTAGATCAAACTCATAATGGCTTTCAATTGTGCAAAATAAGCTTTGAAAATGGTGAGAAATTGCTTCCTTGATTTGACTTGGGTTTGTAAACTAGATACCATTAGGTAATTTAAGACTTTCAATCTTATTACGTCTCCTTCAAACAATAGTAGTGGCATGAAAATATTTTGTACATTGATCACCTTGCGTAAGTTTTTGGAGTCTAGATTTTTGGAACTAAAAAATCTCTTCCTAAATGAGAATATCATTTAACTCTTCATTAAGTTGACTTTCAAAGAGAGTAAGATTGTGATAATAATTATGAGATAGATCTTGTTTGATTTTAGCTAGTCTAGCTAAGATTCTTCTTTCGCAATGAAAAATGTTTCCAAAAACCTTTTTGTTGAACTCCAAGCATTGATCTTAGATTTGGCATAATTTGTGAGATATGGTGGAAGAGGAATTATTCTAGCATTTATGGACCAGATCCTTGAAATTTTTATGAGTTATCCATATAGCTTCAAATCAGAAAGGTTTATTATTGGGAATTTTAACATAACTCTTGCTTCAAAGAAATATAAGGTGATGATCCAAGCAAGTTTTAGGCAAATGAAGAATCGTTGCCTCCAAGAACAGATTCCTCTAATTTGAATTAGCAAGGACTCTGTCTAGACATTGGGAAGAGATATATCCTCCATTGACCATACGATGCTAAGTGAATCTTGGACCATTAAAACTTATATCTAGGAGATTACAAGTTGTTAAGTTCTCATTAAAGATATAATTCTATGAGTACAACTCTGTCCTCCTCTTTTCTCAGATAATGACATAACATCATTAAAATCTCCAATAGCTATAAAAGGATCCTCATTATCAAGAAAGAAACCCCTTAGTTCATTCCATATATTGTGTCTTCTTAAAGGGGTAGGACTAGCATATATGGTTATCAAGTTCTAAGATCTTCTCCCCCCCAGTAATATGCAGAATGATATACTGACTATAAGTTTTAACAATTGAAATATAAGGAAAAGGTTTATTTCCTAGAATCTAAATTCCTCCCGAAAGACCTTGAGGATCTTGAATAGCTATAGGCATGAATCCTTCTCTAGCCCACTAATTCCTTACATTCTCAAAAAGAATATGAGTTTCAAGAAGGATGATTATATTTGGATGATGAACCTAGGTTAAATTTTTAGCATGTCTTCTAGTTCGTAAATTAGTTGCTTCTCTAATGTTTGAGGATAAGATAGAAAAGAAATATAAAAAAAAAAACATACTTAAATAAGGAGGGAAAGATCTCACCTCAACTCTTATTGAGAGGCTTCGCAGAAGATTTCATCCTCATTATCAAAAGACTCTGCTGCATTAAGATCTTCATCACCATTATCATTTTTTGAGTTAAAACCTTTTTCCATTTCAACATGATTCATATCACCTTGGGCAATAGAATTTTTAAGTTCATCATTTCCAAAAGGATTAGGAATATTACTTTAAAGTGCAAAACCTTGATAGCTATATGGGGTTTCTGTGGAATTTGTTTATGTAAATTTGGTAAGATACTATCAAGCCTTTGTAATGAAAAAAGGGAGTTTTTTTCTAGAGTCATATTCTCATTAGATTGGGCGCTAAAAGTTAGACTTCAAGGGATGCCATGTGATTCAGGTATTTCATGGTTTTCTGTATTTGTATGCTTTGTATTATTATTCAGACTATAGATGAATTTGGATTTTTTTATGATAACTTAGGAAGGTGAAACTGGAATGGTATTTGGATTGAAGGGAGCTCGGTTATTATCAAGGGGTTCCAGCCTTATATCTTTATCAATCAAATTGGTTAGCACTTAAAATGCATTATGTGATTTTTTATTGTTCGGCTAGGTTTTCTTCTTATTTCCAGGTTGATGAGCAGCTTGAGGAATTTTGGATTTCACATTATAAGCCTTCTTTTTCTTTGAAGCCATCATCCATACTCCAAACAATGTTTCTTGAGTAGCTTCCCCTGTTTCCAAATCATGATTATTCCTAGTAGACTTTATGGAACATTAGTCCTTATTATGCCCATACTGCCCATATTTAAAGCAAAGTTTATGTAAGCCTTCATACTTCACTTTGAGCCAATGTCCTCTAATCAGGACTTAACAAACTAGGGTTCTGGTTAGATTAACTTCAACACACAATCGAGCGAATTTTCCTCTAGAAGCCACAAAGGTGTTTCTATCCATCTTGATAGTGTTACCTATAGCTATGGCTATTACTCGTAGTATGTCTGCTTTATAATATAGAATATTTAGTTCCAGAATCTAGATCCAAGCTAGTGTTGATGAAATTAAATGGGCAATATGTATGAAATTAGGGGACCATTTTTACATAATAAGATAATGATAAAAAATTAATCAGAAGCTCTCAGCCATCACATAATCCAAATCATAATCCATAAAAAAAATGTACTAAAATGAAATCATGGTTGAGATCAATTACCTCCATTGAACCTTGGTTTTCCACATTTGCTCCAACTTCCTACAAAGCACTTGGTATCCCATGGTTCACCTGAATACTTTGATCACCAATGAATTGCGCCATGGGATGTATAATTCATCTATCAACTCATCATCAAATTGAATTTCATTTAGATAGTGATTTCCCTTGTGGTATACAATCCTTGCCCTCTAGTTTGTAAGCAAATCCTCTGGATCCCACTTTAGTCCTTCCATAAGTTTCTCCTTGAAAGAAACATGACCTCGATCGGGAACATTTGCATCTATCCCATTAAAATTTCCAGGATCAAGAGGGTTTGTTGCATATTTTCTACCATTGACTTCCATTGAGGAAAGGAACCCTGGCAGACATAAATTCTAATTAAGATAGCTTACTCTTAAACTATTTGAATGTATGACTAATCTTTTGGCTTTTAAAATTATGTAATTTATTTATTTGAAGTTTTAATTTGTGCAATTTACTCCTTCTATTAATTTCTCATCCAATTAAATTAAGCATAATTCTAATATATCTAGTTGAAAAGTACTCTAAGTATTAATACCCTAATTTTGTGATAAAATGAAAATTATTAAATCTTAGTAATATAAAAATAGATGATTAATATTTATGATTAAAAGACTTGTTTAATAGATAATTAATTAATGATATGATATTTTTATTTTAAATGATAATTTTTTTAATTTTAGATTTATCAATGATTTAAAATAAGTAATTTGAGTATATTGCTTATATTAATTTATATGCATATTTTTACACCTCTTTACTATATAACAAATCTAATTTAATGATTATTAACTCAAGTTTATTTATAATATATTATAATTTAAATTTTTCAAAATTAAAATGCTTTCAAAAAATTACCATATAATTATTCTAAAAATATAAAATTTAGTTAATAGTTAATAAATTAAAAATCTAGACTTTTACTTTATGAAGCTATTTTTTATTTCTTCTTCTCTTTTTTTTTTTTGAATAATCCCCTTTACTTATTTCTTATATATTAATACACAATAAAATCTTTTAAAATGCTTAATTTAGTAATAAAATTTAGTACTATTTTTAATAAAAAGTTTAATATCCATTGATACTTTAAAAAAATGATATTTATACATGTTATTTTGCTTATATTTATCTAGACTTAAATTTTCTAAATTTGATTAAAATATATTAAATAATTTTTATTTAAAAATTAAAGTATTATGCTTATACTTATGAAAACATAATATGTGTATTTCTTTTTAATTTTGTCATCTTATAAATTATATTAAATACAAGCTTTTATAATGTGCCCACTATGATTTTTAAATAAAATATTTATTTTAATGATTTTTATGTAAGATAAATAAAAAAATAAATGAGATAAATTATTTTTCTCTTCATAATGTGTGAAATTATAAAAAAAAATACAGATTAATGTCAAGAAAAAAAAACACAATCAATAATTTAATGTATCAAGTTTGAAAATAGGCTATTTGTAATAGGTTAAAATAATAATAACAAATCACTTATATTTTTTTAGATGGAATGTATTTAAACATACATACATAGATAAGTATGTGTACATGTATGTTGATTTTTTATTAATAATTTCTTGGCATTATTTGATTTTATATACAAAACCTCAATAATTTAAAAGAATAAAAGGTGAAAAATATTACATTATATTAAAAAGAATAATAGCATGATTTATATTGAAAAAAATTGATTAGTTTAAATAAAAAAATTTAAATTATTTGGACATAATACATTAATATCTAAATATTATTTTATTACATTGTATATAACAATATTTTCTTCAACAAATTTATAGTAATTAAAGACTTTATTATTGGAAAAATAATATTTTTGATAAAATAATTAAAATAAAGGATTTAAAAATATGGTATATAGATTTTTTTAGTTTTTTGTATAAATAATAATTTTCTTCATTTAATGCAAAAGTACCAAGTTATATATATATATATTTATTTTAATATAAATGAGTGTTTTTAAATAGTGGAAAGCAATTTTTTATTTCATGAAATGTTTAAATAATGAACAATAGTTTTTGATCAATTTTTTACAATAATTAATATGTTATTTTATTTAATATAATAATAATTTTATTATATAATTTTAAAGTTAAGTACAAATATGAATTTTAAAAATATGCATGTGTGCAACAAAAAGAGAGAGAGAGAGAACCTTTGAAATAAGAAATTTTTAAATTTGTGTAAAGAGAAAAAATATTTGACCTTACTTTTTATTTAATTATTAATTTATTAAAAAATTTAATGCTAAAATAAATTCAAATTTAAAAGATCAATAAAAAAATAATTAATCTAAAAACTTCTTCTATATAAGTAATATATCAGTATTTTATTGACTTGTCGGCTAGAATATCAATGTCCATAATAATAATATGAGTATAAAGGAACTATCCTTAAATTAATCTTCCATTGAACACAGTACCCTTCAAGTGACACCGATCAAATTATTTGGAAGAATTTACGGATATTCCTATCATTTACTAGTCCCATGTACACTACCAGAAATTTGATTTATTAGTAAGCGGATGCTCCTTTTATAGCTTGCATTTACGAATTCCCACAAGATTGCCGATCCTGCTTCATTGCTCAGTATGCTCAAAACCTAGACTAGCTTTTCTCGAAACTCCAGCAGCAAAGTAGCTATCCCAGAATTCATTGGAGCATCTTTGTTGCCACCGAATGATCGTTTGCCAAACATTTTAACTGAGAGTCTTCCATTAGGAAAGTTGATTACAAAAAGGTTCGTTTTCGAAGGTTCGGCAATGTTTTAGTTGGAATCCTCATATGGCCTGTTCCAACGATATTGGAAGATGGCAAGGCAGAACTCCAGGACATGGTCCGCAAGATGGGGGGAGCCATAACTGGATTCTGCGATGAAAACATGAAAAAGTTCAAAGGGGAAGAGGGTTTCTTGGCGGTGACCAAGGCTATGAGGTAGAGGAGTGAGAAGTTGAAGGACATGGAATCTTTTAGTTGCTGTTTGATTAAGTTTGCATTCTATAATTTCTTGTAACGTATACGCTGGAATTCGCAAATGCTAAGAATATTCGTAAATTCTTCCAAATGATCTGATTTGTGTCATTTGGAAGCCACTGTGCTCAAAATTTAATAGAAGATTAATGGAAGATTAACTTAATTGAAAATAAGATTAACAGAAGGGATAAATCATATACATTAAAAGTTTAGATATGTAAATTGTATCATTTTGAAAGTAAGGGAGTTAATCGCACATCATGAATAGTTCAAGCGGTAATTTGTATTTTTTAATAATTATAAAAAATACCTTATTTATTTAATGTTAAATATAGATTGAATGATAGGAAATAAAATTCTTTATTTCAAAAAAATTATTTTCTTCCATTACTATAACTTTAAATATTATAATTTTTTTAGTTTTATTAAGGTATAAAAATGATATATTACACATTTATTTATTTGGAAGCAAACGAGAGTTTCTAACTGAAAATTTCTTCTAACAAAAAAATGGAGCTTTTGTTGATGTGTTGCGTGCGAAGAAAAATTCTTGTATCTTTCGTTCTTCAACGATAATATATGTTTTGTTTTTATTTAATGAATAAAGCTCAAATATTAATTTTTGTATATCTTAAAAATTAAAATATTAAACTAATTTTTTAATGTATATAAATTCCATAAATTTGATAAATGAACAATTAGTATTCATATTCATTTATCTAGTGAGAGTAAAAATGCATATTATATTTATAATATTTAAGAATTTGTCACATATTTAATGTTAATTACAAAAAATCTAATATACATCACAGGTAAATAGAAATTGTTACTCAAACAGGAAAGATAGACATAAAGTTAAATAGAAAAATCATGTAAGTCCCTGAAAAGTAGATCTCCAAAATACCTCGAAATGTATCTGATATTTTAATAAAATAAACATTTTGGTTCCCTTAAGAAACATATTAAAATCTCTCTCATAAATTCCTATGATTATTGCCATGTCATGTGATCTTGATTATCACTTTAATGTTTTGGAATCAGGAAAGAAAAGGAATATAAACTAGGAATGAAACATGGCTAGTAACAAGCAAGGCAACAATCTATACCTAAATCATGCTAAAATGTGAGGTATGGTGGCAGTTAATTATCTTATCAACATTGCCCTTTTGGGTGTAATAGTCAAATCACAAGCATAGTGCATTCAAAATAGACCCAGAACCGGAGCCTCTTCTTGATGTTGTATATTATCATCAACTCTTCCCTTTATATGCCACAAGAGACAGTATATATATATATATATATATTGACTAGAGGAACAATTTTTATCGAAGAAAAAATTAGAAAAATTATATATATATATATATATATATATATATATATAGAGAGAGAGAGAGAGAGAGAGAGAGAGAGAGAGAGAGAGAGAGAAATTTCATATATAAGAGTTTTATATTACTTAAATTTAGAGAGAAAACAATAAAGGAGATCATTTCAGAAGTTGACACGGATAATATAGTGCTGCTGTCATTCTTTCCGTATAAATTTACCATCGCCTCGATTCACACCTTCCAATATATATGGTTAAATTGTCCTGTCATTTTGTATAGTTTCACTCACTCTCTAATTACGTCTTTATAATTTAAAAGTTTGGGATTAAATGTTTATATTAATTTTTCGTTTTTAATTGGATATTTTTTGTCAAGATAGCCAACATTTTCAGATATCATTTTGTTGGTTGATATGGTTTGGAGCTTCTACATCATTTTTATTTATATCTAAGCCGCAAATAACTTAAAAAAATTAAAACATTTTTAGAACTAGTTCACATCTTTTAGAAAAGGATGTGCGATGTGTCTTTTATTTATTTATTTATTTATTAGGGTAAATATGTGTCGTGTGTCAACCACTAAGCCATATAAGCAATTCATTGTCCAGCGTGTCAATTACTAACAAATCCAGAAGGAAATGAGAGTGGAACTGCAAGGAGTAGTAGAATAATCTAACCGATGTGTATATCTTTCTCTAATCTTGGAAAGTAAGAATTTTTCTTATTTACATAAACACCTAAGAATTTCTCGTTATATAATGTTATCAAACTATCCATTGGAAAGACGTTGATTCCCAATTTTATTACAGGATGGAAGAATTAATTATGATGAATTTGTAGCCATGATGAGAAAAGGCAACCATGAATTAGTGACCAACGATAGGCATCGCAAATGAACTTCCGGTGGTTGGGTGGTTTTGCAAATTTCAGTGATTTATAAGAAGTTAAGAGAACATTTGATTGGGGATAATTAGGAAAGGAAAAAGGAATTATAGTGTTTTATTCTCTTTATTTTTATTTAGTTTTAAAAAAATTCATTCCCTTTTTCCATTTTCTCTTAATGGGATTATCCCAATTAAGGGAATGATAATTTCCCCTAAATCCTTAGGAAATTATATTTACTTTCTCCATCTTCAATATGATAATTAATATAATAAATATAATAAAATATTTAGTAATACAAAAAGGTAATAATATTAATAAAATATTCATAATTAAATAAATAATAATTTTATTTTTAATAATAATTATAATATAATTAAATAATATTTAAATAATAAATAAATAGTTATAAATTAATAATAATATTATTTAATTAATAAATAAATAATATTATTTAATTATATTATAATATTAGAATATTTTTAATAATTATTATTGTTAATATTATAATATTTTTAAGTTATTAATAATTAATAATATTAATAAAATAATAATTAATATTATAAATAATAATTAATATTATTATGATAATATTAATTATTATTAAGATGGTAATATTAATTAAAATAATATGAGTCATAATAAAAATAATATTAATAAGATATTAATAATTAATATTAAATAATTATAAAAATTATAATATTAGTAAATAAAATAAAGATAATAAGATAATAATTATAATAATTATTTTAATAGTAATTATAAGTAAATTATTTTTTAATATAATAATTATTAATAAAATAAATTAAAAATACTTTATTCTCTTTTCTGTTTGAACTAATCAGATTAGATAATTAAGAGTCATTCCTTTCCTTTCCCCCTAATTTTCTATTCTGATTTCATTCTCTTTTCCTAATTTAAACTAAACGGCCCCTTAGTACTTTGTTTTGTGACTGCTGGCAGAAATAGGGCTTTTGGAGCCTATTCTTGATGGTGTCAATATTATCATCAACTCTTTCCTCTAGGATTGAAAAAAAAAAGATTTCAAATTTCGTCTTGTCTTGCAAAATGTAGATTTGATATAAATTTTTGCCTAGTGGAATAAGTTTTTAATCCAAAATAATTATGCGGGGTAAGATAGTATTGTCCCATGGGACAATAACTTGCCCTAAAATAATAAATTATTTTTTATTTTTATATTATATTAAAAATATATATTATTATAAGTTTATTTTACCAATTTCATAATTAAAAATATTTATATTAATTATTTTTAATTAATATTTATTTTAATTATTTTCTTTTAATTTTAAGATTAGTTGGATAAATTATATATAATTTTAAACTAATATTATTATATTATATTAATTATATGTGTATTTAAAATTTATAAATTTTAATTTTTTTTAAATTTATCTACAAATCATCAGTGTCTCGCAAATACAAGAACAGGACACCAACTTGCTTCGTGATTGAGGACAAGGCAAGAATGAGGCAGATCATCATAGCTATGGAATGGCGCAATATATCGTCAATCTATTATTGTCTCATTCCGTTGCCATTCCTATTATATATTGCAAGAGGAAAAAAGAAGAAAAAGAAAGAAAATAAGAAAATAATGTCTTGAGCAGAGGAACAATTTAAGATTTTGTTTGTTTTGTTCAAGATTTTTTTATTGGCAAATTTTCATTTATATATGCACACATATTGATGAAGGAATTTTATATTATTTATATTTATTTAAAAAAAGATACATAAAATTATAATAATAGAGTAAAATAAATTTTACTCTAAGAAAAATAATTTATTTTTTCAAAATTTTTATATTTAATATTAAATAAATAAAATATATTTTTATTTTTTATTTTATAATTATATTTAACTAAAAACATTTTTGATCGAAAGAAATGGAAACAAACGGATACTGCGAAAAGACCAACCTGATTTCTGTTCAAAAGCCGTTTAGTCAACTCCTCTTCACTGCATTCAAAATACAACACAATATCTGGATCAACTTTCATCTGTATGATAATAATTTTGACCTCAAAAATTTCAGAATTCATTAACATTATTATGCAGCAAAACTTTTGAAGAAAACAATTATGACGAGATATTGACATATTTAAGCCATAACGCCTATTTTTATTTTCATTAAATAAAACATTTAATCATTAATTTAACTATTTATATATTAAATTCGTGCTATTTATATGCATTGAACATTATACTTTAAATTGTTAGGATATTAAAATTGTAGTTACATTAAATGAGAGTAAAAATATATCATAATAATGTTTGATATAATATTTTTTAAATTATAAAATTCAAGTTGATATAATAAAATTTAAAATTATTAAATTCTAATTATTTATTTTTTAATTGATATAATCAAATAATTTTAATTTAATAAAATTTTACAATCACCATATCATCATAAGTTTTAAAATCTTATGCCTCAATTCACCACATTATCATAGCACTTTTCTAGGGGCATAGAGTCCCCGCAACCCCGATTACGTCATGTTTCCTTCTCCCCAAACAAAGTGAGACCCACAAATGCTAAGCAGGACCCGCCACTAGGCAAGTATATACTGACCTCCCCTGCTGTCTTGCCTTAGCAAAGAAGAATGTGTACAAATTCGTAAACCTTGTTTTTCGTTGACGTAATATTTAATTTTTTAATTTTATTTTTATAAAATATTAATTTATTCAATTCTATTTTTTATTAACATCTATATAATAGTTAATTTATTCAATTTTATCTCTTTAAAAATAAATTAATATTTCATAAAAATAAAATTAAAAAAAATTAAATTTCATAGGAATAGAAAAAAAGAATATACTCTTTTTTTATTAACTATAATATTTGCACATTTTACTTGTTCACAATCTTTATATTCTGAGAACATGGTGGGATATCTTTGATATTAAATGGACTTCATTTTCATATTGGGGGTCACGGGAAGTTACCTTGATTAAGGGATTGGATTTCCTTTTTAGAGATAAATTACAATATTGTAATACAAAAATTAAGGAAGCGGATAATTATAAATTTAAATAGATTTTTATTTATTATTTACTTATTAAATTTTGAACCTTTGATTTTTTTTAAATAAATCTATGATATCATACCTCATATTAAATTTTGCATTTTATAGGAATCCAACCTCCTCATTAAGGTTGCTAAATTTGGAAAGTTTTTAAAATTTTCTATTTTTTAAATGATCATATTTAGTTCTCTAATAAATTAAAAAAAATTATATAACTTTTTAATAAATTCAATTTCAATTCCTTCGACAATTTTATCCTAACTTCACCTCCATTAAAGTCCATTTAAAAGATTATTTCATAATTGAGTATAAATATGAAAAATTATGAAAGTAACATTTTCGAAGGGATAGAGAATGAGTTTAGCATTGACTCATCATGTTTTATTACTATGATTAAGGATGAAGCTTGTTTCAAATACATTGTATTATATGTACGGAGTGTGATAAATTGTAAAATTAGAATTTTTGTGTACACAAAGAAATAGGCAGGCTTACAATATTCTCAGCTGCATCAAGATTTTCTTGATTGCGAGGGAATCCAACTATGAGAAATCTCTTGGTTGTGCTTTTTTCCATGGCCTTCTGCAAAAGCCTTATTACTAGTTCATTTGGAACTAGTCGTCCTCCTTTCTTACTCCTTTATTAGATTAAAATTATAAAATTATATTTATTAAAAATAAATAATTATAATTAAATAATTTTATTAATGATTTCAAAAAACTTATTATATTATTTCGAATTTTAAAAATCCTTAACATACGTATCAAATATTTCGAAATTATAGTGTGACAAAGTAAAATACTGTTCCAAAAATTGCAGAGTTTAAGGCAGTAATAATATTGCAATCACACATCGCTATTTAGAGTCAAACGCAATAACATTATTGCAATAAAAATTCCCAATTTAGAAAGATATTTGAAAAATAAGGTAACAACTGAGAGGAAAGATACCCATATCGCGAGCCTGAGTTAACTTCTTCTTGAAGAAGTTCTCCTGTGCTTAGGGGGCAAAATCCAAAATCTGAAACTATTTTGGAGCACTGGGTACCCTTACGACTTAGAGGGCCACCTGTCAAAAAGTGATAGAGATAATAAACGTATTACTGGCAAAAAAAAAGGAAAGTGTACAATTTGTATTCCAACTAAACGAAATTCAAGCATTTTCTTGTCATTTTATGTAATTAATTGCATCATAAAAAGCTCACCTAAAACATAAATTAGTGCCTCCTTTGAAAAATCCTGATTTGCATCCTGCTATTTAAAAATGAGAATAGAAATATTGGAAACTTAGCTAACATATACAACTTTTAAACCTGAAAAACTAAGTGGCTTGAGAGTAGAGAAGGGTGGGAGAGATACTTGCATACTTGAGTATAATATATATCTTCATTCTTATTCAATCAAAAGAAAGATATATAATTTTTAATATCTTTAAAAATTGAAAAATATAAATTTCGATACATGTTGATCTTAAAAAATTATCATGCAAACAAGAAACTAATAACTAGTTTCTTCCTATTGAATGAGAATAAAAATAAATATTATAATTAAAGGAGTAATACGACTCACACTCCTAAATGCTTACTTCCCCCTCACTTTCTTACCAATATCAGGAAAAGAATAATGACTTAATTCATTCTTTTACAATTTTAAGAGATTTTCTAATAATATGGAAAAGAGAGTAAGGAGAAGTGAATAATAAATACCGTGCGTATAACTTTATTGAGTGTAAGTATTTCTCTGAAGACTAATCGTGATTGATTTGGAAGTAAGAAATTCAATTAGAGAATCACAAATAAAGGAACCATCCATCCATGGTAATGAAAGGAAAATGCCAAATTAAAAGCTCCAACCCCTTTTGGTATTGCATTTGCTTCATTAATCACAGAATTATCTGCAGCTCTGAACTCCATCCCTTTTCCCTACCTCGCAGAATTCTGCTATTTAATGTATTCGGAAGTCATTCGAATATGAAGACCTAAAAGAACTACAATATATATATATATACATACATATATATGAAACTCTGGATCACAGAAAATAGTCAAAATTTGCTATTTAATGGATCACAGAAAAGAACTACAAAAATGAAGCCAAGAAATAAACTATTAAATAAATAAAACAATACTAAGGCTTTACCTTGTTAAATGAAAAACTCTGGATCAGAGAAAATAGTCAAAATACAGAAACATCAAAACAAGGAAGAATGAGAATAAGAATTCTAAAGAAACAAAATTTGGATTTGTAGTTTTTGTGTAATAGGGTTGTTGGTGGCGATGTTTGCAGAAGGTAAGAATTGAAGGTTTGAAGGCCAAACAAATTCTAAGGACAGAATCGATCACTTAAAAGATTTTTCTCCCCAGTAGTTGGAGGAGAGGAAAAGTAACCCCAACAATTTTAAGAAAGAACATGCTAGGAATTTTTCCCCCTTTTGCTGAATGTGATGTTTTATTATATTAACTTATAAGTTGTCACTAAAAATAAGGGTTGAAACAGGTGCATAAAAAATAAGATTCGAAATAAATTTTAAATACACATTAAGAGTTATCATTAAAAATACGTTAGTAAAATAAATTTATAAAGTTTAATTTAATATATAAATAAAAGATTCTAAACTCAATTTTAAATTTCATTTTCAATTCCTACAGCATTTTTGTTTATAAAATTGGTTGCAAAATTGTTACAAAATCCTCATCATATAGTTTCTTGTAAAAGGGGATCTTATAAGATATAGTTGTAAAGATAAATGGACTATGATGGAATTAGGTAGCAGCTTGTCATGAAAATACTTACAAAATTCGTAAAAAGGTATTTTCCCCCTAATAAATGAAAATTTATTCTTGTTCTCTAAATTTTATTTAAAATAAATTTATTTTTTAACATTTGAAAAATATGCAATGTTTCTCATAAGCCTAACACCATTAGAGTTTTAATAAATATGCTTATATATGACATTCAACTTAATATTATACATAATTGACATAAGTTATATTTTTATAGTCATATAGTAAAAAGATACCTTTGGTCTTTTTATTTTTACTAAAATTTTAATTTTGCATTCTAAGTTTTATTTGAAGCAATTTACCCTCTAACTTTCTATAAACAATGAGAAATTCACTTCAATAATAATGAAAAAGAAATATCAAACAATGATGATTTTTAAGAAGTTAAATCATCATTAACACAAATACCAATTAAGCTTTTTTAATAAATTGGTGGAAGAAAAAAGTTGTTTGTACAAGAAAATATTACCCAAAATATATCAAGTGATGAAATTTAGGTACTAACAAAGAAGAAGACATGAAATGGAGTTTAAAGCTATTTATGGGAGTGAGGAATTAGATAGTTTTGCCAGTATGAAGAAGGGAAGTTTGAGGATATCTTCTTCTGAATAAAATTTTGAGAATAAGATAGAAGTTTTAATAAAAGTTAGATATTCAAAAGTATCTTTTTATCATAAAAATATGAAAGTATGGTTTATATAACCATGTAGGATGCCATGTAAGCATCTTTGTTAAGAAAAAACTAGTAGTGTTAGGCTATTGATAATATTGTATGTTTTAGGAACATTATAAAGTAAATTTGCTTCAAATAAAATTTAATAGATAATATTAAAACTTTAACAAAAATTCAGGATAAAAAGTACATTATTGCCGATAAAATTTTAAGTAAAATTCAGCAAATATACAAGAAAGGTAAATTTGTACGAAAAGTCGCAAAATTTTGTAACAAGAATGCAATTGATGCAATTTTGGAATGAGAGTTAAAATTTTATAGAAAAAATATGACAATAATTGGACGAGCAATGGTGTCAATGACACCGCCTATTTTAATTTGATTAACTAGTTTAAATCGGTTTTACAATCTAATTCATTCATATTTATCGCGTCAATAAAATTTAGCATAATATATTCGTTGTTAGTAAAATTTATCACTTTTTTTATGATGCGTCATAAATTTATTTATAATAATGTAAAATATTTTAAATTGATATTAAATCAAATTTAAATTTAAATGATAAATAGTTATAACTTTTCCGCCGATAAATAATTGTATCTATTTTTAGAAAAAATGATGTAATATTTTTCACTGCAGGTATAAACCAATGAGTTGTAATATTTTCTTAAAAAAATTATATAAACTGCATTAATATATAAACTTTTCCATAAATAATTTGTTATAACTTTTTTATAAATAGTTACAATATATTTGTATGAGTAACTTGCATTTTTAACAAAATACTTATATCTTGTAAAAAAATGTGGAAGATTTAATTTTAAAATTTATATTAGATAGCTATGAAATTACAAAAGGTAACTGAAAAGAATTAATGTACATTTTAAATTTTTCCGCTCTCAATGTAAATCAACTTTATACTATCACTCATTTACATATTATCATATTAATAAAAAAATATCAAGGTTTCATTTCACACAATAAATTAGTTTATACCTTATTGAGTTAATCAATAAGTTATAAGTTAACCTCTAAAAAATATTTTTTTACTAATTTGTTAAAAAAATAAGTTTTGATTTAAAAAATTATTTAGAATAACTTATAACTTATAAGTTATTATCTCCTTACATTTTTAAATTCTACTCTTTTTATTAATTTACAATTAATATCCGTTCTAATACAAATCTAAATATTTTTTCATAAAATATAATTAATTTAATTTTAACATAATCATATCTTAATTTTAAATTATATATATAAAAAGTATATATGCAAATAAATAATATTATAAAATATAATTAATTATATTTTAAATAATTATAATTTTAAAATAAATAATAAAATAAAAATTATATAAGTAAATAAATATATAAATTACCTAGAGTAACTTGTAATTTATAAATTACTATCTCCTCAAATTCTTTCCAAATATATCCTTACTCTTTTTATTAATTTACAATCAATGCACTTTCTAATATAAATCTAAATATTTTTTGTAAAATATAATTAATTTAATTTTAACATAATTATATAATAATTTTAAATTATAAATATATAAAAAATATATATGCAAATAAATAAAATATAATTAATTATATTTTAAGTAATTATAATTTTAAAATAAATAATAAAATAAAAATTATATTAGTAAATAAATATATAAGCTATTTAGAATAATTTGTAACTTATAAGCTATTATCTCTTTAAATTCTTTCTAAATTTATCTTTACTCTTTTTATTAATTTACAATCAATATCCTTTCTAATATAAATCTAAATATTTTTTCATAAAGTATAATGAACTTAATTTTAACATAATTATATCTTAATTTTAAATTATAAATATATAAAATATATATATAAGTAAATAAATAATATCATAATATATAATTAATTATATTTTAATTAATTATAATTTTAAAATAAATAATAAAATAAAAATTATATAAGTAAATAAATATATAAGTTTATAAAATATAATTAATTGAATATTAAATATTATATTTTTATTTTAAATTTCTTAATTGTGTTAATATAATTTAATTTTTAGATAAATATAAATTATTTTAATTATATATCTATTTTTATTAATATATCTTTTTATATCATTTTATAATTTCAATTAGTTCAACAGTTAATTTTGTAAAATACTTCAACTCGTTTATCAGCTATCAATTATCACTTAACTTATTAGTTACTGACTAATTTATCATATATCAACTAATTTATCAACTATTTGCACAAGACGGAACCCAAAACCTTTTTATTGTAATTAAAAAATTTTAATTAATATTAATAATATATCTTATTTTTATTTTTTGATAATATAAAATATTTTACAATTACAATTAATCAAATGTAATCCAACAATAAAATTGTCAAAACAAACCATGACCAATAGAATGCTCGCTTAGCCATTTTCAGCAAACATGCGTATGATTTTTTCCAAAATCATGGTCTTTTTTCTTAGGAACTGTAGCATATTGTTATTGTTCAATTTAAGACGATGAATTTGATATTATTTAAACCATTAAATCAAATGGGTCATTGTAGCTTCTTCTGCAACGAAACTACTCATATGCTGTTAGAAACATGAATTTATTTTTCTTTTTTTTAGTGAAATATTGGATTCTGATATGTTATCTCCATTTTCACATTTTACCCTTAATTTTAATAAAATTTGGAAAAATATAAATAGGGACAAATTACATTTACCGCTCAAAATTTAAGTGTAATTAAATTTATATTTTTTTATTTTTAAAAATATACACTAATTTCTCTTTCCGTATACATGGAACTTCATTTTTTTATTTAAAACTTACATTTTATTCCCTTGCTTTTGAAAATTAAAAGAGTCAAATATATATAATTTTAAAAAAAGATATATGAGTATAAGTAAATTAAACTTCAAAGGAAATGGGTTTAATTTGCCATAAAATTTAATATTTTATAATCTATAGTAAACTCATAAGCAACATTATAATTGGGTAGTTCTTAAAATTTAAAAAATGATTTACTTATTTGTCAAAGTACAAGTAGTATCAAAATTAATAGGACAAATATTTTATTATATACTAAAATTAAATTAAAAATATAATATAAATAATTAAAAATGATTAAATCTTGTAATAGAAAGATATAAATATAAAAATAATTTAAACAAATATCAAATCATTTGTGCTTTCACGAGTTCATAATTCATGTTATCGCATAAATTTAATATTGAACGAAGTCCCTTTTTTTTTCCGGTGACTTTTATGGTCAAAGAACGAGGCTATATTTGATTATTTAGGAAATTGAATTTTAAATATATGTTTAGTATTATGTAAATCAATATTTTTAAATGGAGGAAAAATAAAAGAAATTCAATTAGTTCAACCATGTAAACCATGACAAGTTTATCACTAGTTTGAAAGCGTCAAGTGGACCGGACACCCAAATGGTTTACAATTTTTCCGAGCGGTTGCTTTTTCCGGTTAAGCCACTTGGCAGCTTTCTAAATCAATGGCAAAAGATTTGAGTCCAGGTTCGGCATTATACCTATTCTGCGGACTGTATGGTTACCCTTGGCACTTGAAGTAAAGATTCATGGCAGAACATTACAAGTGGACCTTGTGCACTAATCGAATAAGCAAACAAATTCTATTCAGACTTGACAAATAAATCAAGCTTTGAAGGAGGTCATGTAGTTTAAATTTGAGATTATTCCGATTTATATACTATTTTTTTTTTAAATTTTACCTATTTTGGAGCTTTTCTTGTAATTTTGAGCAAAACAATTTATCCATTGCTAGTGCCGTAGGGCTTGAATTTTTATTTTTCTATCAATGTATTTTAATAGCAAAATTCCACCTCGTTGCAAGAAAAAGATTTTATGCTGGCTAAAAAATGTATATCTACTCCTATTAGGTATACTTTAACTTAGAATGCTTTGTAGGGGGAGTACCCAATGATCTTATATGAAAAATAGAAACAACTCCTCTTCAATTTGTAATATCCCGAATTTTTGCCAGTTTTAATTGCATTTACCCATATTTGTTCACATTGCATATTTTGCCATTGTAATTTTTGTGCTTGTTTTTAATATACTTTATACTATGTATTGTATTTTTGTTATCTCTACTAATGTATATTTTAGTTGCTTTGATTGTTTATTTTCCATTGCACTTTTTACTATCTTACTGTTCAACATATTTGTCCTCTAAGTGTGGTAGGATTAATTCTTAACTAACTTACTTTCAAGTGATCAATAGTAAATGTCACACAGTTTAATAAGTGAAGTTGCCACTTGTGACACAAGCACAAACATTCCTCCTTGGTATTCTTCTACCTATGGAAGAATAAAAATGAAAGGAAGGAAAAAAATGCTCAAAAAACAAAGGAAATTCTTGCATACTATCTCAAGTACACATGCTGTCAATTGCTAATTTTATAAGACTTTTTTCATAAAGTACACTATTTACATAAAAATGAAAGGAAGAAAAAAAATGCTTAAAAAACAAGGGAAATTCTTGCATATTATCTCAAGTACACGCTATCAATTACCAATTTTATAAGACTTTTTTCATAAAGTATACTATTTACATAGTAATATAAGTTATGAGAATGTTTTGTTCACATAAAGTTTATTATTTTTTTTTATAGATCTTGTAACATAAAACAATGATAATTACATAATTTTATAAAATAATGGCAAACTTTATGTAAAATGTTAGGAGTTTTATGAAAGAGTTTAGAGTCTCATAAAATTTATAAAGTTGTATACATACTACCTCAATTTAAAAAATTGCTCAACAAACAATCCTCAATTAAAAGTCATAAAGTTGTATGCATATTACCTTAACTTAAAAAATTGTTAAACAAACAATCCTCAATTTAGCTTTTCTTTTCTTTCTCCCATATATATACATACATACATATATATATATATATATATATATATATATATATATATATATATATATTCAAACTTCCAAAACGAACATCAGAGTCCTAAAACGGTTCATCGAAAACAAATTTATCTCAACCCAAGACTAGAAGAAAATCTGATTGTTTTATAATGCTTTGCATTAAACAAAAATGGATGGAATGCATAAGTCCATACAACAAATTTTGCATACTCACGTCAAAACTTAAGTTGTTGAAGCAAATAAAGTCCAACTGAAAGCAGTAAAACAAGCACTGCTATGAATGAATACTTAAAATCTAGAATTCCTGCATCCATTCGCCTCACAGTCTCAACATCAGACATGGTATCTGCAAGCTCTGCTTCATTATTGTTTGCCAATAAATCATTCTGTTTGCTGACCCCCTTAGAAAAGAAACACACCGAGGCAATAATGAGAATTATATAACACAAAATGCTTCTGCCAAAAGAGAATTAGTGCGACCAAAAGACATGAGAGAAAATAAAAAAGCATGACACAATCAAAAGGAACAACAAAAAGAGATCTAAATGACATTTCAAAATTTGAGTCTCTCTTCGGAAAAGAACTGATCTTTTTCTCAACAAAGTATGAGGAGAAACTCTCACTGTTAAATCAGAATTTGGGGTACAAGAAGGAAGAAAATTCCAAGTTCAACTTGTGAGAAAAGAATGCGAACATGCCCCTTTTAGATCTTAAGCCAAAGAGAAGACCAGCATCAACAGAATGCTAAAGGCAGCAAATAACCCAACAAGAGGATGTAGTGCATGAGAATAACTTAAAACCACCTGTTACCACCACCACAAATGCTCCTACAATGATGGCCAAAAAAATGTATAAATTCTTTCTAGAAGGTAGAGGCTCCTACTAAGGTAAAAATAATTTTTTTTTTGTTTATTTACAAAAAAAAAAATTGTTTTTTGTTTTAGCTGTAATTTTGAACAGGATTAACACTAGTGATCTGCTACAGGTGTGCATGCCACATAAGGCCTTGGCCCTGGATATGTGTATGGGTGTTTTCATAGCCCAGAGACTAATGGTATATAGCCACTTGTTCGTGTACAGTGATGTGGCTGGCAGTTGAGCATATCAGGCTTTTTTCTGTTTGGGGTCACTTAAGTCCCCATGCAGCTACATCAGTTGGCTTCTTTTCAAACCAATCATCGAGGCACTGGGAATGACAAGGCGAAAGGGATACTTGGATTGTGTTTGGCGGCCTATTTTTCGGTGTATCTAGTTGGAGTGTAATGCCTGAATCTTTAAACAGGAGTCTGCGGATTGTGCTTGGTCAGCTCTGTTGTAGCCTCTCTCTGTTGGCTTTACATTAGGTGTTTAAGTTGCTTTGCTTGACCTCTCTTTTTTAAGAGGATTCCTCATCATCATTAATCATCTCACTTTAAGTTTTCTTTTTTATTTAAAGTGATAAGCTGTTGTCGAATGGCAAAGGTAAGCAAAGGTGTCAAAATAAATTGAATTTAATAGGTTAGCTTGAAATTGATATAATTTTGCTTAATTTGAGACTGGTATTGGTAATAATACCAGTGCAAGTATAGAAAATGATAACAGTGACCCTATCTGGTAAAGGATTGAAATTAGGACCGGTAAGTGTTAACCTATCAAGTTATTGAATTAACCTGTCGGGATATTTAATTAACTCATTAATTTAGTAATAATAGTAAGTTATAATTAATTAATTTATTATTGTATGTTGAATTTTTATATAGATATTAAAATAATAATTTTGATATATTAAAATTAAATTTAATATATATAGTGTTAAAATTATATATATGGGCAATATTAAATAATTTTTTAATATTAAAATTAATAAATTTATATATTTAATATTGTCAATATATTTTATATAAATTTATCAAAATAAATAATTATATTAAAATTTAAATTAATACTTTAATATTAAAATTTTGAATTATTTAAAATTTTAAATAAAAAATTTTGGTATTAATTTTAAATATATTATATACATATATATATATAATACAATACATTATTATTTATTTTTTATTATATATAGAAATTATTATAATTTTTTTATTAATATATTATATAAATAATTAATTATTAACATATATTTGATAATATATAAATTATTAAATATATTTATTTTTATATATAATACTTTGGCCTTGATCATATATATTTAATAATATATATTTATTTTATTAAATAAAATAAATATATAATATAAAATTCTTATTCAATGTAAAATAAATATATAATAAATATATATTTATTTTATTAAATAAAATAAATATATAATATAAAATTCTTATTCAATGTAAAATTTAAATTATTTTATTAAATATATATATTATTAAATGTAAATTCATGTATTTACTAAATTTTAATAATATATATTTATTTTCATATATAACATATATATGACTTATTGATATATATAATAAAATTTTAGGTAATAATAATATATAATTATATTTAATAAATTGTAATTAATTAATGATGTAAAATTAATAATATACAAACTAATATAATAATAATAATAATAATAATAATAATAATAATAAAATGTAATGAGTTATAAAAACTCATCTGATGAATGTCAACTTAGAACTAAAACTGGTATTGTAATAACCTGATCTGGTAAAAAAATAATCCAACTTAAAATTAATCTGACATATAATTTTTACCTATTGGATTAATTTGATAGAGTTGAATTAATACGTTTTAACGAGTCTAGATTTAAGCATGAAAACCAAGTTCAATTGCAACACAGCTTACTACCTACCAATCATGATTTGTACAAATAGAAGAAAAGGTTGACAAAGTCCAAAATACCTACCTCATAGCCAGTGGCTGAAGTCTCACTAACTTCTTTCCTAGTTTTTCCGCCAGATAAACCACTGTCTTTGTTAAAACCACTAGTACCTAGAGAAGGCTCTTTCCATGTCTGCTTCAACCTCACTACCAAAATTTTGTTCTCGATTTCTAATGAAGATATCTGCAGATAAATCACCAATCCTCTTCTGTAAAAGGCAAAAACGAAAATATTGCTCTTAACACAACTAGATCATCTTCAGCAGATAGTTTACAACTCCAACAATTAGAATATTAAAAAACAAAACTAGAAAAGGACTATATGCCAAAGAAAAAGCTAAGCATGCCTGGTTTATTCCAAGATGGACCTAGGAATGAGAGATGAAAAAAAGAACGTAGTTCTCTAGAGATACTATTGCTAATACAATTTCTGATATTATTAATCTAATTTGGTTCTTGCTATTCTCGGTATTATTAATCTAAGTATTAAACACGATCAAATTTTAAATGTCACATAAATAATAATGACAATTGAAATTCTGCTTCTTATTAGAAGATACTGTTTGGTGACCTCGTGTATGTAAAGTCGCACATCTCTAATATACTTATGCATGTAAATGCCGTACACTTGGAAGTAGCAAGGAAGTCCATACACATAGGTCGGATACAAGCCTGCACATAAGACTATATTCAGCTAGTGATTCCAAACCATAATTCAATCTGTATATTAAGGTGAAATGTGTCTAAAATTTTCAAAATCTAAGTAACCAGCTTCAGACCGACAACAGAGATCTCACTAAAGCATCATAACAATGGTTTCACCAAGAGCTGGCCAAAGTCTCTTCAGTCATAACAATGCTCAGTTAAGATAGTCCAAGACAAGGTTATAACTAGGCTGACAAAAAATGCCAATCAAAAATAGCAAAATACCTTCTTACAAATGCGCTCTCTCTCAACCACTAGCTGTGCTACCAAATTTTTAAAGGCTTTTGTCTGCATGCCAATCTCATTTGCAGTTGCCACTTTTTCTTCCTCCACATGGTTCAGTGTTTCCTCCAAGCATGCCAATCTATTTCTCAAGAAGCTCAGTTCCTGATTTAACCCAGCATTGGATTCAGATAGTACAATGCAATTCTTTTCTGCATCATCAGCCCGACTCAATGTTTTGAAAACCTTTGACTTGAGATCCTCGATCACATTTTTCATATCTCTAATAGTGGAATACAGCAAATTTTCTTTCCCTTGACTAGCTGCAGCAGATGATATTGCATGTTGTAAGCATACATCAGATTCCTTTAGCTTCTTCTTAAGCAAATCTACACTCTCAGGAGAGCCAGTGCCATCTTTCAAGAGAGACAGCTTTACTTTGAGTTCAGTATTAGTCTCTGTCAAATGTATGCACTTAACTTCTGCACTATTAGCTCTACTTTCAGACTTAAATATATTTTCTTTCAGTTCTACAATAAGATTTTCCATATCTCTTACTTCAGCACGCAAAGCAAAGTATTGCCTCTGATACACATCAGCAGAGGCCTTTGCATTGTCTATCTGAAACTTAGATTCATTTAACTGCTTCTCAAGTGAACTCACCTTTTCTCTCAAAGAAGCCTCAGAATTGACAAGTGTTAATTTATCATCAGCACTCAGGTCAGCTTTTACATAATTTTTATGAACTTCAGTACTAATGTCATTGTTCTTGTCCAAACTACAAGGACTGGCCTTCGGTTTTCCCAAACAAGTTTCAGGCTTTCCTCTGACCTCAGATTCACGCAAACTTAAGGCATTCAAATTGACTTGAGAAATCCGTAGTTTACCAAGTAGGTCTCTTGAAATTCCCATCAGAACCTCGGATGCATTATCTGATTCAAGGCATTTTGCCCAAACGTCAATTGCTTCTTCCTCCATGTGAACTAACTCATGTTCCGAAGAGAGCACCTCTAGTTTAAGCTCTTCTTCAATTTTCCTTAAATCATTATAATTCTTTTCAAGATCCATTTCTCTCGCCAATGATTTCTCTAGCATCCTCAAAACATTTCTTTGTTGCTCGGTTGTCTGCAATTTTATATCTACATTTACACTCAAACGTTGATCAACCTCTCTGACAATTGCACCACCATCGTCACAGTTCCCTGCCATCATTTGATAAAAAGAAAAGAATAATTTACAGTTCTTTAAGTTGGTCCTCAAATACTTCTTCTCCTATATCACCAAAAAGTATATATAAGAGAAATAGAGGGAGGGAGGGAGGGAGAGATTCCACTTACAACTTGCAAACCCTTTGAAGGAAGACAAGACTCTCTGGAAATTGGTCGATGTCGTCTTTATTTCAGAAAACTGCTCTTCAGCCATTTTCAAAGATTGCTCATAATTATGCAAGTTTTGTTGCATATCATGAAAGATTTCTTCCAAGTTCCTAAAATAAGACACCCTCTCTCCAGCATCCGCCATCTCTGATTGAAGGATGGTCAAGAACTGGTCCAATTCCCTAACCTCTGAATCCAAAACCCCAGATAACAAATCAAATTCCATAACCTTCCCATCAAAATCAAGTTCCCTATGATCTTTCACCAAATCAAATGCCTCAAATTCACTTTCCATAGTTTCCAAATGCATCAGACAAATTCTCAAGTTACGTACTTTCTCAGAGAACATTGCCAAACACAATTCCAGGCCCGCTAGCATAGTTCTAGCAATATCCAGATCTCTAATTAAACACCCATTGGCCAATGTACCATTAAGAAACACAATTTCATCAGATTTTGCATCTGGATTAACACCACCAGTACCCATATTCACACTTCAATTGTCGTTGATCTCGAAATTCAAGTATTGGAATTAAACTTGTGCACATTAGTAAGGGAGAACCTCCACAAGAAGAATAGAAAGGTTGAATGAAACAGAATGAAAATTGCCAACTTGGAAGCCATTGAAGGAAGAATCTTTTCACTTGAAATGATTCGGTTGCGGAGAGCGTAATCGGAAAAAATCATACAATCTTCTGATGCTGAAAATTTAGAACTTAAATAGAAAAGGAAATAAATTTGACAAAAAAAAAGGCCGAATTCATATGCAGAATTTGCAGATTACAGTCGCATAGATGCCTCAGCACCGAGTAGCTGCCCACTAAAGAGGGGGCCATCCCCTTCATTTGCAACCGGGTGAAACGCAGCGTTTTGTCCAAACTTTCTTTTAGTGTCTGCAAATGTTTCTAAATTCTTTTCACAGTGCAAAATAAAAAATGTAAAATTTAAACTGCCTGGTTAAATTTTATTACACCAATTTTAAAAATTTAGAAATTAAAATTTTAAATTATATGAAATTTATAAATAACACCTAGTTACTTATTTTATTACAATAAATAATTTTTTTACAAACTTTTAAGGTAAGAAGCACAATATTATTATTTTTCACATAATTTCACAAATCATTTATAATAATTTAATTAAATTTAAATATACCCAATCTAAGTTACAATTATATGATGAAAAAATCATTAATGTTACATATAATGAAACTAGGATTTGAAATTAAGATATGAATGCAAATTAAAAATTATTAATAAATATAAGATGGTGAAGCAAATTTTTAAAGTTTAATTCAATTAATATAAAAGATTTAAATTCCATTTTTGTTATTAAAGTATACCATGTCACACTAAAATTAATATTGAACCTATTCTAACATATAGATAAGGTAAATCTAGATCGAACCAAAGACGTAAAAGCCAATTACTAGAAACAAAATATAAAAACCTATAGGGTTCAAAAGTAAGTTTAAAAAAACAATAAAAGCAAAATTAAAATAGAATGAAACAAAATATAAAAAGCTTAATTCAAAGAATTTTACACTCCAATTACGAATTTATCATCGACATCAATAATATTACTCCTAATTCAACTATCATGTTATGGATTACTCAAATGTTTTGCAATAATCCATTATTAATATTATAAATTAACCGCCTAATATTAATTAACTCGATTGATACAAATCCCTAAGCTTGAAAAGGAAAGACATAGGTCTTTCTTGAAGTCTTTTCGCTACAAGATCAGAGAAGCAAGAGACAAATAAATCAGGAGTAAACTAAATTAACAATCAAAGTATCAAAATCCAATAGACTATTAATCCCTAGAAAGTGTGTATGCTTTTGGAGATACAAAACGTAATTAAATCTAATTTCCCTAAGTTACAAAACCCAATGAGTTAAGTAAAGATGTTTCTTAAGGTTGCAAAGAATGGGACCTTGTATAAATTGAAGGCTCATGGCCTTATTTGCTATAATAAAATTTCATAATTCAAATTTCAACTTAAGTTGATCACTAAAATGACATAATTTTGTTAAACACTAAATATGAAAGTTGCTTAACTAGATCTTATCTAACCTTAAGTGCTAGTTTCACTTTAATTAAACTCCTGAAGTTTCAAATATAGCTTAAAAATCATAACTGGGTTAGCTAGAATAAAAATAAAGTTTTAACTTTACAACCAAATTTAACCCTTTAATCATTCAAACTAAGCTTTGACCAAAACATAAAAATTTTGAAACTTCTTCTTTATTTTTTATTGATAAATATCACTTAGTTTGACTATTCAAAACTCAAGTTATGGTAAAAAATATAAAATAGTATAAAAATTCAATATTAATCCAATAATTTAAAAATATTATAAAATCATCACTCAGTTACATATCAAGACTAATTCTATTAAATTAAACACACATAACATAATATGATACACAAAGTAAGAGAAAATAATATAGACAATATCTTATACATTAATTACTGATAACATTTTTGTGCAAAAATTATCTATACTAATAGAAAGAGAATTAGGAAAGGATGAATTATATTTTTTTAATTTCCTAAATAACCCATATTTATACGTTCCAAATTTTAAGAAAATAAACAATAGTTATGTAATTTTAATTCAATTATTGGATTTTAAAATTTTAATATAATTTTTAAAAATCACTCACTAACTCATTTATTTCTTTCTCTCTATCTCTCTTCCCCTTATGTTTTTAATTTTCAAATATAATTTTTCCATTCACCGTTTGCAATCACTTCTTTTTCTCTCTCATACAGTCCTCTCCATATTATCCTTTCTCAATTTTCAATTTTTTCTTTCACAAAACTTTCATTCATATATCACAAGTTTAAAAAGGATTATTTACATAAAATTTTAATTATTTTAATTCATAATAAAAAAGTAATTAATTATTCTTTACATTTAAAATTTACCTAAGTAAACACATGTTCTATATCAATTAATATTTAAAGATATCCATACTAATAAAAAAATCAAGAAGGGATGGACTCTATTTTTCTATTTCCTAAATAACTTATATTTACATGTTTCAAATTTTTTAAAAAATGAAGGATAATTATATAATTTTAATTCAATTATTAGATTTCAAAAGTTTAATATAATATTTAAAAACCAGCCATTACCTCATTTCTTTCTTTCTTTCCTATGTTTTTAATTTTCAAATATAACTTCTCCATCCTCTATTTATAATCACTTCTTTTTCATAAAACTTTAATTCATATCACAAGCTTAAAAAAGATTATTTACATAAAATTTTAATCACTTTAATTCATAGTTAAAATAAAATAGTTCAATCATTCTTTACATTTAGAATTACCCAAATAAATACAAGTCCTATATCATGTAATAGTTAAAGGTATCACTTGATAAAAGTTAAAATTTAAAATTATTTAATAAATGTTTATATTTTAGGAGATCATAATGGTAATTACTTAATAATTGTCTAATTATTTGGAAACTACTCTTCAACCACCATATCCATGGAACTTTTGTATAAGGTATGTACTACACCTTATTATTAAGATTTTTGCTTATTAATTAGTACTAACTTGAGCATTGGAGGAGTTTTGGTAAACCCCTATCTGCTACTTTGTGATTGTACATTCATATCTAATAGGTATTCTTAATAGAGGAATTTAGTACTATGTAAGTGCTACAAAGCATGGTATACTCCTTTTTTTTATCAACTTAAAACTATCCAAGTGTCACTAAACATATTTTTATTTTTAATTTCTTAAAAAAAAAACCTTTGTACATATGTGAAAGCACGTGCGAAGAATCTAGTATGAAGAAAAATAATGTGAAAGGTTAATATATAATAATATTATAATTTTTATTATGAAATTAAAAAAATTATGTAATTTAATAAAATAAATAATTGTGTAGATAATAAATATTAATATCAAATTTTATATATTTAACGTTTTGATTTTCATGCTTTTAAACTTTTTGAGAATAGAATCTGGGTATTTTGCAATTTTTTTCTAGTACAAAAGAAGTAGATGATCATAAATTTTTAAACCGATTGAATCCAAAATAAGTGGATTAGATGCAAGTTAATTGTGTTATTCAATTTGAAATTCCAACTTAGAAATCATTGTATATTTTCCTATGATTAATGATAATTGCATTTAACTTTCTTTTATAATGATTCATAGAATAAATTATTCTAATCTTTCCTAAAATTTACTTAAATTTCACAAATCTCTCGTATACGCCTAAAAAATATACATTACTCCATTTTAACAACTCTAGAAATATCATCTGAGTGTGCTTTGATTTTAGTTTATTCTTATTTCATTATATTGAAATTATAAAATGGCAATAGCACCCTCTTGATTTTATCTTTTCTATCTTCCCTTGTCACTAAAACTCCCTTTTCTCTCCTGCCACGGTCTCCCTTTTGCTTGACCAAATCTCCGCCAAACCATCGTTCAGATGTGACATAAAGCCAGCCAATTGAAGGTGAAGTTGTGTTCCCAAACGAGGGTTCATCCTGAGTCACCACTGTCATCCAGTGTGCGTCCATCGGCCGTCATTTTTCATCTCTTCTATGGTACAAGTGAGCTTTTAAGCAAGTGGCCCTATGAAATGGGTTTACAAACAAGTTTTTTTTTTTTTTTTCATTTTTGCTCTGTTCTTGAACTGCTTATGCACTAATTTCTAGCTAAATTTTGTAGACTTTGCATTATTGGACTGCCCGTTTTTTAATTTTAAAATTAATAAATTAAAATTAAAAATATAAATTTTAATATATTAAAATAATTCAATGATAAAAATACTCAATTTCTTAAGAAATGAATTTTTTTACAGCATTACTGCATCTTAAAATTCATGTCAATTTAAAAGAAGTTGGAAATTTCCATTCTTTCCGTTCTTAGTAACATAATCCAATTTAATTCTTCAAATTGTTTTGAAGGAGATGGCCATAATTAAGTAAGAACAAACAAGAGTTAAGCATGGATCTTGATTCCTGTGGCATCGCACTCGAAATACCTAAAGAAAAAAATAAACGAAAATTATAAAATTAAAATCAAAATGAAGAAACAAGGAGAAAGAAGAAGATAAGGAGAATGATGAAGGTTAGTTAGTTGAAATTTGCATCATGAAATCTTTTTCATATTTTTGGGCATGTTTAAGAGAATATAATTTATATTAACTTATAAAAATATTTCCATGAATGTGACTACTTCCAAGAATATATGGGAATATTTTTAACATAATATTCCCTCAAAATATTTTTATAGAAGAATGTAAATACCTTAGATTCTTATGAATAAAAGTATTTTAATAATATAAATAGACTATTTTATTTAATTTTCCTTTAAGACTTTACTATTATTAATACTTCATCTCACCTCTATCTACCATGATTAACTATTATCAATCATCACTCACTACTATTAATAACTTCCCTCCACCAATAACTCACTACTATTAATAACTTCCCTTCACCAATAATAGTTAATTACTACCTATTATAGGTAACTATTGTTCGTCATTGATAGATACTATCAACCATAACCTATTACCAATTATTATTGCTAACTACTATTTATCACCTATCACAAATAATCACCATCGTCATCGTCATCATCATCGCTTATCGAAAGTAACATTTGTTAGTTACCACCTATTATTGAGGACTATTACCAATCACCGATCACCGATCACCGATCACCAATCACCAGCCACTATTGATAATCATTATCGATCATCACTTATTACCCTCAACAAGTGATTATTATCACCATCACCCATTGTCAATGATCATAGTTAATTATTTTCCACCCCAACTTGTAGTTGTTAATCACTCAATTTTTTATGAAGGTATTTTTAATAATATAATAATATATTTAAAAAAATAAAAATTAATTAAAATATAATATTATAATATTTTAAGAATATTTTTAAATAAATTAAATATAATAATATTATATTTTCAAGAATTACATTCTAAAAAATATCAAAAATATCAAGATTTACAGGAATATATGGTTTCATGAATTAAACATCACCTTAAGAGAGTGGTAGGAAGTTTCAAAATTTGGCATCAATGGTGTTTGATAGAAAAAAGAAAAGGGAACAAGGTTAGAGAAGAGAGTAAACCAGTATTTCTAATATTAAATGCTAAAAATTACTAATAATTAGTTGGTTTAGTGATAGTATATTGAATTCTAGAGCTTGTTTGGTTCAAGAAAAAATAAAATTTTTGAAAAATATTTCTCTAAGAAAACATATTTTTAAAAAATTAATTAATTTTTTGTTGTTTAGTGCACAAATAAAAAATATTTTCTAGTGTTTGGTGCATAAAAAAGCTAATTTTGTTTAAAATAAATTAAAATTATTTACTTCAAAATTATTATAATTTTATAGCTTTTTAAAAAAGAAATCTTATATATACATAATTAGTTTAATTAATTATTATAAAATATTATATAATAGAGCATCTATTATAAGGAAGAAGGGGAGAACATTCCATAAAAATGTGCACTGAATTTTAATAAATAAAAATAGATTTTATAAAAATAAAAATATAATATTTATCATGAAAATATTTAATAAATAAAAATAAATTTTGCTCATGATCATGATTGCATAACAAAGTGAGAAGATAAAAAGTTTAGACTTGTGCATGAATGTATTAAATAATAAGAAAAATGAATTCTGTTTTTCAAAATAGGAAATTGCTTTCCTAAAAAATAATACAACTTTTTACAACTTTTTGATTGATCAGAATTTATTTTTCTGTTAACCAAAAATTTTGAATATCCAAACAAAAGAAAGTTAGAAAATGAATTTCAAAAACATTTATTCATTTTCCCCTCAACTAAATGGATCCCTAGGCGTTTCAAATCTAGTAAAGGATTTTGAGTTCAATTCTTGGAGGTGCTATTGATAGTAAGGATTTATTGTTTGTTGCTCTTATCGCAAACATGTATTAATTTCATACTAAAAAATGCATGAAAATATCTAGGTGTAAATAAAAAAAAGTATATTAAAAATTGGCACCTAACTGTTATTTAACAAAAAAAGTTATTATTAGTTTTAAAAATATTTATGTATAGTGTCTTTTTGAAATATAAGGGAGATTTGCATGCATTTTAAAAGTACAAAAAAATTCAGTGTAATTCAACTACAGAGGAGCCTAAAATCATTTACCCTAATCCGCAGCCATTTTTAGATGTTTATGCGGGTTCGTTTCCTTCACGTAATCTTAAATGAAAATCTAATACAATCGTATAAAAGTAAAGTTATTTTCTTTTCAATTTTGATTTATTTTTTAAGCTGATTATGAAAATAGATAATTAGAATGAAAGACTATAAATTAGACCTATATGTAGAAAAAATATATTGTATTAAATATTTGTTGAGAAATATGTGTAAAATTAACATCATGTTTTTAATAATTTTTTTGTTTGAAAGGAGAAAAATAAAAAAACAAAAAATGAAATTCAAGATGAGAAATAAGAGGAGAATATGAATTTCATCTGTTTGGGTGTAAAGTTAAAAAAAATATAAAAAATTAGAAAATTGAGCAGAATTTTTACATAGAGCCACCAATTATTTTGTCCCTCAAAGTGCGGACAGAAAATAGAAAAAAAAGCGCAGATGTTATTATTGATAAAGTATTTCCCAAATTTACCTAAAATTTGATGACTAAAGCATGTTAATGCCTGTGTTTGATAGGTAGTGTTTTTCGGTCAAATAATTGTTTGACCAAAAATACTGTAAAAGCTAGCGTTTCAAAAAAATTATTTTACATGAGTCAAACTGTTATTTTTTTTGTCAAAAATGCCAAACGCCAGTGGATTCGCTGGTTAGCAAATGCAACCAATATCTGCGTAGGAGGATACAATTGAGGATATTAATGTCATTTAAACAAATTAAGTTGCCTTTCTTTCCACTTTTGCATTCAATCAAATAAGAAAAAAAATTAATTTTCTCTTATTTCTTTCTTCTAATTTTTTAATAAAAAACATTTCTGTTCTTTTTTTTTTCAATTTTTTATCCATTTTCTTTCAATACAACCAGCCATCCATTGTTCTCATAAAGAAAATTTTTTATGATATACTACTAATTAAATAATGTATTAATATACTATTAGATCATTAATATATTTTCATATAATATATAAATTTAAATTTTAAAAAAATAAATTTAATATATAATAAATTTAATAGTATATTATAACTTTTCCCAGTCATTAAACTTGTCTTTATTTTACGATATTATTATTTATTTATGCTGAGCTACGCCAGCCAGTGAGCGTCCCAATCCAACAATAAAAGAATTAATAAGTAGCTTTCATAGCTTGCTTCAATTAATTAATGGTAAAGAAATCTTGCTTCTCACTAAATGAAAGCGGAATCTTCTGATTGTACGGAGTTTCATCCGTACCATGAAGTGACGGCCACTAGGCAAGTAGTTTACGGGGCTAAGAACTCGGATTAACCTAATCTTACAATTCAATTCGACGGATAAAAATTATTTATCTAATAATTTTAAAGTTGATTTACATTTTTATCGATTAAGCCAAGTTGTTATAATATTAGTACTAATTTTAATTTCAAGTTAATTTTTATTAGATGATTTTAGATTAATTTTATAATTTATTATATTTTATTATTATATTATTTACATATTATTAATTTTAAATTATTAATTAATTAAATTTAATTATTATTAAATAAAAATAAAATAGTAAAAAAATAAATTAAATTACAACAATTTATAATATAGAAAATCTCCAATGTATATATAAATACATCACTATTTTATAGTATTACTAATAATTTATTACTCTAATTAATATATTTATTTAATTATATTAATTATTTTATGTTTGTTTAGTTATAATGATTACTTTGTGTAGTCATTTTTATTAATTTTTAAGTTTAGTGATGATAAATTTAATTTTTAACATAATTTATATTATTTTTTAATTTTAATATAATTACTTATTTTAATAAAAAATTATAATATGTTGATAATAATAAATATATAAATCTATTAATTTTAATATTAAAAATTATATAATATTACTCATATATATAATTTTAATATTATATATATGAACATGTAATTTAAATATACAAAAGTTATATTTATAATTATAATATATATATATATATAAACATATATATAATAATAAATTAACTAGTTATTATTTATTAATATTATTGGTCTAACGAGTTAAATTAATAGTTTAATAAGTTAGCATTTCTTCATTCCAATTCTTAACATGGTTAGAGGCCATTATTATTATTTTTAATATTAATCCTAATTTCAAACTAATTAAAATTATATCAATTCGAGCCTAGTAACCTATTAATGAAGCATTTATCGTAGGCTGGGGCCTTCAGCCAAGGCTTTTCCCTTTTTTAAATATAAAGTAAATTTCATTTTTCATTTTTGTAAAATATTAATTTTTATTTTATTCTTGTTAAGTATTTTTTATTAATTTTATTTTTATGAAATATTTATTTTATTTTATTTTTTATAATATTTACATAGAGATTAATTTATTTAATTATTGGACAAATTAATATTTTACAAATATAAAATTAATGCAAATATTCTACAAAGATAAAATTGAAAGAAAATTGAATTTCAGAAAAACGAGAAAGGGAATTTAGTCTTATATATATATATATATATATATATTATTGTTGATTGGGTACAAATTTTTATATGCATGTATTTAATAAGTTAATCATTTTTATTATAAAAATATTAATCATTTATATTTATATGATTATATAAAGGGAACTAAATGTTAATTTCTGGTGTCTCTTTTTTTTTTTAAAAAAAATCAAATATAATTTTCATCTATTTTTAAGGCATTAGGGCTAAGCATTAATTTTCAACAATTTCAAATATAAAATAATTATACGTTAAATAAAAGTATTTTTCTCTTCTTACGATTAATTTATTAATAATACATCCTTGTATTAAGTTCATGATCTTTAGGAAGAAATAATAACTTAATATTACTAGGTTAACTACTTTGATGATAATTTTATAAATAATTTATTAATAAATAAGTACCCACCTTTTAAACAATAATAATATTTATCTAAAATAGTATTTTCTTCAATAAACAATAACATTAAATCCAATTTGATTAAGTATAACTATTTGTTTCATTGATTATTATTATTATAATTGAAAATTTTGTGCCAATTTTTGTGTTTTATCTTTCATACGATAAATTGAAAAAGCTTTCAAATATCCTAAAAGAGTTAATTTCTTGCATTAATTCATCTATTTTATTTTCATTAAAAAATTTTATTTTTATTTTTATAGGAATTAACTTTTATATCAATGTTTATATATATATATATATATATATATATATATATATATATATATATATATATATATATATATATATATATATATATATATTGTGATAGAATTGTAAATTAATGTTTCTTTTTTATTTTTTTTAATAACCTCTCTGCGCATACTCTCATAGGTGCTCGTAGGCTTTTGTTTATTAAGAAACTAAAAATTCTAAATATTATAAATAACTACAATTCATTCTTGAGATAAACAATATGTTGTTAATTAATGTTTCCTTTTACGCAAAGCTCTTGGTGCACTCCCGCAGGTGCTTAGAAGCATATTTTTTTCTAAATAAATTGAAAACTCCAACTAATAATAATAATAATAATAATAATAATAATAATAATAATAATAATAATAATAATAATACATTCTTGATGTAAATAATATTTATAATTAAAATTTATTAATAATGTTTAGTGTTTACAATTTTTTTTTAAAAAAAAGAGACTTCTAAACACGTATGGAAATGCATGCAAAAAGATTAGTTTTTAAAAAATTAATTAAAAATAAAAAAGATCTTGTTGCGCATCTTCCACCATAGAATTTGAAAACTCGTACCTCTTTCATTTTCTGATATATTATGTAACAGGAACTATAGGCTGATGTTGACGACTATTTTCTCAAATATATGTTTTAAGTATTAAATAAAAATATTACAATAAATGAATAACGAATATTCTCGGATAAACATTATATTCATCTATTTGATCAAATAAATATTAAGGATGAATTTGGATAGATTCAAATATAAAAGGGTTATGATAAATTTATGAATATTTATTTATTTTCCCACTTCTTCTTTAAATGATGAAATTATTTTATCTATCATCTTAAATTTATTAAAAACGGTCATTTAAAACTTGATTAACAAGACATATAAAACATTAAAAGAATAAGTTTTTAGAAAACTATTTTACACGATTTAAATTGGTTGCAACTTAAGATCAACACATGGAAAAATGTTTTTTTCAATAAATATTTTATAAGGAAGAATAATTAATAAAAACAATTATCTCTGGTCTTGTTTCGATTTTGGTCTGGTCAATTTTTGTTTTCGACGTTAGAAAATGTCAATATTTTTGCACGGCGCATACTAATTAATCCCTTGGCCGGGTCAAAAGTAAAAATTTTGCATTTAATTAAAATTTAATATCTTTTTCATTCCACAATTTCTACAGTTTTGTAAAATTAAAATCTATAATGCACTGCTTATTTAAGTATTTCAAATTCACCATCAAATTAATTACCAAAGAATTTTACCTTCTAATTAAGTTAATCAAATGCTTAGGGTTTAGTTGATGAGCTTGAAGAGAGGCATAAGCTCGGCTTAGTTCAAGCGGGTAAAAATTTTTGGAGAAACTTGGGTGTAATTGATTGCTATAAAATTTTTAATCAGAATTTTATATGTTTATTATTTTTTTAATACATCACTAGTAATTATAATTCAATAAATATAGTCATTAATTAATTATTAAGAATTAAATATATATGTTTTTAATTGAAAATTTCTCATCAAATATTTATATAATTTTACTTAAATTTACTTCAAAATTTTAATTTAACCGAAAATTTTGGTTTGGTGAGAGACAAGAAGAAAACCGCCCCTTTACATTTTCCTCTTTCCAGTAAAGGTGGCCTCTTATATTTGAACCCGATTATTGTAGACAGGTGAATTTTGGTTTGAAGGATTTTATATTCATAGAAAAGTATATATTTTTTAAAATGTAATTTTTGAGAATTTAATTAATAAAATTTAATTAATATGTTTGATTTATTATAAATTTTTTTGAAATATTTTATTAAATTTCTAAATATATTGTATTATTATATTTGGTTCATATTTGATACTCTTGGAAATCTTGAAATTATTTCAAAAATACACTTATTAAATTTTTTATTATAAAATATAATATGATAAATCATATTTTTATTTAAAATTATATAAATAATAAAATTTAACACATAATAAATTAAATTTAAATAATTAACATCTAAAAGTTCATTAATATATATAAATATTTTATATTTTATTATATTTTAATATGTATTGTATTATATTTTTATATATTATACTTTGTTATCATAATTATTGGTATTATTATTAAAATAATTTTTAAAATAAAATGAGCATAATTTATTTAAGTTATTATCATTTATTAAATATATTTACTATTTCCTTTTTATAAAATTATAAATTTTCACAACTAAATTATTTTTATAATTATATTTCATATTAGTATTAAATTCTATATTATAATTTCTTCTCTAATATAAAAATATTATTATTTTATATTTTTACATATAAATATATCTTTTTTTAAAGAAATTTCAAACCTGCTATATTATTTTTTAATGAAAAAATTATATGTATATATAATTATATTAAAAAAATCTTTCAAACATGAGGAATAACAATAAAAAAGTAATTATAATTAAAAACTTAATGTGTATTTTTTAATAATAAAAATATTTTAAAAAGTGATAATTATTTTTTGGTTTAAATTAAAAGTTATTTAGTAGAGTGATAAATAAAAAAAGAATTAAATGTAAGGATAAATTTATTATTTTATTATATATATATATATTTTACACTTTATTATATTTTAATATTTTATACTTTATTATCATAATTATTAGTATTATTATTAAATAAATTTTCAAAATGAAGTGAGTGTAATTTTTCTAAATTATTATCATAATATTAAATATATTTAATATTTTTTTAAAAAATTATAAATTTTTATGGTTAAATTATTTTTACAATTATATTTCATAATGGTATTAAATTTTATATTATAATTTCTTCTCTAATATAAAAATATTATTATTTTATATTTTTATGTATAAATATATATATTTTTAAAGAAATTGCAAGGCTGTTATGTTTTTTTTAATTAAAAAAATCATATGTATATATAACTATATTAAAAAAATCTTTCAAACATTAGGAACAGAAAAGAAATTATAGTTAAAAATTAATGTGTATTTCTTAATAATAAAAATATTTTAAAAATAAAGTGATAATTATTTTTTAATTTAAATTAAAAATTATTTGATAAAATAATAAATAAGAAAAAGAATTAAATGTGAGGATAAAATTATTCTTTTATTTTAATATCGACATTCTCATCTCATAAGGACTAAGAGATTCTCAACTTTCTCCATAAGAATATTTAAGGGAAAAATTGAGCTAAAAAATTTCTAAAAATATAATATTTCTAAATATTTTTTTAAACTTTAAATCAAATATAAAAATATAATATTCATTTAAAATATTTGTAGAAATGTTAAAAACATTCCATGAATCCAATGTACCATAAAATCTAAATGCATTGATTTAAATTCATTCTCCCATATGTTTGTACTGTAGGGTTTATTCTAAGCCCCACGAACATGTGCAGAAAGTGAATAAGAAACAAACTTAGGGGAATGATAATATTGTTATTAATTCGAATAGAATTTTAATTTAATTTATTATTAGTATAAAATATTTTATATTATTAATTAATAATTTTTAATTTAAATAATATTTAACATCTTTTTAAGATTTTGTATCTTCTTTATATTTAAAATTTGATCTCTAACCCTTCTATTTATATATTTAATGATTTAATTATTATTGCTATTACTAAAAAAATATTTTATATTATTAGTAAATGAATAGGAAGAAGATACATTGCTAACAAAAGTAATTTAAAATTTTTAATAATAATAAAAAATTTAATAATTTTTATTTATATATTAACATATGAATAAATAATAATATACAATTAATTCATAATGTATGTCAAATTGAAGTCCATTGAAATATTACCTTTTTGAGTTATATTCAATCTGAGAATATTATAAATATCAAAAATTAATTTTAAAATTAATTTTAAATTTTTTTATATTTATTAAATTAAATTTTATAAATTTATCATGTCATTTTATTATTTAAAATTTAATTTTGAATCTCCTTTTAGTGCACATAACATTACAACTATATTCCATTATATGCATTAAAAAAAATCATATTTCACACTGCCTCTAATAATTCATTTTGCATGCAATTTAAATTGTTTTATTATAGTTTGTTGGGTTTATGCATACTCTTACAAATGAAACAAATTTCAAGTCAGAGATCTTAAAAAGTTGGGGCCATTTAGTTCAGACTAGGAAAAGGGAATAGAATCAGGAAAGAGAATTAAGAGGAAAGGAAAGGAATAACTCCTGATTACCCAATCTGTTTGGTTCAAATAGGAAAGGGAATTAAATATTTTTAATTTACTTTATTAATAATTATTATATTAAAAATAATATATTTATAATTATTTTTAAAATAATTATTATAATTATTATCTTATTATTTTATTTTATTTACTAATATTATAATTTTTATAATTATTTATTATTAATTATTAACATCTTATTAATATTATTTTTATTAATACTCTATTTTAACTATTATTAATATATTAATAATAATTAATATTATTATAATAATTTTAATAATTATTATTTATTTAATTATTATTTTTAATATTTATAATTTTATTAATATTATTAATTATTAATAATTTAAAAATATTATAATATTAAAAAATAATTATTAAAATTATTATAACATTATTAATATAATTGAACAATATTATAATATTTATTATTTATTTAGCATTTAATAATATTATAATATTTTTAATTTATTAAAAATTAATATTATTAAAATAATAATTAAATAAATAATTATTATATATTAATAATATTATTAATATTTGTTTAAAAAATAAATAATATTAAATTTTAATAAATTAAAAATATTATAATATTATTAATATAATTAGATAATATTATAGTAATAACTATTTATTTAATATTTAATAAAAATTATTTATTTATTAAATAAATATTAATAATATTATTAATATAAATTAATTATTATTTATTTTTATTATTCATCATAATTATTATTTATTAATATTATTAATTTTTGATAACTTAAAAATATTATAATATTATTAACATAATTAAATAATATTATAATAATTATTTATTTATGGTAATAATTATTATAAATAATAAATTATTATTATTAATTATTAATATTAAAAATATTATAATATTTAAAATAACATGTATTAAAATACTATAATATTATTAATATAATTAAATAATAATAAAATATTTATTATATATTTAATATTTAATAATATTATTAATATATAATGATTATTTGATAATATTATTAGAGAAGATAGGGAAAGGGAATGGGATTTCTCAATGAGTGAGGGGGAATCACCATTCCCTTAAATGGGGTAATCCCATTAAGGGAAAAAGAGGAAAGGGAATAAATTTTTTCTCAATCAAATAAAAATAAAGGGAATGAAATCCTGCAATTTTCTTTCCCTTTTCTTTTCTGAAACCCCCAAACTAAACGGCCTGAAATAGTGTCTTATCAATCCGATTTTCATAAAAAAAAAAATTATTTACTTTTGACCGAGAAGTCAGAAAACCCATTAATAAAACGTCGAAGCAGCCACGTGATATAAAAAGGCCGCAATTTTTATTATATTTTCTCCTGCATTTCAGATTCCCCGTCAAAACGTAAATCTATGGTGTCTGTCGGCGCCTCATAATACGCGCTTAGGATTTATTTTATTTTTCTTTAATTTCTTCAAAAAAAAAAAGGCCTATCTACATTTATGAAAATGCATGTTAGTTTGAGGAAGAATAATATGATAGATCAATATTTAATAATATTATAATTTTTACTAAAAATTTAAAAAATCATGTAGTTTAATAAAATAAATAATAAATATTAATACCAAATTTTTTACATTTAACATTTTGATTTTCATGCTTTTATGGTATGTTTGGCTGGAGGTGAAAATGGGAAGGGGGTGTAAATGGAGGGGGGTGAAAATGGAGGGGGAGGAAATGGAGGTGAAAGTAATTTCACCTGAGTTGTTTGGAATAGGTGAAAATAGGAGGGGAAGTAAATATGGGTGAAATGAATTTATTTTGTTTGGAATGGGTGAAAATAGAGGGGGAAGGAAATGTGAATGAGTGAAATGACTAAAATGTCCTTTTATTATGTTATGTTGAGATAGTTATAATATTATTTAGTAAAATTAGATAACAAATAATTTACAGATGAAGGAAAATATGTTAAATTTTTTTTTGAATACTAACATATTTATATTTATAATTTTTTATTTTCATATAATTAATAAATATTAAAGAATGTGCATTATATTTTGTTCAATACTTATGGTGAGGTAGTAAAATTACTATATTATCATTGTTGAATAGAATTATACATATTTGATGATAATAATTTCATTTGTCAAATTTAAATTACTTTTAATTTATTTTATTCCTAATAACATTAGTAATATTAAATTATATATTTTTTAAAGACTATAATTAATATATTTTTATTAAAAAATTAATTAATAAATGATATCTCAATACATAGAATTAATTAGTAAATAACACATTACTCTTAATATTATCAATTTATTTTTTGGTAGCAGAAGATATATATCATATTCATTAATTGTTGCAGTACACATATACACACATACACATAGAAGCAATAATTTACTTAATATAAATATACAAACTTCTATATTGAAAATTAATGCAAAAGAAGTATAATTAGTGAGAATAACATTCAACATAACTAAGGTTAAACGAAAAACACTTGCTTCTTGGGTGCAACATACAAACATTGCACTACTCCAATAATTGTAAACACAACAAATACCTATCACATTAATTAAATGTTGCAGTGCACATATGCACACACAGATATAAAAGCAATAATTAGCGGAATAAAAATATACAAACTTCTGGAACGAAAATCAAAATACATAAAGTCTAATATTGTCGTCAGTTCTCGTACTGTACTAATTATACACACACACAATACATTACATAACATAATGTGTCCAGTCACATGTTCCTGTGAATAACCAAACAAAGAGAATGATTTTATCCAAAAACTAACTCCCACCCTACAATTATCAGTGTATAGTCTAGTGTAGCCAACACTTCTAGATCAGGCGCGTTCTCATGAATTAGTGAAGTTGAAACACCTACAATTAAGATAAACACATAGTTAGAAAACCCCGTAAGGATATGAATAACGATTGTTAGGACATAAATACAAACAAGCTAATTAACTATCATGCAAACTCAATATAGAACAATAAATAACCACATTGCCCTATATTCTTCTCCAAGGTAGCCTTGTATCCTTCCATCCTCAGCAACTCAATCATCTCCAGCATTTGCCATGAGTTGGTACAACAATTGTAGACGAAAATGAGGTGGGACACCAAAGAATTTATTCCTAGCCTTCTCATTATCACACAAGAAGTTATAACACTTTAGTAGGATATCTTGAGGCACTCCTATTTTCTTCAACTCTCCCCAAACTTCTCCCTCGCTATAGTAACGAGGTCTACTACTCTGAAAGATTGCTACACTTTCTCTAATTGCCTGGGTGTGTTTGTCTGTCACTTCTCTCATTACATCTGTTAACTTCTCCATTCCTATATCTAGTCTTTCATACCCTTTCTCAATGACATCAACCATTGGTTATTTTCTTTCAGAACCTTTTGAAGATGAAATTCCTTGCGAATGAGTGGAGGGATTTGAAGGTGCATACTCTTGAGAGTGGTGGGAGGGAGGTCCCTCGGAACTGAATGCATCAACATGGTGTGCGAAATTTGGAGCCTCACTTCCCCATTGAAGATCTAGACTAGACATAAATTTAAAGCTATCATTGAAGTCAAATTGGGCACTCTGCCACCTATGAACTTTGTCCCTTGATGTTTCAGCGTGTGCACCAATAGCCCTATCTCTAGCAAATAGCTCTAATAACTTGTCATAATTATGGACTCAGTGCCCCACAATCGAAACATATGTCTTTTTGTGAAACATTATAAGTAAAGGCATGCCATTTTAAAATTGATGCCATTTGAATCATTATCGCACAAATCTCGTTCCATACTTCTGGCTCAGCATCAAACATTCTTGTAGTTGGATTCCAAGCGACTCCACTCCATTTGTGAAACAAGTCATAGCACTCGTTAAAGTGCTCCTTCAATGTTCTCAACCTATTTTTGATTGATGCTTCTGGAAGAATGGTCCAATGGATTCCTTTAACTCCGCTACTATGGTGGCAAACGCCATTGTAGTGAAAGTCCCATCAGGTCTGTTGCCTTTGTGCACTTCCTCCAGTAATGCGTCAAGCAACAATGCATCCATTTCAGGGGTCCATCAAAGTGTGTCCCTAGTTGAGCATTCTCCCCTGCTGTCAATTTTCCTGTTCCTTGGCATTTTTTATCTGTAAAGCATCAAACAATGGTGATGTTAGCATTAGCATTCTAATATTAAAATAGTGAATTCACCAATTAGAAAGATCTTCCCTAACAAACATAGTTCTAGCTCATGACGACACTTATGTCACATTGATGATATTAATCATTGTTTAAGGTATATAACCAGATTGATTAGATTAACACATACATGGAGATAACTTTGAAACTACTAATAACTCACACATATAACCTTTGCATTCAACATCATCGTAAACGAGACAACATACTTCTGCAATTGTCATACATCATACTAGTGAAATGTCATGTTTATATACGGTACAACTCTTTCAATACAAATGTAAAATATTTAGATAAGCTCCTGTTTATTTGACAAGAGTTATCCTCATCACTCTTAAAGTTACAAAAGGACCCAAAATACGGAAAACTCTATCCATCACAAGTTGTTCTCATAGTCATTCCACATTTAGGTGGCTATGCGTTCCCTTAGGAGGTATCCTTCCCGATAGTCTTCCTCATTATTTCGTGCTTCATGGTCCTTAGTATCTTCTATCTCATTGTGCAATAACTCATGATCTACTTCATCCATCAACCATGGATCGGGATCAACATCCATCAGAAAATTATGTAGTACACAACATGCTATCGTGATATCTGTCATAATGGTGAGAGAATAAAATGGTTCCACTCCACTGGCTATAATAGGAAACCTTTTTTTAAGCACACCGAATGCTCTTTCAATCATATTTCTGAGTGAAGCATGTCGATGGTTAAATATTTCTTTTGCATTCTGTGGATCACGTGTTGTGTACTCCTTCAGATGATACCGTACCCCTCTGTATGGTGTTAATAGCCCACGTTTCAAGGGATAACCTGCATCACCTAGGTAAAATTTGCCTAAGTTTCATTACAATCATACATACATACATCACTATCTTCATATCAATCATCAAAAGAACTTCTAAGCAACAAAGTTATCCTATTATTTAAAAGCATGTCATTCTAAAAATCTATCTTACCTATAGGAATTTTCAACCTATCCCCTCTTTTAGTCAATGCATGTTTAAGGACTCTAGAATCAGACATAGTTCCTTCCCATCTAGATAAAACATATGTAAATTTCATATCAAAACCACAAACTGCTAACACATTTTGCGTCGGGTAATCCTTTCTGCCTCGAAACTGAGGAGCATCTTCTCCTGATACCTTGACTCGTATATGAGTCCCATCTAAGGCTCCAATACAATCCTGTGTTATATTAATTATTTGAAATTTGAATTAAATAAAGATTGCAATAGGACCAACACACATGAATGAAACAATTTAGCATTCTTAACTAATTGCATTACCTTGAAATAAGGATAAAACCTACTATTATTGAAAATCTGTTGAGGAACCTCTGATCCTATAAGTTGAACTAGATACTCTTCGCTAAGTAAAACTAAAGATCGTAAAACATTATGAAAGTGATGACTAATTGTCTCCCCAGATCGATTGAAGAAGAAAGACATAGTTCTATTTTTTACATTATGAGCTAACATGTGCAAAAATTAGGCAACCTGCTCCTCCACTATTGCATACTTAGAATCTCTCACTTTACCAGTTCCTCTCACTTCTAGCACAGTTGATGGAAAGCATGTGGGCTCATGCAAACAAGATTATGGCACTTATCAAGATGTAATAAGTCTTCAAGTAGTTGTTGACGCATTTGATCTCTTGAACCACTAGACTCATCAATAGGAAGTTGCAAATAAGAGGCTTGTAGTTGTAACAATTGCATTCACTAAACAGTATATGATACCATTTAGATAATGAACATATTACATAAATTTTCTCACTCTTCTATCATGTATACATTAATGAATTTGAATAGCTCCATCCACTCTTCGAATGAATCATCCATATTATCCTCCACGACAACTTTTAAGATATGGCCAATGTCTAACTATTAACAAAAAACCATTAACATGTTATCATGACATGGAATATTCATTACTATGATCCAGGTGAACATGAACTACAAAGCATCACACATAAGTTTCAAATACACTTGACAATCATGAAATACCACTATTAATAGACAACAGTCAATCGCCCATATAACTTTATAAGCAAGATTAATAGCTATAGATGTGCATTTACCTTAAGCAATGGTGAGGTAAGACTATCAACCTTTTGTTGTTTCCTTGGACAAGGATTTTTACTTTTTCACTGGTTGATCTGTATGTAAAACAGTAACATAAGAAACTCTTGTAATATGTACTCGTATATATAACAAGGATGAATTAAATGCCAATAATTATGATTGTTTGATTCATTATTATTTATAATGTGAATTAAATCAATATATAATTTTTAGAATTAAAATAATTTTAGAGTAACATAAAGAAGATAATTTATTAATTCTGAACCTACATCTGGACATTAATTTTTTTTTGAAATAGTTATTTAAAACCTTTATATAGTTGTTTATATATATATATATATATATATATATATATATATATATATATATATATATATATATATATATATATACTTAGGATATTCCATCATATCTTTGCAGAAGATTATTTGTACATCAAGTATATTAATAAGTTTGTTAGAAATTTCAAGTAGCTTATATAAATATTTTATGCGTGTCAGACATTAATTTACATGATAGAATAATTATATTTTGATCAACGAAAACTAATATATTGGTGGAAGAAAAAAATTAAATTCACCCATATTCATTTACATTTTATTCAATAAGTGAAATTTGTATTTTATTACAACCTTTTAACATATTTTCAAATTAATATTAAGTAATTTCTCAATACAAATGACACCACACTGTGCAGAAGTTGTTATTTTGCCAGCATTCACAATTCCAAACGAAAGGATTTGAAAATTAATCTACTAATCTATCATTAAATATTATGTAATATACCATCCATTATTTTTAAAATTAAATGATAGTAATTTGCTTATTTATAATTGTAATATAACATCAATATATAATTTTATGTAATTTAAATATTCACTAATTACAATGTTCCTTTTTAACAATTTTAATCAAGTTAGTATTGATATAAATATTTAAAAAATCAAAATAATAGCATCAGACAAATTATATAGTATTTATCCCAAATAGAATATGACCACGTTATTTATACTGTTATATTAATTAATAAGAAAGTCCTAAACATTTGGTAAAATAACAGTAAATGCATCCATTTATTAGAATTCCTTGACTTTATTAAACTTAAGCAGTAATAAAAATAAACATGGACAAAGCATGCAATCTCCATTTCCGAATCAAATTCCCACTCAGTGCCTTTGCCAATATGTGTATCAAATTAGGAAGAAGGGAGGAAGGAATACTGAGAATGTAAAAAATTGGAAATTAAATTAAATTCATTATGAAAAAACAAAAATGGATCAGTTCGGCCTTCTTTGGATTTCGGGTCAAATCAGATCGACGAAGCCGACCCGACCCGACCCGAACTACGCCCCCTTCTGTCCAGATGAGCTTGCCTTCGTCCCCGCCTCACACCAGCCAATCGGCGTCTCCAAGGTGGCTTCCGGCTTCGGCACAACATCTGGCCTCCAACTGCTATGGAATCAAACGGCCAAGTCGAACGGTTGCACAAATCAAACAACCCTGCACATAGAACGTAGCAACGACACAGCCATATGGAAAAACCAGAAGGAAAAGACACAAACCTACTCGGATGGTCTTCCACTCCAACCGGCGGCCTTCAGTTGCTTCCGAACACGGCTGCTCTTCTCCGATCGTGATCGAGCACGATGAAGCTGAGGCAGAGACGAGGATTCGGTTTGGTAGGTTGAGGGGCACAATATGGAAAAAGCTGTGCGTAAACTCTTTTCACCCAAATTTCACTTCGTTTACGGGAGGGGGTGAATTTTGCCTGGGCTCACCAACTTTTCGTAACTTCATTTCGCCCCCTCTCAATTTCACCCCCAGCCAAACAGGTGAAATTTCCCATCCCACCCCTGATTTCACCTCACCAATTTCACCCCTCCCCTTTCATCTATTCTAAACGCACCGTTAAACTTTGTGAGAATATAATCCAGGTATTTTGCAATTTTTTTGGTACAAAAGAAGTAGAGGTGATTATAAATTTATAAATCGATTGAATTCAAAATAAGCGGATTAAATGCGAGTTAATTATGTTATTCAATTTGAAATTCCAATTTAGAAATCATTATATTTTTTTCTTCCTAAGATTATTGATGATTGCGTTTGACCTTTTTTTTTTTTTAACAAAATGATAAAGTAAATTACTTTATACATAATTTATTCAATTTATTTAAATTGCACATATGTCCCGTGTACATCTAAAATATACACATTAAACCGTTTTAATAACTCTATTAGGAATATTATCTGAATATACTTTGACTTTAATTTATTTTTATTTCATTACATTAAAATTATAAAATGACAATAACACCCTCTTTCTTTCACCTTTTTCGTCTTCCCTTGTCACTGAAACTCCCTTCTCCCATTGTTCAAAGAAATGTATCATGATGTGATACTGACTTAGCCCATTAAAGTCGGAGCTTGTGTGCCCAGTTAAAGGTTCATCCTAATTCACCACTGTCACCCATTGCGCATTCATCGTCCATTATTTTTTTCCTATTTATGGTTCAAGTGAGTTTTCAGGTAGTTGGCCATATGAAATAGGTTTATTGTTTTCATTTTTACTCTTTCTATTCCTGAGTTGCATATGCACTAATTTCTAGATATATTTTCTAAACTTTCTGCCGTTACATTGCCTATTTTTGAATTTTAAAGTAAGAGACTTAAAATTAGAAAAATAAATTTCAATACATTAAAGGCAATTCAATGATAGAAGCACTCAACCTCTTAGAAAGTGGATTTTTCTATGGTAGTATCATATATCAAAACTAACGTTGATTTAAAAGAAATCAGAAATTTTCATTCTTTTCATTTTTAATCAGATTTAATTCTCTAAATTATCTAGAAAGAGATCGCTAGAATTAAGTAAGAATGAACAAGAGATAAGCATGGATCTCAATTCTTATGGTATCCAACTCAAAATACCTAAAAAAAATTACAAAATTAAAATCAAAAGGGAAAAACAAAATGACAAAAGAAGACAGGGAGAATGATGAATCTCAATTAGGTGACATTTGTATCATGAAATCTTTTTTATATTTTTGTCTTGTTTTAAGGGAATATAGTTTGTTTCAACTATTAAAAATATTCATAGGAATATGATTATTTCTAGGAATTTTTAAAAATATTTTTAACCTAATATTCTCTTAAAATATTTTCATAGGAGAATGTGGATATCCTAGATTCCTATGATATAAAAATATCTTAATGATATAAATAGACTATTTTATCCACCTTTCTATTAAGACTTTACCATTATTAACACACCATCTTTTCATTAACTACTGCAATTAACTATTAACTATCGCTGGTTACCACTCATTACTATTGACAATTTTCCTCTATCATTAATTATCGACCACCACCCATTACAAGTAATCGTTATCCATTGCTAGTGACCACTATCAACCATCACTTTTTGTTAATAATTATTACTATTCATCACTTATTATCTATCATAAATGATCGTCATCGCAATTAATTATGAATTTTTTGAATTATCTTAATGGAAATGGCTAGAATTAAGTAAGAATGAACAAGAGATAAGCATGAATCCCAATTCCTATGGCATCGAACTCGAAATACCTAAAAATATAAACAAAAATTATAAAATTAAAATCAAAATAAAAATGAAGAAAGAAAAAGACAAGGAGAATGATGAATGTTAGTTAGGTGACATTTATATTATGAAATCTTTTTTACATTGTTGATCATGTTTTAAAGGAATATAATTTGTTTCAACTTTTAAAAATATTCCCAGGAATATTTAGTAATGTTTTTAACCCAATATTGCTTCAAAATATTTTGATAGAAGAATATGGATATCTTAGATTTTTATGACATAAGAATATTTTAGTAATATAAATAAACTATTTGATCTACTTTCTCATTCAGACTCTACCACTATTAATATCTTATTTTATCATTAATTACTATAGTTGATTATCACTAGCCACCACTTGTTACTATTCATAATTTCCTTCTAATATCAATTGTTGATTACTACCCATTATAGGTACAACTATCCATTGTCTGCAGTTACTACTGACCATCATTTTTTGCCAATGACTATCACTAGCCATGACTCATTACCTATCATAAATGGTCATCGTCATTATCATTCATTATAAGTAACATCTATTAACTACCATCTCCTATTAATAATCACTACTAATTACTATTTACTATTGATAATCATTATTAATCACCACTTATCACCCATAATGGGTGACTACCATTGCCACTATGCATCGCTAGTGATCAATGTGGAGCCAAGACTCGAACATTAATGGGGGCACCAAAATATATGGCTAAAAAATAGTTATATATTATTTTAATTAATATATAAATTTAAATTATAATGCATATAAAATTGTATACATTATAATTAAAAAGTATCATTACATTACATAGCTATGTCATATTTAATTTTATATTTTATAATTATTATATAATCCTTACTTGATCTTTCATGATATTTATTAAAATAATATATTTTCTTAATTTTTGTTGCTACATGTCAAAGTAAGGCTACCTTATTATTAAGGTTTCTCAATTTTTATTTAAAAAGAATAAAAATCCACACAATTAATCTTATCAAATTCTAATATTTTTAATTATCTTTATTATATTAGGTATTTTAGTTAGTATTTTTTTATGATCATAACAATATAAAAGGGATTTAAAAAGATATAATCAAGTCCAATAAAAAAGTGGAAGAAGTAATTAATGTAAATTTTAATATTGTAATAAACGTAAAATATTAAAGTCAATGGAGATATTTTTTATATTTTTTATCTTATATATAATAGTACATAACATTTTTAGAAGCTCACCGGGGGTACAAGCCCATGCTAAACTATGTGTGGTTTCACCACTATCAATTGTCTCTATCAACCATCATCCACTGTTAAAGAGCAACGTTGCCTACCACTTATCACTAATAATTACCATTAGTTACCTCATATTATGTCATTGTTGATTTATTTAATTTTAATAAAGATATTTTTTATAATATAATAATGTTTTAAAAATATAAAAAATAATTAAAATATAATATGTAACATTTTTAAAAATATTTTTTAAATAAATTAAATATGATAATATCATATTTTTAAGAATTAAATTCTTAAAAATTATATTTTTAAAAAATATTAAGATTAATGGGAATTTATTATTTCATGAATCAAAAGTCACCTTAAAAAAGTGACAAGAAGTTTTAAAAATTGGCATCAACAATGCTTTGTTAGAAAAAAAAAAAGGAAAAAAATAAGAGAAAGGAGTATAGGGTATTTGTAATGATAAATGTTAGAAATTACTGACAATTGTTTGATTTAATGATAGCTGATACGTAAAATATTTACATATTTATTTTCCCTTATATGATGCATTTTTGGATGTTATCTTGTTAAATTAAATAAATTTAGTTGCATTTTGTGAATGGATCTTGAATTTGAAATGAAATCAAATATTTTAGATAATGCTGTAATCCGACACTGTTTCAGGTTTTAGGCCATATCTGGAGTTCTGGATGTCCGATTGGGCTTTTCTTTATATGGATGGAAAGCTAAGAAGAAGCCCTAAAACTTTCATGTTTTAAGAAAAGCCCAGTTCGGGACCTAAGGATCTCAAATTCTGCTTGGAAGATGAAACAGTGATTCTGACGGAATCTGACATATGGCTACTAATCTAATCACAACTTGAGCTAGATATGTCCAAATTAGGAGTTCTTTATATGCAAATTGAATAGAAGATCCAGCCCTACAACTCCTATGTTGACATAAAGATGTAAATCAGCCATTTCGGTGGTCAAAAGTTGCCAACAAAGTGAAACAACTTGTGCTGCGAAAATCAAAAATGTTGGCTGCGTGTGATTGGTAGCAACTTGTCAAATTGGATGGCTTGCAGCTGGTTTATTTACCTATAAATAGGTGGAAGTAGAGAGCATTCAGCCATTCCAAGCATTGAATCATTCATTCATGCATCTTAGATAGTAGTTTAGTTTATGCAATTTTTAGTTCTTGTTTGCCTCCTACATGGAAGGCTAGGTTCTCCTCCTACATGGATGGTTCTACCTCCTAATGGATGGATAGTATTTTCGTTTTTATGCATTTGTAATTATATCCTTATGTTCTCCTCCTACATGGACGGTTCTACCTCCTAATGGATGGATAGTATTTCTATTTTCATGCATTTGTAATTATAATTTTGTGTTCATGAATGTGATGATGTTTTTATTCTATGTTTGTGTTTAATTTCATTATGTTCTAATTTTTCATCTTCCTAGGGTGATGACGTAACTTGATAATAATGGATTGAATTCTAATCTATTGAAACTAATTTCGTTTTTATTTCCTAGATTGAGTTTTAATTAATACTCTTAATGCTTTCAATTGATTGGCCACCTTTTGAATGAACTCAATATGCGTGTTGAGACCGGAAGGAGATACATGTGTGTGGAACCTATAATTAAAACCGTAAATTACATATGAAATAGGAATATATTCATATGGTTTATGTAATTTTAATGAGTTCCATAAATCCTAATGCATGATTAGTTGTTGCAGTTCACATAGGAATATAGTGAATTCCAATTAATTATAGAATTACTTGACCTTGGAAGAGGCTAGTAATTAATTTAGGGAAACTCGACTATCAATTAAGGGAATTAAAATTGGATTAGTGTAGATAGATGATTCAATCCAAAGTTGTTAAGTGAAGTCTGATCCCTAGGTCTTTTATTCATATTATCTTTACTCCACTGCATTCATATTTACTTTAAATATTTTCTGCATACATCTTTATTTTAATTGCTTTAAATCCAACTTATCGATTTGCCAAATAGTATTAGGATTATTAATTTTGGTACTTAGTGAAACAATCCTCGTGGGAACGATACTCACTCATCACTTTATTACTTGTTTACGACAGTGTACACTTGCACTAATTGATAAACCATTTCACACGTAACAAGTTTTTGGCGCCGTTGCCGGGGATTGTTATCATTAATATCAATACCAAGTAATCTTAATCCTAATTTGGTTTTTATTTTACATTTTCTTCTTTCTTTGGTGTTTCTTTTCTCTTTTCAGGTTTGTCCTAGTGTATGACCAGATCAAAAGTTGCTGAGCCACTGCTATTTGATTTTGAGATCGAGAGAACTTGTCGAAGGAATCGAAAGATACAGAAGAAGTCAATTGTAAATCAAGGTGAAGCAATGGCAGATATGAGAGAAGAACAAGACACCAAAGCACTCCGTGACTATGCCACACCAACAGTCATGGATACCATTTCTGGAATTAGGAGACCACCTGTACCAGCCAACAACTTTGAGATCAAGCCAGCCATAATTCAAATGATGCAAGCAAACCAGTTTGGAGGTTCTCCAATAGAAGATCCAAATGCACATATAGCCAGCTTTCTGGAAATCTGTGATACATTCAAGCATAATGGCGTTTCTGATGATGCCATAAGGTTGCGACTCTTCCCTTTCTCACTTAGGGATAAGGCTAAAAGCTGGTTACACTCTTTACCAGTGGGGAGCATCACTACATGGAACATATTGGCACAAAAATTCCTAGCAAAATTCTTTCCTCCAGCTAAAACTGCAAAAATGAGGAATGAAATTGCTTCATTCACCCAACATGACATGGAAAGCCTTTATGAAGCATGGGAAAGATACAAGGAGCTGCTAAGAAGATGTCCTCATCATGGGCTACCAGATTGGCTACAGTTGCAGACTTTCTATAATGGATTGTCTAATGCTACCAGAACACTTGTAGATGCTGCAGCTGGTGGATCATTAATGGGAAAAAGCATCGAAGCTGCTATGGAGCTGTTGGAAGAAATGGCAGCAAATGCTTACCAATGGCCTTCTGAACGCAACACTTCAAAGAAAGCACTTGGAGTCCATGAGCTAGACATTCTAACCACTTTGTCTTCTCAAGTCACCTCTTTATCCAAGCAAGTGAGTTCATTAACAGCTCAAGCAAATGCAATCAGAACTCCTGCAGATGCTTGTGATTTATGTGGAGGCCCTCACATGAGCACACAATGCCAAGAAGGAAATCCATTCATTCCTTCTCAACTTGAACAAGCCAACTATGTGGGGAATCAAAATTGTCAAAATGATCCTTTCTCAACCACATACAATCCAGGATGGAGAAACCACCCTAATCTAGGATGGAGGAGTAATCAGAATGTGTTCAAACCTCAAGGGAATTATCAACAGCAAATTCAGCAATCACCACCACAACCAAAGGCGAATTTAGAAGAAGCATTGACTCAACTAACCATGAATACTTCCCAATTCATGGTCAGAACAGAAGCTGCACTTAAGAATCAAGAAGCAACCATGCAGAGTCAAGCAACTTCAATAAAAAATCTGGAGGTGCAAATGGGCCAAATTGCAAGTATGCTGAATTCCAGACAACCAGGCACTTTACCTAGTGACACTGAGAGAAATCCCAGAGAGCACGTAAAGGCTGTTTCATTAAGAAGTGGGAAGCAGTTGAATGAGCCAGAATCAAGGAAGAAAAATGAAGAAGCTCAGAAAGAAGATGAGGTGATTCCAGGAAGAATGACTTTTCCAGATAATCCTCCACCATATGTTCCACCAGTTCCATTTCCCCAAAGATTGGTGAAAGCTAAGCTAGACAAACAGTTTAGCAAGTTTCTGGAGGTGTTCAAGAAGTTGCATATCAACATCCCATTTGCTGAAGCTTTAGCCCAAATGCCCAGTTATGCAAAATTTATGAAGGAGATTTTATCAAAGAAACGCAAACTGGAGGATTTCGAAACAGTGGCCTTAACTGAAGAGTGCAGTGCAATTCTCCAAAAGAAACTACCGCCAAAGCTTAAAGATCCTGGGAGTTTCTGCATACCCTGTACCATTGGAAAGTGTGAATTTGAAAAAGCCTTATGTGACCTTGGTGCAAGTGTGAATTTGATGCCATTATCTGTTTACAAGAAGCTGGGATTGGGAGAAGTGAAACCAACTACCGTGTTATTGCAGCTAGCAGATCGTTCAATAAAGCATCCACGTGGAGTCCTTGAAGATGTGCTAGTAAAAGTTGATAAGTTCATCTTCCCAACAGATTTCATAGTGCTTGACATGGAAGAAGATCAAGAAATTCCTGTCATTCTTGGGAGACCATTTCTTGCAACTGGACGAGCTCTAATTGATGTACAGAAGGGAAAGCTTACTTTGCAGATTCAAGATGAGCAAGTGTCCTTCAACATTTTTAAAGCCCTATCTTTTCCTGATGAAGGTGACACCTGTTTTAAGGTTGATTCAATAAGCAGCTGCACCAGAGAAGTAGTAGATGAAATTTGCTCTAATCAACCTTTAGCAGTCAGCATGATGGACACATCTCATACTACTGATCCCAAAATTCTAGAACAAGTCAGTTATCTCGAAGCCAATTCACCAATTTTCATAAAAAGGCCATTCGAAGATTTGGGAGAAAAACCACCAAAGCCAGTTCCTTCAATTGAAAAGCCACCAAAATTAGAGCTGAAAACACTACCCACTCATTTAAAGTATGCTTTTCTAGAAGAAGATTCATCTTTACCAGTTATCATCTCATCTGATTTAACTACTGAAGAAGAAGAAAGGTTGTTGAGGGTGTTAAGACAGCACAAGTCCGCACTAGGATGGTCAATTGCAGATATTAAGGGAATAAGCCCTTCAATCTGTATGCATAAAATACTGCTAGAAGAAGACGCCAAGCCCCGTGTGGAACATCAAAGAAGGCTCAATCCAAATATGAAGGAGGTAGTTCGTAAAGAAGTGCTCAAATGGTTAGATGCTGGCATTATCTACCCAATTTCTGACAGTCCATGGGTGAGCCCTGTACAAGTTGTACCAAAAAAAGGAGGCATGACAGTTGTTCCAAATGAAAATAATGAGCTGATCCCGCAGAGAACAGTGACCGGATGGAGAGTTTGTATTGACTATCGAAAGCTCAACAAAGCTACCAGAAAAGATCATTTCCCCTTGCCATTCCTAGATCAAATGCTAGATAAATTGGCGGGACAAGCTTATTACTGCTTCCTTGATGGATACACTGGTTACAACCAAATTTTGATTGCTCCTGAAGATCAAGAGAAAACAACTTTTACTTGCCCATATGGAACATTCGCCTTCAGAAAAATGCCCTTTGGATTATGCAATGCTCCTGCAACCTTCCAACGGACAATGATGGCAATCTTTTCAGATATGGTGGAAAATTTTATTGAAGTATTCATGGATGATTTCTCAGTGTTTGGGGAATCTTTTGATCTCTGTCTAGCTAATCTGCAAAAGGTGCTACATCGCTGTGTGGAGACCAACCTTGTATTGAATTGGGAAAAATGCCACTTCATGGTGAAAGAAGGTATCGTGTTGGGACACAAAGTTTCAATTCAAGGGATTGAAGTTGATCGAGCAAAAATTGAAACTATTGAAAAATTATCTCCACCTGCAACAATCAAAGGCATCAGGAGTTTTCTGGGCCATGCTGGTTTTTACAGGCGATTCATTAAGGATTTCTCAAAGATCACAAAACCACTATGCAAACTGTTGGAGAAGGACATCTCATTTGTGTTCGATGAGAATTGCATGTCAGCATTCAAAACCTTGAAGAAAGCTTTGATCTCAGCACCAATCATTGTCGCTCCAGATTGGAATTTTTCGTTCGAAATAATGTGTGATGCAAGTGACTATGCAGTTGGAGCAGTCTTGGGCGAGAGAAAGAATAAGATTTTTCATGCAATCTATTATGCCAGCCGAACACTCAATGAAGCCCAAATAAATTATGCAACAACTGAAAAAGAGCTCCTTGCTGTGGTATTTGCCTTTGACAAGTTCAGAGCATACTTAATTGGCTCCAAAGTCATAGTCTGGACGGATCATTCAGCAATAAAATACTTGATAGAGAAGAAGGATGCAAAGCCTAGACTAATCAGATGGGTGCTTCTGTTACAAGAATTTGATTTGGAGATCAGAGATAAGAAAGGGACCGAGAACCTCATTGCAGATCACCTTTCTCGACTTGAACTTCCCAAACTTGAACCAGAATTGCCAATCCAAGAGTCCTTTCCAGATGAGCAGCTGTTTAATGTGAGATCATTATCAACTCCATGGTATGCTGACATTGTGAATTATTTAGCAAGTGGGATGATGCCATATAAGCTCTCTGGATAACAAAAGAAGAAATTCTTAGCCAATGTGAAGTATTACTTCTGGGAAGATCCATTTGTGTATAAACATTGCCCGGATAGAATCATAAGGAGATGTGTTCCAGAAGAAGAAATGACCAGTATCCTTTCCCATTGTCATTCATCCCCATATGGCGGTCATTTTGGAGCAAATCGAACTGCTGCTAAGGTTCTTCAGTCTGGATTCTATTGGCCTACCCTATTCAAAGACTCTCAAGCCTATGTAATCGCATGTGATAAATGTCAGAGAACAGGAAACATCTCTCAGAGACATGAAACCCCATTGACCAACATCCTGGAGGTAGAATTATTTGATGTATGGGGCATTGACTTTATGGGTCCTTTTCCATCTTCATTCGGCAATCAATTCATTCTAGTAGCTGTGGATTATGTCTCCAAATGGGTAGAAGCAGCAGCATCTCCTACAAATGATTCTGGAGTGGTTGTGAAATTCTTGAGAAAGAATATATTCACAAGGTTTGGAGTACCTAAAGCAATCATAAGTGATGGAGGCAAGCACTTCTGCAATCAACAACTTCAATCTGTGCTTACTAAATATGGAGTAACTCACAAGGTGGCAACTCCTTATCATCCACAGACCAGTGGGCAAGTGGAGATATCAAATAGAGAGTTGAAATGGATTCTTGAGAAGGCAGTGAACTCCAACAGGAAAGATTGGGCAAAGAAGCTAGATGATGCATTATGGGCTTACAGAACAGCATTCAAAACCCCAATTGGTACATCTCCTTACCAATTGGTATATGGCAAAGCATGTCATCTTCCGGTCGAATTGGAGCACAGAGCATACTGGGCAGTTAAGGCATTAAATTTTGATTTGAAGACAGCTGGTGAAAAAAGGCTAATGCAACTCAATGAACTTGAAGAATTTCGCCAACATGCTTATGAAAATGCTAAGCTCTACAAGGAGAAGACAAAAATGTGGCATGATAAAAGAATTATAAGGAAGGAGTTCACACCAGGGCAGAAAGTACTTCTCTATAACTCAAGGTTAAAACTCTTTCCAGGAAAGTTAAGATCAAGGTGGTCAGGGCCTTTTACTGTGGTTCAAGTTTGGCCGTATGGAACTGTGGAGATTCAAGATGGTGACAGGAAATTCAAAGTGAATGGGCAAAGATTGAAGGAATACAATAATAGTACATTGAACATCATCAAGACTGTCATCACGATCGAGGAGCCAGCTGGTAAGTATTAAAAAAAAAAAAAAAAAAAAGAAAAAAAAAAGCAATAGGTTAGAACTTTGTCTAGCTAAAGACGTTAAAGAAGGGCGGCTGCTTGGGAGGCAACCCAAGATTTCTTTCTCTTCTCATTTCTTTTCTTATTTAAGCACACATCGCACAGCATTTTTCACTCACAATTTCAGCTTTCATCATTTTCATCATGGAGGAATGCCTTGTAAAGCTTAAGAGCAGATTCCCTACTCTTCCCAAAGATGTGCTCAGGAAAATCTACAACTGTCGACTTGAAAGAATGAGGGCATTTAAGCGTTTGGGTCTTCCCGAGGACATACGTTGGATTATTGAAGCTAAGGTACGTTTAGCAGGTGAGTTTCATGACTCATTTGTTAGACGTATGCCAGGTATGGGAAGAAGTTCTTACTCTAAAAAAAGAAGAGCTAAAAGAATGAGAGTCTGTCATAAGTGTGCAAGGTAGAACTGTAATAGGCTTTGTAGGAGTAAAGGAATGATTTCAGTAAATCGAGAGGACAAAATCCGATTCATAAAGGATGGACTGAGTAAAGAGTCACTGGATAATATTATTCAGACTCTTGAGACGCATCCTAGCGGAGATGTTCATGTTGTCCTTCTTGATTTAATGAACTTATTCCATACAGAAAAGGAGCGCTACAGTCTTGGGGATCTGACTGTAAAAGACCCTGTTTGCCAGTTTATAAGAAAATTGGATGGGAAGCAAATCCTCGGCTCATAGAAGCCGTTTAAGCCGTTACTGAACGAAAAATCAGAGGAAGATGTGAGCCACAATCACAACTACTGTACATATGTTTGTCTGCTTTACGTTTCCTTTATCTTTTTATCTTTACAGCTGCTTTTTAACTTTTCGTACATTTATCTTCTTTTTAAGTTTACCTTTTCAGCATCTTTTTGACTTTCTTTACATTCCGTATTTTACTTTGTTCAGGCCATTATTACACTTGTCAGTTTTGTACAGTATTTTTCTGATATTATCTGATTTGCGTGATCTCTTTGTTTCTGCTTTTGTATTATAAGAATGCATTTAAGCAATCACACCTTGCAAAATGTCTGAGAGTGAGAGTAAAGAGGAGGAAGAGGTCGAAAAACCATCAAAATGTGGACTTAAATCTATCTGTGTTTTTGGTGAATCTTTTGCTGGAAAGAATGTAGAATTTCTGCTAGCAGCAACTGAACTTGGTCATGCATTAGCTGCTAGAAAGATTGCCTGTGTGTATGGAGGAGGGCTTCATAGCTTAAAAGGAAGTGCAGCAATTTCTGCCAACACTGGAGGAAGCAAAATACTGAGTATCCTTGTGAATGGTTTAGATGATAAGAAATACGCCATCGGTAAAACAGTAAAGGTTTCAAACTTGCCTCAACGTATAGGATGCATGCTTTACACTGCTCAAGCCTTTATTGCTTTACCTGGTGGTTTAGAAACATTAGATGGAATTTCCAGCATTGCATATTGGATTAACTTGAACTTTCATCAGAAGCCAGTAGGTTTATTGAATGTTAATGGTTTTTATGATAGTTTGCTGTCTTTTTTAGATCAAGCTGTGGAACAGGGATTCATACCCCAAGCGACTCGTCGTGCCATAATGTCTGCCTCAACTGCTGATCAGCTGATTGACCAATTGCAAAGCTATACACCTAAACCAGATCCATCAGTGAAAAAGAAAGATTGGCAATCTCCAACCAGCAGTCAGAAGCATGAGCCCGACACCACTCTCCGGTTGTAACTTTCTTTACTCTTGGTTTTACTCCCAAAATTTCTTTTATGTGTGCGTTGTTTATGCATTTCCTTTTAATAAGTCCTTTTTGCTACTCTGCTGAAGACATTGGGGATAATGTCTACATTAAGTGTGGGGGGGGATTACAACAAAAAAAAAAAATTTATTTTTATTTTCGTAGGTTTTTTTGGTAGTAGAACCATGAGATTCATTATAAAAAAAAAGGGGGATGGCCGAGTAAAGAGCTTTTTACTCTTGATACGCATCCAAAAAAAAAAATTATTAAAAATATATATATATATATATTTTCCTGCTTATTAGGTTCTTTTCAATAATTTTAAAAGATTTCATAGCATGATTGAACAACTTTCTTACTTCCTAGGATTGATAGATTTTGCAATGGATTTTGAGTTGGATTGAGTTGGAAACCTCTAACCGTGAGATTTTGAGCCTATTTGTTGAATCAATATTATATTTCTTGCGTGTGATATTCACCTGTTAAGTTGTCACTCTAGAACTTGCATGAAATCTGGTTGAGATTACAATTTACATGCATACTCAGATATGATAAAGGCATTTTTTTTTTCCTCAGTTTGAACTAAATAGCCAACCCTGCAGTTTTACCATTGATAAACCCCTTTGAGCCTGATTAACCGTTTCTTTACTTTAACCTATTAATATGTCATTTAATGAAATATCAATTGTCTTTACTTAACCGTAGGGATTAGTAGAGCATTTGAATTTTTGAAAAATGGGTTTTTGACAAAGTGTGGGGGAATATGTATTATTAACTTCAAAGTTGCAAGGGTTTTTATTCAAAAAAAAAAAAGAAAAAAAAAAGAAAAGAGAAAAACTAAATAAAAAAAAAAAAGAGAAAAAGAGAGAAATTGATGAGAATCGTGGGCTGCTATGTTAAGATAAAATTTAGAGATTACCCATGTTTTAATTGCTCTATTAATTTCTCTCCTTACTTCAGCCTTTCATATCCCTGTTTTATCTTTCCTTTGCCTTGGCCTCATTACAACCCTTAATAAGACCTTTTGATTTGAAGTGTGCATGTAAATCAGGTAGTGGAGATTGAGAATTTATGCAAGCCTATGGTAGTGCAATCTTTAATAGGATGAATTTGAGTGAAACACTTGCCAATAAACATTTAAGAGAGGAAGAGTTCCAGTGATTATATCAATCTGATTCAATCCTTCTCAAATGAAGTTGCAATTTCTTTTTGATTTTATATGTCAAGATTTGTTGATTCATGAATGCTATGATATCTTTGTACTTTAATTATCTTTCTTATGTTTTTCTAACTATCTCATGGGTAGATTAGTACTAACATTAGCATTAGTATTAGTTTTCTTTTATTTTGTGTTTGTCCGAGGACGTCCAACAGCTAAGTGTGGGGGAATTTGATACGTAAAATATTTACATATTTATTTTCCCTTATATGATGCATTTTTGGATGTTATCTTGTTAAATTAAATAAATTTAGTTGCATTTTGTGAATGGATCTTGAATTTGAAATGAAATCAAATATTTTAGATAATGCTGTAATCCGACACTGTTTCAGGTTTTAGGCCATATCTGGAGTTCTGGATGTCCGATTGGGCTGTTCTTTATATGGATGGAAAGCTAAGAAGAAGCCCTAAAACTTTCATGTTTTAAGAAAAGCCCAGTTCGGGACCTAAGGATCTCAAATTCTGCTTGGAAGATGAAACAGTGATTCTGACGGAATCTGACATATGGCTACTAATCTAATCACAACTTGAGCTAGATATGTCCAAATTAGGAGTTCTTTATATGCAAATTGAATAGAAGATCCAGCCCTACAACTCCTATGTTGACATAAAGATGTAAATCAGCCATTTCGGTGGTCAAAAGTTGCCAACAAAGTGAAACAACTTGTGCTGCGAAAATAAAAAATGTTGGCTGCGTGTGATTGGTAGCAACTTGTCAAATTGGATGGCTTGCAGCTGGTTTATTTACCTATAAATAGGTGGAAGTAGAGAGCATTCAGCCATTCCAAGCATTGAATCATTCATTCATGCATCTTAGATAGTAGTTTAGTTTATGCAATTTTTAGTTCTTGTTTGCCTCCTACATGGAAGGCTAGGTTCTCCTCCTACATGGATGGTTCTACCTCCTAATTGATGGATAGTATTTTCGTTTTTATGCATTTGTAATTATATCCTTATGTTCTCCTCCTACATGGACGGTTCTACCTCCTAATGGATGGATAGTATTTCTATTTTCATGCATTTGTAATTATAATTTTGTGTTCATGAATGTGATGATGTTTTTATTCTATGTTTGTGTTTAATTTCATTATGTTCTAATTTTTCATCTTCCTAGGGTGATGACGTAACTTGATAATAATGGATTGAATTCTAATCTATTGAAACTAATTTCGTTTTTATTTCCTAGATTGAGTTTTAATTAATACTCTTAATGCTTTCAATTGATTGGCCACCTTTTGAATGAACTCAATATGCGTGTTGAGACCGGAAGGAGATACATGTGTGTGGAACCTATAATTAAAACCGTAAATTACATATGAAATAGGAATATATTCATATGGTTTATGTAGTTTTAATGAGTTCCATAAATCCTAATGCATGATTAGTTGTTGCAGTTCACATAGGAATATAGTGAATTCCAATTAATTATAGAATTACTTGACCTTGGAAGAGGCTAGTAATTAATTTAGGGAAACTCGACTATCAATTAAGGGAATTAAAATTGGATTAGTGTAGATAGATGATTCAATCCAAAGTTGTTAAGTGAAGTCTGATCCCTAGGTCTTTTATTCATATTATCTTTACTCCACTGCATTCATATTTACTTTAAATATTTTCTGCATACATCTTTATTTTAATTGCTTTAAATCCAACTTATCGATTTGCCAAATAGTATTAGGATTATTAATTTTGGTACTTAGTGAAACAATCCTCGTGGGAACGATACTCACTCATCACTTTATTACTTGTTTACGACAGTGTACACTTGCACTAATTGATAAACCATTTCACACGTAACAATAGCATGCTGAGTTCCAAGGCGTTTTAGGTTTAATAAAAGAACTTGAATTCAATTTTTGGAGATATTATTATTATAAAGGATTTATCATTTATTACTCTGATGCAAATAGGTATTAGTTTCGAACCAAAAAAAAAAAAGTTAACATTAGTTTATAAAAGATTTAAATGCAACGTGTCTTTAAAATATGAGAGGGGTTTATGTGCATTTTAAAAGTACGAAATAGATCAGTGTAATTTAACATTATGTTTTATAATAATTTTTTTCATTTCAAAGGATGAAAATTATAAAAAAAAAGGAAAAATGAAATTCAAGATGTGAGATCAGAGGAGAATATGAATTTCATCCGCGATGGTGTAAAATAAAAAATAGAAAAAAAATTAGAGAAATAAGCAGAATTTTTACATAGAACCACCAATATTTTGGTCCCTCAAAATGTGGACAGAAAATAAAAAAGAAAAGGGAGTAGATACTATTGATAAATTAGTTTCCAATTTTACCCTAAAATTTGATGACTAAAGAATGTTAATATCTGCAAAGGAGGATCCTGTTGAGGATATTAATGTCATTTAAACATATTAAGTTGCTTTTCTTTCCACTTTTGCATTCAATCAAATAAAAATGATTTTTTCTTTCTTCTAAATTTTAATTCAAAAACATTTCCGCTCTTAATTTTTTCTTTTTTTCAATTTTTTATCCATTTTCTTTTAATACAGCCAGCCATCCATCGTTTCATTAATTTTGTCTTTATTTTATGATATTATTATTTATTTATGCTGAACTAAGCCAGCCAGTGTCCCAATCCAACAAGTGGCTTTCATAGCTCACTTCAATTAATTAAAGGTAAAAGGAATCTTGCTTCTCAATAAAACGAAATTGGAATCTGCCGATTGTACGGAGTTCATCCGAACCGTGAAGTGATGGATATTGGTCAAGTAGCTTATAGGGCTCTAAATCCGAAATAGATGAAAATTATATATTAGGCAAATCGTAAGTCAGATTATTTTTCTCATTAAGTTAGAATAGATTGAGTTGTTATAATATCAACCATAATTCGAAATTAACTTTCATCAAGCAGTCAAGGTTTTATAATTTATTATATTTTATTATTATATTATTTATTAATTTAATGTTGATTTCACATCATTAATTAATTAAAATTATTATTGTTATTACAATTATATTTTATTATTATTGTTGTTTAAAAATTCATTATTATTAAATATAATTAAAATAATAAAAATGAATCAAAGTACAATGATTTTTAATATGAAAAATCTTTAAAATATATATGAATACATAATTATTTTACAGCATTAATAATAATTTATTATTATAATTAATATATTTATTTAATTATAGTAATCATTTTATATATGTTTAATTGTAATAATTACCTTGTGTAATAACTTTTATTAATTTTTAAATTTTATGATGATAAATTTATTATCTCACATAATTTATATTATTATTTTATTTTAATATAAAATAAATTTTTATTTTAATATAATTATTTATTTTGATAAATTTATATAATATATGTTGATAATATTATATATATAATTATTAATTTTAATATTAAAAATTATATTAATATTACTATATATATAATTGTAATATTATATATAATAAAATATAATTTTAATATATCAAAATTATGGTTATAATTATATTATAATATATATAAATATATAAATAATAAATTAATTATTTATTATTTATTAATATTATCAAATTAATGAATTAACTAAATAATTTAATGGATTAATACTTGTCAATTTTAATTTTTTATCAAGTTGAATTATTATTATTATTATTATTATTATCATTTTTCATATTAATTTCAATACAAAAATAGGTAAAATTATATTAATTTCAAGATATCAATCCATTTTAACAGCTTAAAAAGCACTGATATAGGCCAGAGGCCTTTGGCCAAGGCTTTCCCCCTTTTTATTTATATTATGGTGTAAATTTTATTTTCTGTCTTTGTAGAATATTATTTTTTAATTTTATTTTTGTAAAAATATTTTTCTTAATTTTGTTTTTATGAAATATTTATTTATTTAATTTTATCTTTTATTAGCATTCGAATAAAAATTAATTTATTCAATTCCATCTCTTTAAAGATAAAATTAGATAAATTAATATTTCACATGGATAAAATTAATATAAAATATTTTACAGAGGTAAAATTGAAAAAAAATTGAATCTCAAAAAGATAGAAAAATAAATTTACTCTTATATATATATATTGTTGATTGGGTACAAATTTTTTTATGTATGAATTTAATAGGTTAATCATTTTTATTATAAAAATATTAATTATTTATATTTATCTGATTGTATAAGGGTAATTAGGTGTTAATTTTTGGTATCTCCTTTTTTTTTCAAAATCGAATATAATTTTCATTTATTTTTAAGGCATTAGGGCTGAGCATTAATTTTCAATAATTTCAAATACAAAATAATTATACATTAAATAAAAGTATTAATTTCTCTCTTCTTATGAATGATTTATTAATAACACTTCCTTGCATTGAACATTAATGATATTTATAAAAATTAATATTTTTAATAAATAATAAAATTTAATTTAATTTGATGAAATATAAATATTTATTTCATTGATTATTACAATAATTGAGAATTTTGTATCAATTTTTGTGTTTTATCTTTCACACGATAGATTGGAGAAACTTTCAAATATTTTTAGAGAGCTAATTTCTTACATTAGTTAATCTATTTTATTTTCATTAAAAAAAATTTCAATTTTATAAGAGCTGTGGATTAATATTTCTTCTTTCTGCTGATCTCTTTGCACATGATGGGTGTGTTTGTTTTCTATTTTTAAAAATAATTTTTTATTTCTTATATTTATAAAAACAAAATTTTATTTGACAACTTGTTTTTAAAATTTATTCTCTAAATATGTAACTTAAAAATTAAAAAATAAAAATAATTTTTAATTATTTTTTGAACTTATTTTCTTATTTTAGATATTATTTTTATAATTAAATAAAATATTTTTTTATTTACAATATTGACCACTCTCTCATATTGATTTTTTTAATCCAAAGATAAATTTTAAGGGAAAAAAATAATTTTTAAAAAATATAAAAATAAAAATATATCCAAATACATTCAATATATTGCACAACAACGTTTCTTTTTCTGCTAACGTCTTGTAGTGTTCCCACTTATGCTTTTTTTTTTTCTCCAAAAATAAAAATTATTTATTCATAAACAAAAAGTAAATCATGATTACAAGCATTCTCTACAGAGAGAGGAGCTTCTAATGACCCATTTTCTATTACAAAAAAGACCCAACAAGCTCCAATATAAACTGTCTCATTTGCTTGACAATTAATTCAAACAATAGAAAACTTAGGTGATCGAAAAAGAAATTTCCTAAGAAAGTTTTCAAGGAATTGAACTAAAATCTAAAATAGCATCCACGGCAAACTTACAATCACTCTCAATCATGATTTTTGGAAAAAGTAGACTCTCTGTAGACTCTAAATTCTTTGGCAATGCCTCAGCCTCCTCTGCAGATACTGCCCTGCATTTCTGAAATCAAAATCCTTTGAGCTCAACCATGTCATCCCTCGCAAGTGCAGCCATAGCAGCCCTACCGTTCTTCCATGCCACATCCTCGCTAGTTATCCTCAATTTCTCGACCACGTAGAGGGCATGTCAAGTCTGGAACAGAAAGAAACTGGCGGAGACGCATCCTTGTAGGAAGAACACAAGGAGTAAAGCGCCAGAGGATAACTTTAAGTCTATAATGGATCTTGGATGCCCATAACTCCAAATATTATTAATAATTAAAAGTTGTTAATAATATTTAGTGTTTACAATTTTCTTAAAGAAAAGGCTTTTAAACACGAATGAAAATTCATGTGAAAAGATTAGTATTTCAAAAAATTAATTAAAAATTTAAAAAAATCTTGTTACCCATCTTTCACCATAAACGTTAAAAATACAACTTTCAATTTTAGATATACAAATGTGATTGAATTAATTCAGAGATATATATATATTCTTGATGTGGGATTTTGTATAATAATCGACTCGTACTAGTGCGATTGAATATGAGCATGACATATTCTTGGAAAAGTCTTCCCTTTAAATAATTTAAAGGAAAATATTTACGAAGTGAAAGGGGAAAAAAAAGATATTTATTATGTAACACGAAGCACCGGTTGATGTTAGCGACTGTTTTCTTAGATATATATTTTAATTATTAAATAAAAATATTAAAATAAATGAATAACAAATATTTTTGGATGAACATTATATTCATCCATTTGATCAAATAAATATTAAGGATGGTTTGGATAGATTCAAAGATAAAAGGGTTATGATAAATTTATGAACATCTATTTTCTTCCCACTCTTACTCCAAATGATGAAATTATTTTGTCTACCATTTTAAATTTAATAAAAAATGTAATTTAAAACTTGATTTGCGAGACATATAAGACATTAAAAGAATAAGTTTTTAGAAAACTATTTTACATATTTTAAAACATGGAAAGATGTTTTGTTCGATAAATATTTTATAAGGAAGAGTAATTAATAAAAACAATTATCTTTAGTCTTGTTTCGATTTTGGTCTGGTCAATTCTTTTTCGACGTTAGAAAATGTCAATAATCTTTTTGCACGGGGACGCATACTAATTAATCTCCTGACCGGGTCAAAAGTATTTTTTTTTTTTTTGCATTTAATTAAAAATTAACATTTTTTAATATCGCAATTTCTACCGTTTTGTAAAATTAAAATCTATAATGCACCGCTTATTTATATATTTCAAATTCACCATCAAATTAATTACCAAAGAATTTTACCCCCAAATTAAGTTAATTAAATGCTTAGCGTATAATTGATCGACTTGAAGAGAGGGATAAGCTCGGCTTAGTTCAAGTAGGTAAAAATTTTTAGAGAAATTTAAAGAAAGCATTTGGTTTGGAGAATATTTTTAATATTTTCAGGAATATTATGTTCCAATATTTGGTTCAAAATTAAAAAAAAAAAGAATGTTTGGGAATGTCACATTTTCGAAAATCTTTTTAACCTAACATTTCCTCAAAATATTTTCATAGAAGGAGGTGGGTATCTCATATTCCCATATAATGAGAATGTAATAATAAAATATTATCAATAAAATTTATAATGAATCAAATATAAGAATATTATATTCTCGTTAATTAAATTCTCAGGAATAGATTTTATGAACTAAACACCACTTAAGTGAAATTGCAAAAATTGTTATTGAGTTTCTAATTAGAAGTTTATGTGTATTACTTTTTAATTCATCATCAATAATTATTATTTAATAAATATAATTATTAATTAATTATTAAGAATTAAATATATATACATTTCAACAAATATTTATATAACTTCACCTAAATTTACTTCAAAATTTTAATTTAACCGAAAATTTTGGTTGGGTGAGAAACAAGAAGAAAACCGCCCCTTAACATTTTATCCTTTCCGATAAAGGTGGCCTCCTATATTTGAACCCAATTATTGACTGATAAAGTCTAAATGCATTTATTTAAATTTATTCTACCACATGTTTGCATTGAAGGGTTCATTCCAAGCCCCACGAACATGTGAATAAGAAACAAACATAGGGGAATGACAATAGTATTCTTAATTCGAATAAAATTTAAATTAAATTTAATTATTATTAATATAAAATATTTTATATTATTAATTAAATTTTTTTTACTCAAATGATATTCAATATTTTTTTAATACTTTGTACCTTCTCTACATTCTACATTTAAAGTTTGATTCTTAATCATTTTTTATAATTATAATAATAGTTGAATTATTAAATGCACATGTATAAAAATTAAGGATTAAGTTCTGAATGCAATAAAAAATATAAAATTTTTAAAAAATATTAAGTATTACTTAAGCCAAAAACTTTTGGCTATCCCTAATCCTTATATTTATGTATTTAATAGTTCAACTACCGTTACTATTACAAAAAAAATTTATATTACCAATGAATAAAATGAAGATGTATTCCTAAAAAAGTAATTAAGTTTTTTTATTATTAAAAAATTTTAATAATTTTTATTTATATAATAATATATAAATGAATAATAATATAAAATTAATTTATATTGGATGGAAAATTTAAATCTATTGGAATATTACCTTGTTGAACTATATTCAATTTGAAAATATTATAAATATCAAAATTAACTTTTAGAATTAATTTTTAAATCTCTTATATTTATCAAATTATATTTTATACATTTACCTTATCATGTTATAATTAATAACAATCCCTAATTTTTATTTGAAATTTAATTTTGAATATTATTTTGACACGTAATTCCATTATAAGGATTAAAAAAAATACACATTTCACATCCCTTTTAATCGTTCATTTTACATGCAACTTAAATTGTTCTACTATTATTTTTTTAAGTTTATACATACTCTTGCAAATGAAAAAAATTTTAAGTCAAAGATCTTAAAAAAAATATAATGAAAAAGTGTCTTTTTTAATTATATTTGACTAGATATATGCTATTAAGAAATCCACATCATTTCTAAAATATCAATCCGATTTTCTTTAAAAAAAAAAAATTGTCCACTTTTGACCGAGAAAACCGAATAATAAAACGTCAAGCAGCCATGTGATATAAAAAGGCCGCAATATTTATTATATTTTTCTCCTACATTTCAGATTCCCCGTCAAAACGTAAATCTCTGATTCTGCGGTGTCTGACGGCGCCTCATAATACGCGCTCAAGATTCTATCATTTCGTAGGTTTAACGTTATCAATTTTACAACGAGTATACACCACCAACAATCCTATTTTGCCATTTGCGTGTAGTTGGTCTTTGTTTGATTTGTCTATAATTGATGCTCATTGCCCACTAACATCAAACCTTCCTTTGCACTCGTTTTTTGACGTCCCCATTTCTTGCTTTCTTCTGATCTTTCGGGCTCTTCCTTGGTTTCCGGGATTCCACATTTCCAAGCATAAATTCTGAATTCCTCTCTTTCCGAACTTTGGAAATATTCCTATTTAAGAACCCAAATTTTTCGAAATTGTTGGGTTTGATGATTAAATTGTAGGAGGGAATTTGGGTTCTGAATTCCAATCCGATTCGTGATTTGCTCAACTGGGTTTTGTAGATTCTGTCTTGGGGTTGTAAATTCTTTATATCTAGCTGGTTTTTCAATTTCTAGATTCTGGGTTTTGTTTAAAGTGAGATTGCGGTATTTTGATTTATAGGCTGTATTTTGGAAAATCCTGAATCCACAGCATATATAATTTGGCATCGTTGCTTGGAGTTGAGGAGTTTCTGTACAAAATCCTTCAATCTGAAAGGTTTGTACTTTGTATCACAAAGATTGCAAATTGAACTGAAATAATTGCTCAAACTTTATCAAACGTGAGAATCTGACTGAATTTCATTGTACAGAGTCATATAGCTTCTGCTCTGAAGTATCCCAAAAGTTGAAACCTTTGTTTGCAGAATTTGTAAATATTCAGGAAAATGACGATTGGAAATGTTGCCCCCAAGACAGAGAAGAGGGGATCAGGAAGGAGCAAATCAAATATAGATGAGGATGCTCCCTTGTTACCAAAGAGTCAGGAGCAAGATGTTGGGTTTGATGATTTTAATGGAGCTTCGTTTTCTGGGGCTGTTTTCAACTTATCCACCACCATTATTGGCGCTGGCATCATGGCTTTGCCTGCAACCTTGAGAGAGCTGGGGATGGTGCCAGGACTTCTAGTGATCATATTCATGGCTTTCTTGACAGATAAGTCAATTAAGCTGTTGATTAGGTTTACCCGGGCCGGGAATTTGGCTTCTTATGCAAGCCTCATGGGGGATTCATTCGGGAAATATGGGAAATCCCTAGTTCAGATTTGTGTCATGGTCAATAATATTGGCGTGTTGATTGTCTACATGATTATAATTGGTAAGACTCTCTTTGAAATCTTGTACCTATTTTATTTGGCTTAATGCTTGTTTTGTACCTGTTATAGGTTTGTGTTTTTCTCCTGAGATTGTTTATTGTTCATATTGAAGGTGATGTGCTTTCTGGAACATCATCAAGTGAAAATCACCATATGGGTATTCTTGAAGGATGGTTTGGTGAGCACTGGTGGACGGGGCGTACATTTGTACTGCTGTTCACAACGCTTGCCATATTTGCGCCTCTGGCTAGCTTTAAGCGAATTGGTGAGTTATGTTTCTTTAAATAAATAAAAACCCGTAATTTAATTGTCATTTATCAAAATTATATGCCACTAATATTTTGTTATGAATGAACAAAGTTTTCTATCTTGACTGACTTGGGAGAAGAAACTATGAGGATGATGACTGGGAACACTTTGGATCTTATTTGAGATTACTTGCTGATAAAGCAAGAATTGTTTGAAAGGCAGTTGTCACCATTTATTTACCAAGTGTATATGCTAAAAGTGTTGTATCTTTTGGCGGCTAATTTAAATTGGAAGTGAGGCTTCATATGATTTGAGCAGTCCTGTTTATAAGCTGTTAAATTATCTTACCTGTTCTCCAACTTGGTCGTGTTCTGAGAAAGCTGTGTTGGGGTAGAAACTTAAGGAATTTAAAGACAGATATATGGGAAACCTTTGTGGTTTTGTAGCCATATTTAGTTGATTATGAAGTCTGGCTGACATATAATTTTGTGATTGGAGAGCCATATTCTTGCCTTCACCCTTTATGCATTTTAGTTGTTGACAACTTATTGTGTTCAAGTTATGCGATGATAAAAATACAAATCTTATTTTTATCTAGCCTAATATTTCAACTCATGGAGATTTACGTGTTTTTCTACTCTGTAATTGCAGATTCATTGAGATTCACATCTGCCTTATCAGTTGGACTCGCAGTTGTTTTTCTCATCATTGCTGTGGGAATTTCAATGGTCAAGCTAATAAGTGGAGGGATTGGGATGCCCAGACTCATGCCTGTTGTCACTGATATAGCATCGTTTTTTAAACTGTTCACCGTAGTTCCTGTGCTTGTCACTGCCTACATCTGCCACTACAATGGTACATAAGTTTTTCATACCTTTTCCTGGAGCTAATTTTCATTGTTCTGGTATTTCAGACTAACAGATTTATTTAAACACAAGTAGATAATAATTTTAGTGATAACTGAAACAGGCTTTAAAGTCAATCTAACGACTCCTCCCATGACCCAGGCTCCTGCATATCCCCTACAAAACGTAGTTTGTACGATGAATGTCAGGTCTTCACAGGATAAATTTGTATTGAGATTAGTTTGAACTTCGAACTCATTTTGATTCTGCTTATATGCAACTAGAGCTCAAACAGGGAAACCCTAAATTTTTTTTTTTAATTCTAGGAGTCATATTCTAAATCCTGTGTTAATAACAGTGTAAATGCAAAAAGTATAGCCTCTATGCTATTTGTGCTAAGCTTGGTTGCTTGAAGTGAGCCTGAGTCCCTGATAATTCCAAACTGATACCCCACCTAGTACTTAAAAATTGTAATTTTTGCCAGACTAAGTTAACTTTTTAAGTCTTCCTATATGCAAAATGGAATGCAGTTTCATATTGGGAAGGTGTTCAAAATGAAAAGAACTAATCGTTGTGGCCACTTTATCTGCAGTTCACAGCATAGATAATGAACTTGAAGACTCCTCACAGATGCAAGGTGTTGTACGTACTGCCCTCACTCTCTGCTCTTCTGTGTACTTAATGACAAGCTTCTTTGGATTCCTCCTATTTGGAGAAGCAACTCTTGATGACGTGCTTGCCAACTTTGACACCGATATTGGGATTCCTTTTGGCACTGTGCTCAATGATGCTGTGCGTTTTAGCTATGCTGCACACCTCATGCTTGTATTTCCTGTTGTCTTTTATCCACTGAGGCTCAACATAGATGGTCTCTTCTTTTCCAAGTCAACGCCTTTGGTTCTGGATAACTTCAGATTTGCATCAATCACTAGTGTGCTTATCACTCTTATCTTCCTCGGAGCAAATTTCATTCCCAGCATCTGGGATGCTTTCCAGTTCACTGGAGCAACAGCTGCGGTTTGTCTTGGATTCATATTTCCTGCTGCCATTACTCTTAGGTAAGTTTGTTAAATTTTGGTCCTGCTATTGTAGGATAATGTACTTTTTCTTGAATTTGTCAGTTGTTCTTGTGTTGTCTTTTAGATCATCATGTGCAGAAAAGTGGGGGGATACGTAGAAAAAGGAAATTTCTGAATGACATAAGTACGTGCTTGATTAAAGTAATTAAAAATTATAGGATTTCTATTTAGTGGTAGTAATGACCAATTCCCACTTGTACTACAACCCTTCATTACTCCTTTACAACTGCACATATGAAGGCATTCTGTCTTACTCCAATAGGAAGATAGACTAAAGAAATACAAGGGTTTCAGATTTCGGAGGCCTACATATTTTCTACTTTTGTATTTGTTTATCTTTCTTATTCTGAAGTAAGAAAAACCTGTTGCTCTAGGAGTGAGCTAGAATTTCTCGCACATATGACAGTCAGTTGGACTCATGCTATAACATGTGTGCTGTTGTAAAAGGAGTTGGGAATGGTGGTGTCAATGCAATTAGCTCTTCTCAATAGTCATGTGTAGGTAATAACAAGCCAGGGAAGATGATATTTTGCACAAAAATTCCATGCTGTTATTAGCATGGATGATTTATATCTTTCACATATGCAGTTTGAAATAATTTTGCTGTTTCTGGTTTTGCTGTTATTCTATTGACTTAGCATCTTCTGACTTGGCAGGGATCGGTACGACATAGCAACAAAGACAGACAAGATTCTGTCTGTGCTAATGATCATCCTGGCAGTCTTTTCAAACCTGGTGGCTGTATTCAGTGATGCCTATGACTTGATAAAGAGGAACAATGGCACAAAACAAGAATGATTTTTCATGTGTTGTCTCCAAAGAAGGCCACAGTGTAGATGTTGCCATGCTTTCAGATATAAGAATCAAAATGGAAGTCTTTGGCCAACTAGAAAATTAGGGTTTTCTATGAGGGTCTGATGAATTGATTACAGAATTAAATTTAAGAAGCTGACCTCTCTCGATGTACAAAGTGTGCTTCAGAGTTGTTTAGAGGTGTGCTTGCATTCAGCCTCCTTTGCAATATCGTATTTGCCAGTGTCTTGTTCATCAACGTAATGTAGAAGATTTTGTTGGAATTTGTATATGTATTACAGCTGTTTGAAGGGATAATGCCCTCTTGAAGAATTCAATAGTTAAGGTTTGGCAAGAAATGTAAGGTTTATTTGTAGTTGTTTGTTTTGATAAATTCCTAACAATAATCTTATTTACTTATATTTATAATTATAAAATATTTAAATAATAGAAAATACTTAATTTGTTTGATATTAAACATAGATACTATGATGAAAAACAACATCATTTATTTTAAAGAGAAATTTATTTTTTTCCACTACTAAAGGCGAATTTAGAAATTTTAAGTAGTGCTGATGATATGTAAACTTAAATAATTTAAATATATATATTTGAAATATTTTAAATCTAAATTTTATATAAAAAGTTTTTCATTAAATTTGATCTTAATTATTTAGACCATAATCATGAATTATTTTCTTTATTTACAGATCATGCAGTAGAATTTGGATTAATTTTTCTTTCATGAATCTAATAATACATTTTAATTATTCAAAAATATCATTTCAAAAGGGTAATAAAGGATACTAATTTTTTAATATTTTATGCCTAACTTGATATAATAAAGGTGAATTCTACGGTACCCTGAGGGGTTTGGTGCCCGGGGTGGTGTGGCAAAATACAAGCCACTGGATGAGATTACTAAGTCAATGCTAAGACTTTTGTAATCTCATCCAGTGGCTTGTATTTTGCCACACCACCCCGGGCACCAAACCCCTCAGGGTACCGTAGCAAGCACCATAAAGGTGAATTCTATAATAAATGAGTTTTAGTGATAGTTGGAATAACACTATACACAACGCCCTGGGTCAAGAAATATTTCCTTAATATAATTACACATGCTAAAGTATATGTTTTTAAGTGCATTTATTTTTTATGTATGGAAGAATATAAAGAAGTATTAATTAAGAAATGACTTCAATTTCAATCAAATTTCATCAAATAAATACACTAAATAATAATAGAAATTGAGTAAAAATATTAAAAATTAATATCTCCTATAAAAAAAATTGTTATGGGGACAAATTCGAATTTTTAATAGGGGCAAAAAATACATTTTATACCACTCTATTCACTAAACTTTATCAAGCCTGTGGGAGTAATTACCCAACAATTTTGTAAATAGATTCACCCCTACTCATTGTTGCATCATTACGTTTTATTCTTCTTAATCAGATGGCATGAAATTTCTTTATTTAGATATAAATGAATAAATAATTTTTTTCTAGAAAACATATATCTTACAACAACCCCAACAAACCCGACCAATATATATCCTTTTTAATCTTCCATCTTCATCATGAAAAGGCTGTCATTTTTTGTTTTTTTTGTTTTTTTTTTTTTTTTTTTGGGGGGGGGGGGGGCGAGTTCAGGGTGATTGATAGGAATTTTCGTAGTATGAAGTAATTTACACATATCAAATTTCTCATTAAACTTGCAAAACTTGCATAGTAAAACCACCTGGCTCCTTTCCTATCCCTTTGATAGTTTTCATTGTAATTTTAAAGTAAGAACTGGATTCTGTGTTTCTGCCCAATTTTTTTTCTAATACCTTTGGTCCATGATTTTTATCAATCTTGTCTCTCCAATATATATATATATATATATTACCAATTTCATCCCTCATTTTATTCAAAGTTATTTAATTTTTCCTCTCTATTAATATATGCTTCAAATTGATAATGAAGAGACGTTGGCCAAAAAGGAAAAAAAAAATAATTGTCATGCAAGCATTAAGAATATTATATGAAACCCTTTATTATCAATTTGACAGAGACTTGGTATAGAGATGAAATTAGATAAATTTAAATAAGGAACAAAATTGATAATAAAATATTTCTATGATGAAACTAGACGAATATAAATAAGTACAGAACGAAAATGAAAAATTATTTAACATAAATGAAACTGATATAACTTATTCATAAATGAAAATAGGCGTTCGTCATTTTTTATTGAAAAAGAAAATGTTATTAAAAGAAGAAAAAAGAATACATGAAAACAAGATAAGCAACCCAGAAAAATAAAATTAAACACAAGCAAATGAAACTAATAAAACCACTCCAAGCTCTATAATTAATTCCATAACCTTTCAAATTTGCTTAACTTACCCTTCGAAAGAAACAATAAACATTTAGTCAAAGCAGACCAAAGAACACAACTTGTACCACACATAACGTAATTGCTATGTAAAAATTCTAGTTATTTTGTTCTAACCATATATACAGTAATAAAGCAACTCTAAGATCTCAAACATACTGCAAAAGGAATTATACTGAAATTTAAGGATCGAACAAATTATAACCAAACCATTTAGCATCCTGAGCACTATGGGGCAATGCTAATAGCAAATATCAATTATGAATATCATATTTTACCCAAGAAAAGGATTTTGTCTACTACAGCATAATACCAGTCCCAAGATGACTATGTACAACTACAACTATACATCTTACAACAGAACGTATATACAACAGATAATAGAATTATGCAATCAAGGATTCCCAATATTGGCCACAAAAGGCACTAATTTTTTGTAATCCTTTCTCTTACCTAGTGCACAGCAGTCCAGTACCCGGCCAAGAATTATACGAGTATTTTGCAGAGCCACATCTTTTGGTGACATTCCCGGTTCATTTGTGCCACCTTGTCCTGGTGTAGAAACAGCCCCGAATCCAGATCCTGTATTGTATTGCAAAGGACCACTGCGCTTAAATGAGGTCTGAGGAGCAAGCATCTTCTCCTCTGGGCCACCAATTCCATTCTCCAACGAATTAGGTTCATGTGGGTGAGAACCACTCAATGAACTACAACTCTGTAGAAGGGCTTCCAACACACTTAGTGCCTCCCAGCACAAAGTGCTTTCCACCAACTGGGACACAATCGCATACATATGCGGACTCTGGGCAGCATCCATTGGAGTGTGCTGGAATAGAGCTTTAAGCATAAGCAAAATGACACGTTGATATTCAACTGGACCCTTCTCCAGTAGTCTTAACAAGTGTCCAAAGGCCAGAGCCGAATGTTTAGGGAACCACTCATCGCATAGTAGTGGTGAAACACAAGCCAGGAAATTATCAATGCTCTTGATCTCACCTCGAGAGTAAATCATGAAAACGATAGCTAATTCATCCAACGATTTTGCTCGACACCAAATAGCAATATTGGCTGCGACAGAGCAAGCCTTCTGATACTGACGTTGAAGTGGGGAAACAGGACCTACAACTGGTTCTTGGCTGAGCTGAAGACAGAGCCAAGGGAGTAATCCTATGATTTGCATCAGGAGTCTCATCTCACCGTCACCAAATATAGAGTCGCATGAATGCACTGTAATACGTGATAGGACATCAATAGAGACACCATGACTGACAGTTGACATAAGTCCCTTAAGAACAAGAGGCTGAACCCCTTCAAATGTTGGCAACGGCCCCTCTTGCAGAAGTTCATGGCCACTTCTAGATTCAATGCGTTGAAATTCTCCCAACTCACCACTATTAAGCTCATCTCGGGGCATGCTAGAAAGGAGCACGTTTTCTATTGTTCGGTCACGGAAAGATAAGCGATCAATCACCTGAGAGAAGAGCTCAAGAACCTGGCGATAGACATGAACAAAATCTGTGTGCATCATAGCAACACACCCCCAAAATAGCTGAGGGTAGAGTATCACTTTCTCTGGCTCCATATTCTCCACCATCACTTGCAAAGTCATTAAAATTTCCATAATAAACCCGAGCACTTGAGGTACTGGATTTCCTAGACATCTATGAAGGCATCGAAGAAGTGAGACACAAGCATCACTTGTTACACTAGGTCGAAGAGCACGGTAGATCTGATGAGAACGACAGGCAAGGTGCCTTGATGTGCACTCCATAGCCCATTTGAGTGCTTCTTCTCCCCAAGTCTCACGAAGGTCTCCCTGGAAGAAGATAGCATCCACCATGCTCTGTACCAAGGCAGATAGAAGCACTGCACTTGGCAACTCGGTTCTCACAACTGTAGGATCCTCATTCTCCCACATCATGCTTCCTCGCTTGGATTGTACATACTTAATCAGGCTAACAACCTGCTGTTTGTTCTCCCGATCATTATTTTCCACCTCGTATTGCTCCAAGTGGCGGCCTGCAAGGGAATATAGTAGATTAACCAGCAAGTGTTGGCAGTGCTCAAGTACTATGTCTTCTGAGCTATCCATTGAAACAAAGATGACATGGAAGAGTAGAGGCAAGTATTGGCGGAAGTCTTCATCATTCTCATAGGCAATTTCAGCAAGTAGAATCAGTGCTATATCTGCATGAGTTAATGAATGCTGCTGATGACCCTGCAAAGCTGATTGAAGTTCTTTTGCATTCACACCATGCATAGCACCCCCAGCATGCAGTCCATCCTCACCAGAATTTGGAGTGTCAACAAGGTGGTAATCTCCACTATCCCGTGACACATGTCGGCTGCGCAAACTCCCAGTTGAACTTCTAACACCCATTAAAGGACCTGACATGTTAACCATCGTTGGAAGGAGTTGGCCTGATCGCCCTGCATTTACTGGAACAATATTCAACTCTGGAGGCATTGGACTTAATGGGCCTGACACACTTCGGCCTGTCATGCCGGCTGTTCTCCAGCTCAAGCTCCCACTAACATTTCGAAGTGGACCATCAAGAGAACCTCTTACAAGTAACGGGGACATGTGTGGTTGGCTATCCACAACAGATGCCATCTGGGTCATGGCAGGACCCTGCGAGAATTCTAACACAAAATTTGCACTGGTGTCACCTTTACTTGCACTTGGCCCAACTGGCTCAATGCTATCTTCAAGTAATCGCTGAGACAGTTGAAAAACTAGGTGATCTATTGTGCGCTGAGGACATATTCGTGCTAAATACAGACTTACCCGCTTTGCAACAGAAAAGTAAGTGGCAAATGCTCCACTTATCTCAGTTGATGCATTTGAATCACAATCTTCAATTCCTTTTGTGATCAAGAAGTCTAGAACAGGACTTATGTTCTTGTTTTTGCTGGCAATAGTGCTCCAAAGTTTCTCAATCTCATCAGGAAATTGGTCTCCATGCCGCCATGTCACATAGTAAAGACTTTTTAGCAATCTTTCACTCCAACCTTCCTTAAGCTTCCAGAAATTCAGGTTCTCAATCCATGGAGCCATGCATGTTAGAACCTGATGCTGAGCAATTATATCAACAGCATCCAATTGCCTCTGCATAATCTCTTCGCATAGAAGCTGGCTCAGTTCAGGATGATTCTTTGCAAGTTTGCATGATAACTTGTATTGGAATTGTTGGTAGGAATCAGGAAGGTTACCAACCACAGCAGCGCGATAACTTCCTGAGCCCTCGATGCCATCCTCAGCCCATTCACGAACAGAGAGAGTCTCAAGCATCTGAAGGGCATCATCACGAATTTGTCTAGATGGGTCCACCACCTTGTAAAGGATCAGGCTCAAGAGTCTCTGAATTTCACAGTTTGGTATCTCTTGACGCATGTAGACCTCAGCCAGCACACTGAAGTACCCATCAGCTATAGCAGGATCAGAGTAATAGCACTGCATTAAACAATACATGGTAGATAAGCTTTGATATTGATGACCTGATAAGATATGGCTTGTGAAACTGATCTTGTAATTTGAAAGGGGGGGGGGGTTCAGCAATGAGATAATAGAAGCATGATTATTACTCAATTGTCCATGATCCAGACCATTGATGACCTGAAGACCTTCTATCAGAGTTTAGTATTAAATACTTAGATCCTTATCTTAATGCATTAACATTACAAAGTTCAACTGAGGTATGGACCACAGGTTTATGTTGTTTAACAGGATGACTAACAAGATTTTATTAGGAGGAAAGATGGCTTGAAAGGGTTAAACATAAGATTTGAAGCCTGGCCTGCTCTCTTTAATTTTTTTATGTCCCTCAAAAGATTCAATTGTCGTCCCTTTTTGGTGAAAGAATTGCAGTCCTTTTGACTAATTTATCACACTCACACAGCACTATAAATTAGATTCTCTTGTGCCTTTCTATTCAAGGCCCAATTTCCGTGGGCACCACTTGTACACAATGAATAGCCTTAGGGTTAGGCAATGCTCATGTTCACTTCCCCTGAGTTGGTTCTCGCATTACTTTTTAAAACCTGGGGATACATAAACAATCAACCAGGTTGAGGGCCTCTAGCAAAGGCACATTCTTCACTAGTAATAGAATTCTTATTGAGACGTGAGGAATGAGAAAAAACAGTACCTGATCAATGCAAGAAGGAAACAAATCCAAATTTGTAAGCAAAAGATTCTTCAAGGCCAATTTTGCAAGAGCGACACGGTGAGGACCACCCCTAGGCCTATCACGCCCAGCATTTCCACGGCCACCTTCTCCCATGTACTTGGAATAGGATGGTGTTCTTGGATCAGCTGGTGAGTAGCCAAATGGAGCCCTTGGTGCAGGTTCTATGAACAGACTATTGATCCAAGATATCACACGGCCACTCATTTTCCTTGCATTGTCATCAAAGCACGGTCCATATAAAAGTGATGCTATTGCATTCAAGGACGCCCACTGGATTGCTTCAACCTGTTCATTCAACTCTTTATCAAATGATATTTTGTCCACAGAATCTTTTGATCGTGCAAGCTGAGAAGACTTGTAACGATCAACTTCACGTCGATAATCACTAACACCATCTTGACCCCATGTACTGCTTGCATCATCAGACCAGGTAAGAAGAAGATCAAATAAACGCTTTCTAGTTCTAATATCAAATTTTTCTGATTTTGAGTCAACAAATTCAGGGGCCAAGGATCTCAAAACACAGGCAAGTGCATAGCGAAGTGGTTGCATGTCTTGAAAACTTTCAGGAGGGGCAGCTGCAATCAGTCTGGTTGTTTCATCAATGAATTTAAGATAATGGAGACGGAAAACTGGCTTGCGGGTTAGCATGCCTGGCCAAATATTTTCTGCAACAGTACGGTATATATTTGCAATATGGATACGGAGTTCCTCACGACGAGATTTTTGACTCTGCACCACAAAATATACTTCATAAGTACTAAACTCTATTCCAAAAATTAGGAGATGGAACACCACAGTAATTACCAAACCAAAACACTAACATAAGTAGAATGTATAACAGAATTTGAGGAGATTCTGCCATAGAAATTATCTAGAAACCAGATAATGAATAAAGATCTCAAAAGTGAAAGCAGAACTGAATAAATAGAAGATAATTCTTATCCTTTTGTTCCCTCTTATTACACTCATCTTGAAAACAATTCTACATATGCAGTGCTCTTATTGAGTAAAATCTTAGGGAAGAAAATACAAAACCCAATTAATTTATCAAATTACAAGCTACTATTCCTCAAAGTTATAATGCTGAAAGGGTTAGTTTAATATTCTAATATCTTTGACGAAGTGAATTATTAACAAAGGAGAATTAAATTGGCAAATCAAACACATAAAAGCCACACATACTAATTAAGTGTCAACCTTGCAGAAGCTTGTCAATGCAATACAACAAAATACAAAGCAGAGAATGCAGCTAACAAAATTATAGTTTTTAACCTGGACTGTCAGCGATCTTTGCATCAATTGCTGAGGTAGTAACCTATATACACCATTTTTCCCCTTCTAATGCCACCAACTTATTCAGGTCTAGTTATCTCAAATTCCACATTTTTCATTACACTATGACATATTTTGTACTATTTACATTTGCTCAACAGTTTTAAGAATCTAGGTTTTATTTGCATCTGGTATGAGAGAATGGAATAGGAATGAGAAACGAAATGAGCAAAAAGTTTATTTAGTAGGAACTATAGAATGAAAATGCTCATTCCCTACATAGCCTATCATTCATGGAATAGCCATTTTACACCATTCTTCCTTCCATTTTTCATATATTACAATATTACCTTTTATTCATAAATAATACAATATTTTGGTAACTGTAATAAAATTTAAAATAGGATATTTTTTTATTTCTTTATAAAAAATATTTAATATAAAAACTTAATAAATTAAAATTTTTATGCCTTTAAAATAGAAAATTTTATGTTCATTATAATTTTGATGATAAAATTTAAAATACTATAATTTTTTATTATTGATCATATCATATATTTTTATTATACTAAATTATTTAATAAGATATGTATTATTTTTGTGATAAGGATATTAGTGTCATTAATTACTCCATTCCATTTCTACATCATCTTGATATACCAAACATAAAAATGGAATAGAATTCCCATTCTACTTTCAATCATACCAATCGCAATTATGGAATGATCATTCTCATTCCATCTCATTTCATTTCTTTCATCGTGCCAAATACAACATCAATTTTCTTTTGCTTTCTGATGAGTATTGTTTTCAATATTATGGCCTTAATAGTTTGTCCTTTGTGTGGAAAGAGAGTTCAAAGCCATCCTCTCACATCCTTTCCCTATATTTTGAATATATTATCTCTGGAACACACCCTATGCTAAAATAAGAATGTTGCAGGTAGTTTGATCAATAGCTCATTATTTGAAAGGAAAACAGAGATGGAATTGTGTGAGAAAAATGGACAAAATTTTCCAACACTAAGATTTACCAAAAATCTTGAGCAAGTGGTACAATGAATGTTAGAATCTTCAAATAGAGGTTAACTTAATTTGTAAGGCTGAAAGGGAGTGTTGAAAATAAATAAGAGTACCAATATATACTGGGACTTTCAGCAGGATTCATGAGATATGGAATCTTCTGTTCCACATACTTACCTTGTCTGAAAGAAGTCTTGTATTCTCAATTATCGTTCAGAAGTTGAGTTAATGTCAAAGGGTTACTGTTTCTTCCCAATCTTGAGTCAAACTTGAGCTAAGGGATTTAGTAAGCTCTTTGATGATTGACAGATCACCAATTCACGATGGAACATTTCAAGGGGATCATGTAACCAAAAACAATGTGGTTTTCCTTGTATTTGTATATATTTGAATAATTAAGCTTATTCAGAAACATTCTCAAGGACTCCATGCTCATAAAAGCCTAGTAAAGTTAGACAAAGTTAATTTGAATCTTATGGGTTTTTAAACAATACCTTCCATTTTGGTTTTCCCTCTGTTTCTGATGAAACCTCGTCAATAAAAGATGCAAGCTCTCCAAACATCATTTCACATGCTTCCAGGTGTGAGTGGCCAAGAGCCATTGTAGCTGCGTGCTACATCAGAAACATCAAAAGAAATGAAGGGAGTGACTGACAAAAATAATAAAAGCCTTTATATCAATAACACTGCAGAGCTAAAGCCCTCAACCCTCCTACTGTCAACTCCCTCAAGAAAGAGGATGCAAAGTTGATCAGTTTAAGTGGAAATCTTTTAATTGAAAAAGCCACATATTTTGTACCTTTTTTTCATTAAAAAGAAGAAAATTTCATACTATTGTAATAATGGTTACATATCCATGGACAAACATGTGCAACCTGGAAGAGTTTTTAGAGTTTGAACATAACACAATCTATTCATGTGTGCATCATCGCATTTTGCAGTCATGCGCATCCAACCAGAGAAGGAACTTCGAACTCTTGGTTGCAGGGCATATGAGATAAAAGAACGGTCCAAAGACAGAGTGTCAAGTGTCCGTCAATCCCAAAAGTTTAAGCTACTAGGAGAAGGCCCAATAATGGGCTTACAGATGGACAGAATCCAACACACCAAGAACTATCAGATTAAACAGAACATTTTAGTTGAGGTGACAATGATTTTATTACTCAAAATGCACAAGTTTAAGGTCGAGTACTTACTACATGTGCATCAGATCCAGATTTTAATGAAGGGAAAATAAGGTGGTACAGATCTTTTGTTGATAAAATTCCACTGGATTCTCTACCAAATGGTGGACATGAACATGCAAACATGGCATACATGAGCCACTGGTCCAATTTGTTATCTGCATCTTGTGAATGATGAGCCTTTCCACCCAACTCAACCGGTGTGATATGTGCCAGGCGTTGCATAACCTCAACCCTGCTCACAGTAAACTAAGCATATGACCTCTTGCAACTTTTAATTTGGAAGAAATAGGCGAGATCTTCACTGGGAAGTAGAAACAAACTGACTACAGGCTGTAGGGGAAATTCATATTTTTACTCCCTACTAATCACCAATCAATTATTGTGGATATTTAATGATATAGAAATTAATTCATATATAATATAAATTTCAATAAAACTTTCATTTTCATGACAAGTTACCCTAGCTAATTTCCCAGGACAAACTGTTCAACAGAGGGTAAAGCAAAGATAACAGAGAAACATGCACTTACTTCACATCCTGAACAGAACTTGGACAGAGCTCAGCAGCGTACTTGACTAACTCACCAAGACAACGAGCCCATCTATTCTTGTCAGGGCTCTCAAATATTATAGATTGAAGTGTCACTTCCGGAGGAATCACATCAGATTCTCGCCTCAAGTCAAACGGTCGCCCTGAATCCCAGTAGCAGTTTTGCACAATCTCATCCTGTTATACCCAGAAATTTAAAGTTTTAATTTTAAATAGAACCCAAAAAGAAAAAACTCCTGATATGATTGAACACCCATATTCAAAAAATAAAGGCAAAGTAGTACCCCATGTTCTTCTAGAACATCAATTATAAAGATTGGTTCGGCTTCATATCTCAAACTATGGTTTGGTTGCCCACGTGTCTTCATCTCCTGAATTTCATTCCTCAATGCACGAACACAACGTAATAATTCCAATGCTGTGTGCCTAATTTGACTATCAACAGAACTAAGGAAGATGAGACCAACTGCATCAATTTCTGATGCTCGGAATTCAAGTGGTTCTCCTGAATTTTGGAAAGAAGACCTTCTAAAACCCTCAGTTTCATGCCCTCGAGATTTTGCATCTAGAGCATCATATTCCATTCTCTCATCTATTAGACAAGATCTCCAGAAGCGCATGAGTTCCAATAAACGTCCTAATGATGTTTGAATGAGAAGAGGGAATTCATCAGGAAGTCTTAATATGAAATTGGCCATCCCTCTGATAACAGCAAAACGGCGGTTAGGTAGGTATTTCACAATCCTGTTCAATACTTGCACTGCTTCTTCACGAACACCAGGATCGATACTTATGCCATATTGTGGTATTATTTCAGTAATTTTATCACTTCGCCCAACTTCTTCAATTAGATATGGGATGCATTTTAGCACGGAGCGGAAGAGATACCCTTGAGACTTTTCCTTGGTTACAGCATCTACAACACACAGTTGAATAAAATGTCCCATTCCAGCAAGAAATTCAATAATCGAGTTCCCATTTTATAAACATTAATTTTCCAATTAACTGGAAAGAACATGTCATTTCCAGGCCTTAATTTCCACCAATTATAATGAGGCACAATTTTGTGGGTTCAAAATATAGAGGTTCACAAGGATACCTCCCTCTGCTCTCTGAAACTTGGTAGATGCATTAATAATGAAAACTATAGTGTTCCTTTCCACTCCAGGCAACAGCACAAAACCATAAAAAACATGACATACAACCAACTACATATTTCCTACCCCCCCCCCCAAAAAAAAAAAAAAGAGGAAAGCAAAACAAGCTAGAGGAAATATTGAAAACCTGTTATTTTTCCTGTCACATATCTTCCAACAAGAAGGCCTCACTTCATTTGAGTGTTTATGAGATAGTAAAGGTAAGTTAAACAAACAAAGAAATTAATGTACACAAGTGTCTCTAGAACATGACAAAATGAGGAGAAACCTCTGACAAGGAAAATCACAATAGTGAAATAACAAGTAAATTCAAGGGAAATGGTTCTCCACAATATAATTTCAGATTTATCACAGCCCTTTGAATGTATTATTCTTATGCTACAATGGTTTTTCAGCTGGCATATAATAGAAGAAAATACCTATTGTGGTCCTTGAAGATGTCAGAAGTGCTTGACTGTATAATCTATGACAGGCCCTCAATATTGACTCAATTGCAGCTTTCACTTTTGGAATGTAATGACCAATATCATGACCTGTTCATTTTAAACAAAACTTTTAAATTCTATTCTAGAATCTGGGTCCCTACATATAACTATTCTATCAAATGGAGCATATATAAATATAATTAGCTGATAAAAAGGATTACCTTTTAAAATATCCAAACCAACATGCAGACTTGAAGGCAACATGACAATGGCAAGCAAGGCACGGAGACCAATAACCTTTGCTTCACTGGGGCTATCTTGCTTGAGCAATTCTAGTATCATATGGTTCATTGCAAAATCAAGGTTATGTTCAGCTATAGTTACACAGAACTCAACAAGTTTATCATGCTGGACATCCTGGGTAAGCATTCCTTTCCTTAGAACTGTCAAGAGTTGAGAAGTCACACTGTCTAGGTAGTCCCATATACGATTTGGGGCCTGACTAGCTGCATGAACACTCAAATAAAATCTTAAAACCCGATGAAGACAGTCCAAAGCCATGAAACGGTGGTTCTTATCCTGCATGATCAAACCAAGGAAGAAAATTCGTATAAATAAAAGCTGCAACAAAACAAATAATTAAGCAGCTGCAAAGTCAAAATCCTTGTTTAACTTTAACATAATCAAGTTTTTGAAAGAGATCATCTATTTTATTCCACTAAGGAGGGGTAATACACAAGTTATCTGCACCTGCTTCTTCGTTACACTAATTGTCTATTCAGACTCCTTAAGTCTTGATGCTGAGACAAAAGATTTTGAATATGAAATGTATTTGTTTATATGTCTGAAACAATGCTACGAAAGGATTAAAGGGGGGGGGGGGACCTCTTACACTAGGGAATGTTCTTTTCCTCATTAGGAGAACAAGAAATTTAGGGTATAGAATTTAGGGTTAATGACTAAAGTCTATTAGTTACCTAGTTTCACATGGCTGAGATGCATGAACATGACCTATCTCTTGTAACCTTATATTTTATTATAAATAGACATTGTCTGCCTCAATTAAGGATATGGTCATGATATCTAGAGCCATTTAGGTATCCTCTTTCTACCCAAATCAAAAGAAAACCAAAGCCAAACAACCCTAGCTTCTTCTTCCTCTCCTCTTCCCCTCCCCCCCTTTTTTTTTTGTTTTTCTAGGCATGACTCGGTCACAGTGATACTGGCAGCAACTTAGTGTCGCTTTTTTTAGATGTCTCAGATCGTGAATACAGAATTTCAGGACAGAGGTGCTGCTGTTTTGCTCTGTTTGAGGGCGTTAGCTACTGTTTATGGCGCTTGGCAGCAATTTAAGGTGGTTTCTCATGATCTTAGTCGATAGCACTGTAGATCAGCGTTCTCTAATGACAATTGACCGGCATGTATGCTACATGCCTGATGATTACCAAGACATGTGTACACCACATGCAGCCAGTTTCTCCAGCCCGTGCTGGCAAGTGCGACGTCCTCCTGCAGCAATTCTTCTCCAGCCAGTTCCCCAGGAGTTTCCACACCCTTCTGTTGGCTGGATTTGTGATTCAGACACTATTTGGTTGCAGTTTTCGTTATTTTTTATTTTATGATCTGGTTTTTAGTTGTTCTGTTTGCTGTAATGACAGATACTGGTAAATCTAATTTTGGTCCAGGTGAAAACAAGTCAGATTTTAAGTCCCTCTTCTCCTATCCAATACCTACTATTGCAAAAATAACTGATTAAAAACTTAATACTGACAGATGTGAATATCTTGCATGAAAAAAAATCTATTGAGTATTTCTTTGAGAGTATTGGCAGATCTGATCACTTGACCAATAACCCACTAACTAACAACACAAATACCCAACAGATTATGGAGGATCGGTGAATATTTGGTTTGATAAGCAATACCTTGGAGAAGGAAATAGAAAATAATTGTGTACACTACAAAACGGTCAAAAACTTATGGACATTCCTTGAATCTCTTTTATGCTGAAAATATAAATCACTTCCATACTTCCTTTAGCACACTAATAATACTAAAGGATATTTTTCTACCCAATTTTCTTCATATTTATCCAGGCATAATATTATACATTAATCTTCTTGTGTGGCTATTCTACAATAAAATGGGGTAACTGAACAAAAAAATTGCCATTTAATAAAGGTTTCACGTGCACTTCTATTCCAAATTAAAGTCCTTAAGGTATTTTGGGCAAAAGCAGTTTCCACAACTTATTTTTTAATCAATAGAATTTCTTCTCAATTCTTAATGATGAGGTACCTTATACTCATTTCCTCCTCAACCAATGTTTAATCTCACTCTACATATCTTTGATTGTACTTGTTTTATTCATGATTATTAGTCTCAGGTTTTTAAACTAGATCCTTGATCTCTAAAGTGTGTTTTTCTTGAATATTTCGCACTCAAAAAAGTTATTTATTATTATTTTTCCTGATTTAAGACATTATTTTGCATCATCTGATGTTATATTTTTTTGAATCAAATTCTTTCTTTGATTCTTCTACTGTTACTAATCCCTTACTTGAGTTCAATCTGTAGACAATTATTTCTTTGTGTATATTATTGCTTCTCATGACTCCACTCCTCAATAACAACTTCCCCTCTCATTAAGTTTGTTTATTCTTGCAAAAAGCAAGTCCCCACGACAATAGCACCACCATCAATTGTTGCACCAGTTGCTAAACAACCATTAGCTTCATTTCCTCCACCAATAACTTCTTCCTCAAATGATCCATCTCCTCCACCCTCTAACCTTGATGCTCCTATTGCCCACTACAAAGGTATCCGTAGCACCTACAAAGGTATCCTTCCTACATCATATCCTATCTCTAATTTTGTGACACATTCCACCTTACTTGTATCTTCCTAATCTTTTATTACTTCCTTGGATTCTATTACTATTCCTAGAAATGTTTTAAAGGCTCTTTCTCATAAAAGGTGGCATGCTACTATGAATGAGGAGATGGACACTCTTCAAGATAATAATACTTAGGAGCTTGTGTCTTTACTAAGTAGTAAAAAGCCTATTTAGTACAAGTGAGTGTACATAGTCAAAGTTAATACAAATAGTTCTAAAGCATGACTAAAAGCTTGATTGGTGACTAAGAGTTACACACAAATTTATGGTATTGATTACGATGAGATTGTTCTCCTATTGCTAAAGTATTATCTAATCCCATGTTTCTTTCTTTGGCTTCCTCTCAGCATTGATCTCTTCACCAACTTGATGTTAAAAATTCTTTTCTTCGTGACAATTTACATGAAGAAATCTATATATAACAACCTTGTAGGTATGTTGCATGGGAGGAGAATGGAAAGATATGTCAACTAATATGATCTTTGTATAATTTGAAGCAATCTCCTCGAATGTGTGGTAGATTCAATAATGTGATACCAAAGTTTAATATGCAAAAAAGTAATCATGATCATTCTGTGTTCTACAGATATTCTAAATCTAGGTGTATTCTTCTTGGTATTTATATCAATAACATTGTGATTATTGGTAGTAATCAGGTGGGAATTTTAGGATTAAAAAACTTTCTTTGATCCAAGTTCCAAACTAAGGACTTGACACCACTTCGATATTTCCTAGGTTCATTGAGGAAATCAATTCTTGACCTTTTTAAGGAAACTAGTTTGCTTAATTCAAAACCATGTGATACCCTTATAATCCCAAATGTTTGCTTAGTTCAAAACCATGTGATACCCTTATAATCCCAAATGTTGAGCTTGGATTGAAAGAAGGAGAATTACTAGAAGATCCAAAACCTTATAGAAGATTAGAGGGCAAATTAAACTATCTTATTATCACAAGAACTAATATTGCTTTTTCAGTTAGTGTAATAAGTCAAATTATGAATTCTCCAAGAACCTTTCCTTGGGATGTGTTAATAAATAGGTTCCACATCTATTATATTTTGCTATATGTACCCTATATTATAATATATATAGTGACTGCCTAAGTCAGTTAACAAATAGGTTCCACATCTATTATATTTTGCTATATGTACCCTATATTATAATATATATAGTGACTGCCTAAGTCAGTTGAGGATATGGCAATACAAATTTCTCTCTTAATTAACATAGTATCAAAGCCTTCTAGTAATCCTTCTCCTATGTCAATCAACAACCCAACTCTCTCTCTTCTTCCTTCTTTCCTTTTATTAATTTTCTTTTATGCGTGACTAAGGTCACGATGGGACCAGCGGCACTCTAAGCCGCTTATTGGTGGAAGCCCAAACCTCAAGATTGCTGTTTGGCGGTGGCATACAGAGGTGGAGACCAGAACGGTACTATTCAACGCCATGGAAGCAAAATCAGAACAAGTACGGAAGGTCTGGGTACAACGGACAACAGATCGGGTCGAGACGATCCCGACTAGGCAGCGCGTGGCATCACACCCGCAGGTGTACGAAGGCGCGTGAAGCCCACTCGCAGAGACAGGCAGCGGCGCGTGGAGGGCCAAGGCATCTTCAGGCGGCGATCTTCCGTCTGGCACTGTTTCGAAAGACTCTAAAGGGCTCTATAAGGTTGGTTTTGCAGTTTCGTGTCTTCAGGTGGCATTTTCTATTTCCTGAATAATTTTCTTCTGGTTTTCTACTGTGCTGGCTAGATATGGATATTAGTTCTGATTTCATGGACAATTCTGGGGATCCCAATAGTTCTAGAAATTCAAGAAGAGAACTTAGATCTAATTTTTCAGAATTATTACCAGTAGGTGGGAAAAAAACAGAGCGAAAGTTTGATATTGAAGGACGACAATATATTACCTGGAAAAGAGCAATTGAATACTATTTTGATAAAGTTCGTATGACACATCACCTTATTCAAGAGCCACCCATGGAAGATCCTGATCAACAATGGATCATAGAAGATCATCGGTTGTTCAGGTTGGTTTGTAATACTTTAACTACTGAAGTTGAAGATAACACAGCTCATTGTCGTACTATTAAGGAGTTATAGGAGTCTATTGAAGGCCTATATTCGAAAAAGGATGATCTGAATCAAGTTTATGATTTGACTGTGTCCCTATTTCAATCAGATGAAAGAGGTAAGACCAATGCTCAAATTTATACTGAGTTCAATCGTATTTATGAACAATGGAATTCTCTGCTACCTATTACTAATGATGTTAATGCAATGCGTTCTCAGCGAGAACAACTAGCTGCTTTATGTTATTTGATGCGTTTACCTCCTGAGTTTAGCACAGCACGACAACAAGTCTTATCTAGTTCTGAGCCCCTCACCCGAAAAACAGCTTATTATCAAGTTCAAAGAGCATCCAAAGATATTTCTTCTTCCTCTCCATCCTCAAATATGAATGAGTTAGTAACATTAGTTGGCTCAGGTGCTCGTGGAGGCTGTGGTAATTCTAGAGGTGGTAGGGGAAGGGGAAGAGGAAGAGGAAGAGGGCGAGGTCACTTTAATGAAGGACGAAGAGGAGGTGATTGACAGAATCACTCTAGTGAAGGAAGGAGAGGAGGTGATTCAGTTGTGATTTGCTATCATTGTCAAGAACAAGGACACATCAAGAAATTCTGTCCGAAGTTGGTAGGAAGGAATACCCAGCAGTCCAGGTTTGCTCATATGGCATAAGAGTCAGAATTCAATGATAAATTATTATTTGATAGCGAATATGCTGAATACTTACAATTAAAGGCCTTTGTACAGCCGCCATCCATCCAACCTACTACCACCATAGTTCACACAAGTAATCCTACTGCATATCTATCCCATTCCAATTCTAGATGGATTATTGATTCTGGGACTACTGATCATATGACGGGTCAAATAGGTATACTATCTTCCTTTACTAATTCTCATCCTTCACATATCACTTTAACTAATGGGTCTACTACTTAGTTTTTGGAAGTGGCATGATCAATCTCACCTCTAATATCTCTTTATCCAATGTTTTGTGCCTCCCAAATTTTTCATTTAATTTACTTTCAGTTAGTCAAATTACCCGTGCTTATAATTGTATTTTCTTCTTTCCTGGTTATTGTGTATTTTAGGATCTGTTAACGAAGAAGATTTTTGGTAAGGGATATGAATCTGGGAGATTATACGTGCTGGATGACAAAGTTTCTCAACCAATTGCTGCTGCTGCTACCCCCACTCTACCTTAGTTATACTGTCGCCTTAGCCATCCCTCGTTACTCTCTTTACGAAAATTATGTCCTAACTTAGCGTCTGTGTCTCATTTAAATTGTGAGTCTTGTCAATTTGCTAAACAACATTGTCAATCTTATGCTTCTAGAGTTAATAAGCGGGTTTCATCCCCTTTGAGTTAGTACATTCATATATTTGGAAGCCTTGCCCAGCTATTTCAAAGTCTGATTTTCGTTATTTTGTGTCTTTTGTGAATGATTATTCGAAAGTGACTTGGCTCTATTTACTAAAAAATAGTTCAGAGTTGTTTAATATTTTTTGTACTTTTCATGCTGAGGTTACAAATTAATTTCAGACAACTATTCGTAATTTTCGAAGTGATAATGCTAAAGAGTATTTCTCTACACAGTTTTCAGCTTATTTGTCTCAGCATGATATAATTCATCGATCTTCCTGTGCTGTCACTCCATAACAAAATGGGGTAGCTGAACGAAAAAATCGACATTTACTGAAAGTTTCTCGGGCACTTTTATTTGAAATGAAAGTTCCTAAAGTTTTTTGGGTAGATGCAGTTTCTACAGCCTGTTTTCTCATCAATCGCATGCCTTCTTCTATTCTTGGTGGTCAAGTACCTTTTTCTATTTTGTTTCCTTCTAAGCCTTTTTTTCCTATTTTCCCCCGTATTTTTAGGTGCACCTGTTTTGTTCATGATCACCGTCCCCAGGTATTGAAATTGGATCCTCAGTCTTTGAAGTGTTTTTATTGGCTATTCTCGTACTCAAAATGGGTATCGATGTTTTTCTCCTGAGTTAAATCGTTATATTATTTCTTCTAATATTTCATTTTTTGAATCTACCCCATTTTTTGGGCCGTCTCCATCTTCCTCCCCCTTACCAAAATCAGATCATATTGATGAATATTTCCTTGTACCTTCTCCTTCACTGGACTCACAAGTTCCTCCACCACAAAATTTGGTTCAACCTCCAATTCAGTTTGTTTATTCTCGTAGAGTGCAGGTACCACCAGCAGCTCCTCCACCGGTCATGCAACAGCCATCTGATCCAGACTCGCTTTCCTACAGTCCGTCAGCTTCATCTCCTCTACCAGCTTCTTCCTCATCAGATCCTCCTCCTGTGTCTTCTGATTTGGATCTTCCGATTGCTCACCGAAAAGGTATCCGTACTTACACTCAGAAAGGTAACCCTCACCACCCTTATTCCATCTCCACCTATGTCTCTTATTCTTCTTTACCTGCTTCTTCTCGAGCCTTCATTGCTTCTTTAGATTCTATTACTGTTCCTAAGTCCTATTTTGAAGCTCTTTCTCATAATGGGTAGTGTGCTGTTATGGAGGAAGAAATGACAGCTCTTGAAACTAATCAAACATGGGATCTTGTGCCTTTACCTGATGGTAAACAATCCATTGGTTGCAAATGAATATTTACAGTCAAAGTGAATCCGGATGGTTTTATTGCTCATTTAAAAGCATGTTTAGTTTTTAAAGGTTATGCTCAGACCTATGGTATTGATTATTCAGAAACTTTTTCCCCTGTGGCCAAGATTACCTCTGTTCGTTTACTCATCTCTCTTGTTGCTACTCATGATTGGTCTCTTCACTAATTGAATGTTAAAAATACCTTATTACATGGAGATTTGAATGAGGAAGTATACATGGAGCAACCACCTGGGTTTATTGCTCAGAGGAAGTGTGGCAAGGTATTACGTTTAAAAAAATTATTATATAAATTGAAACAATCTCCTCGTGCTTAGTTTGGAAGATTCAGTGAAATAGTGACAGAATTCAAAATGAAGAAATGTGATCATGACCACTCTGTGTTTTATAAGCAGTCTAGTTCAGGATGTATTCTTCTGACTATATATGTTGATGATATTGTGATCACAGTGAATGATAAGTTGGGCATCTCACAATTAAAAGCCTTTCTTCAAGCTAACTTTCAGACTAAGGACTTGGGAGCGCTTCGGTATTTTTTAGACATTGAAATTGCTCAAGGGCGAAAAGGAATTTTCTTATCTCAAAGGAAATATGTGTTTGATCTCTTGAATGAAATAGGAATGATTGGAGCTAAACCATGTGAGAACCCTATGATTATAAATATTAAGCTTAATCCACAAGATGGGGAATTACTTGAAAATCCTGAATAGTACAGGAGATTGGTGGGAAAATTAAACTATCTTACTATAACTAGGCTTGACATTGCCTTTCCAGTAAGTGTGGCTAGTCAATTTATGAATTCCCCAAGGACTTCCCACTGGGATGCTCTTACACACATTTTGAAGTACTTGAAGAAAGCACCTGGTCGAGAAGTTTTATATAAAAATCATGGTCATTGCAGAATGGAGGCTTTTTCTGATGCAGACTGGGCCAGATGTTCTATAAATCGAAGATCAACTTTTGGGTATTGTGTATTTGTTGAAGGAAATCTTGTGTCATAGAAAAGTAAGAAGCAAGCAGTTGTATCTCGTTTCAGTGCAGAATCTGAATACCGAGCTATAGCTTATGCTACATCTGAACTTGTATGGGTTAATTATCTTCTTCAACAACTTGGCATCAAGACTCATGGGATTATGCAATTATAATGTGACAATCGAGCTGCTACTCACATTGCCTCAAATTCAGTTTTTCATGAACGAACTAAACATGTAGAGGTTGACTATTATTTTATTCGACAGAAGTTACAAGAAGGAATTATTAGTCTTAGGCATATTAGAATAGGGGAACAATTAGCTGATTTATTTACGAAAACTCTTCCAGAAAAACGGGTTGATGAAATTTGTAACAAGCTGGGCATGATTGACATCTATAGCCCAGCTTGAGGGGGAGTGTTAGTAAATAGGTTCCACATCTATTATATTCTGCTATATGTACTTTGTATTATAATATATATAGTGACTGCCTAACTCAATTGAGGATTTGTATTATAATATATATAGTGACTGCCTAACTCAGTTGAGGATATGGTAATACAAATTTCTCTCTTAATTAACAGGATGTAATTATACACATCATAAAATATCTAAAAAAGGTGCTTAGGCATGAAATATTATATTAGGATTGTGTTCATTGCAAAATTAAAGACTTCTTTGATGCTAATTGGGTAAGGTATCCCATAAATAAATCTATTTCAGGTTATTATGTGCGTTAGTGGAAATATCGTGTCTGAGGCAAATAAAAAACAGGCAATAGTATTTCAATTTAGTGCAAAATCTGAATATTGAGCCATAACTCATGTTACTGCTAAGCTTGTGTAACTTTCTTATCTTCTTAATTAACTCAAAGTTACTTCATTTGGAGCCATGGAGTTATGATGTGAAACTGCCACGAACCTAGTGTTATAGACTAAGCATATAAAAGTTAATTGTCACTTTGTTATGCAAAAACTTCAGGTGCTATCAATCTTAGACATATAAGAATTGAGGAACAATTTATTGATTTGTTTACTAAGATTCTTCTAGGAAAATAGATTGATGATACTTGTAACAAGATGAGCATGTTTGATATCTACTGGAGCTTGAGGGGAAGTGTTAATGACCAAAGTCTATTAGTTACTTAAAGGCTAAGTCTATTAGTTTCTTATGGGCTTAGATATCTGAACCATGAGCCTGTTCCTTGCAATCCTATATTTTATTATAAATAGACATTACCTACCTCAATTGAGGATATGATCTCACAAATCTGTTCTTAACAATGATATTAAGAATCGTGTTCTATGGTTCTTAGAAAACTTAGTGGAAATGTAGCCAAGATCTCCAACGGCACTAGAGTTTAAGAGAAGTATCCCTAGAACAAGGAGTAGGGGTATTCATTTTTTGAGAAAGAAGGAGCTGAAACGTGAGTATTTTTGAGAAAGAATAAGCTGAAACATGAGTACCTGAATATGCATAGACCATGTGAAAACTCCTTTAAGGCTTAAATGCATTTTTTATCCCCCCCTGAAATAGGAGTTGTACGACTTTGGTCCCCCCCCCCAAGGTTTCTTTAAATAATCTATTCTAATCACCTTAAATATTCAATTGAATTGGTTTTAATCCTACTGTCGATTTTCCATCCTAGAACTAAATGAAATTTCTAACATGGACCTGTTATTTCCACCTTGCCCACTAGTATTAATTATTTCATTACTAGGATGGCAGTTCATTAAGAAAAATAGATTTAATTTAAAATTTTACCAAAAAAAAAATTGTTTAAAAGGCAAAGCAAAATATCAAAACCCAACCTCACAACTCACGGACCCACACAGCCAGAATTAAAACAAAAATTCATATGCCTTCATCCAAATCAACCACCAATAATATTCCTCCCTAGATACCAAAACCAAGAAATCAAGTCATATATTCCCCACACACACACAGAAAACAATGTCCCACTATACAGCATACAATATAAGCAAAAACTTGTGAGTTTCGGTAATAAACTTTTATTCCAACTGGACATTCTGGTTCACTGGCACACAAATCACTGGACCAGTTTAGTGCTAGTGAACTAACATCCCCCTTTCTTTTTTAAAAAAAATGGGTTTTTAGGTTATAAATCTCCTGCAAAAGGGAGCTGAGATTCTTTCTTCAATTTCTTCCTATTTTCTGGTAATTTTTCTTCATTTTGCAATGCTCAGATCTTCTCTGATCCTCTTGTTTCTCTGATAACTCCTGTAGCTAGAGATATTAGTTGACTTATCAATAATTAACTACTCTTTCTCATGGAACCCCCCTTTCTCCAACAAAATTTGTCCTTGATTTGGGTTATTTATCTACCTGGATTCATTGTAAATCCAGAAAAATTCCATTTTTTTCAGGTCAAAAAATTTCTTGCAAGTCAATCCAGTGTTTTCCTCTGTGGAAGAAAACTAGCAGACTGAGAACAAGCATGTGAAATTTTCCCAGAAAGCAGAATTATTCATCTGGTCCTGGCATAGAGAGAGGCTCTGCTGCGACCACAGCTGTGGCCTTCATCACCAGAAGAGGCGGGGAAGGGAATCAAAGTGTGTCTAGTGGCATAAAAAATGGCGGTGTTTGGGAGTCTGATTCTGATGGATCGTCTCTTGAGGGGATTGCCTAAGCGAATGCTTTTGGAAATGGAACTTGAAGGTTTAAGGGATTAATCTGATTTGGCAGCCACAGAAGCAAAGTAATGCCACTAAGGTAATTTCCGTTAAAAGTTAATGGGATACTAATGGAAGGACCAAAACTAAATCCAAATAGATATTTAAGAGAACCAAAATAGAATATTTCAACAAAAAGGGACCAAAATTACATTTAAGCCTAACTTTAATGCATAATGATAATATGAATATGAATAAAGTTTATTTATAAATTTATATTCACTGAAATGTGAACTTACTTTGAGAAGTTTGTAAAGTTGCTCCATGTGAGAACTTAAGTTGTTGTGAAAAATTTGAGGATCACCAAGACACAGAAGAAGGGTCACCAATGGGTATCCAACCTGGAAAATGGTACAGTTAACAGTAGCACCTGAAGGCCAAAGAAAAAAAAAGGGAACCAAAAGGAGATACACTTACAGCAATGTGTTTGCTTTGTTTATCCATCCAACGTATAAGTTGAATTCTTATCCGTCCAACAGCTTCATACCACAGTGTAAGTGCTGGCTCCACACCACAGGGTGGCCACTGGCTTTTCCCACCATCTGCAAGAGGTGCCAGGATGTTTGAAAGCATGTTGCACAGAGCATGGTGAAGCTCACTTTTGTGTCTCTGAGGAGCACGATTTAAAGGGTTTGCCTTTGCCACAAAGGAAGCAGATGCATTCAATCCACCCTCAGTTTTAACCTGAAAAAGAGCTCATAATTATTCCTCATATCATATCATGTAATGTTTTCCATGAAAGAAATGTTTTTACACGTACTCCTAGTTTAAGGTAGCGCATCCCGTTAATAATACCAAGTGTTTCACTTTTGGCAGTTTCTATTCGTTCAGGATTGAGTTCCCTAAAGAAGCGCTCAGTTACAGAACTAAACCTGCAAACACAAACATAGGAGTGGCAAGAGATTACATAACTGGTTTAGACATTGAAATTCAAAGAAAATTCAACTTCATTTTCTCATCCACGAATGACAACAGTAACATAGTCAAAAAAATTTATTGCAGAAGAATCCTTTCAAGTTTAAAAAAACCATGAGTTATTATTCAAGGATCAAAGATGAACCACTCCAAAACTGACTTGAATAATTAATGTGTAAACTTCACTTATTCTTAACTAGTACATAAATATCTCTGAAGTTTTGGATATTCTGCTTTTTCAGACACCACAATTTCACTATTCTCACGACAAATGACAGCAGGTATCAAAAGTGAATGCAATAGTAATATAAGTACAAAAAATAGAACACAAATGACCCATTCAACTGCATATTCTACACGAAAGTAGATACAGCTATAATTCTACATAATCAGAGATATCATAATCAATTAATTATAAATCAAATAAAAACATCTATAATTCAATTTTTTTTTTGTTAGAAGAACAAGATTCATTGGAAAGCAGACAATTGGATCATAAAGTAGGAATAAAAAAATAAAAAAACAGAAGAAACTTCTATTAAAAAGAATGGGAAGCTAATTATACAACAAAGGCCACCAACCCTGCTGCACATCTTTAAGGGAACTCCCTAGAATGAACCTTGGACTGAGAACCACAAACAGGCCACAACGACAATAATATTATAGGAATATACATATTCATTAAAAGTACAACCATTTGGTCCAAATTACATATACCAAGAACAGCAGAATAGCACAAATCCATCATTCTTCGCACTTTAACTGCATCCAAAGCCTCTGCAACTAATTAAATGAGACCTTATCCAAACCTAGAATTTACCCGTAGACCAGAGAACCTATTTTTCAATGAGATGGGCACCAAGCAAGCAACTATTTTCCAACTTGAAAACACATAATGCAGATATTAGAATATCTGATATTTAACACTACCCAAATAAAAGGCTTGACCCTAGAGAGAGCCATAGATTTCCAATTGCGTTTATCATGGTGAAATTTGCCCATTTGAAGAAATGAAGATTAAAGATCATTACCAGCCATCCTTAATTAACTATAGAAGTTTAATTAGGTGATGAATTTGATACCTGATGCGAGATAATGCACCTAATAGTTGAGCAACGAGGTCCAGAAGAAGCCCCCTTAGATCAACCAACGATGGGTAATCAACCTGGCTCACAGTCCTGAAACAAGATCCCACTGATTACTTCACACCAAAAAGTTATATTAACAGATGGAAGAAAAAAGTTTCTGATATTTATTTAATCCTATATCTGAATGAGACAATGCAGACAGCAGTGACTGAGCCTAAACTTGCCTGCAAATGTTCAAGAATGCAACCAACCAGAACTGTTCGAGGATTAAGTATTGCATTATCAGAAAATGAACTTTCATATTGACAAGAAGCGTGTGACAATGAGAGACATTAGGTTATCATACTGCACAGGTTCATATCCCTGTCTACTTTAGCATTACCTGTCAGCATTTATTAGCCAGTCAAAAACAAAATCTTCAAGCCCAGACCACAACTTCTCTGCAAACAAGACAAGAATTTTGGGGGGGGGGGGGGGGTTAAAAGTAAATGGAAATACTCACTTGGCTAAAAGTTTGCAAACAAAAATACACATCAGAAGTCATGTACAGAGCAATAAGATAGTTAAAAACCAGTAAGTCCCTCCTGAGGACAGCACTCTGCAAAGCGGATGCATGCTGAGCAAAAAATGCACTCCACTGCAAGCTGAATGACAACAAAACAATTTAAGTCAAAATGATGGAATATACATTGTAATAAGCAATTTTTGAAGCATTGGATGGCATCATCCAAAGCTTCACAAATTTACAAAATAATTTCAGCCCTTCTATTGTGCATAGTGACTACTCGATGAGCAGGTTATTGAAAATATGAGGCTATAAATAATGCACCAAATACGACACCATTATGTGGATCAATTTGTTGCCTAGCAACAACAACTGTGATTCATAGGTAACCCAAATGGCCAGCAGCTTATTTTTTTCATTGTTTTTATCCTTTATTTTTTTCGTAGGAAAGAGCTTCAGGGTCGGACAGTGTTGAGAAAATAATTAGGGCTTAAGAGGGAAGAAGTAGGAAGAGATTAAAGAGAGTTGAGAGAAAACTGATAATTATAAAATGTAATAAGATGGTTGAATTATTACATAAGACTTAACCCTATTTATACAGAGCTACTAGGAAATATAAAGAAATTTAGGGTGCAAGGCAAGCAAGCCCATACCACAACCTAAGCCTCTACTATAACCTAGGCCAAATTATTAATATTATTCACTAATAGACAGGATGCTCCACTACAAGGTCATACCACTGGCTTCTTTGAGGGTATACAGTAGTACTTGGAAATCACTTAAACATTTTCATCTGTTACTTAAAAGAAAACTAGCATGAAGTATCATGTGAAGGATTAAATATATTTTAAAAAACTTGAATATCATATAATAAAATCATAACACAAACAATTAAACTCTTTTTTTTTTTTTTTTTGGGGGGGGGGACCACATATCAGAAAAAAATCCATTATAAATCAAGATTAGAAGATAATTTGTGTAGGCACTCAACCATAGCCCTACAACTTCTCACCACCATCCGTACATCTCTCCCAAACCCTTATGCAGGTTCCCACATAGCTTCTATATAAATGGAGATAGGTGGAAAGAGAATCAAAGGGAAACACCGTACAAACCTTTCTTTGGAATGTTGATGCATCATTTGCACCCTTTGGTGACTCACTGCAACAAAATCAAGAAGATAATTATACATAAAAATATACCATGTGTCGAGAAAATGATGAGGGCTTAGAAGAGGGGAAAAATTAGAGAGGTGAGAAAGAGTTGGAGAGAAAATAACTGATATTATAACTCAATCATACACAAATTAAATTATATAAGACTTAACTCTACTGCTCTATTTATATAAATTGGACCAAAAAAATGAGAAAATATCTCTGAACACTCCCCCTCAAGTTGAAACTTACAAAGGTTTATCTTGTTACATACACTAGAACTTTAAATTAAAATCCATCTAAACATAAAGTTTTGCAACAAGCAATAATTGGCAAAATACTCCCCCAAACGCAAACATCCACAAACCACAAAGATAATGCCAAAACCTTTGCAGATACAACTCCTAGAAGTCTAAGCCAACTACCCCTAGTTGCTTCCTCAACCTTCTTTGAGTTGTTCTCCTTAGCACAGACGACACAGCTTCAAAAAGTCCTTTGTTAGCTACCCTTAGCTGATTGCCCAAGCTCCTAACTAGTCCTCTAAACCAACAACCTTCATGGTTGGAATTACACCAAACCAAACTGCAATACACCTAGACAATCACCAACAGACAGATACCAAAGTGCTTCCAAATTATGCTCATTGCAAATTTGCAACTCACACCTAACAAACTCCCAAAGTGTGTTGAAATCAATGTCAGACAGCACCTAAGTAATCAATTTTTCATAAAAAGCCAAAGCCACATTATAGAGAACATACACTCTGCTCCAAATCACTTCAAATTGAAGATAACCTCTCCAAATAGACCTATGGAGACACAAGTCTTGCCAAACTCCATCAAAGGATGCCAAAATAAAAACTGTCTAAATGTGCATAGTACCAAATGTATCAAATGTGCTCCATACACCAAATAGAACCACACCGAATTGTGCCAAACAGCCTCAAACCTCCAAAATTGCAACCAGAACAAAACCAGTCTTAACCAATCCCGTGAACTTCTAAGATCATACAAGCAGAGATGGAAGTTAACCAAAGCACCAAAATAGTTAACAGTAGATAGCATCGAAAATGTTGAAATTCCTCGTTCCAAAAATTGCTCAGTTGTTGCAAAAAGAGATCCAAATTCTACCTAGCTCTAGGTCTACTCAAAATCTACCAAAAACTACCTCAGACAGAAACAAAATTCACCAAAAGGAGCCCAAACAGCATGATAACACCAGAAACAGCAACAACCACCACAAAGAACCCAAAATCAACTTTAACCAAACTAGAACCGAACCAAAACCAGCTTCATGTAGCATTAAAAAACTTCAAAAACCATAAAAACAGATATGCCCAGACCATGGCAGCAACAAATCAGCCAAAACAACCAAAAACACACAACAGCCCAATACTTAATTAAAACTTCATAACCCAAAGGTAAACCAATCAAAATTGCACCTTAGTATCAAAATCCACCAAAAAAAGGAGCTCAAAAGGACGGATAGCACCTATTTCACAGCACCAGCCATCAGCCACCTCGGGATTGCCCTGAGATTGCAAAAACAAAGAAAAGCATACTGCTGCCCTCTCTCAACACCATCCACTAGAGTGTTGCCAAGCACCATTGGACTACCAAGGAGTTGCCAGAATTTGGTCACTACCTCCTCTGGTCAGTAGGGAACAAACTTGCTATACCAATTTGCAAGCTACCTTGTGGCTGTGCATAGCTTTAGCTTGTTAGACACCCCCCAAACCTTTTTTATTCAAAACAGTCCTCACCAAGAACTCAAGATCAAAAGTAACAAAAAAATAAACAAACATAAAAAGTTTTAGCAACATCAAAACAACAATTCAACAGAGGTTGCTAGAACCCCAGTAACCCCACAGGCTTCAAGGCAGATGATACTGCTACGACATCATGTTGAAAAAATAATTAGGGTTTAGAGGAAGGGAAAAATCAGAGAGAATATCTAATAACTTAATGACTTACCAACAGAATTACACAAGACTTATTCCTACTCCTTTATTCACATAGAAATAATGAACCAAGTACAAAAGGTAGTATCATTTTTTCTAAAGGAAAAGAAACTTTTATAGAAAGAAGAAAGAATACAATAGGAGAGGATAAGCAATCCCCAAAATTTAATATAATATTGCTGCCTAATTCCAATGCCAATCAGACAAAGCTCAGCCCTCTATGAAAACCATTAGCTTTCAATCAAAGAGAAGACAAACTAAATCCTATCCCATAGAAGAACATTTGATTGGCGTTGATTTTTGAAAATTCTAACTTTTCTTTCCAACCATATGTACCAGATAACTGAAAACAGAGCACACTCACAAAGGGCCTTCTTATCTTTATTCCCACCAAAATTCTTGAAATCAGTGCCAAAAAAAAGGCCCAAATTTGAGGGGCCCATGCCAGTAATACCAAATAGGGAAAATAAAAAGGTCCAAAGCTCCCAAGCCATAGAACAATGCAAAAATAGATGATTAGTGGTCTCTGAGTTCAGATAACACATCACACAACTATTCAGAGAGAATGCCCTGTGAGGCATGCTCACAAGAAACATGTTATTAATATTGATCCTTCTTAAAATAGCAGTCCAAATGAAGACTTTAATCTTAGAAGGAATCTTAACCTTCCAAAAAGACTTAGAGAAAGTTAGAAATCAAGTAGAAGGGTTTTTGACCAAAAACTCAAAAGAAGATATGCAAGTGTAAGAACCAGAAAGAGTCGAGGACCAAGTGCATCTGCCTGGAAGAGAAGATAAGGACAAGGAATCAAGCAAAGTCATCAACTCAAGCAATTCACAAACCTCCCTATCATTTTAATTCCTTAGAAAATGAAAGTTCCGAGAAACATTAGAACCTTCCCATTGAACAAATAAAGAGATGACAGCATTATGAAGATTGGATAAATGATGAAGACGTGGAAAATGATCCAAAAAAGGAATCTCTCCCAACCAAAGATCCTCCCAAAAATGGAAACAAAAATCTTCCCCTACATTACAACAAAGTAGAGGAAGGAAAAAAGAATAAACCTGTAAAATGAATTTCCAAGGACTTCAACAAATTGCATTGGAGGCAGCCTTAGCATCCCAACCATTAAGATGAAGACCATACTTGCTCTTGATCACCTGATGCCATAAAGAACCTACCTCCAAAGGAAAGCACCACATCCATTTACCCACCAAAGTATTGTTTCTAAAGACCAAATTCCCAAGGCCCAAACCACCTTCTTCCTTAGGCTTGCAACATATTAGTAGGTAATTAGATGTGAGCAATGAACTTATGGGCCCAGATGAGTTTTAGGCCTATTGTAACCTTATTCATATACATATTATATTATAACATAAATAAATGTGCCAACTTCTAATTGGAGTATGGCTTCAGAAATTGCTTTCTTTTAACATGATATCTAGAGCTTCTAATTAGGTATCTCTTTCCTACTCAAATTATTATTTAAAAAGAGAGAGAGAGGGGAATAAGGTTACACAAGCCTAAAACTCATCTGGGCCCATGAGCCTATAACTCGCATCTAATTTCCTACTAATACAACATAACTCCCAATTAACCAAGTGATCCCTTCTGCTACCATCAGAATCACTCCAAAAAAAAATTATCATGCATGATTCACAAGAGGTAATATCATAATTTCACTATATAACTTAATGCTTATCTGTCATGTACTCTATCTCCTAACACCAAGATAAAGCTACCTAGCAAAATTCACCATATTTTATTCAATGCATATGCAAACAGTATAGCTGAAGTCAGAGAGCATGGAAGCTGTGATGAAATGACATAAAATTCAGCACATAAGGTTCAGTACTTTGTTTTTCTTTATCGTTAAAAGGAAACAGAAAGAGGAGTTCAAAGTAAACAAGATCGTGTACATTAAGCTAAGCCTTCTAAAGATTCTACAACTATCATAAGCTCACTCAAACAAGTTATGTCACAACATAAACTTGTCAGTGTGCCAACCAAACATGAATTGCTAAGTATGAACTTTCTCTTTCACTAGTGATGGATATTCTTAGAAGCAAGAAAAATGTAAAAACTTCGAGATGAGAATCACCTCTCTCTCCATTTTAACAGGGCTTCCAATAGAGGTACAGGAGTATGCCGAGCAACCATAGCCAGAGAATCCAATACTTGCTCATAGGCTGGGTCAGATGGCCGTAGGTACTGTCCATCCTATAATTAACAGAATAACCAGAAAATTGAAATGTGTAAAACTGGGATGGCAACACTGAAAAAGAAGGTGGAAAAAAAAAATTTTTCTATGATGAAATATAACAATTGTGTGCATTGAGAAATATTCCATTAATGTTAAGGATATATTAATTCAGGGTCTCTTGCAGTAAACTGCAATAAATATCATCAAAACTGTCATAAGGAGATGATGATCACAAACCAGCTGGAAACTAAACTTTAAGCATCTAAATGAAAACCTGATCTCAATGACTTGCACACAAGACAACACACCTCATAAACTTGTACACGAACAAACAGTATCTGTTCTGTTTATCAACATTGTCTTTATCTATTTAATCATGCAACAATTGCAATGTTTGCTCTCCTGTAAAATGTAATAGGATGCACAATTGCGAAATTTCTGGTTCAGGTTTCATATTTTATCGCCAAATAGGAGTTACCTGATGCTAAAGCTAGGGTTTATGTTCAAGAGTACGATACTCAGCTGAAAATGAATTTTATACAGGAACATGAGAGAAGTGAATAGATTAATTTTCTATCTTTGGATAAAAGCACAATAGTTAAAATCTAAAAATTGTCTGCATAATTTGAGACTACACAACTTATAGTCCATTACATGTAGGAGATAAATTCAACAAATATATAAACAGATAGGAAACATGAAATAAGCAAATCGAAATTGACTGTGGAAGCTTCTACATATACTTATCAATCTTCTTAACTAGAAATGCAACATTCACCTTTATAACAGTTTTGAAATGAACTCAACAGAATTCATGCTCGTGCCATTTTCATTACTTAGACAAAAAGGTATTCATTTTTCTCAAAATTCTATTACCGTCATCTATAATATAACTAGCATGAAACAACTTATTAAAACCCATACAAATTCAAACCCAAAAAACTCAAGACATTGATCAGTAGCATGAGGAAATGAAACTCCATATTCCTACTATCAGGGAAAACATGTTGAGGTATTCCATCAAAATAAATTCATGAACAAAATGTCAAAGGACTTTGTTTGGGTTGCTATTCTCAATAAGATCAATGCTAATGATAGGCTTTGCATGCACAGGTCTTACAAGGATAGGAAGTCACCTAGGGAGTCTTGGACTAAATTATTTTCTCCATTCCATGTTATGTGGGTTTGCACATTAAATTTGGGTTTTCTTTTTAATCTACTAATTTCAGGAATTTGGATTAATAAAGATAAGAAGGCTCTTTGCCATTTTGCTCATTTTGCCGTTACTTGGTGCATTTGGGAGGATGAAACGAAATGCTAAAATTTTCAAAATCAATATTCAGTCAAGTGCTCTTTTATGGAACAAAATTTTGTTTGTAGCCTCTCTTTTGGATGAGAGCTCATGATTGTTTTAGACGTCGAGTCTGTCCCATTTGCATAGAAATTGGGGATCAATTTTTTATTAATTTTTGCTTTCCTTATTTTGAGGATTACTTATCCTCTCATAACCTTTTCTCAAATTATGAAAGTTTCCGTTTCTATAAACAAAAAATTGTCAAACAAAGACATGTTGCAAATAAGTAGCACCTGAGCTTGAGCAGTTTCAACTCGACGCCGAGCAAGTGGAAGGAACCGCTGAAGCAGAGCATCCACTATCAACTTGGCAGCACTGCCAGCCTTCATTGGATTTCCAGAAAATATCCCACCAAATCCACTTCAAAGCATTTAATACTGAACCCATATGTGAAAAGAAATGAATAAATGATTACCCAGGTAACAACGAAGGAAAATCAGGTTCCCAGTTCGAAAACACATCAAACTGAATTGCAGAAATCACCGGGAAAAAAAAATTGGCACCAGAGAATCTATGACGGCATTGTCGGCACTGGCGGAACAGTCGTTCCAGAGAAAGCGCCGTTGACAATAAGTCTCTTCCAGAGTCAATTGAGCTGAGAGCAATCGCGAGGATCTAGCTTCAAGCAGTAGAACACTTGCAATTCTTCAGAATCGATGTCGGGTACCAAAATGACTGAAACGTCTTTTACGATCCTTGTTTATTCTTCCAATCTAGTCCTCGCTCGATTAATTTTTACGTTCTTAACAGTCAATTTAATTTAATTTTAGGCTCCAATATAATTTTGCATGCTTAAAATACAAATTATTTTATTTTAATCTTTTTATTTAAATAATCTATTTTACCCTCTTTAAATATTTAATTGTATTTTGGTTCTGTATTATCATTCCATTTACTTGCTAACAAAATCGTTGAAGTGGCCTTCTTTTCCCTCTTCTCTCGTTTTTCCCTTCTTCTTTTCCGCGGTGTGTTTCTTTCTTTCTTGCGACTATTTGACGAAGCATTTTGATTTAACCTGCCAAATGACTATTGAAATTGAAACTCGTATTTGAAGCCATAGTTCAGTGAAGATTGAATGGATGAACTTCTCTTCATTTCAACTTTAAAATTTGTTTTGATTTAAAATAACATTCGGCTCGTAGGATATTTTTTTGATAATATTTAAAGAAAATGACATTCTCACATTTAGTTTAAATTTAAAAAAAATTAAGAATACATTTAACTCAATTTTCTTTAAAAATATTTTAATGAAGGAATATGAATATCTTATATTTTTATGATATAAAAATATTTTATTGATATATATAGATTATTTTGTTTCTCTTTTTATTAAAGTTCTACTATCATTGATACCTCATTTTACTACTATCTACTACATTAACCAGCCATCTTTATTGCTATTAATCATGACTCATCTTTAGTGACTACCACTCATTATAAGTAACAATTGTCAACCACCGCCTACTATTAATAACTATTATTCACATCAATAACTATTACCTATTACCACTTTTTACCAATAATTATCATTAATCACTACCTATTGTTGATAACTATTATTAGCTACCATTAACAGTAAGTGGTGACCACCCACCTCGATGACCATCGACCACTATTGCCCATTGTTGGTGACCATAATTGGTCACTGCTATTTGTGATTAATGATCAACAATCGATTATTATCTATTATTAATGATCATTATCCACCATCAATGATCACTGTACACCATCATCTACTATCGGTAACTACCGTTCACTATCACCTATTAGCGTCAATAATCCATTCCTAATAACTATCGTTAGCTACCATTTGTCGCTAGTGATTAATGTTCATCACCATTGTTGTTGCCACCGACCACTAGTCACAACCTACATTATTAACCATTTAATTTTTAATAAGTACATTTTTGTAACCTAACAATATTTGTGAAAATATTTAAAATAATTAAAATATAATATTATCACAAATTTAGGAATATTTTAATTGAACTAAACATTGTAATGTCATATTCATAAGAATTAAAGTGTTCCCCAAGAATATTTAGATTTTTAGGAATATTTGATTTTACAAACCAAACATCACCTAAGTGATTTTATGTCAACTACTTTCTATAGAGCACAGAGCTTGTTTGGATTGGCAAGTTTGAATTTTTCCATCTCATTTATTTTGGTTTATACTCAAGGTATTTCCACACTTTTTTACTAAGCATGGGATTAATTTTTATTTAAAGTAGGAATATTTAACGGTAAACTCCACTTAAGAAAAACATTGCCCCTGGACTTAGCTTGCTTTCATTGAGCCAACTAATTGTTAGTGAATTTTTCCATCTCTATCCACATGTGTTATTTAATTGGTGCATATTTTAGTAGCATATTTTTTCTAATGTTATTTATACCTACTCCTACTTATTTAAACCCTTCATTTAGACATACAAAATGAGCTCAAAACCTGTGGACAATATAAGCAGCCTACAATCACAAAGTGAGTTAGGCTTCATATATTAAAGCTTGTATTTTTTTGCAAGTTAATGTAAGTAAGCCTACATAAATGCAAGCTTGCTCGTAAGCTTAAGTTTTTTGTATATTAAGTATTTTAGGACTTTTTAAATTCAACCTAATTCCCAATCCAATGTATAATGGGATAATATAATCTTTTTAGCTTTATTTAACTAACTCATTATACAAAATTAAAAGAAAAAAATTCTAATTGCTTAATTACAATGTATAAAAAAATAATTTTTTTCAATTTAACAAAATCTAATATCTTTTAAAAAGTGCCTTCATTCTTTTATATTTAAAATTTAATCTCTAATCTTTGCATATGCAAATTTAGTGATTTAATTGTTTCTAATAGTAAAAAAAATGTGGTTTACATATGAGTATCTACAAGCTTGATAATTTTTTTTATATTTTTATGGGTTTATATGAGCAAGCCCATACATACACAATCTATCTTGCCTCACCTACCCCATTTTGCATGCCTACCTTCATCTTAATAGATTCTACCATTAAAATGAAAGGCCCACCTCAAATAAAAGGTCAAATTAATAAGCACTGATGAGGGAATAAATGGAAAATAAATTAAATTTATTTATTTATAAATTATTCTAATTTACAAATATAAGTTGAAATTTGGGCTTATTAATTTTATTATATATCCAACTTATTTTGGTATAAAAATAATGGATTATAATTTTCAAACCTATCAACCTTTGGGTCATCACATTTCCATATTTTCAAAATCTAACTTAGTTCATAAAAGTGTATTTTCTCATGTGACAGAAGTACTTTATAATTTTTCATTTATTTTTATTTTGAAAATGACAAACTTATTTTTTAAGTAATTATCTTATTGGTTACAATTTAATATTTATTTTTCAAAGGAAAGATGACTAAATCTAATAATCAATATTTAGTAGTCTTTATGAGCCTTTAACTGTCCAAGAGTGAAAAAATTAAAATAAGAGGGAATTTTAAATTTTAAATCTCAAATTGTCTAACATATGTTAAAATTAATAAAAAAATAATATATGTTGTTATAATACTCTTTTTACAACTAGATGAACAATTCCAAATAGTATTCATGCAATACAAGCTAGTTAGTCTGAATTTGTAGAAAAAAATCCACTTTCAACAAAATAGCAACCTAATTGATATCTCAGTAAAAAATAGAAAAATGTGAAAAAGTAGTTGAACTCTAACCTCTATATTAAATACGTGATATATTTAGCAAATGTGATATTTTAAGAAACTTTTTAGGTAAGTCAACCTCTTATGGAGCCACTTTTTCAAATTTGAAATCTTAGCGCCTAAAAGTACCTTAAAGCTAAAAATTCAAAATTCAAATCTTAGATTCAAAAAGTGCTTCAAAGCTAAAAGTTCAAATTTCAAATTTAGACTTTAAAATTGACTTGGAGCCAAAGACAACTTAGAGCAAAAGAAAAGATAACTTGAAACTAAAGTTACCTTTATTATCTTTTTTCTCTATAAATAAGTTACATGTCTTTGTAGAAAAGAAGAACAAGCATTACACTATAACATACAAATTCTCTTTAACTCCTATCTTAGAAAAATCGAAGCTCTTTTCGCCTTCTCACACTAGAACAAAAACTTACATATCCATTCTAATAATGTTATTGAGTGAAAGCTTATAAAATCTCTTCAAAGAGATTATAGAAAAAAAAACCTTCTTTTATCTTATTGAAATCCTAGTAGAAATTATGAATCTTGTAAAATTATATAGTAATTGAAATTCTAGTAGAGATTAATGAATCTTGTAAAATTAAGTGGTGATTAAAATCTTAGTGGAGATTGGGAAGTTCTTGTAAAGCTAGATAGTTGTGAAAATCCTAGTATAAATTGGAAAATTTTGTAAAGGTAGATGTTGTAATTTAATGAAAAGTTAGTGAATACCTCAAGTGATACTTGATAGCTCAAGAAGAAAGGAATAGACCCAAACGGCATTCCTTATTAACAATTGAACTTCTATAAAAATTCTTAGTGCTTTTTCTCTACTATTTTACTCACATTTTTGTTTAAAAAATATCATTTCATTAAGAAAAGAAGATTAATGGTTTTTCATCATTTTAATCAAAGAAATTCTTTAAAAAAAACTCTTAATCAAAATACTTTCAATCATTATTGAAATACTTTATATTTTTAAAATTATATATTTGTCAAAATTCCAAGAATTTTTCTGCATCTCATGGTTTTACTATAAAAGTTCTATAAAAAATTTTATTTGCTAATTTTTGAAAAAGGCTTTTTACTTCTTCATGGCCTATAAGTTCTATTAATTAGTATTTGAGCTTACTTTCACATTTTTTAAGTCTAACAACTTTGTAAGTTAAGATCTTATAGCTAATGAAGCTTTTTGGCCAAAATCATAGACTAAAGGGACATTTTACAACTAGACTTCCACTTTTTAATAGTGTAAACTATCACTACTAGAAATTTAGAATGATGATCTACATCAAGCCCATTAACATAAAAGTGTGAAAGGTTAATAAAGAAGGCTATGAAGTATCCACAAAGCTTGAAGGAGAAATAAAAGTGCTTAAACTAAAAAAGAAATGGACAGAAGCCAATTACAAGAATGAAATAACACCTACTAAAGCTATGAATGTTATTATGTGTGCTGATACATAGAATATTTACATATTTAGTTTCATTTATATGATACATTTTTTGATATTATCTAAGCTTAATTTAATAAATTCTATCATATTTTATGGATGAGTCATGATTTTGAGAAGAAATTAGATTTTTTAGATAATACTAGATTTTAACCTTATTTCAAGTTTTAAACCATATTTGTAGCTATAAATATCAGATTGGATCATTCTTTAATGGATCAAAAGTTAAGAAAAAATCCTACAACTTTTATGTTTTAAGAAAAGCCTAACTAAGCCTTTAAGGACCTCAAATGTTGCTTAGAAGTTGAAATAGTGGTCTTGGCCGAATTTGACCTTTACCCACTAATTTGATCATAATTAGAGCTATAGGTGTCAAATTTAAAAGTTCTTTATTGTGCTTTAAAGCTAAGATTCAACTCTATAACTCTCATGTTGACTAAAAAATGTGAATCAACTATTTTGATTACTAAAAATTAGTTACAATCCACAAGATTGGTTGCTGTGAGAATTAAGATTGATAGCTAATGGTCAAAATTGAAGGTTAGGCAAGTGAAATCCTTGTATACACTCATCTATAAATAGTAAGGGGCAGAAGACATATGAAAAGGATCTTATAAAGTAGTTTAGTTCATAAATTTTTAGTTCTTCTTATGTGCCTCCTAAATGGAAGGCTAAGTAGTCCTCTTGTATGGATGGTTTACCTCCTACATGGATGGAAAATATTTCTAGTTTCATGCATTTGTAATTATATTTTTATGTTTTTATTATGAATGTGATGATGTTTTCATTTTATTTTGAGTTTGTTTTTAATTTTATTATCTCCTAAATCTTCATCTTCCTAGGGTGATGACATAACTTAATAATAATAATTGAATTCTAATCTATTGAAATTAATTTCAATTATCTTTTCCTTGATTGAGTTTTAATTATTGTTCTTAATACTTTTAATTAATCAGCCACTTTTTGAATGATCTTAATATACATGTTGAAATTAAAAGGAGATGCATGTGTGTGGATCCTATAATTAAAATCATAAATTACATATGAAATAGGAATATATTTATATAGTTTGTGTGGTCTTAATAAGTTCCATAAATCTTAATGCATGATTAGTTATTTTAATTCACATAAGAATATAATAAATTAGTAATTAATGATAGAATTACTCAACCTTAGAAGAATTAATTTAGGGAAACTCGATTATCAACGAAAGGGGTTAAAATTGGATTAGAGTAGATAAATGATTTAATCCGAAATTGTTAAGTGAAATCGAATCCCTAAGGCTATATTCATATTTGTTTTTACTCTAATTGCATTCATATTTATTTTAAATATTTTTGCATAAATCTTTATTTAGTTACTTCATTTCCAACTAATTGATGTGTCAAATAGTGTTAAGGTTATTAATTTTGGTACTTAGTGAAACAATCCTTGTAAGAATGATACTTTACTTATCACTTTATTACTTGTTTACGATAATTTACACTTGTGCTAATTGACAAATCATTTCACACGTAACATATGCTGTAATACCTAGTAAATTAAAAAGATTAAATGTACTCTTACAAAAGCTATATAGAATAAATTTGAAGTGACCTATGAAAACATTAATTAAGTGAAAGAAACTAGGATAAATATGCTTGTACATGAATATAAAATATTCAAGATGGAAGAAAATGAAAAGACAGAGACTATGTTTGAAAGGCTTTTAGCCATCATGAATTATCTTCATGCATTAAGGAGAATCATTACTAGTAGAGAATCACTGATGAAAATCTAGAGAACTCTTCTAAAAACATAGCAATCCAAAGTATATGACATATAAGAAGGAAATAATCTCTTTATACTTACATATGATGAACTGAGAAAAAGACTCTTAACATGTAAGAAAACATACATGAAAGATGATTAAGAAAAGAAAAAGAAAATAATAGCTTTTAAAACATCCTCAAAAATGAAAATGAAGAAGAAGATGATCTTAATCAAAAAATAAAAGAACAACAAGATAAGCTAGCATTTTTGGCAAAAAGATTCTTTAGAATTTGTAAAAGAAAATATGGTTTTAAACCTAGATTACTTTAAAGAAAGGAGCAAAATAAAGAAATTAAGCAACTAATCTTTGGTTTGTTTTGAATATAAAATGTTAAGACATAAAAAAATAATTATCCAAAATTAAAAAGAAGGCCTCTAAAGAAATTAACCTTGAAGAAGACTAAAATGGCAACATAAAATGATGAAGATGTTTCAATCGAAGAAGAGACTAAAGAAAAAAAAGAAGTAAATGACATTGCCAACTACTACTTCATGGCAAAAAATGAAGAAAAAATGAGGTAATTGATGATAAACTTGAAACTTCTTTATCTTATAATGAATTAGTAAAAGATTTTTACAAAGTTTTGATTAAATATTTTTCTTTAGAAAAGTAATACCAAGTTTTGACAAAAGAAAATAATCTTCTCAAAAAAGAAAAAGAAATTTCAAACTTATTTGAAAAAGAAAATTAAACTTTGACAAAAGGTTTGGAAACTTTAAAAAATGAGAATGAAACTTTTAAAAACTTGATAAAAGAAAATCAAATTTTAAAAAATGACTTTGTCTCTTTTACAAAATTGATTGAAAAATTAGAAAAAGGAAAACAAGATTTGCTAAAAGAAAAATATCTTTCCAAGAAAGACAATTAAGCTTTAGGAAATAATATTAGAGTTTTGAAAATAGAAAATGATAAAATAAGATTCAAATTACAATATAAGTCTCCGAATCTTAAAAGGGAAAATATTTCTTTAAAAAGAAAAATAAACACCCTAAGAAATTATCTTGTAAAATTTGTTAAAGGAAAGAATAATTTAGATACCTTTTTAGAAATTCAAAAATATTTCTTGAAAAAAAAGGGAAAAACATCTTAAAAGATTAATTTAAATACTTTTTTAGAGATTCAAAAAAATCCTAAAAGGGAAAATATCTTCACTTATATCGTGAAAAATATTATAAAAATTTCTTTGTGAAAATTTCTTATCCATCAAGCTCTTATGCAACTTGTAATTATTGTGAAGATAAAGGTCATATTACTTCTTTGTGTTATTTGAGAAAAAGCATACACAAAGAAAAATTAAAATTGATGCCTAGTGAACAAAATGATAAAAAAAAGGCATCTCTCTAGGGATCCAAAAAGTTTGGATACCTAAGAAAAATCAATCTTTTGTTATAGGTGTACCTTAAACCTACAATAAAAAGGCTGATTGGTTTCTAAATAGTGGATGCTTAAGGAACATGATTGGAGATCAAAGTAGATTCCTATCTCTTAAGACCATAAATGACATATTTGTCACACTTAAAAAATAATAACAAATGAAAAATCATTGGCATAAGTAAGATAGGTGTAGGCTTTACTTCCATTAATAATGTTAGTTTGGTTGATGACTTTAGACATAATCATCTAAGTATTAGCTAACTACGTGATAAAGGTTATAAAGTGATTTTTGAATCTTTACATTGTTTTATTCAAAATAAAAAGAAAAATAAAATTTATTTTATTAGAAAAAGAATTGATAATGTTTAAGTTTTAAATATGTAAGATATTTCTTTGAACTTTTTTAAAATATCTTACATTAACTAATGATGAAAGTTGGCTATGGCATAAAATACTTAGTCATGTTAATATGCATCTCATTTCAAACTTTTTAAAGAAAGACTTAGTAATAGGTCTTTCAAAAATAAATTTTAAAAAGGATCATATATGTAATGCATGTCGACAAGTCAATCAAATAAAATCATTTTTTTAACTTACAAATGTGGTTTCAACTTTTAAACTATTAGAGCTTTTACCTATGGATTTATTCTTACCAAAACATTAAGCTTTAGAGGAAAAGGTATGGTTTTGCAATTGTTAATGATTTCTTTAAATTTACTTGGATATATTTTTTTGCACATAAAAATGATACTTTTAAAATATTTAAGAAATTTAGTAAAAAAGTTCAAAATGAAACAGACGTTTACATTTCCAATATTAGAAGTAACCATGATAGAGAATTTGAAAATAAATAATTTAAAAATTTTTATGATGAAAATGGTATTAGTCATAACTTTTCTTGTCTTAGAACTCTTTATTAAAATGGGGTTGTAGAAAGAAAGAATAAAACATTACAAGATATGGCTGGAACAAAACATTATACTAGGTTATATTTCAAATAAATGCTTTATAAGACCAATTTTCATGAAAACTTTATACAAGTTATAAATAGGTAAAAAATCCAACATTGGTTATTTCTATACTTTTGGATATAAATGTTTTATTTTAAATAATGGAAAAGATAACCTTGTAAATTTTGACTCAAAGAGTGATGAAGGAATTTTTGTTAAATACTTCAACATAAGCAAAGCATATAAAGTATACAACTAAAAAACTTTCACAATTGAAAAAATTATACATATCATTTTTTATGAATCTAATACATATTTCTCAAGAAAGCAAGCTAATGATGAAACCCAAGTAATCTTAAAAGAGCTAGCATATAAGAATCAAACCTAAATAATTAAAGAAAAATAATTCAAAACCTTTCCCTTAAAAGAGCAAAGAGATTGCTATCTTGAGCAGAATGTTGAAAATGAGCAGGATGACTACTATTTTTATAGTATGATGAAATTGATGATAATATATTAGCCTTAAGATTTAATGTGATGAGTTTTGATGATAAGAAATAGATATTACAATAGCATTGTATGTGTTATGCTAAAGTGATATGTATTATATAAGTTTTAATAGACATACTATGTTATTGTTAATGCATATACATGATGTGATGATTATACTTGTTGTTGTATATGCATGATAACAAATGAATATTATAATAGCATTGCATGCCTTTGTATAAAAGCTTCAATAGACATGTTAGATTATGATTATAATAGCAATGTTTGATTATATACTAAAAAAGCTATATTATAGACAATCATTACTAAGCATATAATTAACCAAGATATATGAAAGGATGATTATGCATGTTCTTATGCTAATTTATTTTATATAAATCATGCATATCAATATCTTGATATATAAGATCGAACTAACTACATGATTTGCGAAGTTTATGGCTATTATAAAGGAAAGTTTAAAAGGAAGAAGAGTGAGCATTGAAGTGAAGCAATAAAAAATCTTTTCACGTTCAACTTAAGAGTGAACAAAGAAGAAATGCAAGAAAGAAGATGTGATCCAAGTATTGGAGGTCAAGAATATTAAAGTGTTTGAAAGCTTGGAAGCATCAAGAAAAGCTAAAAAACTTGATTGGTATAGTCTTTTCATTTTAGACTTAAACTTTCTTGTAAAATAGAGTATTTCATAATATAAAGCTTAAACATATTTTTCATAATCTTAGTTTGATCAAAATATTTTAAAAAGATAGCCCACAATCATATTTTTGCAAGATAGTCTATGTAGACACTTTAAAAACTAATAAGATATTAGGTTTTAATGTTTTCAATATTGACCTTTGGTCATTCTCTTAATCATATCTCATAAAATAATCATGATTTGATTATCAAATCTTCTCTTAATCATATCTCATAAAATTTTTTGGAAGAGTTATGATTTTTTCAAATTAAGTTTAGAAATTAGTTTTTTGCATTCTAGCCTTTTTTATATATGCTCATTTTTCTATCATATCTTAAAATATACAAATGATATGAGCATGAAATTATTTTTATTTGAAAATAGACTCAAATATATTTTCATAGATAGGTTTTTTACTTAAAATGACTAAGATATAAAAGAGTTATGATATACACAAGTTGAGTTTCAAAATTAGATTTTTATAGATTTACTATTTCTAACCTTTGCTTATTGTTTTAAACATATCTTAAAAATTAAATTATATATAAGTATGAAACTAGTCTCATTTGAAAGCATATTCAATTAGCTTTCAAACAATAGGTCATTTGCTTAAAATGGACTTAAAATGAAGAAGTTATAATCTTTTAAAGTTGAATTTACATTTCTATCTAGGTGAATGGATTTACCAATTGATTCTAGACATCCAAAAAGCACCTTTAACATCCTAAATCAATTCACCAATCGATTTCAACTATTCTAGTATATGAATAAAAGCTAGTAATGGCTAGTTTTCTTTCATAACAATCCCAAATGGCTATATTAATCTATGGCTTCCTATATAAGCTAAGAAATATCAAATACAACTAAGAGAGAGCCTAAACCTCAATATTAAACATTATTTTACATCCTCTTTCATCAAATCATAATTTGAGCTCTAGTTTATGAAATTGTTCTATTTTAAGTACTTCATTTGTTTCATCCACTCTTTAAAAGAGTTTATATGAATTATTCTTCATCTTCTATTATTTTTTAATTGTAAAAGGTGTAGTATCCCTTGGAAAAACTTGTAAAAGATAAGGTATCTTTTAAAAAATCATAGAGAGGGTGAGGTATCCCTTATAAAAGGAAGATTTGCTTAAGGAAGAGCAAATAATTATAAGGCTTCTTCAAGAGCCAATTGAAACTTGAAGGATAGTGGATTGATACATAAGCTTATAGAGTTTGGAGAGTGGGCATACACCTTGGTGAGGATATCCAAGGGAGGAACTATTATAAATTCTTGTGTTTGATCTATTTACCCTATCGTTTTATTTCTTTGCATTATACTTTATTTTTTCCTGCTATATATACTCTATTTTACCAGTGTCTTTTATTGATATTTGTGTTGTAATGCTTATGTTATTGCTTAAATATTTGAATGATTAAAAGAGAAATTCATCTCTATTCTGCTATTATTATTTGTTGAGATATAGTGCTATATGCTCTATTCTTAATGTTGTTAATTGTTGAATACATTATGCATTAATATTGATCTTGATCTTTAAATGATTTAATGGTTGAAAGAGAAATTTATTTATGCATTGGCTTCTTGATTCTTATCTATGCATAATTGAATAAGTTGCTTTACACAAGTGTATTGAATTGTTATATCTTGAGTGTAAACATATTCATAAAACTTACTTAAAAGTGTTTAAATTAAAATCATTCTTATAGCTTCTTAAAATCAAAGGGTTTTTTAAAAGGAATTTCAAAAATAAGAAAAGTTTTAAAAAAACCTAACTTACCCCCTCTTGGGTGTGGGTTGCCAAGGCCAACATAATCTAGTTAAAGAACACCTAATACACACTTTAAAAGGGATAAAGGAATTTTACCAAGAGAATAGAGAAATCACCCTAAGCTACCTAAATGAATTCATCATTGGTGATCCATCTCGAGGTATGAGAACTAGGTCCTTATTTAAAAATAAAACTAACTTAGCTTTACTTTTACATATAGAACCCAAGAATGTTATCTATGATGAAAGTGAGGTTAAAGTCATGAAAAAGGAATTATACCAATTTGACAAAAATGAAGTATAGAAACTTGTACCACAACTTTTAAATCATCCTATCATTGGAACTAAATGGGTATTTAGAAATAAATTAGATGAATTCGGCTAAAGTAGTAAGAAATAAAGCAAGGTTAGTAACATAAGGATACAATCAACAAGAAGGTAGTGATTATGATGAAACTTATGCATTTGTTACAAGATTTGAATCTATAAAAATGCTACTATCTTTTACATACTTCAAAATTTTCAAACTTTATCAGATGGATATAAAAAGTGCTTTTCTAAATAGTTTTCTAAATGAGAAAGCTTATGTAAAACAACCTCTAGGATTTGAAAATAAAGAAAAGCCTAATCATTTTTTTGAACTTACTAAAGCCCTTTACAGTTTAAAACAAGCATTAAAAGGTTGGTATGAAAGGCTTAAGTAAATTTCTTACTAAAAATGATTTTACAAAGGATAAAGTTGATACAACTCTTTTTATTAAAACCACTAAGCATGTAAATCTATGTATATGATATCATATTTAGATCTATTAATAACCTTTTATATAAGGAATTTTGAAATATAATGAAAAGTAAATTTGAGATGAGTCTAATAGGGGAACTCATATTTTTTCTTAAACTTCAAATAAAGCAAATAAGAAAAGAAATATTCATAAATCAACCAAAGTACACAAGTGAGCTTCCAAATAAATTTGAAGTGGAAAATGCAAAGGCTATTAACAATTCTATGAATCCATCCACAAAATTGGACAAAGATGAAAATTGGTAAATTACTTGATGAAAAGCGGTATGGAGTATAATAGGTTCACTTCTTTATCTGACCTCAAATAGACCAGTTATTATACTTAATGATTGTATATGTGCTAGATATCAATCTAATCCTAAAAATTTTATTTTTTATATTATTAATAAATTTTTACATATATACTAGGAATTAAGATCTATAGTCTTTGGTATCCTAATGATAGTTCCTTAGACCTAGTTGGATATTTAGATGTTGACTTTGCAAGATGCAAGTTAGATGAAAAAAGAACTAGTGGAGCATGTCAATCTTTAGGGGTAAAGAATAGTACCATGCTATAGCAAAAAGCAAGCTTTAGTTACCTTATTAACAAATGAAGTAAAATATATGGTAGTTGGAAGTTATTGCACATAAATTGTATGGATGAAAAGATAACTTGAAGATTATGGTTTGAAATTCTTATCTTTACTAATTTATTATGATAATATAAATGCTGTATGTTTAACAAAAATCCTATTCAGCACTTAAGAACAAAGCATATTGAAATTAAATATCACTTCATAAAAGATCATGTGATTAGAAAAGATATCCTACTTGAATTTACAAATAGTGAAAATTAATTAATGGATATCTTTACAAAACCATTGCATGAAGATAATTTTTACCATATTAGAAAGGAACATGGCGTAGTTAGTTTTGAATAAATTTAAATTACTCTAAATGTTATTTTTGTGCTATTATATGCCTATATGATATCTATACATCATTACTTGGAAATAAGACTAGATTTGTTAAGAAACAACAATGGTTATGAGATAGCAAGCTTACTATTATCTTAGGCTTTTGGAAGGCTTGGAAAAACTAAAATTCAAAAATTTGAATTTTCTAGATTGCATCAAATTGCTGCTTTAGTGCTAAAAATACATTCTCACCAAATTTAGTATTGCATGTCCTATCACTTTATACCTGAAAATTACTTTCATTTTTCTTAAAAAAGTTAACACTTTTAATCTAAGTTAAAATATGTTTTCATTCCTAAATGATCTGCTAACTACCAATTAATCTTGTAAGAATGATTCAATTAAATACTAGGTTGTACTTTATGAATCGATTTAACCATAAGAAAATAAATTTAAATTTGTTTCATCAACAATACATCATTCCCATAGCTTAAAGGCTAGTCCAAATTCTTTCTGTTTTAGGTTTCAACAATTTCATCTTTTTACCTTGTAATGCTAGAAATTATGATTTCCTAACCTAAAAATTATGAAGTTATTTGATTAAAACCAATAAACCATTTAGTCGCATTCTATTCCTTCATCTAATACCCACTACAATAGCATCTTTGTTTTTTTAATAAACCTATATCCTTCTATTTTTGAAAATGGCATAATCCATAATCTTCAATGAAATGGATTTTAAGGATATGTTTATAGCTAGCAAATATAACAATGATTTCCAAAAGAGAAGATTTATGAAACCTAGAAGAGTAGATATTCAATCCTTGGAAAATGAAAGTGTAAAATGCTTTAAATGGCTAAAGAAAATGCAATAAGAAGAATTTTTTAAAATAGATGAATTGATGCATGAAAAGTACACCAAGCTTTTCTATACCAATGTAGAATCTTCAAGGGATAATGAAGGCTTGCTAATTTTTATTAATGGAGAAGAATAGAAAGTAAGCCTAGGTTTGATGAACTACTTACTAGATATCTTGAATGAAAAAGCTAAACCTAAGTAAGATTATTTAGGATGGCAATGAATTCAACTTCAAATAATCAGTTTAAAGGCTGGGAAACAATAATACTGACAAGGCTTCCTTGAGTAATTAATTGACAATGAATCAAGAGGTACTCTATTATTATATTTGTGAATTTTTATGCCCCAAAGGGGGATTCTATGAGTAATGTAAGTAATTTTGAAAACTTTTGGTTATAGGCTTTTAAAATGAAATATAAGATAAATTTAGGACACTTGATAATTAGGTAGATCATATCTATTAAGTTATGGGTTAATGCCCACATTGGATACGGTATGATAATTACCAAAATCTTGAAACACTTTAAAGTAGATGTATATAAGGAAAAGGGTTAGGTGGTCACAGAAGGTAATGTAATGAATGATAGCTAGTTGAAAATGTTAGCTTCTAGTAAAGAACCTAAGATTCTTGCAAATATGAATAAAAAGGCTATAAATTTGAAAAATTACTCTATTAAGATTCATGGAGTAAGAAGAGGAAGAAGCAAGAAAGTTTTTATGAAGTAGGTGGAAAAAGAAAAGGAAAAGAAAATAATAGACAAAAAGAGTGAAGGAAAAGAAGAAATAAATAAGGAGAAAATTTTTTATCCTATTCAGATGTCTACTACTAGTGGAATAAATATTAGAGAAAAGAGGCAAGGATTACGTAAAAAGGATTTGAAAAGTAAAGTGACTAAGGGAAAGGCAAAAGAAACATAAAGGAAGATCCAAGAAAGATAAAGGGTAGAGAAATGAAAAAAAGCTACTAAAGCTTTAAAGACCATGAAATTTAAAAGTAGTAGTGGAAAAAATGAAAAAAAGGAGAAAGAAACTAGGAGAAAAAAAAAATCAAGCATAGTAAAAGAAGTTGAAAGTTTGCTAAACTATTATGAAATTAAATTAAGAAAGTTAAAAGCTAAGAAAGTAATTAAGCTGGAAACAAGTGATTCATCTTTTAAAGAATTTATGGAAACTATTCAGGTTGAATATGAAATTAAGATTACAGATAAGGATTGCTTAAATAAAATTCTTAATATTAAAATTGAAATAACCACAAAAAGAAAAAAGAGATTGGAAGAAAGAATTAGAAAGTTGAAAGAAAAATTAAATATAATGGATAATGATAAGGACAAAAAAAAGTAAAAAGAAGTGGAAGAAATGGAAATAAAAGAAGAAAAAGAGGAAGAGATATGAGAAAAGAAGAAAGAAGAAAAGGAATAACTTGCTAAAAAGGAAAACTGGGTAAATGAAATGTGGTATGAGCCACTAGTATATATAAAAAAAGAAGAAAAACTAAAAGAAACTGATAGGATAACAAATGTTAACCTTTCAAAGGCATCACTACATAAGGAACTAGAAATAAATAAGAATCCATAGTAAGCTAGCCTCTCTGAACATGTAGATTTTGAAGTTAAGTTATTAAAAAGTGTTAGTGTGATTTCAAAATCCAAGATAGTAGTAGTAGTCCATCTCAAAAGTTCTTTTAGATTACAACCCTTGCAATTATGCTTTAACTAGTGGACATCTCATGTTCTATCCTTACTTGAAGATCCTTTCATTATTTCTAACTTAACTGAGTTATACTACATAGAAATAAGAAAACCTCAAATAGCCATTCAATATAAGCTTTATCTAATTATCATGGAATTCTTTGCTACTCAAGAAAATAAGCTAAGATAATAGACTATTTGGGTAGAACAACCTAACTAAACCACTCTAACTTTACCCTATACTCCACAAACCTTAGCCACTCATAATTAACTTTGATAAAACTCCACTTGCTTAAGTGGCTCCACTTGCTAAAGCTAAAGCAACTCTATTAAAACCTCAAATTATTTTATCATATTTCAACTAACTACCATTTGATCTTTCTAATCTTTTTATTGATCTTATGGTTCATAAAGCCTACCTACTAATCATGCCTTGTTTTCCACTTATGCTAGATTAAGTAAGTCCATCCAATTCCAAGCCCCGTGACAAAGCAAGACTTAATAAGTTTCAAAGAGATGTTGCCAATCTTTCTAATAGAGTTGATAGTGGTTTCCAAGATTTATAGACATAGATGAAGATTGTCACAGCTCTGCTACTCTTACAGACTAAATCTTCCTTTAAGCCTTAGATAACTTAATTTGTTATTAAGCCCATACATATGCATTATAGTTTTTTATCACTTTAATCTTTATATATGCATCTAAAACTATTAGGACAATTAACTTTTGTTAGTAGTTTTAGCTAGGATAATACATGTCATTATGCTAATCACTACTTTTACAGAACCTTTTTAGATGTAGCTAATATTAATAAATGTCAACTTTGAATACTTTTGTTATTTGCTATCATCTTATCCCTATTGATTGCTCCATCCATTTTTTTACTTGAAATGGTTAATTTTTCAATTTTTTTTTCATGTTTTGATTTTTATTACTATTAATCTTTCCCATATTTTTTTTAACCTATTATATGTTTTCATTTCATTTAACCTACCCACATTTTTTTAACTTTGCCATTTCTGTTTCTCTACTTTCCATTTTTTTTGGTTTTGCCATAAGTTTAGTTATTAGCTAGATAACTTTGCTATGTTTTACTCTTATGCATCTTCTCTCTATTTTATTTTTTTCCACTATTATACTATTTTAACTATGCTCTTTTACTTCTCATTTCGAAACACCATTTCTGCTTTGATACTATTTTTTAACCTCTACTTATGCTTTCTTATTATATTGTTAATAATAAAAAAATGAGATCATGAAAAGTGCAAAGTTTTTGAATAATAATTTTTCTTTTCAAATATCCATAACTTCAAGGGAAGCAAAATTTTTAGGAATAAAAATTCATATGTAAAGTGGGAGAACATGAAATTTTTAAAAATTATAGTTTTTGAAGGAGCATCTTATAAATAATAAAGTCTTACATGATTTAATTTTCAAGGGAAGAATAGTTGTTGCAAATTTTTTCGGTATATGATATATTACATGATTTAATTATCTTAACATGCTTTGATACACTAATAAACTACTCAGATATGTCTTATGTCTATATATTCTAATACCTCTCATAATATATTTATAACTCGGATACTTTTTATGATATACTTATATGCTCTAATACCTTTAAAATTCTTTAGTAAAACTTTACAAATGTTTGTCATTATCAAAAAAAGAATAAAAGGGAATGAGAAAATAAATGAAAAATAAATTGAATTTATTTATTAGTAAATTATTTTAATTTGTTAATATAAGTTAGAATTTGAGTTTATTAGTTTTATTACGTATCCAATTTATTTAGGTGCAAAATTAATAAATTATGATTTTCAAGCCTATTAACTTTTAAGCCATCATATTTTCATATTTTTTAAAACTAACTTGTTTCATAAAAGTATATTTTCCCATGTGACAAAAATACTTCATAATTTTCCATTTATTTTCATTTTGAAAATGCCAAACTTGTTTTTTAAGTAATTATCTTATTGGCTACAATTTAATATTTATTTTTCAAAAGAAAGATAACTAAGTCCAATGGTCAATATTTAGTAGTCATTATAAGCTCTTGATTGTTTAAGAGTGGAAAAATCAAAATAAGAGGGAACTTCAAATTTTAAATTATCCAACATGTGTTAAAATTAATCAAAAATAATATATGTTGTTATCACACTTTTTTTATAATTGGATAAATAATTCCAAATTGTATTCATGTAGTATAAGTTAACTAGTCTAAATTTCTAAAAGAATTCACTTTCAATGAAATAACAACTCGATTGCTATTTCTAGTGAAAATAAAAAAAAGGTGAAAAAGTGGTTAAACTCAAACCTTTACAATACATGCATGATATATTCAACATATGTTATATTTTAGGAAGCTTATTAGGTAAGCTAACTTTTTATGAAGCTATTTTTTTTTCAAATTTCCAATCTTAGAGCTTAAAAGTACCTTGAAGCTAAAAGTTCAAAATTCAAATCTTGGAGCTTAAAAGTACTTTGGAGCAAAAAGTTCAAAATTTAGAGTCTAAAATTGACTTGGAGCCAAAGATAATTTGGAGTTAAAGAAAAGATGTTTTGAAGCCAAAGTTACCTTCATCATCTTTTTCTCTATAAATAAGTTACATGTTTTAGTAAAAGAGAAGATCAAGCATCGCACTACAATTTGGAATTCTCTCTAGCTTTGATTTTAGAAAAGCTCTCTTCTTCTTTTCATTTTATAATAAAAACTTGTATATCCACTCTAAGAATGTTATTAAGTGAAAACTTATAAAATCTTTTCAAAGAGATTATTAAAAAAAGATTTCTTATATCTTATTAAAATCCTAATAGAAATTGTGTATCTTGTAAAATTAGGTGATAATTAAAATTTTAGTAGAAATTAATGAATTTTGTAAAGTTAGGTAGTGATTCAAATCCTAATAAAGATTAGGAAGATATTGCAGAGCTATGTGTTGTGGAAATCTTAGTATAGATTGGAAAAATCTTGTAAAGTTAGGTATTGTAAGTTAGTAAAAAGTTAGTAAAAACCTCAAGTGATACTCAATAACTTGAAAAGAAAGGAGTAAATCCAAAATGCATTTATTTTGGATAATTAAACCTCTATAAAAGTTTTTCATACTCTTTCTCTACTCTTTTACTTACACTCTTGTTTTAAAATTTTCATTTCATTAAGAAATGGTTTTTCATCATTTTGATTAAAAAAATTCCTTTTGAAATTTTAATTAAAATACTTTTAATCATTATTAAAATACTTTATATTTTTAAAATTCTATATTTGTTAAAATTTCAAGAATTTTTTATTACATCTCATAGTTTTACTATAAAGTTTTATAAAAATTTTGTTTGCTAATTTTTGAAAAAGGTAATTCACCCTTTCTTGGCTTGTAAGTTCTATTAATTGATATTACCCTTTTTTATGTTGCCGAATAATGTCATTCTTGATTTTATGTTATTACATTTCATAGTTTTACTTTTGTTTGATGTTTTCTAAATTCTAAATCTATATACTATGTGTTTCTTAACTTTGTATTTTGTGTTCTAAGTTGTTTTTAGACATGTAAAATAGGTTTGTAGCTCAAACTTTGTGGGCTACCTATATTGCAAGTTAATTACAGTCACTTTGTATGCAACTCTTTTTTTGCACATGCTTATGTAAGCAAGCCCACATGGTCATAGGCTTTTACAAGCAAGCCAGCAACTATCCATAAGCCTAATTTATTTTTTAAAGTTTCAAGTATTTTAATGATTTTTAATCTAATACACTTTAATGTTTAATAATCTAATATAATTTGTTTAGTCTTATTTAACTAACTTATTATACAAAATAAAAGAAATCTTATTAGTTAGTTATAATTGAAAAATTGATATTTTTTAATTCAATATCCTTTGAAGGTTTTGTATATTCCACCATTTAGGATTTAAGATCTTTATGTGTATATTTTTAATGGTATAATCACTTCCACCATTTAAAAAAAAATAAAAAAGGGTTGTTTACTTGGGGGCTCAACCATTTTTGCCTATATTTTTTGTGAACTTGTATGGGCAAGCTTGCACGAATCGAAGCCTTTATGGGCTTGATGTATTTAGCCTACCCTATCCCACATTACACTTTTGTTTGTTTTTTTAATTATATATTTTTATTCATGAATTTCTTAAGTTGTGTGTCTCCTTTTTTCTTTAAATTTATTTATAGAACTTTGAAATGTTAATTTCTCCATAAATTAATAATTATTTGGTCATGTTCTATAGCATAATGGAAATATGTTATGGATAACACCTAGTCAAAATTACTTTTGCAACTAGTTTATTTAATTTTTTAATATGTATAAAAAATTTATAAATTTTTTTAATTACAAAAACATCCCAATCTTCACTAGCATTCTCTTTTTTCTAAAGTTCAAGATTGGAAGCCATGAGATCAGTTCATCACTTTATTTATTAGCTTTTTTTCAAAATCTTTGTCATCTTCTAAATAAAGCTTGCTAGAGTTTAAACATAAGGATAAAAATCTTTGAAATAAAAGTAAAGTTGCAAATCAAAATTATATTTTTCTTCAGATCTAGAATGGAAAAAAATTAGCAAAATAATGATAAAAATCTTTAAGAAGAAAGCAATGTAGCAAATTAGATCTAGTTCATCTAAATTTGAAGTGGAGAAATAAATCAAGAAAGTGGAGAGTTAGAAATTGAATAATTATTCCCATCATCTTTGTTATGGCCTTTTTAGGTTAAAAAATTTAGAGTTAGTGCAAAAATGGATGTTTGGAGTTCGATAAGAAGGAATAAGCCTTGATCAAAGTGAGGAAAAGCAAGTGTTGATGAAGCTCTTCCTTTTCTAATAAACCCATTTTTCATTCTTTTTTTATTTTCTTTCTCTCCTTTTATTTAAGATGAGATTCATTTCTTTTACTTATATTTTTTATTTTTAATTCTTTTAAATTTTATACTTTTATTTTTTATTATTTTATAATTCACACATTATTTATTTTCTTTTTATCTATTTTATTTCAATTTTCATGTTATTAACATATCAATTATCTCATTATTAAGGTAGGATTTTCCTTTCTTTCAATTATATATGTTAGCTTTTCACCTTTTACTTCCTCTTGTCATCTACTTTTACCTTTTCATTTCACTATATTTAAAAGTTACTTAAGTGTCATTTTTTGTAATTTTTATTATATCACATTATCTTAAGTTTACCCATTAATGATACTTTATTTTGTTTTCTTTGTTATTTTTTCCTTTTTGTTTTCAATTATAAACTACCAAATTTACTCTAAATCTAACCCTCCCTTAGTTTATTAGGTTTTAGCTAAGCATTTTAAGCATTCCATCTTATTAGCTACCAGTAGGCTTAAAAAGCATTGTATATGCTTTCTTCAAATTTCGGATTTTAAAAAGAGCTTGTTGAATTTCGATAAGCTTGTAGATATGGAGAAATTTAAAATTCAAACAAGAAATGTAATTAAGGAGTCTAAATTATCCAAACAAGAATAGAATGAGATCTCTCTAGATTTGAAAAAAATCAAAAACAAAAAATTGATAAAGACAAAAATCATGATAAAAATGCTAAGAAAAAAATTTGTAAATTTATAGAAGTTTTAGATTAAAAATTAAAATATGATATTTACCTATTCTATTGGTCTTTAGTAATTATCATAACCATTAGATTTATATACTCACAAAATCAACGTTGATCAAACAACTAATAAGTGATGCTATTGATAACATACTCAATGTTATCCTATCGAAGTCCTTTACTAATTATTTTTTGGTTTTTAAAGTGAGTGGCTTTTTCATGTATTTTTATCTCTTTCCTAAAAATCTCTTAAACCCATCTTCATTTAGAAATAGATATTAGGGAACTAAATGTTACACCTCCAGGATTTTGATATTTTTTAAACTTATTTTAAATTCTAGAGATCTAAGGAAAGGAAAATGATAAATTGTTGAAATAAATAATATGAGATATATTTGAGATAATGTGTTAGAAATGTTAACAAAAGAAAGTTTATAAAATTTTGAAATTTATTTGTGGTTAGATATATGAAAAGAGAAAAAAAACTCATGAAAAAATTATTTGAAAGGAATTAAAAATTAGAAAGGAATAAATGATGAAAAGAGTTATAAAATTACTTTTCCCAATCTATCCTTTAGCGATTTTCCTTAATTTCTTCATAAAATACCTTTAACCTTCTGCACTTCTTCATTTTTCTTATCTTTTATTCCATACATTCCTTAAGCCTTAATTCTCCTTCCAAAAGGATAGCACAATCACATTCAATTATCATCTTATCAAGGTAAAATATCCTATCATCCTTAATATTTAATAAGTTTCATAGCTTGATCACTCATTTTCCTTCTTCTCTTCTAAAGATTTAGTCTAATTTGAATAAATAGAGTTTGAATTAGTTGAAATCCTAACCTAAAATCCTTATTTTGATGTATAAAGGCCAAATCCTCCTTAATCACTAACTTTACTCTCTTTTTCAAGGAATTTTGAATCGTATTCTACCTAAATTTCATGTTAAAATTCATTATTTAGCTTTAAATTTGGCTTTATAGTTTTTTAAATGAAAAATTTATGAAATTGTGTCTTAAGCTTTAAATTTAAAGCTATATGGGTGAATCTTATTATTTTGAAATATTTATTATGACTTTTTATGGTCCAGTTATGATATTGCATGTCAAAAACTAGATTTGAAAGTTAATTATGGTAGGTAAACAAATATTTTATAGAAAAATTTATAGATTGTGATGCTAGAATAATCAATTGTCACTACTATAGAATTATAAATAGATATTTGTGTTTAAAGGATTACATATCATTTTCAAGTGATATCTAATTAAATAACATTATATATTAGTTTTAACATGGGGTATTTAATTATCATTAGCAATAACAATAATGTTAGTTATCATATCCAAAATAATTAATGTTGTTTCTTTTGAAAAATCAAGAGAAATAACATTACACTTTGGTTTTTATAAAAAAAGAAAAAGTGTAATGTTCATAATACTACTTTAGTTTTTTTAAATAACCAACATGATATGTTATATCCCCTCCAGACCCTAAATTTGCCCTCTATTCCTTCCTTTTTATTCCCACTATGTTCCTATTTAAATAATACCTTAACCAGAAATAAAAACTAACATCTCGCCTGACACTATAAAATCTCAATTTCAATAATTCTAAAAAATAAATTAAATAATAAAAGGTTGAAAATGGTGAAAGGTTATATCTAATACTCGAATTAAAGATACGGGTTGTATTAAATCTATCTTGATAGTTACCACTTAATATGTGAGGTCTGCATTTCTTAGAAAAACACTCTTGAATCTAATACATGTAAATATAATGAATATTCATTAAAATGATCAATTTTTTTACAATTCAATTTAAAAAAATAAAAAATAACCAATTTTCAATCATAGAAACATATAATAATTAACAACAACATAAAAATTATTAAAGGTTTTAGGAAGTTTTTGAACTTTCACTTACATATCAAAATACAACATATTATTTACAACTAAAACATTATCATAAACTAACACTACACCAAAAATGCCTTTTAATAGCAGATATTTAACAGCAATTATATAAAGGCCACTAATTCATTTATTTTGTTTAAATTTCTCTGATGATTAAGAATTTGCTAGCATAATACCATTTAATGATAATTAACTTTAGCTAGCTTTAAATAGTAAAAAAAATAACTTTTGCCTTTCTTTCTTTTTTCTTATTATTTTTATTTCTATTTTGTTATTATAAAACCTAAGGAAGAAACCTAAATATCTTCTTTCCTCTATAGCATGAATAGATTTTTTTCTTTAAATGCATAATTTTTTTTGGCTAGAGCTCCAACACATATACTTTTCCTATAGGGAGGCACATCAATGACAAAACAAAGGTTATGGTGTCCCTAAAATTCAAGGTACATCAAGTTAATTGTCTCTTATTTGTGATTTTTTTTAACTTTTAGAGCCATAGGTATTTAGGTTTTTATTTGAAACAACGATTTGAGTTAATTTTATATCTACATCATCCTCTGTAGGTTCGTTTATTCACAATTTAAGTTTCATTCCCATGCTAATTTATTGTAATAAGTGCATGATAAGTAATTTAAATTGCATGTGAATTTTTATTTTCCACTAGTTTACCTTTGCAAATGGTATTCATTTAGATATGGTTACATTTTTTTTCTAACATGTTAACATGTTATTGTAATTTCCATAAGGTGGATCAACCTAAATTGTCATGGGTTTCTAAGCTTTAAATTATGTATAAGCTTTTTCTTCAACCACATTAATTACTTAAGTTGGAAATTAAGGGGTCTAACACATGTATTGTCACTTATATTTACCAATAGTTAAGATATGGAATTCAACCAAGTAATAATAAGGTAAGTTGTATTTTAGATTTATCAGTAATAATGTCATCATTTTCTTAATGAATGAATATCACAAAATGATGTTCTCCACTTGTAAATAATATAAATAGAAGTCTCCTATTACCTTTCATGCCTTCCCAATATCCATTTCTCTTGTTATTAGTAGTTTTTTTGTTGATTGTTATAACTTTTTCTTTATAAAATAATATGTTAGTGTGTATCTATATGTCCTGCTAGTAAGCTACTTTAATTATATTTTCCCTTTTAATATATATAATATTTTGATTAAGAGAATATTATAGTGAAAGATTTACATTTTATTTAATGTATTCAAATACTATACTAAAAGATGTATAGTTCATAAACATTTAATAAGATAAAAACTAGTTAATATCTTTATTTGGTTATTTTTTTAAAACTTTAAAAGGCTAAAGAATCATTGAAGAATTGATAGAAGTCATTTCAACTGCTTAACTTGGAATCCACCTTAAACTCGTAAGAGAACTATATTCTCCCTTTTAATATATATAATATTTTAATTAAGAAAATAAAGTTATTATCTCCCATGTTTAAAAGTAGGATTAGGATATAACAAATTTATAATGTCTAACCTAGTGTTGATAGTGAAGTTAGTATTATTCTTTCTTATTCTCTTTTTCCTTTTATGCAATAATTTTTGTTTAATTTTATAATATGAAAATGGGAAATTATTAATGGAAGTGTGAACATGTTTTATATTTAGCCTTAAAGTTAAGTAAATGTTTGGAAGAGATGCCTAGCGTACATAGAAGAGTCTACCAAATGCATATCCTCAATGTCGTCCTTGAATATATTTTTAAGGACCCCTTGTTTTTAAAAAATTTATTACTTAATTAAGAAAAAAGAACTTAATAAGATGATTAGTCGCCTTAGATAGATATCAATTTTCTCTATTCTTTTTTATTAATTTTCTATTAATTTTAACCTTAGATGTGTATCCTTACCATCTTGTCCTTATAATTAAAATCTAAAGTTATTTTATCAATTTTAACACTTATTTGCTTCTCTGATCTATATACCTTCATCTTTCTATATCCTTTTAACCCCAACTTTCACTATCTTTTCATGCTTCTCATTAAATTTTAAAAACTAAATTGCCTTTCCACTATTAAGCATGTTTACTAACCCAATTGGAGCAAACTTAATTTAATTGTTATCCAAGATAACCACTAAAGAAACTATGGCAAGCATAAAACCAAGTAGTTCTAGTGACATCTCCCAATTATAGGATGACTTCATTAGTTTGAGCTTATGATCCTGCAACATATGAATAGCAAATACATCAACCCCTTCAATGTATGTATACAAGGTTTTTCCTATTACTCCACTCAACAACCTTAGGACTTGCAAAGTATGTTATAGCATGTGAATATTTAGAAGCACTTTAGTTTCATTATGTCAAGGGACACCACTTTTATTCTTGGTAATTAAAAAGACCTAAAACCCCTGTATACTATTATAAAACATCATGAGATTAATTAATGTCATGCATGAAAGAATAGAAATTGATATATACATTTTATGCTCCATTTTTTAAGATGAATTTATCCATTCTCTAATAATGTAGAAGATCCTATAAAAAATGTATTATTCATCCTAAAATTAAATGCTTTTCATTAAAGTGGAATACATGGTTTAGTGCAATATAAGGTTCTATAATGGAATTCATCATATTCTAATTCTAGGATGTTGTCATCCACTTATAGTGTAAACTTAAATAGATAGTCTAACTATGAAATTATTACATGAATTAGCCTAAAACCTTACTCCATTCAGTTTCACATAGAATCCCACTCATTTTCTTTATGTCATTTAGGAAGCTTACTTTTACTACTCTGTTCTATTGCAATTTGAGCTGGATATTCTTAACAATTATTTATATTTTTTATTATTTGTTAGCCTTTTTTCTTACTTTATAATCCTAAGAAAGGATAAAACTTTAATTACATGATTTGTATGTCTTCTTTTTCACAAATAGAGAAATAACTGATATATTATGCTATTACTGGATGTTGATATTGTCATAATTTATATAACTATTTATTTTATTTTTTTCCATTTAAGTTAATTCTCATGGAAGGCTATAAGAATAAGAAATGGATGAATTATGATAGATTTAGCAAGGAATATCTAAAAAGGGTAAAAGATTTTATAACCATGCTTTTAAGAAAAAAAATGATAGAGGAAAAATTTTGTAACCTTGTCAATAATGTGTGTTGCAATCTTTCATTACTTATGAATAAGTATATGATCATTTGGTGGTGTATGGTATTATTCCATCATATGACATTTAGTTTTGTTATAGGGAATTTATTGATATATCAAAACTAATGCAAGAAAATATAAACCAAGAAGCTTTTAAGGGTGATGATATGATATATGATGCTTTTAGGGGATTGCTCTAAGCCTTGGATATGCAGTTTGAAACTAGCAATTGAGTATAACCAATATTAGAAGGAACTAATCTTTTGCCATTAGAAAATGATCATATAGAAGTTGAGAATTTTAAGCAATTAATGAAAGATGCAAATAAAAAATTGTATCTTAGGAGTGAGAAATTTACTAAATTTTCCTTTTTGCTAGAGTTTTATCACTTGAAAATTTTGTTCAAGTGAAGTAATGAATTTTTAATTTTATACTTAGGCTTTCAAACAAAGCATTTCCTAAAGGTGAAAAGATACCTAAATTCATATATGAAACAAATAAAATTATTAAAGGATTAGGTCTTAAGTATGAAAAAATTCATGTGTACCCCAATGATTGTATGCTATTTAGAAAATAAAGGGTTAAGGATGATGTATGCTCAATATGTGGCACTTTTAAGTGGAAAGATGATGAGAATGGCATTGAGGGTAAAACTACTATAAAGACAAAGAATGGAAGAATTGCAACAAAGGTTTTAGGCATTTCACTTTAGTACCAAGGCTGTAAAAGTTATTCATGTCATTTAAATCTTTTGATCTTATGAGATGGCATGATAAAAACACAATAAAGATACTATTTAATGATATCCAATTAACTCAGGAGCATGAAAAACTTTTAATTTACATAATATAGAATTTGTTAAAGACCTTCATAATGTTTGGCTTGGATTAGTTAGCAATAGATTTAACACTTATGGCATAATGTAAAGTGTTTATAGCATATGACCATTTATTTCAATGTCATATAATTTGCCTCCATGGTTATAAATGAAGCAATTATCTTTCATTCTCTCACAATTCACTCCAGAACCAAAAAGTCCTAGAAATAACATTGATATATACTTAAAACCTCTCATAAAAGAGTTGATAGAATCGTATGAAGTGGGGGGGTTGAAACTTATGATACATCAACCTATGAAACATTTCACATGTGAGCAGCTATTATATGGACTATAAATGATTTTCCAGCATATGGTACCTTATCTAGATGGAGCACTTATAGTCGATTTACATGTCCTATTTGCAATATAAACATATCCTTTTATTAGATTAAAACATGGTAAAAGAATTTAGTTATTCATGCTATCGACATTTCTTAAGGCTAGGACGTAAATACAAACTAGATGCAAAATCATTTAATGGAATGAAAGAGTTGAGTTTTGCACTATCTTTTATATCAAGATGAATGGTTCTAGATTAACTTAAGAATATCAACTTCACTTTAGGTAGACATGCAAATGTTATTTAGGTTAAGGCTTATATATAGAGGAAGAAAAGCATTTTTTTAGGCTTCCATATTAGAAATATAACTTAGTGTGTTATAATTTTGATGTGATGCATATAAAGAAAAATATGTATAATAACTTGGCTTATATAATATTAATATACCAGAGTTATGGCCCCAATAACAAGCTTTTGGAAGAACCAATCTCCTTCTAACTTTTTCCAATTATCCCCATATGAGAAAAAAATATTTTATGAAATAATAGAAAATTTCAAATATCTGCAAGGCTATGCATCAAATGTTGCACATTGTATTTGCAAACACAAATTATCCAGACTAAAGGCTCATGATTGTCATGATTTGATGCAAGAACTTCTACTTTTTGCAATGTGCTCCACCTTGCCTAAAAAAGTGAGCTTTATTTTAATTGAATTATGCACATTCTTTTGAATACTATATGGTAAAGTGCTTTAAGTGTAAGAGTTAGAGTTTCTTAAAGAAAGAAGTCTATTACTAGCATGTCATTTAGAAAGAATATTCCTTCCATCATTTTTTATAATCATGTTGCACTTAGTTATTTACTTGGCAAATGAAGCAAGACTTGTTGGCCCAGTGCATTATAGATGGATGTACTTAATTGAGAGGTAAGAAGCATTTGGTTGAAGTAAATATATAAATTTAGATTATAATCTTAATATCAGTTGACTTTTATTTAGGTACTTCTCTATTTCAATATCATGTGTTTGTAATCATGTGCACCCAAAAGGTTCAATAGTAAAAGCATATATTGCAAATGAATGTTTAACATTTTATGCATAATACTTAAAAATTGATGAGTTAAAGTCTTATTAGTCAAGAAAAGATGAAAATTTCCAAAAATTTGAAGAGAATTAAGAAAGATGTTTCTGTCCTTTTGTTAGGTAGCTAGATGGCAAGATTAATGTTTTTATGTTGGATGATAAAATATGATTACAAGCATATCGATACGTCTTGTTTAATTATGAATCTAATATGGTTAAAAGATCATTATGTTAATACTTAAATGATATATACACTCCATCTTAGTATTCTAATATGCTATGAATATGTAGTGAACATATTATTAACATCAAAAGATCAAATTATAAGTGCTGCTTTAGAGATTATGAGTTACAATCTATACATTTTGAAACATTTCATAATTGGTTCAAGGAATAAGTAAGTAGTTAGCTTTAACTAACATTAATTTATAATAACAAAGCTTTAAATTTCATTTATCTTTTAATCCATTTTTTTTCATTTTTTAGAAAAACTTAGTAAAGGAGATAAAATCTACATTTAACAAACGAATCACTAACCATATTAAAGCTCTTGCTTAAAGTTTAAGCTATATTGTAAGGAGGTTCTAGACTTTCAATGTAAATAATAGATATTAATTTCAAACAAAAGATTTTGAAAAGTCTATGGAGACATAAAATAATGGTGTTATGGTTATTTCAAATACTAAAAGTTATTCAAGAAGTTATTCAAGTGTAAATGATGATGCCTTAAAGGAAAGTTCTCTCACTATTATAGGTAATTGAATGATATAGTCAAATTGAATTACTATAAAAACTTTAGGGTTGTTTTATTTAAATATGGAGTTAAGAAAGTTATATTAGAGTTCACACTTGTTAATTTTTCACACTTGATACATATTGTCCATCAGATGAATGATAAACTTTTTATATTTCGTCTATAAGCCTAACAAGTGATATATGCACAAGATCCTAAGGATTATGAATGGTTTATTCTTAGGCCAATTAAGTTAAGGAACATTTTTGACATAGGAGAAGAAAAGGATACACAAGTCAAATTATCCATGGAAAATTAACTACTTCATTCCAATAGAATAGAATATGCTTTAAAACTAAAGAATGACACTCTTGATTAATTAAAAAATGATATTGATGGCACAGAAATTAACTTGAACCAATGTTTTACTCAACCATTAAATGAGTGCCAAGTTAACATTGATGAAACAAATGATACAAATCATAACAATGATTAAGAGTAAAAGAGATAAGTAATTTTATATATTTATTTTTTTTAAAAAAAATCATATTTATTTATTTATTTATTAGATCTTTCTTTTGTTTTGTATTCAACATGAGATTGTTGTTCTATATTGTGTTGTTTCTTTTACTATAATGTTGGAAACTTATGGTGAATAAGTAGTTAACATCAGTATGGCAAGAAGGAAAAACTCCCAATCTATTATTCAAGGATAAATTGATAATGAAGTAAAAATGCAAATGTTATAATTGATTAATAAACAAAATTCATCATAAGAGCAATCACTTGATAATGTTAAAGCATGAATTTAGATGATAGTACAAATTATAAGCAATATGGTGTAGAAGGTACTTTCTACTAAGATTTATTGATTATTACTTTAATTTGGAAGGTTTATAGTCTAAGTTATATTTAATTTTTTTCCTTTGATACTCAAATTTTTTAGAAAAGAAAGCAAGTGGAGCCAACATTGTTGAAAAATATATAGAAGTTGCTTATTGGAAAAAAAAACCATAGAGTTTAATTATCGTAATCAACCCATAGAAAAAAAAGGTTGAAAACTCGCTTGCTTTCTTAGTATTGTAGCTAGGACTCCATAATTAACACCTTTATGCATACAAGATTAGAGAGTTTTTCCAAAAACTCAAAAAGTCAAATTATTAAAGTTTATTAAGGTAAGAATAAGTCTTTTTGTATTATTAATTATTTATATTTTTAAACTAATTGTTTATGCTTAGTATAAGATTATTATTGTATTGCAATATTTTTAGAACAAATTTTCTTTTCCACAATGTGGTGAAATGGTTATTAGAAAATCAATTGCAAATAAATGGAGAGATTATAAATCTAATTTGAAAAATAAGTATATGATAAAGTATAATAACAATAATGATGTAATGAAAAATAAACCTCATTGCATATGAACCGACTAATGGACTAGCTTTGTAACTTATTGGTAATATGGAAAGGCAAAGGTCTAAATTATTTAAGTCATATAACTATGATTTTCTATTTTTTTTCTCATTTAGTTATTATTCCTTTATCATAAAAAAGGAGTATTACAAACAAAAATAATCATGCAAGGTAGAAAATGGCTTATACATTAAGATTTAAAAGCTTTGCATGTATAATGGCAGAAATGGTATAAAAACATTCAATGAAAAATTAGTATCTTTCTCCAATTTCATGAATTTAAAGTAAAAATAATGTATCCCTTGCTATTATATTGCATTTTCCAAAATAGTATTAATTAATGTTTTAAACAGAAGATGGGGGTAAAGCCAATACAAGCATTAGTATATTATGAAACTTATATGCAATGCAAAAATGGTTTGCCATAAGATAAAGAATCAACAGAAGCAATTGTAAGCATGTTTTAAGTTGAATTGCAATTTAATTTAGATTATTAATAGTTTATATTTTTCCTTCACTTGTTTGAGTTTATTCATGTCCTTTTTGTATAAGCACTGATAAAAGAAAAGTTGAACAATGTTGAAACTTCAAATGAACAATATTATGAAAGTGTTGCTTGGGAAAGAAATATATACCCTTAAGTATTTAGAGCTAAAAGAAGTGGCCATGTATGAGAACTGGGACTTGGCCCAATTCTTGGATTACTTTAAGGTAAAAAGTCTTCTTTAGAAAGTATAGAAATAGATGGTTTATCTTATGATATAGTCTAAAAATTAGATGAAGAAGTGAAAGATTTTAATGAAAAGCATGCATAAGAAACGAAAAAGATAATGGAAAGTCAAGAAAAGTTTCTTAGTGAAGTAGCATTCATGAGATTAGTCATGAATAAGTTTCCTCTTGCAAAATTAATTAGGTCTTCAAGTTTTAGCAAAAGCTTAAAAGGACAATTATATTTTTAAGATTTAACCCTTTGTATTTGACATTTAAAACATTTTATTATAGGCTTCTAATGCCAATAGTAGTCATAGAGGAATAAAACTATCACAAATCCTAAAATTCCAGGTCGTTCTTCCAAATATCCATTTAATTATCGAATATGGTAACTTAAAATTCTATTGTTTGTTGTATTTTATATTTCTTTTTATATATTTATTATTTTTCTTGAGGTTAGATTTGCATTCTAATAAAAATATGGATAAGAAAATTCTATTTTAAACTTGATATTCCTTGTTTAAAGTTTGATGATTTTAGAAAAAAAGATTAATGAATAATAGACATGTAAACAGTTTCCTTTTGTCTTCAAAAATAACCATCTAAAAATCCTTTTCTTCTTTATCTCTCTAAAATCCCAGAAATATAAACTAACAACTTAAATTTAGAAGGAATTGAATAATGACAATGTGTGAATCTTCATATATTACTTTAGTTCAATCATGTAACCTCATCCTTTTTCCCTTTATAAAGTTGTTTTGATAATTTATTTTGCACTTCTTTCTCTTTGTCGGGTCTAAGCTAATTTTTTTCAATGCCTACTTCTTTCCACTGTGCTTTCCTTTTTTATAGTGAAAGAATTGATTTTAGGACTCTGATATACATATATATATATATATATATATATATATATATATATATATATATATATCATTGTACTTATTTTATGGTTAAAGTTATTCCTTGAATCATGTAGCAACTTATGCCCATAGTTTTTTCTTTTCATGGATATCATGATTTGATGTAAAGCTTCTCCTCATGTAAATGGAACATTTGTTCTTTGGCCACAATATGAAAAAATAACCCTACTTTCACTTTATTTTAAGATCTAATAGGCCATTTTATTGATACCCCACAAAATAATGATTATCTTTGATCTAATAATTAAAGTAATAATTTGAATCTTATTGGAGAAATTAACCCTTCATTTCATATTTTTATTTATTTTTATTTTTTATATACATTATAATTATAAATCTTACTAAACTACTTAAAACTATTGACCAAGAATTATTAGCTTTTACATTATTCTAAACAATGTTGAAGCCTTTAGAAATTAGCTTATTACTAAGATAACAAAATCAATATTTATCTCAAGGTAGTCTCCAACATAAAAAAAATTAGGTAGGTAAGCACAACCATGAATAATTACATGTACTTTTTATCTTACATGCTTGTAGGCATATAAGAGTTAATATAATGAAATATGAAAGTATTTCTTTCATCTTTAAGAGGAGTGAATATATTTTTCTTAAAGACTGTTTTCAATTAATAGTCCAAATGTACTGAGATTATATATAAGGTCTTTTATTTATTCTTTAAGTAGACAATTGGTAAAGCTTGTTTGAACAAATATTTTACAAGAAGAGTATTTGAATCACAAAAATAAATTAGTAATGCTGGTTTGAAATTTTAGTTTTTGTGATTAATTAAAATATCCTTTAGTCATTCTTAGTGTGAGAGAAAGTTTTGACTTTATAGTTAATCAAGCCTAATGAGTAGTAATCGTATTGCCAAGGAAGTGTTTCTAGACTTTAGAAGTTATATATAGAATAGGTAGAGAGAAAAAGAGGGATATATTTTGTATATTGTACAAGTAGAGAGAAAGCAATATAATTATTTGATAATTTCTATTAATTATCTTAATATGTCTTTGCTTAGTTCTTAACTTGTTATGATTATTTATTTATCGAGTACTCTTTAAGATTAAAGTGTATTTATATATAATTTTCTAACCACATCCAATTTATTTTTTCACATTATACTTTATGATATTCATAAGTATTCAAGATAAAATGATTGGATAATAGTTGAAGATTTGCTAAATGTGGATGAATTAGTAAAATGACTTTCCACTTACTAATATATAAATATTTTAAAATTAAAACTATATTAAACTTATTTATTTGAGAATTTAATAAAAATTAATATAGTTTTGTGATGTTTAATTATCTGTTAGTAGTAAATTCCTTGTATTAAAATTAAATTTGAATTTCATATATCCATAATAATAAAATATTTAAAAACTATGACAATAGAAATTAATTACAAAATTGTAATGAATTTGAGCTTCATTAATAATTGTCCATTGTTAGTATATTAATAGTAACAATATTTGCCATTAAAAACTAGGTAATTATTGGGATCGGGAGCCATACGAGCGCAGTGGAATAAACCGATCCCAACTAATGGATCCATGCAAAATGTTAAATTAGAATGTAGGATTCAAGTTATACCTTTATATGATTCCAGATTTTATTCGTTGATCACCTCTTTGACTTTCTTTCGGTCAAAGACTCTGAGGTATCCACATGAACCAGTAGATCACTAATGAACGTCCTCATGATCACTGGTTGGAATTCGTCTCCTTAGCCTCGTAGTGCTAGCTACGTCTCTTCAAGGATTATGGTCAAGGAAAGGTGTTAGGATTTTTCTATGCTGTATGGGATGCGTGAATAATGAATCAACCTTATTATTACCCAATAAACCTATTTAAATAAGAGCACATAAAATTCTAACTAATTTGGGCTTTGGTCTATGTATAATTATAGGTTTATTATTAGGCCTTATAATTATAACATAGAATTTTCAAGTATTAGGCCCAAATAATTTAGTCCATTAATTCCAAATCCATTAGACTCTAAGTGTGTGACCCTTTAGGCTCTCATTACATTGGCAATAATCATTAATTATATTAATGATCATAAATAATGAGCGGTGTCTAGCAACACATCATTATTACCTAAGTGATGAGAAAGTCGGTGATTCGACTGAACCTTTATATGTGATCATCATCTATATCCTTTTGTACTAAACATCTAGATTGAGCACGAGACATGGACCGTGTCATTCCTGTATAGTCCAATCTCAAGGTTTCTTGATCCCTAAGTAAGCTAACTGAAGCAAATCTAATTGACATCCTATGTCAATTCATTTGAGCATGGCCATGCATTTTCTCAACTTTACTTAATCAAGGAGCCCACAGATGTTACTCCTGTTATATAGGAGGGACAAATTCTATCTTGATCACACAAACCCCTTCGCATGATATGTGACATATCCAATAACTACCCTTGTATTCACTCAAGCATGAGTGACAGAATAGTATCAAAATATGAAACTCAGATGTAGGGAACCTTGGTGATCTCAGGTCAAAGGACCATAATAATAATGATCACTAAGAATTACTTATGACACTCATATAACAATTCATGTAGTGTTCTCAGGATAGGTCGGTCCAGTATACAAGTTCTTTAACTTGTACTCATGTGTAAGCTTAATATCTCATATAAGTCATTACACATGCTAATCTTAACATATCAAAGTAACTTAATCCACAATAATATATGACTAAGGACATTTAGGAATATAATTATTCTAAGGTTATTATCATAATTAAATATATTACGCAGACAATATATATAAATATAATAATTGAAATTACCATTAAAATAACATGATTCAAAATTACAATCATCAATATGATTGGTTTTAGGGCATATACACTAATGGTAATGCCTTTAAATTAGAGACAATTATTTCAACATCAATCAATTTCCATTATTATTAAAATTCTTCAATGGTAACAATATTTGCCACTAAAAAACTAGGTAAAACCTTTGAATTAAAAGTAATAGTTTCGGCATTAATCAATTACTTTTTAGTGGCAATTATTAGTAGTAATTAATGGCATAACATTTGCCACTAAAAAAAGGGTGGACCGGCATATTTGAATTAGAGGCAATAATATTTGCTCTAAACATATGCCATTATTATTGAAATTCCTTAGTGGTAATTATTAGAGATAAATAGTAGCATGACATTTGCCACTAGAAATTGGGTGGACCGGCTACGACACCATTGAATTTGGGCATTAACATTTGCCTAAAAATCTTTAGTGATAATTATTATAGCTTTTACGGACATTTACTTTAATTGTTGTTATAGCCTTTGTTGACTCAGACATTAATGATAAATTCTTAATTATGGGTAAAAGAATTAGTGACAATTCTTATTGTCGCTAAAAGCTAATTTTGTTGATAGTAAAAGCTTTTTACATTGCAGTTTACAACAAGTAACAACCATTATTTAATACGTGTAAAGCTATTCAATTCAGTTCAGTTTCAACCCTTAGGGAATACCCTACTTAAATCTCTCTCATTTCATCAAGCTCAACTTAAGTGAATGGGATGGTGTTGCTGAAGCACTACGATTTGTATACAATTGGCATGTTATCATTAAGGCCAATTTAATTAGTTAAGCATGTGAGGAGTTATAAATAAGTAAGTGATTATTATAATTAGTTTTAATTTTTTGGAAGATGTATCATATCATGCATGTATCACATAACATAGTAGCCACACTTCGCATTATTAGGCTATGTAAGTCATTGCAATAAAATAGCAAGTTTATTTTATTCTATTAATGTATAAACTTTTATTCATAACATATTACAATTTTACTTAGCAAAAAAACTTACATATTGACTTATTTTATTTTTTTGCTTTTCTTTTCTAGTTGCAGCCTCTTTGTAGTAGCATTTATGCTGAGCTCCATCTAAAACATTCTTTAAGTTCAATCATGTATTTTTTCCTAAATGATCTAACTAGAGGATGACCTTCTTCTTTAAAGACACCACAATAAGCATCCAATGGTGCTTTTAGTACAATGGCATAATAAAATATCAAAATCTATACAAAATAAAAATCATAATTAATGTATAAATAAGATTTACCCCTCCTTGTACGACATAAAGTAATAAGTTTTCCTAAGCTTTAGGAGTAATGTAGCTATAATGTTCCTCATCTCGTCATTTGACTAGGCCTAAAGGCCAATTTGATATAGATAAAAGAATCCATAAATAGCTTTTTGCTAAGGAGTTATGATTATAACAATACTAGCAAAATAATTGGTGTGAGCCAAATTTTCATTTAAATAGTAGTTGAATTAATTTCTGCTTGTTTAAAGAAGAATGCATAAACTTACCTCATCCAAAATTATATGCTAGTGACATCGAGCTCTCTAAATCTTAGAAGCTGCAAGATTACATTTGTTCATATGTAAAATTGACTTGTTCTGTGCACTAATGAGAAATAGCCACATGACACATAGAGAAATGCAAAAACAAACATCAAATTAGACCTCTTTAAAGAAAAAAAGGACACAGCTCTATAAAGAGCACATCACAACCTTAAAAGGAGCACAATGTAACTTCCTTATCTAATGAATCAATATCCCGACTCAAAGTAAGGAGATCTTGTTTCAATTACAAAAGTAACATCAAGTTAATTATTACAAAAGTAAGTGATTAATATTATACAATAATAATATTAAAATAATAATAAAAGTAAAAAATATAATATTAATGATTAACAACTTTAATCAAATAATAATAAAAATAATAATTAAATGATAATAAAATTAATAATGAAAATAATATTAACAAAACATTAATAATTAATATTAAATAATTTTAAAAGTAAAATAATAAATATTAACAATAATAGTAACAAAATTAATAAATAATAATAATAAATAATAATATATAAGATAATAATTATAATAATAAAAATAGTTATAATAATTATTTAATAATAACTAAAAGTAAATTATTTTTTCAATATAATAAATGTTAGCAAAATGAATTAGGAGGACTTGATTCTTTTTTTTTTGGTTGGAACTAAACAAAGTAGATAATTATAAGGTATTCATTCCCTTTTTCTTTATTTCCTTTTATTGATTTGTTTCCTTTTCTTGAGTTAAACCAAATAGTCCCTATGACTATAATTGCAATACTACACTATTTTATATAATGAAGAAATTTTAATTAGTGTAAAATCTTTTTGTTTTTCTCTTTTTTGATGATGGTGTTATGTTGTTTGAAAAGCCAACAATCAGTTAGAGTTATTAGAAAAGATAAATGCAAGAGTGGAAGAATAATACAAGGAGTTTTAGCAATTAAATTGAAAAAGGATAACTTTGCTTAATTCTCATGGATAAGGAATGATAGTTAATATGATACTTTAAAAGTAAATGTAGAATTTGTAGAATGATATCTATTTTGGCTAAATTTAAAATATCAAATCTGATAGCTTAAATTCTTCACTTATAATATTTAAGTAATTTGTAAGTTTTATTCACTTATTGCTAGATATAACATTTTGACATATAAAATTTAAATTCTTTAATAATTGAATTATTAATTTTAATTTCCAAATTTAAACATAAGGTAAAGGTTTTCATGGCACAAAATGGTAGTTTTAATGTGTATGTTGAGCAAATTAATGCAATATTTGTGAAACAAGTTACTTAATTTGAAGTTATGATCTTTTTCCTACCATCCTTATTTACCAAAAAAAAATAAAAAAGAAAAAAGCCTATTATCTCTTTGCCCTATGTCCATGTTAGAATTAAAATTTCAATCTTATTAAAGAAACTTATCTTCTTGATTAATAGTACCGTATTTGAATGGTTAATATACACATCTTGATTTCATTCCTTGTCCACATATTAATAATGAAATTTAATTGCTAGTTCTGTTTATTTTTATACTTAAAAAGTAATTTTTACTTTTGAACATTATTGAATAAAAAATTAAAAATAGAATGAATATGTTTTCATTTTTATTTTTAAAAAATTATTATTATTGTTATTATTGTTGTTCTTATATAAAGTTGACACACTTTAGTCTTTCTAAAAAGAAAAAAAATGGAAAAGAAAATAAGCATACTAATAGACATACACACATTTTATGATTGATTACATTTATATTCATTCTATAATATTTAACCTTTGTTGATTAGGTAAAAAGTAAGGATGTAAAAATAGGCCTAGGCTTATGTTTTCTGTGAATCAACTTATGGATTTAGCATCAAATGGGCTTAAAATTCATACCCATAACTTTTGGGCTTAAACAAGTTAGCTCATACAGTAGACATGGGCTATTCTACGGGGCAACTCCTTATATATATTATTTTTAGTTGTATTGGTCTAACCTAAAGCTTGATGCTTTATTAGAAATTAAGGAACATTAGACCATTAGCTAAAAGATAAATAACATACTTTAATGCAATAAAATTTTAAAAGAGAAAAAATAATTTAACAAATTAAATAAAAGATAGAAATTATGTGGTTTATTTACAAATTTATGCGAACTATGTTAGAAATTTTATATTTTTTGGACCTCAAATTAATTTATAAATAAACTAATAATGCTAATATTGTTTAAAGCCAAGAATAAAGTGACCATTAAGTTAAAGGCATACTTGGTACTTAAGCCAAAAGTTACATAATTGGGCATGGATTCTATGATAGGTAGGATTTATAATCCAACTTGATTACTATATTACAAAGTCCTATTACACCTTCCTTAAAATATAATAATTTCAAATTTATGTTGTGAGGGGAATAATTAAAATATTTAGTATGCCTTTGAGTTGAAACAAAAATGATATGTGTATAGGAAAATTTTGATAAATAAAAATAAATGAATTATGGTGTAAAATAAAAGTTGATACTTTAGTAAATCTAAGGATAAGGATTTTATAGGAAATAAATAAGGAAAGTTTAATAAGAAATTAAAGTATGGGGTTTTAAAATATTATAAGTAAGTATATGAGTATAAAAGTAATTTAATAAATATTTTCAAAAATGCCCCTAGGCACTTCTTTGTTTTATAACCATCACTACCTCTTTTTTCCATTCATGTTCCTAAAATTCCTAAACCTATTATATTTTCTTCTTTTTCTTCTTCTTTATTCTCTTTTCCTCTAATCAAGGTAAGAAGACATCAAGTCTCTTTCAATTTCTTAATTCAATTATGGTAAGTATACTATCATTGCTAGGTTTTCTCTTCATCTTCTCTTGGTTTGATGAAGATTAAGGTTATTTTGGTTCTAACAAGAATTTAAAACCCTAACACTAAGAGTATTTGATTTTAGTGTGATTAAGGTTAATAAACATTGAATCTAACCTCTTAATATTTTCCTTTATACTAGGTGAGTAGATATGTTACTTTTTTTGTTAAAATTTGAAAATTTAAGCTTGAGTTTTATATTTTAGGGTTTTATGGAAATATGAATATAAATGCTTGATTGATGCATTGATTTGTGATTTTAGCTTGATTTAATATTGTAAATGGCATTAATGGCATGGGGTTAATATGTATTTATGATTTCATGATGATTGGTTGGATAACAATTGCAATTGGATGGTTAAATTCTCAAATGAATGGTAAAAGATTGTGAGAAAACTAATGAAAACTAAGTTATAATTGACTACTAGCCTTTAAATGGTTTTTAGGTACTAATGGTTAACTATGAACTTTAAAATTATTCTCTGGAGTTTTATATTTAACTATATAGTTAACTATATTGGGATAAATTTGCTATGATGAATTTAAAGGGTCATAACTCCATCATCTTACACTTGTTTCTAATAAATCACTTATGTTGGAAAGATAATTTTGTTTCCCTTTAAAAGGACATAGTTTCATGTTAATATCTTATATATTTTTTAAGATATTAATAAAATAATGGATAAAGGTAAGAAATTCAAGATTATAAAAATTAAAATTCTTGATTCTAACTTATAAAAGTTATAACTACTTCAAACCTTAACTATTTTAAGTAAAAAATCAATCTATGGAAAGCTAATTAAATTTATTTTCATTTGAAATAAGTTGCATGAATAATAAATTTTTAAATTTTGAGTTACTTATAAAACATCATTCAAGGATGAAAACTACGATGAGTTGATATATGTATACATTGTGTATCGAATAAATTGCATTATATGATTATACAAAAAGGCATAGCATGTTTGAAATTTGAAAATGTGAATGACGAATGATTTGATTGAGTTGTAAAGTAGGCCTTATGAAATGTGATATGAGATGATTGTTTTTCATTTATGGAATGAAATATGTTATGTGGTCATGCATCGAGGCATGTTGTTGTTTGACTAATGTGATAAATATAGCTTATGCCATGATGTAAAATATGAGAAAAATTATGCAATTGATAGTTAAGAAATGTGTTAAGGGCATTGTGAACACCAAATGACTAATTTCTAGTAATAAGTTTATAAGAGGTATAAGGTTAACTCAAAAGTTACAACATATATGTATATAATTTATTTTTAATTACTATATATAGTGTTATGAATTGGAACCTAAATATCATTTGTTATTTTCATGTGACATAATTATGATGATATGGAAATGGTTTAGCATCTTGGGTTATTTAACAATGACTTAGTTCGAATACGTTATATGTTAAGTTTTACAAGAAGATGATTTGGTGGGTAAAATTATTATACTATTGCATTTATTTTTGTTAGAGTATTTACAAACTAAGTCTCGCACACACTCATCTGTGATTTATTTTATAAATATATAGGTTAAGCTTTTATAACCATCTTTTCAAATTTAGAACGGTTAACATACTTTTTAATTTGGCCTTAGTAACATAAGATATATATAGTTAGCTTATTTTAAGGCCTTATTTTATATATAGAATATGAATAAAAGAGTCATGAACTAAATCCCTTATGAGTTAGTTAGATTATTTTAGCTTCATTTTGAAAGGATCATAAGTAAACCTAATTTTCTCATTTTTTGTGAACTTCTTTTAAGCTAATGAATGTAATCTTTCATCTTTTCTATCAATGCTTTCCTTCTTACTATATTCTTTATTTGATTAACTAGAATTGTATTGAATAAACTAGATTAGGTTGGTGGAAATTAGGTAGTGGGTTTCACGTTAATCATGATTAGGTTAAAGTTATGATAAAGGTGGTATCAAAGTATGATTTAGATTTCTAATAGAATGAGGCCCTTAGGTTATATTTGTGTGCTATTGTAATAGGTGTTAATCAAAATTATATTAGTAGTATATGTGCAACTAGAGTCATGTACCACCAATACCATTTTGATGGACCTTATAATGCTTATTGATAATGGTTATGGAGTTTGTGTGTAAATATTTGCTTAATGATTGATTTAATTATTATTTGAATGTTTGAAAATTTTTTAAATTTGATAACGATTAACTCTAAAAGTCAAGTACAACTTAGTAAACTCAAGTAAGTAAGTTATTTGGAGAATATTGTGTTTTTTTGGATACAATGTATGGTATGTTGATAGAGTTTTATGGTAATTGTATGACAATACAATTACATTAAGTTGCTATTATAGTAGCAACAAGGTTTGCATGTCAATATGATTGTAGCATTACTGTTATTTATATTATTATTACATAAAGATGCATCATTTGGAAGAAGTAAGGATACTTGTATTAAAATCCCTTGTTATTATAAATGCATGATGTATTTAACGTAAAAGCCTTAGGAATCTTAAGCTATAACTTGTTAAATTGAGACATTATACATTTCAATTAAGACTTAGTTATACCATTGAAGTTCTTATGATTAAGAGGAGCTCATTTTAACTAAACATTTTACCATTATAATGAAAGAATAGAATATAATTAGCTAGTTTTGATAAGGTCAGTTATAAATATGTTAAAATGGTAAAAGTAAGGATACAAACCATATATACTAAGAATTATTTAAAGGATAAGAAAGAAACTAATTGGGGTAAGTTTGGAGAAAATCTTGAGAAACTGTTAATTTCAATAATTGCTAATGATAATTAGGTGATGCATGGTGTTATATATAAACTTTTTTGTTATAATTAGTACACTGACTAGTAATGTAGGTTAGATTAATAAAATGGAAGGTAATAAAAGTTATCCAATTTTAACTACTAGATAGAAAAATATAAGATGAACCTTATAGAATGATGTTAATTAGTGGTAAATAAAGAACTATAAATCTTGCACCATTGTAAATGTACATAGTTAAGTTAGGTGCTACAGAGTATTCTACCCAAAGGTATGGAAAGTAGGAGTTGAAGTTTAAAGGAATATATGTTTGTGGGAAATAGATATTATAATTGTAAATTTAATGATCTATCAAACTAGCAGAAATGTGTAAGTCCTTAGGATGCTGTGAGTTTAAATAAAGTTAGTTAAGTTATTTCTTAGGAGTTATTATAGAACACATAAAGAAACTAAGATGGTATAGCATAACTAATTATATAATTCTACATCCTTTAGATGGATGTGATTGATGATAAGAAAAAGAAATTTCATTAGTATGAATGTTAGGTTGGTGAGTTTAAGACATTATGAGAGTAAGATTCAACTATTGGGTAAGATGTGTAGCTAGATCAGAGCTAGGCATGTGGTCTTAGATATTGTAATGTAGGGGTGACTAGAAATATATGGTGGAATAAGATGCAAAATTGTGTATGAATATGTTGCTAAGGTTATAAGAATATAGAGAATACATATTAAGGTGAATTTGAATCAAGGTATAAACATATTAAATTAATTCTATTAGTGTAAAAGCCTTTTATAAAAAAATACTTAAAACTTTGGTTTTTAGGAATAGGACATGAATAAGAAAGAGACAATAGGTTAAGGGGATTGCATTATTGTATGATTGTGAGAATGTTATCATAAGAATGAAAGTATAATGTTTAAGGTAGTAAAGATTAGTGGACTTGTGTAGGTTAAGGAGTTAAAGATGTATATGATAGGATAGAGCTACAAACGTATAAAGATAAAGATACTAGGAGTTAGGAAATCATTTTAGCTTGGTACAACTAGGTGACTAAATATCAAGGTGTTAGCAATTCTAATAAAGATAGTGCATAATAAAAAGCATATATAGGGGTATCACCTTTAGAAGATGAATGAATATGGTTCATCCGAGGTTGTCTTGCATTACTTTATGGATTAATGGATCAAGTAATTTGATTGCCATTAATTTTGTAGTGACTAGCATCAAAATATTACTATTAATATGTCTAGTATAACTATTATTGCTATTAAGGCAATGCTAGAATTGATGGGTTTACTTAGCAAGAGCTACCAAAGCCTTGTGTAATTAGCTATAAGAATGGTTTAGGTAAGTGCCCTGAATAGTATTTTAATTATGTGTAGAAATTGAATCTATTAGGTTTAAGTAATTTATGTATTTCTCTTTGTAAGAGGCTTGTGTCTATGCTTAGTTTAATGTGACTTAAATGAATAATAGAAATATTTGGTAAAATACTCTATGATATCATCGAACCTAAAATATTAAGATAGGTAAGTGACTTGAGATGGTGTTATGCATAATCAATAAGGACAAGTGTGCCCTTCATAGTAAGTGCAATATGAAGCTTCATATAATAAAGTGAATACTAACTTTAATGTTAAATCATTGGCATAAATACCTTAATGGTATTAAGGAAAAGATATTTAATGGACTATAAAGATTGCTTAAGATAGAAAGCAGGAGGTTGTATGCTTAGGTCCTTAGGGAATTATATATCAATGTTATCAATATATATATTAGTGGATATGATTATGAGAATAACTAATTGATTAGTCTTCACATGAAGGTTGATTAGTAAGTTGTATAAGGTCATCATTCTATAGTTACATTGGCAGTTTAATTAGGAATTAGGACTTAGGATTTGGTGATTTTTAATCAAGGCAATGGCATACAAACTTAAATTAAAGAGATCAATTTTTTAGAGAATATAAGCAATAGGTTCAAAGTAACACTTTAAATAGATGCATATCAAAATGAATACTAATTCAAGGTTTATAAATTTAGGAGAGCAAGTATGACATTCACAAGTTGATTAAGTGAAGGGAATGTATATAATTAAGTAAAATAAAAAAACTACAAAATCATTTAACCAAGCTAAGAAGTTAATTAAGTGCAGCCTAAAAGATAATTAAAATTAGAATTAGTTAGAGGTTTAAAATTCAAGAACAATAATTTTAAGTTGGAATAGATAAATATGTATCAAATATTTATGACAAATACATTCTTAGACCTCAATTATCCAAGTGCTAAAGTTATAAATTTAGCTACAGCGACTTATTAATTAAATCCCCACAATCTTATCTTGTCAGATTATGATATGCATCTAAGTTAAGATAAAAGTTATCCAAAAAGTTAGAAAGTTTAGTGTAGAATCATGAGTATATGACAACCTAAACCCCTCAAGATTATAATTTTTCCTTTGTCTTTTATAAGAAGCTATCAAATTTGTGATCGAAATAGGATTATGTGGTAATTTGATAACTCGAGATAAGGTTTAGTGAAGTTACTGCATATATATCATAATGAATGATTTCATATGACCATGAGTTATTTGATATCTAATTTGCAAACTATATTAGTTACATGTGGAAAATAACTTGATAGATACAGGTATTGAGTGTAATGTTAAAGGTTAAGAATTTATATTTATGGTTAGATTTCAAGTAAAAAGGTGATTAACAATAGCACTCAATAAAGGATAGTACAATCTCATTAAGATGGAAACCACTATAATATTAAAAGTATAAATGGAACTTGGTGGGGGTAGGATTATTTAATAAGTTCCTCAAGATAATTGGGACATTTAATAAAATGTCAAAATGCAATATTGATATGTTTTACTTAAAATAATTAAAAAAAAATTATTATCTTTTGCTCATTTTATTTGAGTATAATGGGCATATTTTAAGCCTAAAATTTTCCTAAGTGATTCCTATGATATCAACTACCTTCTATGATTTTGTAGTATTTTTTGGATATTGTATAATATAATAATTTATGAAATATTATTATGTTAAATAGGAATTGTTAATTGCTCATATTATACTATAAAATTTTATGTAAGTGAGTACTCACGCTTTGTGGGCTAGTTACATAAAATTTTACTTAAAATTTTGGAAAGAAAAATTATTTTTTAAAGTGTTTAAAGGAGATGATGTATTAGTAATATTAAATACCCTTTGATGTTATATAATTAATACAATTTGTTGGCAATAATATGACTATAAGGTTAAATGTTATCTTTTTACAATTTTTAAACATCATTTAAGTGTTAGGTTTTAAAAGTGTAATGTTTAACTTTTTTTATTACGTTGTAAGGTCTTAAATACCTTTCGATATTAGATTTTATTGTGTAATATTGCATGAAATTGCATATATTATTTTAAAAGGGAAATATAAGCATGATTAAAGTATTTACATGCATTAATAGGTTGATACATTTTCTTTAGCTACATTACATATGTAATTAGCTTAAGTGAAGATGCTAAACAATGCGAATTATAATGAATGAGCTAAATCTATAAGCTGTATGTGGTAGTCATGGACATGGACATGGTAATCATAGAAAAGGAACCTAAAGTTAATGCAAATTTGAGTGTGGAACTAAAGAAAAATTATAAAATAGATTCTCTTTAATGATCATGAAATATATTATAGATAGAACTATTAAAGAGAGCATTTTTTACTCTAGAATGCCAAAGCCTTTATGGATTTTGTTTTTGAAAGTATGTGAAATTTGATGAAGAGTAGAAAGCTTACTATCTCTCACTACTCAAGAAAATGACTTATAATGGAGTTAATAAAATACGAGAGCATATTCTAAAAACTGAACAATTATTATAACAAGTTGAAAAGCATGAGAGTTGAGTTAGGGGATAGTTTTTAATTTACCGAGCACTAAACTTAATGCCTCCATAATTTGTTGTTCTAAAGACTTCCTATAAAAGGATAAATAGACAATTAATGAGATGATATTCATTATTAACCAAGAAAAAGAAAACATGAGAAAGGGAAAAGTTCAAATAGTTAACCTCATTGTTAATGCTTCAATTTTAGAATAAGGAGTAAGAGAACATTTCAAGAACAACCATAGGGTGTCTTCACATCAAAGAAAAGGATAGATAAATGATGATCACTAAAAACATAGGAAAGCACAATTCAAAGGAAAGTATAAATTCTACCAAATTTATATGCATAAGAAGATTGATTGCTTTAAGTAAAAAAAATGGACAAAGAAAAAGAAAAAAGAATTCGAGAAACTTTACGAAGTACATTAGAGCTAAAGATAGTTGTTTGCATTTTTTATTTAACTTATACCAAAAGCATAATATTTTATTTTTCATTGGGAGAACTTATTTTTTTGTTTATTATATTGATTTTGGTGAATAAAATTTATTTTGAATTTATAATAAATATGTGTTTATTTTGGTACATTGTTTAGTTATTTTAATGTTTTTTATTTAAGTTTTTCTTAAACTTATTGCAATCTAAATCTTAAAATCATCTCTAGGTTTTTAAATCCATTTAGAGGATATTTTAGATAATAAGAGTTGTAAGGTGCCACTAACAAATGAATCATCTTCTATCATTTCATAGTTCGATCTAGTGTGACTAGTAAAAGTACTATGAAACATAAAGTTAATCTAATCCTTCATAGTGGATTATAGAGATGGAATATAGGATTATGTTAAACTACTCATGAATAGTAAATTAGTTAAAAATAAATGATATTTTAAGTTAAGAAAGGATGCTAAAGCAATATTAGTAGTTCAAGATTAGGTTAGCAGTTAAAGGACTACAATTCAAAGGAATGTATGAATTATAAAGAAACATCTTACTAGTGATTCCAAATTATTGTGAGATGAGTAACTTGTTTTAGTAGGAGCTAAATTTATCAATTATTAAAATAGTCTTCTTAAATGGTAACCTAATATAAGTAATATGAAATTGTTAGAAAATTTATGAGAGAAAAATAAATAACATGTGTAAAATAAAAAGATTCATTTAAATGGTAGTATCTTAATTTTGATGATATTATAACTTTTTTGGAATAAAAAGAGAGTAACATTAATTGATTTATAATGATAAGTATGAGCATTTTGATAATTTTGGCTCTTATGATGATGACATTTTCTTAATTAGTAATAATGTGGACATGTTACTTGGGACAAAGTAATTAAAATGAAATGACCTAGAATGAGTCCTAATGGTGTTTAGCTTGTCTTTATAGTTATGCTGATAAAACTTAACATGTCGGTGTGCTCTTGTATTTGTTCATTTATCCAAAAAGATAAAGTTTATTCTTAATATCTTTCCAAGTGATAAAGAAAATAAGTGATAAAAAATGCCTCATATACATCATTTGTAGGTAACTTAATGTGTGTTAGGTCAAAGATATTAAACTGCTATTGATATAATTCCTAGATGGTACAAATCATTACATATTGACCTATTAGAGGTTAAAAGATCTCATAATTGTAGGCTACTCAAACTTATTTAGATGGTTATCTAAGTGATCATGAATCAGTTTCTTAATACATGCTATGAGGAGTTATGTCATCAAAAATATTAAGCAGCCATTTACAATAACCTCCCTTATAAGGTAAGGCATGTCATATAATATAAATGTTCCTGTAAAGCGATTAGGGTGAGGTATTTTTATTCTTAACTATTTACATTTTATCATGACAATATTGCTATCATGGCTTTCTTTCTAAGTAATAAAGATTTTGCCTTTGTTAAGGACATTAGTTTGAAGTACCTATTGTGTGAGAGAAAAGACACATGAATATATTACTCCATTAACCAAAGTTTTACGATCATGTAAATAATGTGGATTTGCTTAAACCTTTCAATATTTGAGATTAATAGGAGTTTTAATAATATAAACTGATTGTTATCTTGAAATATGTTTAAATGAAATACTTATAATGAGAGGAGATATTCATATTATTACTATACATTTTATGCATATTTTAGGTTATAGTATGTGAATAGAGACATTTTAACCCTATTTTATTATTGTGTTGAGAATATTAGCATCTTGAATGGATGTTGAAACCATTATATAAGGATTGATATTGTGTCATGTTAAAGTTATGTAAATCCTATTATGAATATTTATGTTTATGTTAATATCCCTATTGGATATTAATTATTTGGTAGCAAGGTGTAGGCCAAATATGACATAATTATGTATGAAATCTATGATGGATAAGATTCATGAACATGCTTGATTACTATATTATGAAGTCCCCTATCTTTCTAGCCTTCAATTAGTCTATATTTCTCATCCTATTAGGATATAGAGAGTGAAATTAGTGAGAAGGTTAGTAAAAGGAGTGTGTCCCATTCATATTGTTATTAACTTTTTTATGCTTTTTTAGGAAGCACCTTACATCTACTTGTTTGTCTAGTTGTAAATACTCCAATTAATCACAAAGAATTATTAAAAGTTATCATTCTAGAAAGCACGTATGAAGGGCTTAACTAATTTAGGTTAGGCTAATACCTTACTTATTTATTCCAATCCTTTTTTATGATTTGAATTTTATGACTTTTTAAATTATACTATGATATATAGTTAGGATTTGGGGAATTTTTTTTTAATTTCATAAAATGTTTTCCTTTAGACTAACTACAAGGCATGGTGGACTTCTATTCTTTAAACTGTTTAAAATATAGGTTAGTCTATACAGATCTAATGCATTCAAGTTTATTCTATTCATTTTGTATCCCTAATAAAAAGAAAGTAAAAAGAAATGAAAATTTTAACTTTTTATACTTCGATACATATATACATGCATAAATATTTCTTGAAATTTTATAATATTTTAATATAAAAGTCATACAAGTTACTACTGAAGCATATTTAAAATCCTAGAATTATTTTTTTTGGTAATTTCTTGAATGTTATACCTTAGAAAACTTCTTCCCAAGTTTCTTGAGGCTTACCAAATGTTATGCTCATTTATTTTCTATGTTAATGTGATAACAAATGATTGACCATGTTTTCAATTGAAAAGGCAGAAAGAAAAAAAAGGAATTAGTTAAGACTCAAATTTTGGATAAATACAATTTATCCAAATTTAACGTAATAATATATAATATCTTGATAAAATCTCATCCAACTCAACAAACACTTACAACATTAAAAGTTAGATCTATTAATGGATAATTTCTTCACCAAATTGCCATAAACACTCTTAAAATTAAAATAGTGCGAACCCATTAAAGTTAGAGGTGCTTACTATTCCCTATACTTTAATGTTTATATTTTAGATGTTATATTATGTCGACATCTTTCTTTAATTTAAGGTATTTGCTTTCAATCTTGCATGTTAAGTGTCTAAAATAGGCATTTTTTTATTCATTACTATCATTTATATTTGTCTTATCATAACCAGAGCATAAGTATATTTCTTTGTTTATTTTGCCTAAAGGCTCAAAAAGAATGATATATGTCCATCATTCTCACATTGTCTCAATGATATCCTTAGTGTTTTTAATTTTTTTTCATGTAGGGTTTTTAGATCATTATACCTTAGTGCTTAGCTATTGAATTTCAACAATTTAAATTGATGAATATTAAAATGGTTAACTAGACTAAATTCGATTGAACCAGGCATAAAACTCATACTTTAATTAAGTTTCCAACAAGAGAACCAATCCTTTTTTAAATTTTGTTAATCTAACTAATAAAAACTAGGATACAGATCTTGTTAGTTTACATTTATCCTTGATATTAGCCATCAGGTATAATCAAGAACTCAACTAACAAAGGTAAGAAATTAGCCTATGTCCTAGCATGCTTATGAATGCCTCAAGTTTTATAAAAAAGCTTAGGTATGTCATCATAAAAAAGAGGAGACTCTTTTATTACTCCATTAGGTTGCCTAAATACTAATTTAAGCATCGAAGCTTGCTTGATAGACCTATCTTTGTAATGTACATTTGAACTTTGCTCCTTGTGTGACTCTACCACTAAAGAAAGACCAGGCACTTTTGGAGTTATCATTTAGCAGCATCCGTGGCTTTCCTAACCATTATGTCAAGTAGTAATCATTCACAAAACTTGTTCATAAACACATGATATCATTCCCCACTCTTAGAGTTGAAGCACCTTTTAATGATCTCATAGGTATGATGTTTGCTCCCTAACACATTAGGGAAGTCAAAGCTTAGAAGTTTATGAGGCATTTGTAAAAGAATCAAAGAGAAGTCATAAAAATCAAATATGATGCTTTTGCTAAGCAAATTAGGCAACTATAGACAAAAATGGACATTTTATATCACTGAAACAACTAGACTTAAATAACTTAATCATTCCAAATAAACATTTCAAACTAATTTATCAAAGTCATTCCTCTGATATTGCCTTTCTTATTAGAAATAGTTTGGAACATATGCACCAATATACCCCTTTAAACAATCAAACCCATCATATTTAACTTTATACCTTTCTTGCTACCGCCTTTACTAATGATAATGAGATAAATTCCTCTGTCATAGCTAAATAATTTCTTAGTAATGACAAATAATACAATAATACCTTTCTTCTTAAGTGCCAATCTTGAAGCCATTCAAAGATAACTTTCAATACAACCTTTTATATATGAAAGGTATAGTCTACTATTCCCTTTCCATTAGCTATAAAGTTTCCTCCTTCCAATCAGAGAAGGTCATTTTTTTACTCTAAAAATCATGATTACTCCATTACCTATGTAGTTCAAACTAGCAACGTACCTAGATGTTTATGATGGTATTTCAGACCCTTCTGAACACTTAGAGGCTTTTTGGACATCAATGTTACTATTTATTATGCTATATACCATCATGTGTCATCCTTTTTCCATAACCTTAAGGAAGTCAAAGCTTTAATGGTTTATTTCATTACTGAGTAGGTCTATTTCTAATTTTAAATAGTTAGCTGATGCATTTCAAGCTCATTTTACAATAAGTTAACCAACTCAAAAAAATCTATAACCTTTATAAACTTCCAATAAGGATAATAAGAGACTGCACAAGAGTATCTTGCTCAATTTAACTCATTAACATTTGAAATCAAGGGTCTCAATGAAAATGTAGCTACCATTAGATAATAGTAGGACTAAGACTATGGCACTTCACTTTATCTTTAGCCAAGCTACTAGTTACTAACTTAGGGGAATAATTAACATAGGTAGAAAAGTTTATTAATGTTAATGAGTAAGATTTGAATAGACAATAGCATGAGTAAATACAAGTAGAAGCTAGTTGAACCATTAGGTTAAGAGATTAGGATTGAATAGTCATACGAGATCGATATAATAATTATGAACCTTTTTTTAACTCCTTTAAGTAAAATACTTTGTGATGTTAAGGTAGTTGAATTAATGAAATTTCTTGAACTAAAAAAAAAAGAAAGCACCTTTCAATTGATCAGACTAATAATTGTAAATTTCAAAAAGATTATGAATATGATACTAATGAATGGATGAATGGAACACCTGATTAGGAAAGAATATTTATTAAAATACAAGAAATATAAATTCAATGACCAATGTAAAAAGGAGAAGAAGTTTAAGCAGATAGAAAAAGATGACCATTTAGAGTTTAGTTGAGTGAGTGATCAAAAAGTGGTACAAGTTATGGAAATAATAATTGAAGGATTCACAGGATAGTAACTTAAACAAAGCTAGGAAAAGGCATGCTATGTAAATTTTCACAATAAGACAAAAACACCATAGAAAGGAGTTCAAACTAATCAGTTTCACAATAGAAGATTTTGAAAGCATCAATCAGAACTATGATGATGCAATGGTTATCATAACAATGGTTAGTAATTATCTTGTGAAGTAGATCTTAATCGACTTGGGGAGCTTAGCAAATATCTTATACTTTAAAACTGTAGAGAATATAAAAATCTCAAGGAATATGTACAAACCCTATAACGAGGTGTTGAATGAATTTGTGAGAAGTTAAGTATAAATTGAAAGGATAATAACATTAAGAGTTACTTTAAGATATGACTGCAAATTAAAAGATATTGATGTGGATTTTTTAGTAGTCTAGTACCAAACAACGTGTACAATGCTATATTAGGTTGATTGTCCCTTAACTTGGCTTGTTTCCATGCCACTCTTGTTAATGAAGTTCAACAGTCCTAATAGCATTGATCAAGTTTGAGGTGATTAGAAGGTAGCACACCATTGTTACATGGCTAGCCTACAGGGCAAAGAAGCTAACCTTAGATTAAAAAGAAAAGCAAACATATCAAAAGATTACTAGATGATTAACTTTACCCTATTAGATGTCCAATCAGACAACAAGGAAAAACTAGAGCCTGAAACTAAACTTACAGAAGTTAAGTTATTTCACAATGATGATAAAAGAATGGTGAAAATAGATGTAAAACTATATGAGCAGGACAACCACACATTGACTCAATTGTTGAAAGAAAATATCATAGTATTTATATTATCCTAACAATATGCTAGACATCTACCCTTTTATAACTTATTATAGGCTATCCATATATCCTATTATTAAACTTGTATAGAAGAAAAAGAAAATAAGAAGGATGAGGTAAATAGTAATAAAAGAAAAGTAAGAAAATTACTAGAGGCAAGATTCATCAAAGAGGTACCTCACACCACCAAGCTAGTAAATGTCATCCTAGGTAAAACAATAAATGATATTTAGAGAGTGTGCATAGACTATATAGACTTGAACAAAACTTGCTTGAAGGACACTTGTCCTTTACCCAATATCAATCTCTTAATGAATAACTTATTGAATTTTAAGATTCTTAGTTTTAACAATGCTTCCTTGAGATATAATTAGATGAAAATGCACCCTGACAATAAGGACAGGAAAATTTTTATAACTAACCAAGAGATATTTTATTATAAAGTTATATTGTTTGGCCTTAAGAATGCAGGAGCTTTATACCAACGTATAATGAACAAAATACTTTTTAATCAAATTGGGGGGAACATGGAGGTATACATGGATAACATAATAATAATATCAATAATAAAGAAATAAAACAAGAAAAATATTAATGAGGCATTTAAAGTATTAAAAAACATCGAATGCAACTTAACCTAAAGAAATGCACATTCGGTGTGGAAGTTGGAAAATTCTTAGGTTTCATGCTTACTAAAAACGAGATCAAAGCAAATCTTATCAAGTACCAAGAAATCATATAAATGAAGAGCTCATTATACCTTAAGGAAATGCAAACACTTAACAATAGATTGGTGGCATTGTCAAGGTTTTTGTCCAGATTAGCAAGCAAATGCTCACACTTTCGTAACTTATTATGAAGCATAAGAAAGTTTGAATAGAATAATGAGTGCAAGGAAGCATTTGTTAAATTAAAAGAATACTTAGCAATACCTCTAATATTAAGCCAACAAAATACAAGGGACACTTTCTTCTTGTATTTAGTTGCATCAAAGTTGATGGTTAGCTCTATCCTAATTAAAAAGTGTGATGAAGTACAATAGCCAATCTAATTCATCAATAAAGTCCTACATAGATAAGAAACATGATACTAAAAAATAAAGAGATTTGCATTTACTTTGCTAGTCGCATCCAAAAAACTCAAGCCATATTTCCAAGGCCACAAAGTAATAGTTTAGTCAGGCACACCAATCAAATAAATCTTACATAAATTAAATTTAGCCATTTGGTTAGTAACTAATAAAGCTCTCTCAATATGGATTTGTTCATGAAATAATAAAGGCAATCAAGTTTCATCACTAGTAAACCTTGTAGCAAAAATGACCAAACACGATATCGAAAATCCATCTATAGAATAAATCATGTATGTTAATGGACCTCCAAATAAATGTGGAAGTGGTTCAAGAATGATACTAGAAAGTAAATATAGGATAATTTTAGAATATTCAATAAAGTTTGAGTTTAAGGCCACAAATAATTAGGTTAAGTATAAAAGTTATCATAATTAGTTTTAAATTGGCTAAAGAAGTAAAAGCAAGGATGATATAAATCTATAAATATTTTAATCTAGCAATTGCTCAACTTATGGGCAAGTATGAGGTGAAAGAGCCAAACTTGATCAAGTACGTGGAAAGAATGTAGAACTTTCTAAAAAAGTTTAAGTATGAAGTACTAAAGATACCTCAATCAAAAAATGAAAAAGCGAATGTTTGGCAAAATTTGCTAGTGCTAAAATCGTAGTAAATAATCGTATAGTTACTCATGAGTCAATTGAAACATCGAGCATAAAAAATGTAGATGTACTATAAATCAAATAGATAGATTCTTGGATCACCCCTATCATGGTTTATCTTGAGAAAGGTGAATTACCTAAAGAAAGAAACGAAGCACATGAGATTCAAAAGTAAGTATCTCACTTTTTCATAGACAATGGATGATCTGATAAATGCATTTTTGACCTATGAATGCTTTAATCTATTTGATAAGATGAAGCCAATTATTTACTATAAGAGTTACATAAATAGATATATGAAAGCCATCAAGCTGGAGCAACTCTAGCTTTAAAGCCTATCATTTTGAGTATTATTAGCCCTAAAATGAAAAAAGAGGTTGCAAAATTAGTTTAAAAGTATAAAAAATGTGAAAAGTTCATGAATGTACAAAGATAACCATTAACCTCGATGGAACCCATCATTTTTGCATGGCTTTGTGCAAAATGGGGTATTAATTTACTAAAGCCTTTGCCAATCACCCTAAGTCAATTAAAAATTCTTGATTATGGCAATAAATTACTTCGTCAAATAGGTAAGGGTCTAGCCATTAACATCAATCATAGTAAAGACCACGTAGAAGGTCTTTTGGAAATCTATCATTTGCAGGTAAGGCTATGAGACCTAGTCTATCTGGATAATTGTTATGTTCATGCCTCAATCTTTCATTTGTAGGTTTATATTATCAAAAGCATTAGTATCTACTAACAAAATCAATTTATAGCGAATAGCTTCATGAGCTTTTACTAAGGATTGGGATTTAAGTAAAGCTCTACATTAGTAGAACACCCCCAACAAAATGGTCAAGGAAAGTTAACTAATAGATACATCTTAGAAGGTCTCAAACAAAGACTTGACGAAGTTAAAGGAAGATAGGTTGAAAAGCTATTGAGTATCTTATAGTCCTATCAAATGATGTTACAATCATCAATGGGTGAGTTACCTTTCAAACTAACTCATGGCTTTGAAACAATATTGCTAATCAAACTCAGAGAGCCTAATAAACATCATGAATGATATAACTAAAAAGTAAATCAAGATTGCTAAATTTAGGATTTAGACTTGTTGCTTAAAGTTTAAAAGATTGCCCAATTCAGAATTGAGCAATAAAAAGAAGAATGGCTAATTATTTCAATTGGAAGATCAAAACACAAAGTTATAATAAAGGGTTATTGGTGCTTAAGTTAATGAATGGACCATGTAAAAAACTTAATGATGGAAAGCTGACCTCGAGTTGGAAGGGACCATTTTAAGTGAAAAAAAGCAACTTAGAAATGGAGCTTAAAGACTAGAGACAATCGAAGAAATATCAATTCCTTGCACTTAGAACATTACTCATCTCAAGCAATATTTTGTAGGATTTGAAACTTTGAAATTCAAAAGGGATAAATATAAATATGCAGTAAATTAATAAAGATTTGAGAATAGGAGTAAGTCCTGCACCTTGGGTTCCTCCAAAACCCGAGTGAGTCGCATATTTGGCCCTCTAGAAACTGAATATTTGAAGTCTTTAAAACAAAACTTGCATGCAAGCAGATGAGGGACTGAATATAGACGAACTATTGCCCATACTTGATAACAAATAATAAAGCAAAAGATAAATTCAAACTATAAAAGGTAAATAATCATTCAAAAAGTCAAAAGATCCCACCAAGAGCCATAAAAATTTAAGAGTTATAACCATGTACACTCGGATTTATTACAAAGACTTGTAGGGAATTCCCTTTTTCTGCAATAGATCGCTAGACAAAGAAGGATTAAAATGCTTGATTTGATCAATAACTGCATTGAACCCTAATCGGAAGAGAGACTAGCATTCAGCTTAGGCATTTAGTGACTTGAAATCCAAATCTTGAGCTCGACTTTTAAAACTTCTTTTCTCCTCATCTTTCTCATTCAGCTCACTTTTCCATCTTTGTTCATTTTTGCGGAAGGTAGTTAGGAGCTCCTTAAGTTGCTTTTCCTTAATTACCTTCTACAATTGGGGGATTCCTTTGCTCTTTTTTCAATTTTTCACCCAAGTTTATTTTCCTTTCATTAGTAACTAGGAGTTTCGGCATTTTGTTCTCCAACTCTTGCTAGGCAGTCACAAGAGATTGCTTGGTCGTTTTCAAATGACTCTTTAAAGAGGCTCCACTATTTTTCTCCGCTGAAGATATAGCCTCCAGTATGGTTTCGAGTGCCCAACCTAAGTCCACAGAAATAAAGTGTAGTGTCGAGTCGTCGTTGAATTCTGCCTAGTACGTTCTGTTTTTGGCATGGTTAGTTTTCATCACCAACTGACCTAACGTCCCTTGAATACAATCTACCCCTTTGTACCATAAACTGTAGGTAGACCGACCTGGGAGCAACCTTTACAGGACCCATCTCAAAGCCTGGATCATCACTTCATGAACGTTATCACTTCAGCTATTACCTTGGCTGGCCACTCCTCAATAGCTAGCTTAGTATCATGCTTTCTTTTTTATCTTTTTTCCTTCAAAGCAGATTTTGTCTAATCGGTTGGAGGTAGAGTATCTCCTAACACATAAACCTTAGGAGCTTGTTGAGCCGTTCAAATGACAACAGTGCATTTCCGACCGAAGCTGGGCCCTAAGCTTGAGGTACCGCAACAGAACCAATCCTTCTGTTCTTTTCTTTTTCCATATGAGTCTTCCGATGAGTGTCATCTGAGCAGGGTCCATGGTGAAAGGGAGAAAATCAAAGTTCCCGATGCCTAACCGACACACTGTAAAGCCAAAAGCAAAAGATCAATAATCAAATGACAAAAGGAGATAATGTAATGCAAGCAGAAACATACTATAAACAAGCCAAATATCTATAACTCTCTCTTGAACGCCATACAGAAGTTAAATGATTGTTTCATGATCTTTAGCATTAAAACTTTGAAGTTTTGAAGGAGCAGGATGCTCACGACCCTTTATCTATTTGATCAGGTAAAGCTATTTACCATTTAAAATCCAACATGGCTTGGTGTCATCTACCATCCATACCTTAAAAAATTTGTTCTTCTGACCTCTTACACTAGAAATTGTGTTAGAGAAGAGAAGTTGGTCGATTTGTTGCATGATATGAGTCCATCCATCATTCCTTTGGTGGGAAAAGGTAAAGAAGTAAGAAAAGACTTGTTTAACTTTTTCACAAAGAATTTCAAAGCAAGTTAAGAAGTAATAAGCATTCCATTACAACTAGGTTGGATAAATGTTTAAACAGTACAATACATGTTGTTAGAAGACCGAAAAGGGTGGAGAATGCCAACTCGATGGATGATATCGCTATAAAACATAAAAAATGAGTCATGTCATTGCTATTAGGCCATTCATCTACTTTTGTGAGCAAAAATTCAATACCCATGACAGCCGTGATTAGACAACGTCGTTAGAGGTTGAAAATGATTTCAGGTTTAATTCAGTGACTGGATGCACATTGTTCTTTACATTAACATTTACCCATTTCAAATCCTTAAGATAACTAACTAATTTCGAATCTAAGTCTTTGCCTTAGCATTTCCAGATCGCTTAACCATCATTATAGTTAGAGAAGGGATATAAAGTAGGTCAAGTAACTGCTTTTACTTAGATATAGATAGAGAAATACTAGATAAGCTCGACAAAGACTGTGAGACCATAAAAACAGGTTGAGTTATAGGAATTAAGGAGAATTTGAAGAACTGGAAGTTATTGAAGGAATCTCAAAGTTGCAATGATGTAGAGAGGACATCGATCAACAAAACAAAAACCTTCAAAGAAACAGAGTTGAAGGTTTGAGATTTTAATCGGAATCATGAGGATAAGGAAAGGTCAACCATCAAGCACAAACAACGAATAACAAAATCGTAGCAATCATTGAGAATTAAACACTTAAAATTGATGAACTTTTCTAGAAAGCCTACAGATTTTTTTTTTTAAAAAAAAAGTAAACAGTAAACATTATTCGAGTAAGAAACTACAGAGTAAAAGACAAATGCAGATGACATACATTTATGAAATAAGGAAAGAAGGAAAGAAAAAATAGCATTTCAAATAGACCAAAGCATACCGAAAGGAAATATCAGTAGAGATCATAGATGTAAAAAGGGGAGTTGCAGAGGTTTGAAGCCGCTAAGAACTTGCATGAAGAAAGCCAAAAGATGAGGAAGGCATTAGGAGATGAGGAAGTATAAAACCACATTCAAGATTGATTCCAAGGAAAAACAACAGGTAATTTGATGGCAAGAAATGAAGCAACAAGCTAAAAAGATGAATGGTTTTCTCCATCTAATAATGGAAAGCCTAAGGATAGACGGTCAAGATTGCAATCCTAGTGAAGGGTCATTAAAAATTCAAAACATAAAGATTCATATGCTTATTAGAAAAATAATTCAAGGTCCAATTAGAAGTCCTCAAACAACTTTTTTAAATTAGGAAAGCCATAAGCTTAGAATCAAGCGTAAAAGGCTTCTTTATCATCAATGAGCTCAGAACTTGAGATTTAGTCCTAAATTACATTTTTATCACTAGTAAGCTAAAAGTTGCCTAGCAACATTAATTGTTTTCATCACAACCCCCAGATTAAGGGAAGGCAAATTATAAATATTAAAATAGCTAATTGGACTAAACCCAATCAATCTAGGCAAATGACTCATAGTTCAAGCATATTTTTTATAAGAAAGCCATTATATGCCCATTACAATGCACTAAAATTAAATTGATACTGGCTTCCTAAAAATAATGCAGTATAGGATGTCAAACCAAATCGTACCCCTGTGATCCCTTAATTCATCTTTTCTAATTGATTTACTAACAATACTTACAAAATTATTTTAATTATTTATCCACTAAAAATAAAAGTATGATTGAAAATAGAATGTAAATAAAAATTGAACAAAATGTTAGACAGAATGCTAAATATAGTATGCAATAGGATGTAGTATATAGCAGTATGTAGTATACAAAACTAACATAGAATCAAATTTTAGGGGGGTTTGTGAATTGAAATTAAATTGAATGTATTAAACCAAGTGAAACATAAAGTAAAATAGCAAGTAAGAAAATCAATATAATGAAACAACCAATTTAAGGAATTGAGAACTTTAATTTGGATTAATCATGAATCAATTAATATTTAACTTTTCTAATTAATCTTTCAATCTTGAATTACCTGAAACTCCTACAATAATTCATGAACTCTATGCTAGATGACTATTTAGGATTTGATCAACTAACATTAGCTGAATTAAGTAACTACTATAATCTTTAAGATAGATTGAAATTAATTTAAAGATAAAATTCAATTGAATTAAGAAATCAAATTAAAAACTTCCAAATTAATCCTTCAACCCTCTGACCTTATGTGTAAAATCATGATTAATTAATCACAATTCAATATAAAAATTGCAAGAGATAAAAAATCATAAGGATGAATATCGTTATAGCAAATTAACATTCAACACATATAATTTCAAGAAATCAGCACAAGTAATTCAGAAAAGAGAAAAATTAATTAAAGAAAGTTAACATTACAAATTATAATCCAATAATCTAGAAGAATAGAGCCTCAAAGTCCTTAAATTAATGCTAAAATTAGCCTTTCATGGTTAAAGAATACAAGAAATAGAAGAGAAAATTTTTTTTGCTAAATTCTGTAAAGTGAGTTATGTCTAAATGTCTCTTTTCCTTCTATCTGACTCAATTAACCTAAAATTCTGTTGGACCTAAATTCTATGTGTCTTAGGATTATAAAGATAGGGCCTTCCTAATTTTTAAAAACCCAAAACATTTTTTTACAAAGTAATTAACTTTGAGAATTATAGTAATGAATTCCCTCAGGTTCAGATTCCATCCAATATAAGACCACTAAAATAATGTGATTTACGTAAACCATATCAAAGTTGTAGATCTAGACTTAGAGAGATTTGGGTGCTAGTTTCATATCAATAGGATTCTATAGCTCTAGATATGATCTAAAAATTGAAGCTAACTCAGTTAAGATAGAAACAAAGTTTCAATTTCTTAATTAAATAAGACTCTAAGGAGTTTGAACAAGACTTTGATTAAAACACCAAACTTGTAAATCTTTCTTTAAGCTTTCTAGTAATATAAAGATCACCTCGATCTAGTATCCAGAGCTCAAGATATAGTTAAAAAATAAAAACAGTATTAAAATCCAGCATATATCGAATAAATTTAAAACATTGTAAAACCAAATCTAAATTATGAAATAAGGCTAATTCCATGAAATTTAATAGATATAACTCATTAAAAGACATAAAAGAGGAGGAAATAATATAGTAAATATTTTTCACTTCAAACTAATCCTTCTTAAATTTTGTTAATCTATTTAACAAATATTAGGATATGGATCCTATTAGCTTAATCCATCCTTGATATTGGCTATCAAACATAATCAATAGCTCAATTAGCAGAGGTAAGAAATTAGCCCAAATCCTAACACTTTTAAGAATGCCTTGAGTCCTATAAAAAGGCCTAAGTTTATTATCATAAAAAAGGGAGACTTCATAACTACTCCATTAGGCTACCCAAATACTAACTCAAGTATTGAAATGTGCTTAGCAAGCCTATCTTCTCCATGCGCATTTGACCTTTGCTCCTTATGCAAACTGTAGGCTTGACTCTACCATTAGAGGAAGACTAGACACTTTTAGAGTTATCACAAACTTATATAAATGACATGTAATGGTCTTATGTTTTTAATATAGGACTCATTATTATTTATAATCAAATCAAATCTAATATATTCTCATTATCTAAAGATAGTATTTATAATAGGCTCACATTGTTTTGAACCATTTCGTCGCCTTATAACCTTACTACACCATTCATTCCCTTTCACTACATTATTCGACTTCTCTTAATGGATCCTTCCATTTTTTCTTTACGTAGCATTGTTGATTCAGTACTCATAGTAGGAATATTCAGATTGTTTGCTTTCCAATTTTCTTTGCATAACTTTAGATTATTGGAAAAATATTAATTTATGAAATTATAACTTCTGAATTCCTAAAAAAAATGTTAAGGAAATTTCCTAATGAGTCATTTTTTAATAGTAAGAAGCAAAATAAAACCTATTAATGCTAAGAAGGCCTACAATTTTCCAAACTCTCCTTGACTAAATGACTCAATGATGAACATGGCACCAAAATTACCTCGTTCTATCTAGAAGCTATTTCCTCCAAAATGTGCCATATCTACCCTCCAATTTTAATGAGCTTAGTTAGGTAATTCAAATTTGCCAAATCCTCAAATAAGGATTGAGAATGATGATAATGAATTTTTTGTATCTTTCTTCAATGTGCCTAAATCTCTCATAGCAAATAATCTTGATTTTTATATCCTTCAACATGTTGCAATTAGTCCCTAGTATTATTGGCATTCTAAGCTTTAAGAAATGGAGAAGAAGCAGAAGCTTGCTGCAATAAAAAAAACTACAAGGCCTCTCTTTAGAAGATTTACTTCACCTACTAACAAATTTAGAACAAAAGATTCAAGCTTACTACTATAGCCACTTAAATTTTAACGCTAGTATTGATTATGGTTATTAATGCTTCATTCTTGCTTCAGATCCTCCAGATTTTGGCCATTCAAGAATGAATAGTGATTCCAAAAACTTCATCTAAGATATCCCACTTGGTAGATTATTCTAAGAGAAAATTAGCTTATAATGCTATCTTGAGGGATACGGTAATGCTTGAAAATTAAATGCCATTATTTTTATCAAGGAAGATTTTAGATTTCAAATCCTCATTACTGAGATTAGTTGACGATATGCTTCTAAAATTGTTTATGGGATTGTTTAAAGATATTTCTCCATGAAGGTTGATAAAATGTCAATGGTGTTAATAAGTTATCCTGTAAGGGTCATATTGCAATCAGTGAAATTCATTAGGATGACATATTTGATTTCACAGGCAAAATATTTGAAGGGAAGCGATGGTGGTTGAATGCAAAATATCCATTTCAATTACCTCTATTCATAAATCCCACAGATGCTTTGAGAAGCTTTTCACTCGATAGGTTGAAACATACATTTCACCTATTTGTGTACATCAAATTATTTCATGATGTTATGTGGGATATTAAGATTTGCTTTTATTGTTTAGAATGTACTTCCTTTGTTATTTAATATTTGTCACACTTAATTACTTCACAAAGATTAAGAAAGTAATTTAATTTATTTATTTTTAGTAGACTTTTTAAAGCTATCCTTTTGTTATTCAAAATTAAAAATTACCTTATATTTTTGTAATATGTGATCAAACTTGAATGCACATATGAGCCTCTTTTATTCACAAAGTTTAAAATGATTGAAAATGGAAAAAGAAATATGATGGCACTAGCTTTGCAACCCGTGTGATACATGATTATCAAATTTTTATCCAACATAGAAAGAAGAATAATAGTTATATAATAAAAAATTATAAAAATTTTGAAATTTAAGTTATCATGTTTATTTTGTAATTATATATTCAAATTTATAATAACAAATTTATGGAATCTAATAAGAGGAAAAAATATGATATGTAGTTGAATAATTTGGCTAAATAAATTCTTAACTTATTTTAAATATTTGTAATAAAAAGTTTATGTTACATTCATATTATTCAATGAAATTAAAGTTTTAATTGTAACGAATAATAGTAAAAAAAAACCAAAAATACATGTAATGAATAGATAAGAAAAATACAAATAATGTATAAATTTTAAAAAAATATATTTAATTTGAAATTATATAAAAATTTTAAAAAAATTTAAATAAATTAATTTCATTTTAATTTAATAATATTTTTATTTAAAAGTAAAACATTTGTTTATGTATTTCAATTAGTACTTTCTAAATTAAATTTTAAGTTGTTTAAAATATTTTTATAATAAAATTATATATATATATATATATATAAGGGATTGCTAACCTTCACATATGGATGTGGAGGTTCTTAGAAACATCTACTTTTTATTTGGATGAAAAATTTTTGTTGATAATTTAATAATAATATATTAAAAAATAGTATTATAGTCAATTTACTATCACTACTAACTATTCCAATTAATAAGAGCATTTATTGTGGAAATGAGAAAGAATGAGCGAAGTTGACTTAAATATTTTAAATTAATATATTTTCATTGAAATTAGTTAAATATTCCTTATTATTTTATTACATTAAATTAGTAACATGGTTTTTTTTTTATCCAAATGAAAGAGTAAAGGCTATCAAACTACCCATATGGATGCTAAAGTTAACAATTTTCATACACACACACACACACAATTTAGTGATATTAATGCATAAGTTATAGATGATAGAAATAGACATTAAAAAAGAAGGAAGAATATGCAATATAACAAATAATAAAAAGAGAAACAATGTGTAATTATAAAGTAAAAAAATTTAAAAATAGAATAAATAATTAAGTAATTTAAATAAATTAAAGGTTCAAATTATTTAAATAAAAATTATCATATGAATTACAAATAACATAAGTGGTATTATATTTGAAAAAAAGAAGAAGATATAATGGAACAAACAAAAAGAAGATGATGTGATTTCAATATTAAATTATATACAATTTAAAAATATAATATGGTATTAAGTAAATTAATTACATAAAAATCATAAATTATTTTCAAAATATTTTTATAATAAAATTAAAATATATTATATTTTATCTATATTACTTAGTGATATTAATGTATGAAATTTACATTTTATCAATTAATAGTATACAATATTTTAAATTATGAGTAAATTAGAAGAAAACACTTCATTATAAAAAATAGCAATTAAAATTTTTTAATAGTAGTAAAGAAATTTTAAATTTTTTTTATTGATACGACAATATATTAATGAGTGATAGTGTAAAATTAATTTATATTAACAAATTTAAATCTAGCATATGAATTGTCAATAATATGAGTAAATATGAAAATAATAACAATAATAATAGAAAGTAATATAATGCAAGAGTTTTAAAGCCTTAATAAAATCTCAATTAATTTCTACATAATTTAAAAAATAATCTTAAAAAATAATATCAAGATAATATTAGTAAATTTCAACTAAATAATTTTTTTTTAATTTTTAAATATTTTATTAAATAATAGAATATGTAATTAATTATTTCAATTAAAACATTTTATGTTAGATTTTAAACTTATTTAAAATATTTTTAAAAAAATTTTAAATTTATCATTTTATATTTATACTAAATGGAAATATTATCGTCTAAGTGACAGACAGTTGTAGCAAACATAAAAAGGAAAAATGTGCAATAGCTAGTAAAAAAAGAGAGACAATCAGTATATAATAATAAAAGAATTAAAAATAGAAAATATATTTAATTAATTTAATTGAATTAAAATTTCAATTAATTTAAAACAAAAATAATCATATTGTATATGCGACTCTTAGTGATATCAATATTTGAATCATAAATAAAAGATTAATAATATAAAAAGAATAAAAGCAAAATATATAATCGAGCAAATTAAAAAGAAGATTTGTGATTATTATGCTAAGTAATATAATAGTTAAAAATAGAATACATAGTTAAGTAATTATATTAAAATAAATTTTTAACTTATTTAAAAGAAAAGAAATTATGTAAAAGAAAATAAATAAATGAATGAATGAACAAAAAAAGAAAAGAGGTGATAGCTTTTGGCGGGAAAATAAAAATCATAGAAGTTGGAGGAGCTGGCATATGTCATTTTTTTGGGGGAAATAAAACTAGTATAAGCCTTACTTAACAATTAATTAATTATATAAACAATTAGTTGATACAATTAGATATTGACAAGTATTTGATTTATCAACTAATTTGGTCCACTAATAACATTAATTGTTTAAATAAAAATATTTGATCAAATTATTTTTTTCATATAAAATAATATATAAGAATATAAGTATATTTTATGATTTATTTAAATATATTCTTTTACTTTTCTCATATTTTTAATTTTATAAATTATTTATTAAATTAAATTTCTTCTAAAAATATTATTATAATTTATTATTTATTAAATTATTCTTCAAAAAATAGATCACTGTAATTTGTTATACTTGTTAAAATTTTGTTTTAAGAAATAAATATGTTTAGGTATTCGGATGTTATTTTATATTAAAATTTTAATATATTATTTAGGTATATGCATATATATATCATAATATTTATACTATATTCATATTATGTATATCTTCTTCACCATTATTTTTCTAATAAAAATGTAACTTAATTAAAAATGATTATCCTATTTATATGTTTTGTAGGTTAAATGAGCCCGTGTTCTTTAATCGATATTTTAAAAAGTAGACCAAATATTAATTTGAAAAAATGGTTGTATATGTATATTATATATATATACATTAATCTTATTAATTTTTAATTTAATATAAAAATAATTTAAATTTATTAAATAATTATGTTACATAATAATATTTAATTTATTAATATGTACTAATTTTATTATGTAAACTTAATTAATGAAAATTTAAATGATTATTTATTTACAAAGAACTATTATATTCTAATATATATATATATATATACATATATTTTAAATTTATACACATAGAATTAAGAATGATTAATGTTTTAATGATTGAGCCTTTGGTTATACACCCTCATGTTTTGGAATCAATTCTTCGCTAGTTGAAAATGTTGGGAACCATTATTTTTAAATGGCTGATTGAAGATTGATTGGCTAATCAAAATTATTGTTTACCAAATAGTAAGATAATTGTTTGACTTATTCAATTAGTTGCATGTCTCCAAATTAGTCAAAAACTAATTATCAAACACCCTCATAACATTAATGATATTGATATTGATAGTTTTGATAAGACATTCTAAGATAAATATATAAAATAACAAAGTATTTATTAGTAAAAAAAGGATAAAATTGAAAAAAATTTAATATTTAATTACAAATCTAAAATGACAAATAAAAAAATTATTTAAAATGCAACGACTAATACAAAATAAAAAGAGTAATTTGGATTGGGTTTTGGAGGTCATGACAACTCCAAACTGAATAAATTGAGTTCACACTGGGAGTATCCTTGCTTAAGGACCCTTCATCTTAATCCAAAGTTAGTCTGCAGTTATCACTTTGGCAAGTTGGTTCACTTAGTTGAGAGATCAGGTTAAACTTTTTTATAAAAATATAGATAAAAACCTAAAATTGTAATGCTTACCTCTTTTTACTTCCAAAGTAATGGATAACTCACGTCAGTTGCTAATTGTATATTGCTCATAAAAATGGATGATAATATTTATTAAATATATTAATTTATTTAATAATTTTAATTAATAAAATTTATATTATAAAATTATTTATTAAATTTAATTACTTATTATTTATAAAAATATTTTTAATTATTAATAAAATATTATTTTAAATTATTATTATTTTATTAAAATAAAAATTTTATATTTTTATTATATACTTATTTATAATTTAATTATTAATTATTTTTTAAAAATTAAGTATAAATTCTTAAATAAAGCCATATAAGAGTGTTATATTTGTATTCGATTTCATAACGAGCATTGTCAAATTTGCATTATCAAATGGCACTCAGAATGTTCTTGCCACTTAAATTTGCATCACAAATTTCTAATTTCATAATGAATTCGAAACTATAGAATTTAACTTAAATTTAAATCATTATTTATTATTTTTTATTATAATTTTTCTATTCAAGTTAAGTTTTTGTATTAAAGTTGAATTGGGATTTCTTGACAATATGTAATTTTAAATATAAATATTTATATTATTCAGAAATTTGAAGTATGAGAAAGATATGAGATGGATGTCTGGGGATTATGTACAGGCTCTCATAAAGGTTTGAAAGAAATATAGATTAGGAAGTTATGAAATTATAATTGAAAATCTTTATATGCATTTAATTTTAATTTTTCTAGAATTTAGAATTTTCCATATTAAATTATCTATGTAACTTTATTACGTTACATTTATTTTAATTTTTTAATGTTTGGAGAGGGGACATTTTTCACAATAAAACCTTGTGGTTTAGCATAGGTGTTGTTCTAGAACTGTAGCATCCTATGCTATTCTAGCCTATGCTCTCAATTCCAATTGCTAAATACATGATGCCCTATGTATGCAACATATATCTTTTGCCTACTGTGCCTGCAGAATATATCCCTGCATGCTGTGTTAGATGGGAAGATCTTTATATGCAAATGTGAAACTCTTGTTTCCTGAATGGTTTTTAATTGTGGATTTTCTAGATTTAAATTTAACGTCAGCAATTGTTAATAAGAAGGGCTAAATGCTATAGGTCTTGGTCGAATTTCGTTCACTCACTAAAAGCTTCTCATGTGACGGTGACTGTATGTGCCTACAAAAATGCATGCTTAAATTTTGCAGGTTCTTTATATTTGTGTCCTTTTTATTCAAGTTGGATAAATATTATTGTAATCTATTTCGCTAAGTTCTCCGCAACCTCATTTTGCAAGAGTAGTACCGTGTTGCTTTCGGATTAAGGCAAGTGCGGGATCTAGAAATTTTAAATTGGTGGAACAATATTTATATATAATATGTAATTAAAATTATTATAAAAATTTTAAATAAAAATAAATTCTAATTTATTTTAATATTTTAATATTTATTTAAAACAAATTTTTTGTTCTTCAACTCATATAGATATAAGTTGTGTGGATAATTTTGATTGAATTTATGAGAACAATATATCACATTAACGTGTGTGTGTGTGTGTATTAACATCAAATTTCTTTGTGGGGGTAATTACCCCCACAATCATATATGTAAATAAGTCTCTATTTGGAAGAAAAAAAGACAAAAATATGATGGGGTGGGGGCCTACACAGGCAAAGCCCACCCACCACACATGTCATATTTGAGAGTAAAAAGGAATGACTTTGAATAATATTTCAAAAGGAGTTTTGTTATGTAAAATAGGAGTGGGTAGTCTATTGATAAGATAAATAATATGAATTATGCAGTCTACCCAAATTTTTGAAATAAATGAGCTTGAAATCTTAATGCTTGTGCTACTTTTAAAATAAGTTGATCTTTTCTATTAACTATACTATTTTGTTGGAGGTGTATAAATGCATGAAGTTTGATGTTGAATGCCTTTTGATGCATACAAAGATTTTAGGTTGAAATCCATGGCATTATCAATTTGTATTGATTTGATTTTGGTGGAAAATTAGGTATCAATATATTAATGGAAGTCTTGAAGAATAGTTCTTGTTTTAGATTTGGATTTCATTAGAAAAACCCATGTGTATATGGTAAAATGATTTGCAATTGTCAAAAAATAATAATGACTATAAATGGATGCTGAAGCAAAAAGACCCTAAATATCTATATGCATAAGATCAAAATAGTTCTATGTAGTAGAAGTGCTAATGGTAAATGATAGCTTTCTTTATTTTGAAATCTAACAAATATCACATGGATCCTCGTATTGAAATTAAATATTAAAGTTTATATTTTGTAACAACTTCTTTCTAGAAGTAGAAGCATGTCCAAGTCTATAATGCCAAAATTCACTAAGATATTTGTAGTTATAGTAGAACTAAAACATGTCTTAGGATATATATTATGGTTTAGAGACTTGAAGAAAGATATCAAAAGATGATAGAGTTTATTGTGCTATTTAACTAGCCCAATCATCTTTAAATTCCTGGTGTCTTGGATAAAATAAATATTTAAATGAAAAAGAAAGAAGAAAATGTTTGTTTGGTTAGTTTATTAATTGAAAGAATGTTAAAATTAAACTTAGGCACACATAGAACATCTGATAAAACTAATGTTGAACTCAATTTAACAGTACCAATATGAAAGACATGAATCTAACTACCATTTAGCAACTCGACTATAGAATTTTGTAAAGGCATGTATGACTCAAATAGTTCAAGAGAGCAAGTAATGTGGTCAATAGCACTAGAGTTTAGAATCCACATTGTAGTGTTCTTTAGCAGCTAACAATTAGACAAGGAGCAAAAATGCATACGTTGCTCTTGCTGTGCATCATACTGGGTAGTAAAGATATTGGCCTGAGCAACTTGTGAATTAGAAGGCTAAATTAAGGCCAAAAACTTCATGTATTGATCTTAAGTAAAGGTAAATTGCTGTTGAGATTGTGGAGAATTATTCATGCTAAAAGTTTCATTATGCTATAGATTAGTTGAGTGAATTGACCTAGATTATGAAGGAAAGTTATTGACACATTCAAGATTTAACATTTCAACATGATTAGAAGAAATCACTATTTACTTCCTTCTAACTCTGTAACTAGGTGGAAAATCATGTTTTCTATAACACTTATCAATGGTATGTCCTTCAAGTCCATAATGTTTACAAGTAGGCCTCTTGCTAAAAAAATGAGGTCATCTTGGTTCGCGAAAATTGGGAGTAATGGATGAAGAAGATCTAACATTGCTATAAAAAAATAGTAGGTTTAGGTGGCAAAGAAGTAGTTAAACCAGACTGTCTCTGTTGTTGAATTACAACAGCAAAGGCTTTATTAATGAATGGCAGTGGATCCATTATAAGAATTTAGGATTTGATATGAGTAGAGGCATCATTTAGCCTTATTAAAAACCTCATGAGATAATCATTTTCTTGGTAGGTCTTGACTGTTGTGAGAGCTCCACAATTACATTTGATAGTACAACTGCAGATTAGAATTGTTTTGAGATTAAGCAGCTCATCCCATAAAGTTTTAAAGCGAGTAAAATATGTAGTAACATTAAGAGAACCTTATTTAAGAGAAAATATCTCTTGTTGAAGATCTAAAATTTGCATTGCATCACCATGAGAAAATCTATCTTTCAAATCTTTCCATATGTTAGCAGTAACGTCAAAAGATATGACAGATTAAGCAATTATAGGAGATAAAGACCGAATCAACTAGGTGAACACCATTGTGTTACATCTATACCATGATAGAAAGATAGCATCATCTTTATTTGAAACAGATATGGTTCCATTCACAAACTAGAATTTATTCTTTGAGAGAAGAGCCACCTTTATAGCTCTTGACTATAAGTAATAATTAGTATCATCCAGTGATAAAGATAGTAAAACTAATGCTGGATTCTCACTGGGATGTAAAAAGAATGGACTTGAAGGAAAATCTTTTATTTTTTGAAAATTTACCATTATTTAGAAGTTAAGAAGCTTGAGGATTCTAGCACCTAATTACTAAAAGAAAAGAGGAAGAAATAGGGAAAATTGTGTTTGCTTACTAAGAAAAATAAAAAAGAGTCAAAGAAAGAAAGAAAGCTCTAATACCATATTAGGTTTTTTGACTCAAGGAACATTTTATTATTCTTAACTTTCAAGTTACAATACTTTTATATATACAAAAAGCAGGAACTGACTAACTCTGTAACTAATGTAGAAAACTGAATCTGAAACCAACTAACTCTATAATTAACTAGCTAACTAACTTTGTAACTAATCAACTGATAAATATAATATACAAAATACACTAATTTGTGTTAAAGTTTCATGTAGATAAGTCCTCGCAATTGTAAGGCCAAATTCTATTTTGGTTTACTATTGTTTTCTTAGAGTATAACTTCATTTATTCGGTGAAACTGCGATATTGTGTGTTTTCTATTGCTCGACAAGATGAAATTTTGTAGATTAAGCTTTAATACAACTCAATTAGAGACTTAGGATAATTTTGTAAGCAAAAATTATTCATACAGGATGCAAACTTATATAGATTAAAAATATAAAATACATGATTTTAGAAAATAAATAGTGTACCTGTATTAGCCATAATGAATTATGAATTAATTGACGAACAAAGGTATAATCTCCCCTGCCTTCTCTACGAGTTTGCAGCCAATGGGGTACTAGGATTCACAAAGTTTTTTGTGATTATTAATAGAGCATAGAGTGGTTAGAGGGACCTAACTTGCTTAAATAGAAAATCCTACTAGACTCACCCATCAAAAGCCTAAGTTAGTTAAAGGTCTACATTTGCTGCAAAATACATTAGTCCACCAAGCATTTTAAGTTCATAAAAGTGATAACAAATATTGGACTTAAAACTATAACTCTAAGATCAGATTCAACTCATTTTAAATAAAATAAAATAAAAGACCCAAGTAATGGTAGTTGAAATTTTTTTTTACATTCTCTCACTTGGACAACATTAATTATAATTAATTAATTTTATAAAAATAGTTTATTTTAAAAAATGGCTTTTGGGCTGAGGACTAATTTTAAATACATATGGATACAATTTTAAAAATACACCACCCTATAGATAAATGCCTGAAAATTTAACTAAGCTTATATAGCCAATAATATCGAATCATGGCGGCAATTACATTCTTTATTAATGTAAGACCTTCCATATTTACAAAATATCATAAAATGTACATACTTAGTTATTAATGTGATAATGTAACATAAAAGATGGCATAAAAAATTGTGATCAAATCATGCTTATCTTTCATATCAGTCTTCAATGATTTCTTTAATAAATTTACATAGCACGAGAAATCAATTGACAACATACAAAGCCAAATTGTCTTATAAATCCTAAAATAGTGTCGATTTTGAGACAAATAATTAAGCTCAGGAACTAACGATTGATACCAAGTCTTAGCCCTCATAAAAATTATAACAATATTGGCACAATATAATCAAATGATGAATGCATCAATAAAATAGCATAAATTCATAATTAATGTACTAACATGTATATGTAAAGATATAAGAAAAGAAACATATGAAAAATTACATAAAAGATAATCGTAGAAAAATAAAAACAACTCTCACTAACTAAAGACATCAAAAGAACCTACAATTCCCATATTTTCAATGTGCTTTTGAAAAATTGCAGGTCTAAGTCCTTTAGTCATGGGATCCGCCAGCATAGCATCAGTATGAATGTGCTCTATTGCTATATCACTTTTCTTCACAAGATCTCTGACTATGAGGTATTTCAACTCCAAATGCTTAAATCCACTAGAACTTTTATTATTTTTAGTGAAGAAAACTGCAACATTATTGTCACAATAAATTTTCAGTGGTCTAGCAATAGAATCAACAATTTGTAATCCTGAAATGAAAAATTTTCAATCAAATAACTTGTGAAGCAGCACCATAACAAGCAACAAATTCTGCTTGCATGGCGGAAGAAGCCGTCAATGTCTGCTTAGCACTTTTCCAAGATATAACACCTCTAGCCATTATAAAGATGTAACCTGAAGTAGATTTCATATCATCAGAACATCTAGTAAAATCCGAGTTTGAATACCCAATTACTTCCAAGTTATCAACCTTCTTATAAACAAGCATGTAACTCTTGATTTTCTGCAAGTATCTCATAATCTTCTTAGAAGCACACCAATAATCTCTACTAGGGTTAGACAAATACTTGCCAAGAACACTAACCACAAAAGCTAAATCTGGTCTGGTGCAAACTTGAGTATACATTAAACTTCCAATGGCATTTGCATAGGGAACATTTTGCATTAATTATTTCTCTATCTCATTTGTTGGGCATTGCATGTTGCTAAAATTATCACCTTTCATAATTGGAACATCCCCGAGTTTACAATTCTGCATTTCAAATCTTTCAAGAATTCTATTAATATATGCCTTTTGAGACAATTGCAATAAGTTATGAGTTCTGTCCCTGTGAATCTGAATACCTAAAACAAATGATGCCTCACCAAGATCCTTCATATCAAAAGCTTTAGATAATATTTGTTTGATATCATATAGCAAAGCTAGACTGTTACTTGCCAATAGAATATCATCAACATATAAGACGAGAAAAATAAAGTTGCTCCCACTAATCTTGAGATAAATACACTGGTTAACCTTATTTTCTGTGAAGCTCGTAGCTGTAATCAACTCATTAAACTTTAAATACCATTGCCGGGATACTTGTTTCAAACCATATATTAATTTTCGTAGCTTGCACACCAAATGCTCAAATTCATTTATCTGAAAACCTTTAGGTTGTTTCATGTAGACATCTTCCATAACTTCACCATTCAAAAAAGTTATTTCAACATCTATCTGATGAAGCTCCAAATTAAAATTTGCAATCAAGATCATAATAATTTTGAATGAGTCTTTAGAAGATACTGGTGAAAAGGTCTTAGAGTAGTCAATTCCTTCTCTCTGAGTGAAACCTTTAGCTACCAATCTTATTTTAAATTGTTCAATTCTACCAGTTGAGTCTTTCTTAGTCTTGTACACCCTTTACAAGTAATTGCCTTACAATTTTGCAGAAGCTCAATAAGTTCCCACACTTCATTCTTGATTATAGATTGAATTTCCTCATTCATAGCATTCAACCACAAATTAGACTGTTAACTGTTCATTGCTTGACTATATGTAGTTGGATCAATAATATCCCTAATGTCATATTCACTCTCACCAAGATAGACATAATAATAATTTGAAATTGTTGCCTTTCTTTGTCTAATTGACCTTCTAACAGGGATCTACTCTACAGGCTAATAAGGTTGATGATTTTCAGTGGGAACAGCTACAATAGGTTCTACAATTTGGTCACGCTTTACATTTTGATCATTTTGTATCTCAACATGAATAGATGGAGGTACAATAGTCTGACTAGGTAAAACTAACGGAATGATAATAAACATTGGATCATTTTGTGTATCAAGGTGCCTTGGATTTAGTGATAAATCAGCAACATCAAGTTCAAGAAATTTTGTAGTCATGGACTCAACTATTTTTATACCTCTTGTATGGCAATAGAACTTATATCATTTTGCACAATCTAATACCTTATGAAGTAACAACGAACAGATCTTAGATCAAGTTTCTTTACTAATGGATCATAAATTTTCACTTCAGAAAGACAACCTCGAACTCAAAAATGATTAAGACTAGGTTTTCTACCGGTCCAAAGCTCAAAAGGTATTTTGGGTATTGACTTACTAGGAACACGATTAAGAATGTACAAAGTAGTTTTAATGGCTTCACCCCAAAGAAATTCAAGTAAATTTGTTCCACTCATTATGCTCCTTATCATGTCTTTAAGAGTCCAATTACGCCTTTCAATAATGCCATTTTGCTCAAGACTACCAGGCATGGTATATTATGAAACAATTCCACAATCTTGTAAAAACCTAGCAAACGGTCCCACGTATTGCCCCAGACACATCTTGTTTGCCATAATATTCACCTCCTTGATCAAATCTCATAATATTGATGATTTTTCCTAGTTGTTTTTCAACTTCAATTTTGAAAATTTTGAAATTCTCAAGTACATCAAAATTTTCTTTTATCAAATAAAGATAACCATATCGAGAAAAGTCATCAATGAATGTAACAAAATAACGACAACCACAAATGGTGAAAGAGTATGATCTAGATATATTAGTATGAATTATCTCTAAAAGATTTGAACTATGAGTAGCACTCTTCTTTTTAATCTTGGTTAACTTACCCCTAATACAACTCACACATATGTCCACATCATCAAAATCTAGGGAAGGAAAAATATTCTTTTTAATTAACCTCCCCACCCATTCCCTAGATATATGTCCCAATCTCTTATGCCATAAAATTGATGATGTTTCCTTAATTCTAGGTCTTTTTGAAACCATATTTTCAACATTTAAAGAAGTATAAGGACTATTAAAGGCTAAAAGTAACCTATATAAACCATTATAAAGAATGGCAAAACCAATGGACTTAAAATGTAAAAAAATATCAACTTTTCCATTTCCAAAAATAAATCTATATCCAAGCCTATCCAAAAGAGAAATTGAAATTAAATTACATCTAAAACTAGGAATGTAAAAGATATTATTTAATGTAATCTCAATAAAGTTTTCTAAATGTAAAATAACATCTCCTATGCATTTAACTCCAATTTCAAGATCATTTCCTATTCTAAGCTTGGACTCTCTCTCACTTGGTTTCCTTCTGCTTATAAACCCCTGTAAGGTAATTGTAACATGAGTTGTGGAACCACTATTAAACCACGAAGAATCTATAGGGCCATTAACTAAATTTGATTTAAAACAAGCTAAGGATAACAGTTTACCATTCTTATTTGCCTTTTTCTTTTCTAACTAAGATTTAAATCTATAGCAATCATTCCTCTTATGACCTTTTTTATGACAATGATAACACTCTACATTCTTATGAATGGAACCTGTAGGGCCTCCCACTTGTGATTTATGATCGATATTATTATTACTATGCCTGTGGGTCTTTTGAGATTTAGAAAAATTGTTCCTTAGAGCATGTGATTTAGGTTTCTTTTTCTTATGGGTTGGGCTTTTACTGGGTAAGGATTTTAGTTGGGTTAAAAAATTATTTCTTTCTTTTCTTTCCTCAAATTTTCTTCCTCAGCAACACACTTAGTAATGAGTTTATTAATGGTCCAGGGTGTGTTAAAGGTATTATAGGCTATCTTGATTTAACTGAATTTTGGAGGTAAGGAATTCAAAGCATATGGGACAAGAAAGGTATCCAACAATTCAATTTTTAAGTTCTTCGATTAAGTTTGGAGGTGAATCATCTTGAAAATAAACTCTCTTACACCACCAATATTATCATATTTCATGGTCGTCAGTTCCTTCATCAGGCATCTAGATTCAGTATTATCAGATACTTGATACTTTTGCCCTATAGCATCCATAAATTCTTTGGCCTTGGTTGCATCTACCAATCTACCCAATATTTGTTTAGGTACAAATCTCTTAATTGCAATGAGGCTGAGCCTATTAGATGTCTCTCATTTTGCATAATAGTATTTTTGCTCTTGAGTACTTTCAGGAGTGAGTACTGGCAGTTCTGGTTCACATAAGGCTAAGTCGAGATTTATAATACTAAGAGCAAACTCTATATCCTACTTCCACCTCTTATAATTTGTACCATTTAATAATTCAATAGTTGTAGTATTATTGTTCACTACAAAAGAGACTGTAAAAGAATAATTAGAGATGCAATTTGTTAGTTTTGAGCATTTTAAATTTATCCACAACCACATTTAGAAGTATATAAAATATCACTACATTCTCCCATTTGGGCAAAGAATACAGTGTGTAAAATACTCTCATAAATTTGAAGCCAATTAGGATAATATATTATTATTAAAAAATTACCCCTTTTGGGTAGGTAAAATTTATAATAATAAAATAAATTCATAAATAATATTTTATTTCAATAAACTAATTTCTAATCATATCATACAATAACCCTCTTTGAGCAGGTCATTATATGAAATAATTAAAAATATTAATAAACTCATTTTTAATCACAACACATACTTACCCCATTTGAACAGGTAATTATGTGAAATAATTAAAAATCAATCCTGTAAATATTTATTAACAGTTCGAAGATTTATAAATTAAAATAAATAATTTTATTTTTGTGATAATTATCTATTTCAATTCATAAGTCTCCCTAAAGAACCGAGATATTTAAATGAAACTCAAAACTATAAATTAAATTAAAATAAAATATGACCAGTCCATTAAAGAATGCTAAATAATATGCATCAATACTGATTATAAAAAAAATCATATTACATCAAAAACACAATCTCAATATATATATGGCACAAATTAAAAAGATTTAAATTTTCCTAATTTTTCTCCTATTTTATTTAAGAGAGCATGAATTTAGGATTATAATTTTGAAAGATTGAAATATATTTTTATTTAAGAGAATATGAATTTAGGATTATAATTTTGGGAGATTGAAATATATTAATATAAATATGAAAAAATATATTATTTTTCCAAATTTTTTTTATAATTTTCTATTATTGGAAGTAATTATTATATATATAATTTTTTTAAGAAAATATCAATACATAAATATTAATCTCAACCAATATATATATATTATATATATATGTAAAAAAACAAAATGCGTGGACCACACGCACACTATTTGTGCGTGGGTCACGCATGAGTGACTTAGCATCTTCAATTCTGAAGATGCAGAATAGACGCCATAGTTGGACGGACGCCACTGTTTAGCTAAGGTTTCCAGCTGAAAGCAAAATTATATATTCATGAAATTGCGTGCAAACATTGAGACAAGAAAACGGATCCGCCACAGTCAACGCGATTTTCGCCTAGAAAGAGAAAAAAAAATCTGGAAACAGAAAAACAACTCCATTCTGTACTGTATTATATCAACCATGACGAAAACCATAAAGCTCAGCAAATATTCAAAATCAAATTGAAAACCATAAACAAGAACAGTAAAATCAAATTAATAATCTAACAAACACAGGAGACAATTGTAATGTATCAAATTAAAATTAGACGTATTGAGTTCAAAGAAATTTATAAAGGCAGAGACAACTATATTATATCAAATTAAGCAGGGGAGGACAGAAAACAAAATATATCTAAATCAGTATTAATTAATTTGATAAAAAAAATTATCAAATCAAAATAGATGATAACAATCATATAAATCATATAAAGAAGACATGTATTTTAATTTTAAATCTATTGTAAGAGGTTTTGATACCAAATATAAGCAAAAATTATTCATACAGGATGCAAACTTACATATATCAAGAATATAAAATACATAATTTTAAAAAATAAATAGCGTACTTGTATTAGTCATAATGAATTATAAATTAATTGATGAATAAAGATTTGATCTTTCCGACACTAGGATTCGCAAAGTATTTTGTGATTATCAATAGAACGTAGAGTGGTTAGGGGATCCTAATTTGTTTAAATAGAAAATCCTACTGAACTCATTCATCAAAAGTTCAGTTGGTTAAAGGTCTACACTTGTTGTAAAATACATAAACTCACCAGGCATTTTAAGTCCATAAAAGTGATCACAAAAATTGAACTTAAAACTATAACTCTAAGATCAGATACAACTCATTTTAAATAAAATAAAATGAAAGACCCAATTAATGGTAGTCTAAAATTTTTTTTTACAAATTCAACTGGTTATTTGAATTTGACTGTATTTATAACGACTCTGTTTTCTTTTCCTCATATTAAATTGTGTTAATAAATTCTGCGTTCCATATGGAAGAAAATTAGGCAAACCATATTTTGCTATGTCTTTAAATCCTGCTAGCTATATGCGGTTGACCGAGTGATCTTAACTGATTTGCATGCTGTGTTAATTGATTAACTTCAAGTTCAGTTGGCTAAAGCTGATGAAAAATTGTTGGTTGCATGCCTAAATCCTCGATTTGTGCTTAAATTATTAATGATGCTAACATTAACAAAAGCAATTACCGACAAAGTAAGAGGTTTATGTCTGTGATAAAAGAAATGCTATATGCATCGAGAATGAAAACTTAAATTGAGTTTCAATGAAAAATAAGGACACCAATTAAATATAAGATAATTAAATAAATTTGTAAAATTAAATTTAATAAATATAAAATATTTAAAATTTCATTTTGAATTTCATTTTTTATACTTATAAATTTTTTTTCCTTGGCAATATGTGGTTTTGAAAAGTCTAACTATTTATGTAAAAGTCAAGTAAGGAAGAGAATCTTGTATCATTTTTACCTTTGATGGCGATTTCGATCAACAGTGACTGCAAAATATTTCTGCTGTCCTTCTGTCTTTATCCTTTGATTCTTTGAAGCTGCTCAATGATGATGGAACTCCAAAGAAGCGCTTCAACTGCTACATTAAGGAACAGAATTAGCCAACTGAGCAAACTTCAGCTGCTCGAATTCCCTCTGCCATCTGTAAAACTTTAAATTGCAATATATGCGCAAAATATAAAGGGTAAAATTCATTATCCTCAACGGACTATACTTCAAAATTAATTTATCCTCTTAACTTTAGAATCCAACACTTAATCCTTTAATATTTTAAATTAATTGATAATATATTAACTGTTAGTCTTAACGAAATATTCAGATTTCTTATCAACATTATACTTACCTTTTATATTAATTAGGTAAAAGTAACAAGCTCTCGTCAGTAAAATAATTTAATTAGAAGTTATCATTTATTTAAAATTTTTGATGAAGTTTAAATAATCCCAACGAGCAACTTTCATCTGCAAAATCAAAGAAAAAGTCAATTTTTTTTTTATTTGGAGCTTTTGGAAGGGAATTGATGACACTTAATTTTTGTATTGTTTCGATGAAGAGTTAAATTATAGACTTTTCACTGAAGCCTTATTTTTTTAATCTTTTCTATTTGTGATATTTTTTGAAAAAGATTTCTATAAGTTTTGATTTGTTTGATATGAATTGAAAGCGTTAAATTATACATCCCACCTTATTCAATTGTCAAAGATATGCTAAACATGAATAAATCGAAAAGAAAATTTGAAATGTAAAAATTCTCATTAAAACTGAGATCAAGGATCATAGTTTCATTTTAATCAAACCAATACGGATCAAGTGTCGGGTCTCAATTTATGGTTGTAAAATGGTTTTAAAACAAAGTTCAAACGGATATAGTGTATTAATCCGAATACAGAAGTGGGAAAGCAATTGTGACCAGGAATTCCATCCGTCAGATGCATCTGCAGCATGGAAACCTCGACAAATGGCAAATCATTGGCCTTTGTTACCATACTTTTAATGTAGAGAATTACTCCCCCTTATCGAACTAGCCATTGAATTAGGTCTTGTAAATTGGGCTTTTACGACTGATTAAAATGTTTTGTATTTTTTTATTTAAAAAAAACAGTTAAGAAATAAATAATTTTTCATTGGATTTTAATGTAAGTTATTTTTTATTTAAAAAAATATAGTTAAAATTTAAATTTTTTTTGAATTTTTATATTAAAAAATTATGTGAGTTTGACAATTAATAGGAAGTGATCATAAAGGATTTAAATCAAATTTATTTCATATATTCATTTGTCCACACATTATAATGGAATATACTTAATTTTATAATGTAAACACTATATTTTTTCATTTTTATAATTTTTAATATAAATAAATGTATGACTTACTTTAAAAAATGCAAAAGTGGTGTCAGTAGTAAAAGTAACCACTAAAAATAGTAATTTCTTGTTAAATAGCTCTTTTTATACCTAAATTGTAATTAAATTATAATTATGGGTGTCATTACCTTTAGTGATAAACTAATAAAAGAATGATTGGAATCATTCAATTCTAAATTTGGACTAGTAGCTAGTAGCTCTAAAATTAGTTACAATGATCAGTTTAAACCAAAAAGTAGTAATCAAACTAAATTTGAAACACAAATACAATTTGATAAAAAATTTAAGATGTTATCAATAATATATGTCAAATTCATATAAATTAACTAGATATTGTTGAAGGGTGCTAAACTTGTTCACCAAATAACTAGCTACTGTAAAAATTGTCAAAACTTGATTTTAAGATGCAAGTTAAAGGCCAACCTTATATGCAATTTGGTAGCCGTAGATCAAGTTGCTAAGCGAAAAAGAAGACCAATTTGCAAGTGAGTGTAACCGAATTTTGTAAAGTGAAAAACCAACCTTTCAGATGAGTTGAAAAGAGTATCGATTGCATCAAATGCATGTGACCTTTTGTTTGTCAAGTTAAAGTAGCTGAAAACCTAAAATAGTGGGTTTCCTATTACTTTATTAGTTTTCCGTGCCTATCAATTGCAAGGCCTTTCAATGGATTAAAAAATTATATACAACATAAAAGTTTCAGAGAATGAAAACTTGAAAGGGTCATACAAGTGTGCGAGACAAAGTGGAGAGAAACTTTGTTTTAGATCAAGAAATGTGTGTAATGTGCAAGGGAGCCAGAAAAAATGAAGTGCAATCTTGAGTTGAAAAAATATTATGAGTGCACTTTTGTAAAAGTAAGTTATCAAACAAAGTTGTTGAAGTTTTCAACTCACGTGTCTATCCTTTTTTTCTCCACTCTTTTAATATTATATATAATGTCACTAACACAATATTCCAACAAATATGCATTCCATAATCTATATATTGATTTGAAATGGTTAAAGTATCTATGATCAAAGACCTGATCATAGGTTCTCTTACAATGATATAAAAAACTTTACTTGATACAAGGAAATATCAAACCAAAGCAAGCAACAAATTTGACATTCAAACTAAAACCCAATGAAGTCATTAAAATTCTCTACCCCACCTCTGATAGCATGGAGTTCTGATTTCATTTTATTTAACTTTGCTTTAGCCATTTGAACATGATTTAATAGATTATCCACCTCAATTTGTTGTTCCATCACTTGCACTTCAAGTGTTTGCATGCGATTAATAGTTTCCTCATCGAATTTGCTTTGTTTAACCAAGACACAAGTTTTCTTAAGCCACTGAATATCAAATGCAAATGTTGTCTCCAATTCAAAGACTAAAGACTCGAATTCAGCTTTCTTATCTTTAGTTAGATCTCTCCACCTTGTTGATGCAAGAAATTCTAACATTTCACCTAAAATGCTATATCCAAATTGTATCATCAATGGATGCCTAAATTTTTTATGATCACGCCAAGCCTGAAGGGATGGATATCTTGAAACGGCTTCTTCTAATAGTGGGATATGTTTTTTCTTAATTATTCCAATATCCAAAAAATTAGCATATTCTTCGAATGATGGACCAACTTGAGATGGCAGAGTGTGGATAGGAGGAAGAAGTGAAGTTGATGAAAGCAAAGCTTCAAAGGATGGTCCAACAATTAAACCAGGGACAACATCTAACATAGCAATATGAATAGACACAAATCATTGATAGTATACATAAATAAATATATATAATTTATTTATTAATTATTAATTAGTTTTTATATTAGAAATAAATCCATGTAAAATTGAATTAAGATGAAATAAAGTCATCCAAAGATGAATTTGTGTAGCACTTTCAATGAAATGCAATCAAACTCAATGGAGTTTCACTACCATTTAAAGGAAAAGTTTTGGATACACTTTCAAATGGCTAGTGCATGGTGCATTTCTTCTCAGATCCATAGAACTTCAGACCTCTAACTTATAAAGAGTGAGTATGATGCACTTGCTCTTTTAGGAGTGCAACTAGCAATATTCTAATTCAATTAATTTAGAGTGAAACTTATCTGTTTTAATTATTTTATGAGAAAAATATACTAATCTCCTTTGAGTTTTGCAAAACTTACGTTGATATCTAATTTTGAGTCTTGTACACTTTATTCCTGTTAGGCATATTCCTTTAGAAACATAATAGAATATTCCTAGAATATTTGTTTGTTAAGTCAAAAGTAAGATTTTCAAATAATATTCAATTACTACATCTTCCCAAATAATTGCAACCTCTTGGGAAACCTAATTAGAAATTTAAACAAAATATATGCATGTCCATATTTTTTTTTCTCTCATTACAAGCAACAAAATCCAAAGGAAAAAAATAAATCAATTTTTACCGAAGCGAATCAACAGTTGAGGTTAGATGACAATTCTCCAATCTACTTTATTTTATTCTCAATTTGTTGTATCTTATTTATCGTCAACATTTTTTATTAACAAAAAAATTCAGATATTTGCTTGCCACTTTTTTGGTTTATTTGTTAAATGTGTAATTCTTTTTATTTATTTGTTAGGTAGGCATGAATTTTTTTTAAACAATTGCTTTCTATTTTTTTGTTAATTTATTATACATGAACACAATTTTTAGGATTTTTTTTCCTCAGATATGAGCTCTCTTTTTTAAAAAAAAAGTAAAATACACTGATTTTCCCTAGATTTAAGCAAAAATACAGAGACCTCTCTTTTAGTTATAAAATATACACTTATGTCCAACTAACGGCCTTCCGTTAAAAATACTTTCTAATGCATTTTAGATTAGAACTTTAAAAGAACAAGAACGCTCGTTTGTATATAAGATAGTTTAAAATCATTTTTCATTTGGTCTCTAAGAAAAAAACTAAAAACCTTACCGTTCTACTCTTCGTCTTCTCAACTTGATAACCAGAATAAATTAAAAATGAGATTTTGAACATCCATCTCCTTTGGAGACTTTAGTTCTCAAAAGCGAGCTTCGAATTGGCCGGCTTCTTATTGAGTTAAACTTGGCCATTTAAAGCATGGTTGTCAAATCACGTTCAATTATAAGACTTCATTTTTTAGGCCATGGCAAGTCGGCAAGAATCCCCAGATTTTCTTGTATGATTAAATAAATTTTTGTTAGAAAGTCAATTTTAATTGATCTTTTTGCCAAATAAAATTAGAAGATGACAAAATTGTCGTTTGTGTGAAAGTTTGATCTCAAACAGTTTCTTTTGATAAAAAATTACCTAAAAGAGAGTTTAAATCCTAAAAAGGGTGTTTTTGGTGATAGTTGGCAAATAATGCCGTTGACTAGGAGGAAATCATAATTTTAACAAAAAAAAAACTAATGAAAAATTTAATAAATTTATGTATAATGTATTTCAAAACAAGTAATTTTTCTTGCATTCCTCTCTCTCACTCTCTTCTTAATATCTTATCCGTATAAGGAAAGAAAAGTCTTTTAAGCTAATAAAAGAATGCTTAATTAATCTATTTTTTTAATATAGAAAAAAGTGTGAGATGAGAGTGAAAGAAAAAAAGTACAAATAACATTACTCTTTTAGGGAAAATGTCGTCGTAGTTTTTAAAATTAGAAAGAATATAAGAGTAGTTTCTGAATATTTTTGATAACATTATTATATTTTTCCCTTATTTTATTTTTGATGGTTACCATCAAAATCTATTCTCAATTTTTAATATGTTTCCGATAAAATAATTATTTTTTAAAAAATTGAATCATCTTTTAATATTAATTTTTACCTTTAGGATTGATTTACAAATGAACTATATAAAATGATTTCTATTTTAATGAAATGAATATTTTTTAAATAAATAGTTATAGATTAAGCATAAAGAAAATGAAGTAAAGAACAATTGGAGCAGTGAGAATAATTAGTAGGAACTTAATTTGACATTTTTTTTACCTGGATGACCCTTTTTTAGTCATCTGAGGAGCATTGTCATCTCTCTTTTCTGTCCTTGCTTCTTCTTCTTCCTCTTCTAAACATGTAATTCATCAAGAGGAGTAATTAATGTATCTCCAAATCGAGTTAAAATTAAGGGATAACAAATGGGTTAATGTAATTTTTTTTCCATTTAACTATCATTTTAACTTCTTTATAAATATATCAACACAAAAAATACAAAATATAAGGCCATATATGCAGCCATAAACTTGACGGAATTAAGTGATTAAATTGTAATTAAAAGAAATACAAAGCCAAACCAAAACAACCAAAGTTATAGTTCAGAGAGATTGCATTAAATTTTTCTCATTAAGATTAAAGTTCGCAGAGTCTTTCAAGAACAAATGTCCAAAGAGCAGAAGAGATAAACTATTGGTAAGAAGTACTTTAGTAGCAGTACCTGAATGCTTTATTGTTGCCTCAGTGTTTGTAAAAGTTGCATATTCTTCCATTGATGACTCTGCAGGATCTTCGATTAATTTTTTTAATGAAATTGGATCGACAGAGAAATAAATAATTAGAATGGTGGGGGAACCTGTAGTGCCACACTAAAAGAATTGATCGTATGCAATTGTAAATTTATAAAATTAAATAATAGTGTTACAAAATTATTTCTATTTAGATAAATTTAATCCATCATTTATGTAAATTAGTATTATACTATCACCCATTTAAATATTATCATGTTAATAATACTTATTAAATTAGTAGAACTACCTGAATGATCTTCTACGTTGACTTTGCCCTGGTTAATTGCATTCTCTTCCACCGCCCCATGACCTCTCATCTTTTCTTCTATCTTTTTAGCTTTGCATTTATCATATGAAAGATTATTGAAAAGGTATTTTTATGATTTGTTCGTTACCAATTTTTCCAAAATTGAATGTTCCTGATATTAATGAATTGATTTTAATTTATTTACAAATAGATTTTAATATTTGAAAAACAATGTCAAAAATGATTTAATTATCATTTTTAAATGTATATTTTTATTTAAAATGTATTAAAAAAGGCACGAATTTCAATTTAAAATAAAAGTAGGTTTTGATATAACATTTATGCTTTGAGGGCAAAGTCTAGAAGTAGCGTCAAGGACAACATCTAGACTCCAGTGTAGAAATATGAATAGTCATTGACAATTCCTACATTGCTATTTAATATTCATCAATATTTTGAAATTTGATTTAGACATCAAATAAGAAAGACTATCGATTTACAATTTGAATATTTCAATCCCTTGAATCAATAGTTACACTGAATAATATTATAATTAAAAATATACAAATTATATAAATCTAATAGATAAATTAAATATTCACTTTCAAAATATAAATTCTAATCTATATAAAATAATAAATTTAATAAATAAAATTATCATAAAATAAATATTAAATATCAAATAAAAATAACACTTTTGTTAGTTTAGTAATAATTTTTTTAAAAAGATATTTATGGATTAAGCTTTTGAAAGTATTAATCCAATTTTGTAAAAAAGAATAAAAAAATTGACCAAAACAGTTGAAGTAGGACCAATTTTTTGATTTAATCCAATTACTACTGATTTTGTCTAACTTAGATTCCGTTTCGCGCAACTAACTGATAAGTTAGCTGATAGTTGATAAGTTATTTAGTAGCTGATAAGTTAATTGATAGTTGATAACTGATAAGTTAACTAAAGTATTTTGTAAAATTAGTGGTTGAATTAGCTGAAATTGTAAAATGACATAAAAGGACATATTAATAGAAATATATATATAATTAAAATAATTTATATTTATCTAAAAATTATTTTATATTAATATAATTAAAAAGTTTAAAATAAAAGTATAAATTTTAATATTTAATTAATTGTATTTTATAAACTTATATATTTATTTATATAATTTTTATTTTATTATTTATTAAAAAATCATAATTACTTAAAATATAATTAAATATATTTTTTAAAAATTACTTAAATTTATATTACTAAAGATATGGATTATAAATTAATAAAAAGAATGAGGATAAATTTTAAAAAATAGTAGTTTATAAGTTATAAGCTACTTTAAGTAGCTTATTAAATCAGAACTTATAAGTTATGAGCTATTCTAGGTAACTTATTAAATCAAAACTTATAAATTATAAGCTATTTATAGTAACTTATAAGTTAATGCGAAAAACACCTCTAGAGACTAGCTCATAACTTATTGACCAGGTCAATAAATTATAAGTTAACTTATTCATTGTGCAAAATGGAGCCTTATATTGATTCAAAGTAGTCTAACCACCTGATCAGTTTTAAGGGTCAATTTGAGCTATTTTAAACACCAGTCAACGGTTTGATCAATCCATCCGATCCAATTTTGCAATCATAGGTATTCATAAAGAGGCCAATGCAAGTGAAATTGAATTGACATATGAAATAAGGTTATCATAAGGAAAAGGACAAGGAAAAAAAAAGGAAGGAGGGAGGGCATCTAACATGGTTTATGGTATCGCATGCACTATTGGATCTAACGGTTCAAGTTTATGGATCTACTTAATAATGCATAAATTGAATAAAATCTAATACTTTAGAGTTACTGATGTGTTATAAGATGGTGTGTCTTAATTTTTTTAAAGGAGGAAATCTTATACCCTAACTATATAAAAAACTAGAATTATATTCATTTAAGCTAATAAGTCATTTAAATTGAAATAAGTCCAAATCAATTCACTTCTATATCATATGTGGAAATTTTGAATTTTGAATACAAAAAGAATTTATCATATCATATTTGACATAAAATACATGTTTTTTCAATAACTTCATTGACCCCTTGAAATCATTTTATTTATCATTATATTATTAAGATTTACGTATTTATCAAATTCAATGAATTTTAATATATTGTAATAATTATTTTCAAACATTGTATTTCATTTATTTGCATATTATTTCAAATCAGCTCTATTCAAAATCCAAATGATGAATTGAATTCAATTTTTAAAAAGTTACTTCGACACAAAGAATAAAGAAAATAACGTGAAGGGGAACAGTAAAATTTAATAGTAAGTAGTCACTTGAAACTCTTACCTAAATGATTTTTTGTTGCATCTCTTCCCTCATTTGGATTAGTCAAAGATGATGACTCTTCCACTTTATCTTGGTGAACCGCAGTCTGTTCCACTTCAATATGACCGTCCCCCTTTCCATTTTTGTCTGCTAAAATTACCATTCGTTAGAAAGTATACAAAATTATTCCAGCCAATGCATCTATCAGAGCAGCTACCTTACAAATATGTGGATACACCGGATGCAGCAATAAGTGGATAGATTCAAATGATTTGACTATCATTAGATCGAATTACAAAATTTAACTGGAAATTACTTTGTTAGGAACATTCTTTCTGGAATTGACAATAATCAGATATGAACTAGTCTTAAATATGAGAAGATTCATTATCACTTCAAGAGTTATTCAACTAGGTCACTTACTATCATTATTGGAAAGGATTTGAACCGTCATCGTTTATGCTTATTAATTAATAAGTACATTAACAAAACGTCACCCAATTTACATGTGAGGATTTTTCTATCCAATAGAAATAAATCACATTTTGAACTAATTAATATGTCAATTGTTTCTTTTTTACCTTTTTTCAAGATTGAACAAAGCTGGCATAAGGAATTATGCTGCATAATTAGAAACCCAAACTATCCTAAAATGCTATTAGTTTGTATGGGGTTAGGCTTCAGAATAAGTGATGATATTTATGCAACTAACATATCTATTTGAAAATTTTGAAAATAAAGCGTGAGGGCCATTTTTCTCTCAAATGGTGCAAAATATTGTGGCAAGTGTACAGACATCCTTTTTTCTTTCAAAAATAAAAAATAAAAGATAACTTGAAAGGAAAAATATTAGTAAAAGTTTGAACGTGTACCTGCCTGATCATCTTCATTTACCAGATTATTCAAAACAATTTCTAATGACCTTTTCATTGTATCACTGTGAGTAGCTTTTTCATCTGTCAATGGAGTTTTAGTATGCATCATTGTATTAAAGAATGTAAAAAATAATTTAATTAATCATTAGCATCATATAATCCATTAATTTCTTTCAATGATTACGAACTTAGAACTTCCTTGAAATTTTGTATGCCAATTAGAATTTTCATTTTTAATTTGACTAAAGTTATTCATGCGGATTAAATGTGATCCAATTTGTTTATTAGAAGGATCAAAATAAAATATTATATTTTAAGGAATTAAATATGGTCACTAGGGGCCATAGTTATATTTAAGCCTTTAATAAATAAAAAAACTGCTGAAATGTAAATTGAAACAAGAGGTATACCTTTAAGGTTGCTGACTTCAAATTTATGCTCTGCAAAGGCTGATCACTTGGATGGTAAAACACAGGAAAAATGCTGATGAAATTTGGAACTCCAAGGAAAGACATTATTCTCAATGACGGCAGTGTAATCTCCTTAAGATTCTTATGCAACGGATGATCTTCATGTTGGCACTGACCGAATATGGTTTTCAGTTCAGTTGCTCCCACTATTATCATCTCTTCCAATTGTTGAAGGCCCTTAGCAAAAGAGACTGGGAATATCCATTCCAAACTATTACAACGACGGATGGTAATGCAATTTAATTTTGGGAACATTGAACCATCACCTATCGTTTGATCATTTGCATCCTTTCCCTGCACTATACTGTTTTCATTTTCCCTTTCTCTCTGATCAGCTATGATGTATTTCAGTCCCTTGCAATCTTCAATCGTCAGTTTTTCCAAGAGCTCCAAACTAAGAGCTACAGACAATGTGAAGAGCGATGTCAATGCTGGACAAGAGAACACTTGCACGAACTTGAGATTGCGGAGGTTTAGATTCCCCACAAATAATACATTTTGCAGCTTGTGGCATGTCCATAAATCTAGTTGAATTAATTTCTGCAGAAAGGTTGATGGAGATGGACCGTGGCACAATTCTTTCAAACTAGCCATAGTTTTAAGTCCCAGCTTAACCAAATTGGAAAAGGTGGCACCTGTCTCAGATGAATGATTGGTGGCATCAAGAAGGCACTGTATCTCTGAACATGAATCTAGGTGAAGCTCAATCAATTCATTCAAGCCTCCAACTGCTTGTACTATGTCTGGAGTGATACTTTTGTAACCCCCTAGAACGTCCTGTAGATGAAGAATTTCTGCCCTTCGCACAAGATCCTTGAGTGTTGCACTTGAAGTGGAAGCATCCAAGCATTGAATATATAGACTTCTATGCTTCAAATAATCCTTTTCATTTTTTTCAAACAGCTCGTATAACTTGCAATCACCTCCTATTTCTATACGATACCTCTCCAGGTTTCTCAAACAACACTTGTCGTCGAAGAATTCAGTTATGCTCTCACCATCAACCTTGGCATATTTTTTAGAACGAGGGCTTTTAGTGAAATATAGTTCTTCGAGTTGAGAAAGTCTTCCGATCACCCCATAAGGATTCTTTTCAACTAAACAACCGAATAAACCCAACAATCTCAACTTCTTTAATCCTAGAATTCCATCAGGCAACTCCGTTATGCTACAATTCTCCAGCTCAAGAGTCTTGAGTCTCTTAAGGTTGCCTATGACGGATATGTCTCCCAAATCCCACAATTTTAGACGCAGAGTTTGTAGATTAATTAATTCTGGGATTCGCATTCCGGCCCCTATTGGCCGCCTTTCTCCATTAATTAGAGTTAGGACATGAAGAGATTCCATCCCTTTGAAAAATATATGACTCACATGAATGAAATCTACCTTTTTGTCCACAGTCATTACAAGAATCTTCAGTTCATGCCTATTCAATCGATCAAGGGTATTGAGTTCAGTGTTGATCAACAAATTTGGAGTTTTGTGAATCACATTTATATGAAGCCATAAGTATTTTACAATATCCTTGGACTTTATATCCTCCAACACTGCCTTGAAATTCTCTTTTAGCCCCATCACCACTTGAATCTCTCCATCGGCTATCTTATGGGCCACATCACGGACCAAGTCATGAATCTTCACCGATCCTCTTTCGAAAGAAGCATTTACCAACATACAAGAATCCGTCAACTTATTTTTAGCCCTATGCACTTGCAATCTTAATGTTCCATAGGAGTCATCATCCCCGAATATCCCCAAACCTATGCCATATCTGATTAAATCTTCCATTGGAATTTCACAGTCCTCTGGAAATAAGGAACATAACAAGAAGAGTTTCTTGGCCCTGTCATCCTTCAAATTATCATAGCTCAACTTCAAGCATGTATAAATTTTTTTCTCAAGCTCCTCATCAATATTAGCTAGAGGTTTAGAATGTTTCAAGGTTCTCAAAGCTTCTTCCCAAACTTGTAGATTCTGATTCTTTAGAGTGCTTGCCACAGCTGCAATTGCCACCGGTAACCCTTTACATTGCTCAGCAATGTCTTGTGCCACAGCCTGTAAACGAGTAGGAGGGTTCTCTTCAATTAGGCATGCATGTTTCTTGAATAGATTCCACGCATCCTCCTCCGACAATATTGATAGTTCAATCTGCAATTGACAATTCATAGAACGACAAACTTGTGCACTTCGCGTAGTCAAAAGAACTCTGCAATAACCTTGGTGGCTGCCGTCAGATGGAATACCAATGACATTAAAATCAAGTGCATCCCATACATCATCTAGGATTAAAAGTATCTTCTCCCCATAAGTCAATCTCATGTACAGTCTTTCTGCTCTGTTGGATTCATATTGTTCTTTGAACTCCAACCTTAAAGATTCGGCGATCTCTTCTTGAATCTTTCTTGCATCTGGAGGATTGGACACGACAACAAACACGACTTTGTCAAAAGTCTTTGATTTCATTACTTCTTTTTGAACTTCTTTTACTAAGCTGGTCTTTCCCAGACCACCCATTCCATACAGTCCAATTGTAAAGATCTTACTATCACTCAGTGCCTCCAAAAGTTGATGAAAATACACCTTTCTACTATCAAAGTACATAAAATCATTAGGTCTCTGGCCAGTAAGAGTAGGAAGGCGCGAGAAATAAGCGAACTCAGTATTTGCAAGGTGATCTACTACTTTCTCTATCTTCTTCGCCATTTTTTTGCCTACATGATATTGCCAAATGCAATTAGGACACCATCCGAGAAAATACTTTCTCTTCTGGTTTGTCTCCTCTTCTAGATCATCTGCCTCCTCTGTGTTTCTTTGCCTCTTCCAGCCATTTGTCAACTTCATCACTGATCCTTTTAGTATTATATTTATCATCTCTAGCACGCCGCAAGAAACCTTGGAACTTACCTTGTAGCTTCTTCTTTTCGGTTCCAAGGTCTTCTGCAATGTTGTTGAAGCAAAAGAAATAACCAGCATGACGTTTCACTGCACCTAATAAACCCTCTGCAGGGTCCTTTATAATCTCAGATGCAACTGAAATGCCAATCTGCTCCAAGGCCATTTCACAGATAGTAAAGCTGAGAGAAAGACACGATGATATATCTCTATCAATAATAAAATCATACTTTGCAGACATGACATCATATATAAGGACATAGAGTGTAGTTGTTTTGAAGGAATGAAAACATTTTTCGTATAAAAAATTTGTCATCTGCTGGTATTTATAGTTACAAAAAATTAAAATTGCAGAAAATGTTCTAGGTTGCCCAATGTTATATGTGGCATATTAAGGTGGAAAACTACATCCTCTGCTTCTTAAATAAGTTGTTTTTACTCATTACTAAGCAACATTATTTTGTTAATTGTAAGATATAAAGGTGGAATGAAAATCTTTTATTTGTACACACACAAAGGAGAGTTTTTTTTTTTTTGTCCACAGTAGAAGATGCTTTTCCAACAAAACAAAATGAGCCAATGACACACTTTGATTATTGGTTTTACAAGGGGCTCCACAAAAGTATAAAATTAATAAAATCTTCCAACGTATTATATTTGAAAAACATTAAAACAATATTTCAAGGTTCCCTTTTTTCTTTCCTTCACCTTTGTTTCCATCTATTCCTTAAAAAAAAAATACATTGTTTTTTTTTTTCTTTTTAAATCTCCCAACTCTATTTATGTTAGCGAAGTTAAGACAGATACAGTTCAGTACTTGCAATTTCAAATTGTATGTGTGTTTTTTAATTGTTTCTGCGCTCTCGCTTTTGGAATAGTAGCCGTTTATATGCCTACTGTATGTTGTTGTATTTTGAAATTCCAGAATTTATAAAATGTTCTGCTTGTTTTTGGCCTCAAAACATGAATTTGAATCTATTAATGGGTGTTTTTACTACGTTGCAAGTAGATAAGTCCTCGCAGCTAAGAGGCCAAATTCTGTTCTGGTCCAGTGTTGTTTTCTTAGAGTATAACTTCATTTATTTGGTGAAACTGTGAGATTATGTGTTTTCTCTTGCTCGACACGATGAAATTTTGTAGATTAAGATGTGATACAACTCAATTAGAGACTTAGATAATTCAACTGGTTATTTGAATTCGATTGCATTTATAACAATTGTTTTCTTTTCCTTTACTGGCATAGTAAATTGTGTTAATAAACTCTGTGTTGCAGGTGGAAGAAAATTTGGCAAAGCATATTTTGCTATGTTTTTAAATCGTGCTAGCTATATGCAGTTGACTGAGTGATCTTAGCTGATTTGCATGCCGTGGTTAATTGATTAACTTTGAGTTCAGTTGGTTAAAAGCGGATGAAAAATTTGTTGGTTACACATCTAAATCCTTGATATGTGTTTAAATTATTATTGATGTTCTAACATTAACAAAAGCCATTGAGGACAAAGCAAGAGGTTTATATTTTTGACAACTGCAATGTTACATACATCAAAAATAGAAATTAGAATTAGATTTCAAATGAAAATTAAAAACCGTCATTAAATACAAAATGATTGAATAAATTTATAAAATTCAATTCAATATTTATAAAATATTTAAATTTAATTTCAAATTCCATTTTTTATACTTATAATTTTATTTCTTTTGGCAATGTGTAGTTTTAACAGTCTAACTATTTATGTAAAGTGAATTCTAAGATATCCCTAGAAATTTAATATCCAGAGTGATGTGATAAAATATAAATTACTGTATGAAATTATTAAGTTATTATTAAAATTTTTATAATCTTATTCAGTGATCTGTATTTTATCACACCACCCCAAATATCAAACTTCTAAGGGCACCTTAGCAAACACCTTTATGTAAAAGTCAAGCAAAGTAAAGAATCTCGTATCATTGGTACCTTTGATGGAGATTTCAGTCAACAGTGACTACAAAACATTTCTGCTGCCCTTCTGTTTTTATCCGTTGATTCTTTGAAGCTGCTCGATGATGAGGGAACTCCAAAGAAGCACTTCGACTACTACATTAAGGAACAGAATTAGCCAATTCGGTAAACTTCAGCTGCTCGAATTACCTCTGCCTTCTGTAAAACTTTAAATTGTAATATATGTGCAAAATATAAAGGGTAAAATTCATTATCCCCGACGGACTATGCTTTAAAATTAATTTATCCTCTTAACTTTAGAATCCAACACTTAATCCTTTAAAATTTTAAATTAATTGATAATATATTAACTGTTAGTCATAACGAAATATTCAGATTTCTTATCAACCTTTTCATTATTCTTTTATATTAATTAGATAAGGTAACAAGCTTTCGTCACTAAAACAATTTAATTAAAAGTTATTATTTATTTAAAATTTTGATGAAGTTTAAATTCTTTCCATCACGGGAGTCATTATTTTTTTATTTGGAGCTTTTGAAAAAGAATTGATGGCACTTAAATTGTTTCGATGAAACTTGAGAGTTAAATTATGAACTTTCGACTGCAGCTTTTTTTTTTTTTTTTAATCTTTTCTATTTGTGCTATTTTTTGGATTTCTATAAGTTTTGATTTGTTTGTTTTATTTGTAATGAATTGAAAACGTTAAATTATAGATCCCAACTTATTCAATTGTAAAAGATAAGCTAAACGAGAATAAATCGAAAAGACAATTTGATATATAAAAATCCTCATTAATACAGAGATCAAGGATCATAGTTTCATTTTAATCAAACCAATAGGGATAAAGTGAAGGGTCTCAAAATTTAGGGGTGTAAAATGGTTTTAAAATATAGCTCAAACGGATATAGTGTATTTATCCGAATATAGGAGTTGGAGTGCAATTGTGGCCAGGAATTCCATCCGCCAAATGTACGTGGGGCATGGAAATCCTGGACAAATGGCAAGTTACTGGCCTTTGTTACAACATTTTGACCAGGATACGGTATTTTAGAAAATAATTTATCCAAATGTTGCGCTGCCAAAACTATTTACCAAAACTCTTAATTTATTTTTTTTTTTTGAAAAACTTAAGTCACGGGAAGGGGGGAGCCCGTGACCAGATTATATTTTTTATTAAATTTATATTTATTTTTTAATTAGAATAAAAAATTTCTTCCTTAATCGTTTTTTCATTTTATTTAATTTATAATTTTTTTATTTTTTTATATAATTTTATGAAAATATTTACTTATTTATAATTTCTTGCCCAATTTTTATTTTAGTTTTAATCTTGATTTAATTTAATTACTGATATTTTGAATTTTTTTATGATACTAATTATTCAAGGTTTTAAATAATAATCAAGCATGTAATTAATTTTAATAATATTATATAATATGTATAATATAATAAAATTGGTAGTTATGAAATAATCATTTATGTGTTTTATATCTACTAAAAATACTTCAGAATTAGTTAATTTTATCAATTAAAAACTTTATCGGTGAATTTCAGAAATTTGAACTTTGAAGATTAAACTTCGCTAAACTAATACTTACTATTTTGCTACCCTAATTAATTAAGTATTTTATCAAATGGTGTGATTTTTTTTTATTTTTACAAAGGAATTATAACAATATAATTAATTAATTTTTTAATAATTTCAGGAATTAGATTCAACACGTATTTAGAAGTATTTAAATATTTTTTGCATTATATATTTTTATTATTTATATAACATAAATATTATACATGATAAATAAAAAATAAATAATGTATCATAGTATTAGAATTCTTATTTAGCAATTTCTTAAAAATATATAATATACATGTAATTAATTATTTATAAATTAAATTATATCATATTGTGGACTAACACAATTTACTAATAGAATATTTACTTTGAAATGTAGATTATATTTTAATTCTATGTTTAGTTAAATATTTTTATCAATATATATATATATATATATATATATATATCACAATATGGTAAAATATTGTTTAATAATTCAATTTTTAAATTTATATATTCCATCTAATAAGTTTATAAGAGAATAAGTGAAAATCTAACATTAATTTAAATTTTAATTAATATGATGATATTTTGATAGTCACTAATTTAATTATATTATATATAAGATAATATTATAAGAATTAATATAATTATTGATTATTGTTTTAATCCTTGAGTAATTAGTATCAAAGCAACACTCAAATAATAAAAAAATAAATGAAATATTAGTTAGGTAAACATTAAAAACAAAACAAAAATAGGAGAATAAATTATAAATAGGTATAACTTTTAAGGAAATGATGTAAAATATCGTGTAAAAATAATAAAGTATAAATTAAATAAAATAAATAATATAAATTAATTGGATCATCGGGGTGGCCAGCGTGATCAATATTTTTCAAAAAAAAAAATCTTTAAGCATTTAGAGAAATGTTTTTATTGTACAAAATAAGGAAAATTTGTTTTGGCATGCAAAATGCTACATTTATTTCTATTATTTATATAATGTTACATTTACATGTGACAAGATAAAAAAATTAATAACGTATTTTAATTTTATAATTCTCTTTTAATATTTTCTTAAGAATATACAATCTATATGTAATTAATTTTTTTATCAAAAAAATTATTTCAAATAATGGATTAACATAATTTACTAATAAAATATTTATTTTTATGGTGCAGATTATATTCTAATGTCATGTTTAGTGAAATATTTTTATAGACATATATATGGCATCAGGATAAAATATTTTTTAAAAATATAATTTTACAATTTAAATCTTCCAATAATTAATTTTATAAAATAATAAGTCAAAATTTATATTCATTTAGATTTTACAAAACAATAATATACAGTATTATTAGAATTAATTACATTTTTATTATTATTTAAAACTTTGAATAATTAGTATCATATAAAAATTCAAAATGTCGACAATTAAATTAAATCAAGATTAAAATTAAAATTAAAATAAGATAAGAAATTATAAATAAGTAAATATTTTCATAAAATTACATAAAAAAATAAAAAAATATAAATTAAATAAAATGAAAAAAAGACTAAGGCAGAATTTTTATATTCTAATTAAAATAAATAAATATAAATTTAATAAAAAAATATATAATCTAGTCACGGGTGTACATCACGGGCTCCCCTTCCCGTGACTCAAGTTTTTTTAAAAAAAAATTAAGGATTTTGGTATTTAGTTTTGGAGGTGCAACATTTGGATAAATTGTTTTTTAAAATGTCGTATCCTGGTCAAAATGTCCCTTTGTTACCATACTTTTTAATGTAGATAATTACTCTGCCTTATCAAATTGGTCATTCAATTAGATTTTGTAAATTGGGCTTTTACGAGTCATTGAAATTTTTTTGTGTTTTCTTATTTAAATAAAGACAGTTAAGAAATAAATAATTTCTCATTGGATTTCAATATAAATTGATTTTTATTCAAAACAAATATAATTAAAATTTAAAATTTTTTTGAATTTTAATATTAAAAAATTATGTCAGTCTGAGATATTAATAAGTTATCTTAAAGGATTTAAATAAAACTTATTTTATATATTTATCTATTCACACATTGTAATGAAATTTACTTAATTTTATAATGTAAATTATTTTCTATAATTTTTAATATAAATAAATGTCTGAATTACTTTCAAAAATGCAAAAGTTGTGCCAATAGTAGAAGTAACCGCTAAAATAGTAATTTCTTGTTAAATAATTATTTTTATACCTAAATTATAATCAAATTATAACTATAGGTATCAATAAATTTAGTGACAAGCTAATGAAAAAATAACACGAGTCATTTGATTTATATAAAAATTAAATTTTTATAAAAAGTTGAATTTTTTAAAAAATAAATTACCTTATAAACTTGTTAAGAAGTATTCAAATAATTCAATGATTTTTTACTTTTTGTAAAGTTATATTTTTCGTACTATTTATATAAATCAAAAGACCCCACATTACTTCTATAAAGGATGTTTTCAAGTTAGCCGTTTTATTTTAAAGGGAATTGTTAACCTCTATTCTTCCATTTGAACGAAAAAATTATATTATTAATTTAATGATAATGAAATAAAATAATAAAAAATATTATTACCAATTTGTTACCACCATTAACTATTTCTATTAATGAAAATATTTATTGTAAAGATAAGATAGGATGAATAAAATTAATTTAAATATTTTAAGTTAATATCATCATATTAAAATTATTTAAATATTTTTTATTATTTTATTATCATTAAATTAGTAATATAATAAAAAAGTTTTTAACTTCCACACATATAGGCGTGAATATTAGCAATCACCCATTTTAAATATTTTAAAACAAACTAAAAATTGCCTTTAATTTTATTTTCCCCCGATTTTTTATCATGAACCTATAAGGCAAGGAATAGCAAGTTGGGCTTTATTCCTTTTTAGCTCTGTAAATATTTGAAGGCATTTTTTTAATTCAATTTTTTCCTAACCTCAATTGCTTGAAACACGTTAAAGAAAAAAAATTAAAAGCGAAAAAAAAAAACATTATTTTGGTAAAGTTATAGAAGACAATAAAGACCAAATGCATACGTTGCAATCATTATGCAAAACTAATTTTTTTTCACGAAATGAAATCCAGAAATTAAAACTAAAATTGCTGTCATTGAATTTATCGAATTAATTGTTTTCAACTTAATGTTTTTTTTTGTTTTTAAAATTTTATAGAGGAAAAAAAATGCAAAAAATCCCAACTTGTTTTTTATTCTATAAGTATATTAAAAAAAATTAGGACAAAAATAAAATTAAAGACAATTTTCAACCTGACTTAAAATGCTTAAAAAAATGGTTGAGCCAAAAACATGAAGTAATGTGTCAAATACATTTTTTCTTTTTTTTAAAAGTAAATCAGGTATTTATTTACATTAAAAATCATAAAAATAAAAAAAAAATGTTCACACCATTTGTTTAATAACAGTTTAGGAATAAGATAAATTGTCCTACTCTAAAATCAGGACACGCCACTAACTTTTTTGAAAACTTATAATAGTATTTATAAATTGTCTGATCCTTGATATCATTGATAGCAATAATCAAACTGAAGACATACGTAATTGAAGATAACGAATCTTAACATTTGAGTCAATCCATAGGTTATGTTCACACTATTAAATTAGGTTAATTCTATTAGAAGGTGTAAATAAATAAATAATAATTTTATAATTAATTCCTTTATGATAACTTCCTGCTAGTTTGTTAGATTAATGAAATTTTTTGATATTGAAATTAAAAAATATTAATTTTTTAAACTATCTCTGCTTTATATAAAACACAATTACATTAGAATCCAATAAAAAAATTATTTATTTGTTAACCGTCTTTGTTTAAATAAAAAAAAGCACAAATCAATTATAAAAACCAAATTTAAAACATCTATTCCACTACCAGTGATAAAAGCCAAATTTTAAACATCCATTCCGTGTATTATGTGTATGTTATTCAACAAATATCAAGGGTCGCTAATTGGACACGCATCCGGGCGCTTTACTCTTTTTAAGAAAATTGCATAAAAATGAAATTTGAAGTTAAATTTTAAATAAAAATTAAAAATTATTATTAAATATATAATAATAAAATAAATTTATAAAATTGAATTTAATAAATATAAAATAGTTAAAATTTAATTTTGATGCTCATTTTTGGTACGGGCAATATTTTCCCTCACACAACGGAGTACCGCAGATTAAGGAAATGTAATCTGTCAGTTCACTTTGATAGTAAGAGAGTTTTCTTAACTATTCTGGGTTTGAATCTGATGAAACTGTCCCATAAAAAAATTAAATTGTACTTTAAACAAAGAGTGGATCAAAATCGGTGATTATGAAAAGATATCGAAAACAAGAGCAGGACAGTTTAGTTTGCATATACCTCTTTTCCAAGAATTCTCCACCGATCGATGGTGTGTTGGACGTTGATCTCTCCTCCAAATTCTAACCGCCAGCACCGACGGCTAAGGGTTTTGGTCTCTTCTATTTATTCATTTATTTATTTAAAGTTGATCAAAGACGAAAAAAGAGAATTGGAAAACTTCAGGTGCTTCAACTGCAACGGTGAAGAATCAAAGCTGCGAGCACAATAAACCCGAAGGAAACGAAAACTGGCCACGCGAATTTGGCTGGCCGTTGTGATAACGCAGAACAGGAGGGCTTTCCTGTCAGCCACACAAATTCTGTTTTAGCGTAAATTTTACGCGTCGAGTAATATAATTATATTGATATTTCTTCTATTTTAAAAGTATATATTAATTTTATTATAAAAGTATATATCTATACTAATCTGCTTTTTTGAAATATACCCAATAGATATGTTGGAAATATTTAAATTAATTAAAAAAACATGAAAGAGGACAATCCTAAATAGTGCATTCATTGAAAGCGAGTCAAGCTGCAAATGTAAACTATTGGTGGCAGAGTTGAAATGGAGAAGGTGCAAAAGTAAAATTAGTTGAAAGCATTCGAGAGGTAACAATCATATTCTATTATTCTTTTTTTTTTTTTTTTTTGGTAGAATCATATTCTATTATTCACGGCATGTGGAAGTCAGTCCACCTGCAAAAGTCGGCCCACTTGTGGCTATTAATAGGTGGTTTTGTAAATAAAAATTACTATACAAATTTACATAGATGAAGAATATAAAATATATTATTTTAAAAAATAGATAACATATTTATATTTGTTATAATAAAATATAAATAAATTGATGAATAAAAGTTTGATCTTCCCCACCTTCTCTAAGAATTTACAACCAATGGAGCATAGGATTCACAAAGTATTTTATGGTTATGAATAAAGTTTAGAGTGGTTAGAGAAATCTAACTTGGTTAAATAAAAAATTTTACTGGGTTCACCCATTAAAAGCCCAATTCTAGTAAGTTAAAGATTTATACTTGCTGCAGAACATATTAGCCTACTAGGCATTTTTAGTCCATAAAAGTGATCATAAAAAATGAATTTAAAAATATAACTTTAAGTTCAAACTTAACCCATTTTAAATAAAATAAAATAAAATACTTAATTAATGGTAACCCATTAAAATATTTTATATTCTTCCACTTGGATAATATTAATTGTAATTAATTTATTTTATAAAATATTTTATTTTGAAAAATGAATCTTGGGCTGAGAACTAATCTTACATACATGTGGCTATAATTTTAAAAAATACACCACTCTAGAGATAAATGCCTAAAAATTTGATTAAGCCTATATAGCCAACGATACCTAATCATGGCGACAGTTACATTCTTTATTAATGTAAGATCTTCCATAATTACAAAATATCATAAACTATACATACTTAGTCATTGATGTAATAGTGTAGTATGAAAGATAACATAAAAAAAATTGTGATCAAATCATGCTTATCTTTCATGTTAGTCTTCGATGATTTCTCTAATAAATTCACATAACATGAGAAATCATTTGGGGATATACAAAGCCAAATTGTCTTACAAATCTCAGAATGGTATTGATTTTGAGATAAATAATTAAATTCAAGAATTAATGACTGACACTGAATCTTAACCCTCATAAAAATTATAACAATATTGGTAAATTATAATCAAATGATGTATGCATTAATAAGATAACATAAATTTATAATCAATGTACCAACAAGTATATGTGAAAATATAAGAAAAGGAACATATGAAAAATTACATAAAAGATAGTCATAAAAATAAAACTAACCTTATTAACTAACCAAAGACATTAAAAGAACCCACAATTCCCATGTTCTCAACATACTTTTAAAAAATTATAGGCCTAAGTCCTTTAGTCATGAGATTCGCTAGCATAGTATCTATATGAATGTGCTTTACAACTATGTCCCTTTTTTTCACAAGATCTCTGATTGTGAGGTATTTCAACTTTAAATGCTTAGATCCACTAGAACTTTTATTATTTCTAGTGAAAAAAATCCCAACACTATTGTCATAATAAATTTTTAGTAGTTTAGCAATAGAATCAACAATCTATAATCTTGAAATGAAAATTTTCAACCAAATAGCTCGTGAAGCAGCACTGTAATAGGCAATGAATTCTGCTTGCATGGTGAAAAAAGCTATCAATATCTGCTTAGCACTTTTCCAAGATATAACACCTCCAGCTATCATGAAGATGTAACTTGAAGTAGATTTCATATCATTGAAGCATATAGCAAAATCTGAGTTTGAATACCTAATTACTTCTAAGTTATCAACCTTTCTATGGACAAGCATACAACTTTTGATTTTCTACAAGTATCTCATAACTTTCTTAGCAGCATACTAATGATCTTTTCCAAGGTTAGACAAATACTTGCCAAGAACATCAACCACAAAGCCAAATTCGATCTGGTGCAAACTTGAGAATACATTAAACTTCTTATAAGGAACATTTTGCATTGACTATTTCTATATCTCATTTGTTGGGCATTGTTTATTACTAAACTTATCACCTTTCACAGCTGAAACATCCCCAAGTTTACAATTTTGCATTTCAAATCTTTCAAAAATCCTATCAATATATGTCTTTTGAGACAATCCCAATAAGTTACGAGTTTTGTCCTTGTGAATTTGAATACCCAAAACAAATGATGCCTCACTAAGATCCTTCATATCAAAAGCTCTACACAATATTTGTTTGGTATCATGTAGTAAAGCTAGATTGTTATTTACTAATAGAATATCATTAACATACAAGACGAGGAAAATAAAGTTTCTCCTACTGACCTTGATATAAATACACTAGTCAATCTTATTTTTTGTGAAGCCCATAAATGTAAACAACTCATCAAACTTCAAATACCATTACTAAGATGCCTGTTTCAAACTATATATTGATTTTCGTAACTTATACACTAGATGCTCAGATCCATTTATCTAAAAACATTTAGGTTGTTTCATGTAGACATCTCCTATAAGTTCACCATTCAGAAAAGTTATTTTAAAGTCCATCTGAGGAAGCTCCAAATCAAAATGTGCAACCAAGGCCATAATAATCCTAAATGAGTCTTTAGAAGATACTGGTGAGAAGGTCTTAGAGTAATTAATTCCTTCTCTCTAAGTGAAACCTTTAGCTACGAATCTTGCTTTAAATCATTCAATTCTACCAATTGAATCTTTCTTAGTCTTGTACGACAATTGACTGCAAATGGGTGTACACCCATTTGCAGTCAATTGTCGTACAATTTTACGAAAGCTCAATAAGTTTCCACACTTCATTTTTTATCATAGATTGAATTTCCTCATTCATAGCATTCAACCACAAATCAGACTATTGACTGTTCATTGCTTGACTATAGGTAGTTGGATCAATAATATCCCCAATGTTATATTCACTTTCACCAAGATAGATATAATAATCATTTAAAATTACTACCCTCTTTTGTCTAACTGACCTTCTAATAGGGATCTGCTTTACAGGTTAAAAAGGTTATTAGTTTTCAATGGGAATAGCTGCAACAGGTTCTACAATTTGGTCACGCTCTACATTTTAATCATTTTATATCTTAATATGAACAGATGGAGGTATAATAGTCTGACTAGGTAAAACTAGTGGAATGGTAATAGAAGTTAGATCATCTTGTGTTTCAAGGTACCTTGGATTTGGTGGCAAATCAACAACATCAAGTGCAAGAAATTTTGCAGTCATGAACTCAACTATTTTTGTACCTTTTGTAAAGCAATAGAACTTACATCTTTTTACATGATCTAGATATCCTATGAAGTAACAACAAACGGATCTTGGATCAAGTTTCTTCATTGATGGATCATAAATTTTCACTTTAGAAAGACAACCCCAAACTTGAAAATGATTAAGGCTAGGTTTTCTACCGGTCCAAAGCTCAAAAGGTGTTTTAGGTATTAACTTGCTAGGAGCACAATTAAAGATATACAAAGTAGTTTTAATGGCCTCATCCCAAAGAAATTCAGGTAAATTTGTTCCACTCATCATGCTCCTCATTATGTCTTTAAGAGCCTGATTGTGCCTTTCAACAAGGCTATTTTGCTCAAGACTACCAGGCATGGTATATTATGGAACAATTCCACAATCTTGTAAAAATCTAGCAAATAGTTCATATCATCAAAATCTAGGAAAGGAAAAATATTCTTTTTAATTAAACTCCCCACATGTTCCCTAGATATATGTCTCAATCTTTTATACCATGACATTAATGATGTTTCCTTAATTCTAGGCCTTTTTGAAACCACATTTTCAACATTTAAAGAAATATAAGGACTATTAGAAGCTAATAGTAACCTATATAAACCATTATCAAGAATACTAAAATCAATGGACTCAGAATGCAATAAAATATCAATTTTTTCATTTCCAAAAATAAATTTTTATCCAAGCTTATCCAAAAGAGAAATTAAAATTAAATTACATCTAAAATTAGGAATATAAAAGACATTATTCAATGTAATCTAAATAGAGTATTCTAAACATAAAATAACATCTCCTATGCATTCAACTGCAACTTCAAGATCATTTCCTACTCTAAGCTTGAACTCTCTCTCACTTGGTTTCCCCTTACTTATGAACCCCTGTAAATTAATTGCAACATGAGTTGTGAAACCACTATCAAACCACCAAGAATCTATAAGGACATAAACTAAAGTTGATTTAAAGCAAGCTAAGGATAGGAGTTTACCATTCTCATTTCCCTTTTTCTTTTCTAATCAAGACTTGAATCTATAGTATGTTGAGAATTCGGATTATCACATGCAGCGGAATTTTAATCTTTTGATCCGAATTCTACATAGGATCCATGCAAAAAGCATAAGTCAATGATTAGGGTTTTACCTATTGGGCACTCGTGTTTCTACTGATCAAAACTTGAGAGCGGATGAATCAAATGCCGGCCGGAAGGTACAGCGTCTCTATGGTATCCACACGGAGTGAACAACGACCTCTCACCCTCCACGCGTCTGCTAGGATGCGTTTTTCTCTCTAAGAATTAGGATTGGATGTTTTCTAAGTGATTTAGGGTTTATATGGAAGCTTAAAACGTGATTATTAAGTGCTGCCCTCAAGTCCCTTTTTATAGAACTTAGGCAAGCCATAATCCTAGTCCTACTAGGATAATGCTTCCAAAATCCTAATCACACTTAACAACTCATCTTATCCTTATCCTAGAGATAATGGGAAGAGATAAGACTTATCTATTAATTATCTAATATTAGATAATGATATTATCTCATAATATAAATATCTTAATATTAGATAATTGCATATAGTTATCAAATATCAAAATAATATTATCTCATAATATATTTATCTAATATCTGATAAGATAATTACTTGATATTACTTTAATATCAAATAATATCACATAATATATATATATATATATATATATATATATAAAACGTGAATTTATTATTCTTAATAATATATATGCACGAAAATAAGTCCAATTAATTAGATATTAATATAATTAAAGTCCAATTAATTATTGTCTTATTCCTACTCCTTTTGTGTGACCCTGTAGGTTCTTACTACGTTGACAATGACTTATTATTGAGCCATAGACAGCGAGCGGTATCTAGCAATACATCACTGCCACTCAAGTAGTAAAAATGTCTGTGATTCGACATCCACCTAATACATGATCAACGTTTTACATCATAACCCTTTTGTAATAATATCCAAATTGAACTGGAGGCATGGAATGTGTCATCCTCGTCAATGTTCAATTTATATTTCTTGATACTGAGTAGACTTAAAATAAATAATTAATATCACATATTAATTCAACTGAGCATGGCCATGCATTTCTAAGTCTCACTCAATCAAGGGGCCCAAGGATATTTCTCTTTTATACAAGAGTAACAAAATCCCATTTACATCACTCACTTCCCTCTGTATGATTTATGACACACACAATCAATGCCCTACTTGTCACCTGATTAAAGGTGACATAGGATAATATTAAAGTGAGTAATTCCTCATGTAGGGAACCGTAGTGACTTCAGGTCAAAGGTTTATGCGTAGTTGTGATCATATGAGAATAACTTATGACACGTTTATCCATGCAATATTCTCATAGTGGGTCAGTCCAGTACATTGTTCACTAGCAATGTACTCATGTATTGACTTGATATCACATATCCATGATTCGTAATCATCAGTCACTATACATGCTAGTCTCGATGTATTATTACTATCCTTTTTCATAATAATACTTGACTAGGGGCATTTTAGGAATAGCAAAGCTATTCCAAGGATAATTATTATATTAAGTTATAAATTACGCATAATAATAATAAAAATAAAATATAATAATTAAATTGCCTATAACATAATACATTGTATATAACTTCAATCATCTATATGATTGGTTCTAGGACATACACCAACATAGTAATCATTCCTCTCGTGACCTTTCTTATGACAATGATAACACTCTACATTCTTATGAATGGAACCTTTAGGGCCTTCCACTTATGGTTTATGATTGATATTATTATTATTACCAAGCCTCTAGGCCTCTTAAGATTTAGAAGAATTGTTCCTTGGAGCATGTGATTTAGGTTTCTTTCTCTTATGGGTTAGGCTTTGGTTGGTAAGGATTTTGATTAGATCAAAAAATTTATTTCATTCTTTTCTTTCTTCAATTTTTCTTCCTCAGCAACATACTTAGTGATAAGTTCGTTAATAGTCCAGGATGTATTCAAGGTATTATAGGCTGTCTTGATTTAACTAAATTCTAGAAGTAAGGAATTCAAAGCATGTGGGACAAGAAAAGTATCTGGTAATTTAATTTTTAAGTTCTTCAATTTAGTTTAGAGGTGAACCATCTTGATAATAAACTCTCTTACACCATTAATGTTGTCATACTTCATGGTCGTTAGTTCCTTCATCAAACATCCAAATTCAACATTATCAAATACTTGATACCTTTGACTTATAGCATCTATAAATTCTTTGGCCTTGGTTGCATCTACCAATCCACCTAGTAAATGTTCGAGTACAGATCTTTTAATTGCAATGAGGTTAATACTATTAGATCTCTCTCATTTTGTATAGTAGTCTTTTTACTCTTAAATACTTTCAAGAATGAGTGGTGGCGATTCTAACTCACGTAAGGCTAAATTAAGATCTATAATACTAAAAGTAAATTCTATATCCTGCTTCCACCTTTTATAATTTGTACCATTTAACAATTCAATAGTTGCAGTGTTGTTCTTCACTACAAAAGAGATTGTGAAAGAACAATTAAAGATGCAATGTGTTAGTTCTAAGTATTTTAAATTTATCCATAATTATATTTAAGAGTATATAAAATATCACTACATTCTTCCATTTGAGTAGAGAATGTAGTGTATAAAAGATCTTCCTAAAAATTGAAGTCAACCAAGATAATATATTATTATTATTATAAAATTACCCCTTTTAGGTAGGTAAATTTTATAATAATAAAATAAATTTAAAAATAATATTTTACTTTAATAAATTAATTTCTAATCATATCATACAATAACCCCCTTTGGGTAAGTTATTATATGAAATAATTAAAAATATATAAGCTCATTTTTAATTATAACATACACTTACACCCTTTGAGCAGATAATTATGTGAAATAATTAAAAATAATCTTGTAAATATTTATCAATAACTCGAAGACTTTTAAATTAAAATAAATAATTTCACTTTGGTGATAATTACCCATTTTAACCCATAAGTCCTCCAAAAGAATTGGGATATTTAAATTAAACTTAAAACTATAAATTAAAATAAAACATGACCAGTCCATTAAGTTATGCTAAATAATATGCATCAATACTGATCATAAAAATTATATTTCATCACATTACAATCTCAATCAATTTTGGTACAAATTAAAAAAAAAATTGAATTTTCCTAATTTCATACTAACTTCTTTAAGAGAGTATAAATTTTGGGATTATAATTTTAGGAGAGTGAAATAAACTAATATAAATATAAAAAAATATATTATTTTTTCAAAATTTTCATGATTTTCTTTTACTGAAAGTATACATATATAAATACACATATTTTAAAGAAATATAAATATATATAATAAATATTTATCATAACCAAAATATGTATATTTATACATATAAGATATGATGCATGGACCCACACAATGGGTCACGCATGCACAATGATTGGCATCTTCAAATTGAAGATGCAACGCATCTGTCCAGGTAATGAACCTAAGCAATTTTTTTAAAACTACTTGCTTGGAATAACCGTACATGGAAGTCCAATGGATTTAAGCCCCCTAGTTTGAATTCTTAAGTGTTAGAAATCCACACTCTGGATTGGACTGTACTGCCATAACTTTCAATTTCCAACTATAATCATCAAGTTCCCCATCACCTTGTGCAGCGGAAAATTACAAGAACTATGATATTCACTATATTAATTGACAGCCAAAGGTTGAATACAAAACTGAAAAACTTAACTATATCTATTAACAACAAATGAATCGATATTCAAGCTCGATAAATGACTAAATATCATTGAAACATATCAACAGACTAGATTAACAAAAGAATGTATTTTCGAGTAATACCCAAAAACATGAGTAAGAAAAAAAATGTACAATTAAAATAAATGATAATTTCAAAAAAAAATTATCAAACCAAAATAGATTATAATAATCATCTAAAATATAAATCATAAAGAAAACATATATTTTAATTCTAAATCTAATATAAGTGGCTCTGATACCAAATGTAAGTAAAAATTATTCATATAGGATAAAAGCTTATATAGATCAATAATATAAAATATATGATTTCAAAAAATAGATAGCGTACATATATTCGCCACAATAAAATATGAATGAATTGATGAACAAAGATTTAATCTTTCATATTTTCTCTACAAATTTATAGTCGATGAGGCACTAGGATTCACATAGTATTTGGTAATTATGAATAGAGCATAAAATAGTTAGGAGGATCTAACCTAATTAAATAGAAAATCCTACTAGGTTTACCCATCAAAAGCTCAATTGATTAAAGGTCTACACTTGTTATAAAATATATCAGCCTATCAAGATTTTTAATCCATAAAAGTGATTAAAAAAAAATGAACTCAACTCATTTTAAATAAAACAAAATAAAAGACTCAATTAATGATAGTTCATTAAAGTATTTTATAAGTTTACTTTCAAATAATTATTCAGGCTTACATCTGAACTGAGAAAAATATCAAAAGTGGTTGTGTGCCACTGTAACGCAATGAGGCAAAAAGAAAATTTTGATATAGTTGGTGAGATACATGAGGTTCCATCAGTTAAAAAAAAGTTATTGAGCAATATTTTATAATAATGTGTAAGAGAAAAATATAGTACATTTATATTTTGTAAAAATTATTATAATTATACAATAAGAGGAGTTTCTCTTGTTTCTTCTCCCTCTTCACAATTTTTTTATGCTAATATTATTAATGAATATATTGGTTCTAACATTTAGTATCAACTCTCAATTATATAATGGAAACAAATTCAATCCAATTACGGCTTCTTAAATTTAGTGGCAAAATTTTTAAAAATTAAAGTATCAAGATGAAAGCATCCTTCAAATTCTAAGATTTGTGAAATTTGGTGGAGAGTGTTTATTCAAAGGTAAAAGATTAACAAGAGTTTGATGTATTGGAGAAAAATAAGAAAGATGCATTGATGAAAAGTTAGAAAATATATCAAAAGGTACTGTATGCGATCTTTAAAGCGGTTAAAGAATAAATATTTGAAAAAATATATGAAAAAATATCATTTACAAACATATTAAAAGAAACATGAGATATTTTATAGAAATCCTACAAAAGTTATAATCGTGTTAAAAGAGTGTAATTACAAATACTATGAGGTGATTTTGAGTTTTTAAACATAAATAATTTAAAATCCATTCTAGCATATTTGATCGAGTTTAGATTATTGTTAACCAATTGAGAGTTAATGATAAAGATATTTCAAATATCAGAGTTGTAGAAAAAATTAGGTGATCATTAACTGTAAAATTTAAATATATTATTGTAACAATTAAAGAATCATAAGATATATCATCTATGTCAATGGATAAGTTAATTAACTCATTATGTTCACACAAACACTAAATAAGCAAAAAGGCCACTATCTCAAATTCTAAATAAAATTTTCAAAATAGGGTAGTTCAACAAGATTGTAAAGGTTATTAAAGTGATTAAAGTTGTGGAAGTTATTAAGATGGTAAACATGGACGAAGACGAGAAAAAGGTATTGAGTTTGAACAAGATAGTAATGAGGAATTCATTTAAGTGTTAGGCTTAAATTAATAAAAAAAAAAATAAGGAGAATTATTTGGCCTTCGAAGGGCTGTCAAATTTATTAAATCCATTATCATTAATTAAGCATCAATGATGAACCAATGAATCAAGTTACGAATCCCTCTTGAACCACAACTATTCTCACTATAGTTTTCTCTACACTTAAATTAACGTTGTTTTTCTTTGGCAATTATGTTTTTATTTACATATTTTCTGCGTTTCAATTGAAAAAAAAATCCCTTTTTCTCTCCTGCAATCTGCTACTTTGTAAACGGATTAATTAGTTTATTAAAAATTAGATTAGAATCCACGTAAACTCTCTAGTACTATAAATTTTTTATTAAAATAATTATTTTACATTTTTGTAAATTTGACTCGCATTTCAGGGGAGAGCCGGGGAAAAAATTAGAGGGAGCGACGAAATTGCATTTCTCTTCAAGTCTAACGTCTTTTGGCATTTCTATCTAATTCAATCCGCGTGGCTATTGAAAAAATAAATAAACAATAACTAAAATTATAAAGAAAGAAAGACTATAGAATTTTCCCGGAAATTAAATTTCTAAGAAACTTAAGTCAAATGGAAAATGGAAAAGAGATGTCATCAGTGATGTCATGGAATCATTTTAATCTGTTTCATTTTTCCCCCCTCTCTTTTAATAAATGGTTATGTTATGAAACGTTGAGAAGTGAGAACAAGGTTCATGTAATCTGCTACTATAAATTAGTTTATTAAAAATTAGATTAGAATCCATGTAAACTCTCTAGTACTGTAAATTTTTTATTAAAATAATTATTTTACATTTTTGTAAATTCGACACGCATTTCAGGGAAGAGCCGGTGAAAAAGTTAGGGAGAACGGCGAAATTGCATTTCTCTTCAAGTCTATCGTCTTTCGACATTTCTGTCTAATTCAATCCGCGTGGCTATTGAAAATAAATAAATAAATAAATAAAAACTAAAAAATAAAAAGAAAGAAAGACCCTAGAATTTTCGCGGAAATGAAATTTCTAAGAAACTTAAGTCAAATAGAAAATGGAGAAGAGATGTTATCAGTGATGTCATGGAATTATTTTAATCTCTCTCTCTCTCTCTCTCTCTCTCTCTCTCTCTCTCTCAATAGATGGTTATATTATGAAATGTTGAGACCAAGGCTTATGGCCTAACATGAGATATGGTGGTCTTAAGCCAAAATTTGAGTTGTGAAATATGAGGAAAAAAAAGATGAGTTAAATACTAAATGTTTAATTTTTTAGAATATGTGTGTAAAGAGTATAAGGCATATTTTGAAGAGATAAAAATAAAAAATTCTTAAAGGGTAGAAGGTGAATCAAGAGTCAAAAAATGGATATATTCATATTATTTAATGCTTATTGATCCAAATGTGACATGACTTTGAATATGATTATTCGTAAATGTTCTTGTATGATACTTCGATAATAGTTTGGTTATGTTTAAATTTTAGTATTGTTGATTCATAAATATTGATATGCTTAATCATAATATAAATTCTAAAAGGAGATGGCCCAATGAGTAAGTTATTATATATTATTATTATTTTTATAAATTATTCATTCACTAAATTGTGAATTCACTTCTTTATAATTTATTTTGCAAATTTTTAAATAGAGTCTTCACTTTCACCTCTTTGAAACTATCTTTTATGGGAGTTCATTATTGGTAATATAATAGCATGGAATTTTATATATAATATATCTGGGGCCTAATTCTATTATAGACTTAGGTAAATGGAATATCAAAATCAAATTCTCATGAATTATTTAGACTAGTTTATCCTTTTTAGGAGAATTATAAGGAAATATAACTTTCTCATTTTTTTGTAAAACTCTTGATGAATTCAGATAAATATTCCTTTTTTAAATTGCCATCTTGTTATATATGCATTCCACATTGTGAGTTAGAAAATGACTAAATAATTGAAACTAGGCCAATGGAAATTAGAAACGGGTGCCACACTGATCTCGATCGATTTAGGATTGTAATAATAATTTTTTATATTCATTATTTCAATATATTAACATCATTATTTATTTTATTTTATTTTAAAATAGTAAAAATTATTTTAAAATATCATAATTATAAAACTATTTAAAATACAAATTGGCAACCTCTAATTAAATAAATTTTTATATATTTAATTGATTCATGTTATTATAAAATATAAAAATTGATTTTAAAACTCATACATATAGGATTAAAAAAATAAAAAATGAAATTAATCATAAATTATTCATGATAATATATAATTATTTTTATTATATATCATTATAATTGTTTCTCATTTTATATCTCGTTTCTTTGTCAAATCAAATAAAAAAGACTTATATTAAATGATGGATATACAAAAGAGTGAAGTAGTATATTATATCAAATTATTTATAATTAGTGTAGTTATTTTTATGTTATAATGAGTATAGATCTAAAATTGAAAATTTATGTTGTACAATGCGATATATGAAGTATATTAAAATTTCTTTAATTAGAGATTACATAATATTTTTTTAAATAGTATCAATGATAATAATATTTTTAAATTATTTTTATAATTTTAAAATAAAATAATTGAATAGTGATATTAATTTATGAAATTTAATATAAATTTATTAGTATAAAAAATTATATAATATCTTAAATCTAAAATCATTGATCGGTGATTTCTGAAGGCTAAGACAGGCAAAGAATGATTGCCTGGTTGGGCTACAACTCGGATGAGGCCCAAATTCATTATTACAATTCCCTTTTTTTTTTTTTGGGGGGGGGTTATTTCGTAAATATTTAACCTCAAATTTTCCGCATTATATAAATACAGTAACTTCTTTGTTTTCCTTTGATTTTATCTTAATTTATCTTCCTGTTAGAGCGTAAGTAAAAGTTGCCACCCGGTTGGATAAAAATCGTGACATAGTTACATAATTAAGTCAAATTCCGTCGATTTGGTCTTGATTGGCAAACCTTTTAATTGGGAGAGAAAGGCTGATTCCAATTAAAGGCTAACCACCAACGTCGCGAATGAAATAATTTGTCTCCCATCCCACCTGGACAAAAATTTTGGCTCCGCTGTGTTTATTATACTATTACTAAATAATTGTGAACAATTGAGAATTAGTATAAGATTTAGGATTTAGGATTTAGTTTAATTGTGCACATTATGCTATTATTAAAAATCTTTTTTGCTTTATTTGATATAATCTAATAAGTTAAGTAATAATTGATAGTTAAAAATTTATAACTAATAACTAATCAATTATTTGATTACATTAGAAGTGTAAGCAAAACTAGCTGAAAAATATAAAATAACATAAAAATATATATTAATATAAATAAATATATTAATTAAATTAATTTATATTTATTTTTAAATTAAATTATATCATTATAATTAAAATATTTAAATTAAGAATATAATTACTTAAAATTTAATTAATTATGTTTATAACATTATATATTATTTATTTATTATTCAAATAATAATATAATAACTTAAAAGTTAATTGATTATATTTTATGACATTACTTATTCATTTACTTAGTTTTTTCATTTATTTATATTGAATCAATGAAAATTTGTCAAATATTTATTTATATAATTAGAATATAAGTTATAATTTAATTAAAAGAATGTGAGTAAATTTGAAAAGATCTTGAAAAGTTATTAATTTGTAAGTTCCATTGAGAAGCTTTTTAAATAAAAGTTTATAAGCTATTAGCTTTTAATATATTATATATCTCTAAAAATTAGTTTATAACTTATTAATTAAATTAATAAATTATAAATTAACTTATTTATTGTGTCAAATACACACTTTAACTTCATTAGTAACATGCATTATTTTTAACCATTTATGTCATATATTTTCCTTTTTTTAATAATAGGACTGATCAAGATACTAGTTATACACACACAAAATTCTAAGATTAAATTCAAAATATGAAAGAAGGCAAGATTTTTGAACAATATCATATGTTACATATTCTTGAACTAAATACTCTCTGCCATTGCCATGTATTTGAATCTTATTGTTAGAGATCTCAAAACATTTCTATAAATACAACTCTAAAAATTCAAAAAAAAAAAAAAATGGTGGCATGGATGCCCAAACCTTAATTAGTACAGAGGAATTTGTTATAGTCTTGGAGATACGTAATTACCCAATGAATTAGCTGATATTGACAAGGTAATTAATAATTAATAATTTGATTGACTATATTTAAAATATTAAGTAAAACTAAATATTAAATTAATTAAAAAATATTAAATAACATAAAATGATATATTATAATAAATAAATATATGAATCAAATTAATCTATTTTTATTATGAGATCAAATTATATTGATGCAATTAAAATATTCAAAATAAGAGTGTAATTATTTAAATTTTAAATAATTATTTTTTATAATATTACACAATTATATATTTATTTACCTACTTATTTTTAATTTATTTTTATCAAATTAATAAGCATATATTAAATATTTATTTATTTATGATATAGGCTATCGTTTAATTAAAAAAATGAAGGATAAATTTAAGAAAAAATATTTCAAAAATCTATTAGCTATAAGTTATAATTAATTTTGTGAAATTTATGAAAGCAAAGCTCATTCTTTTCAAATAATCTAGGGCAATAAATACTTTTAGAGGGTATTTTATAGTATATGTTTGACATAATAAATAAATTAACTTATAATATATTAATTTATGTTATTTTTGGTATGGTGGAATGGAAAAGAATGGAATAGAATGAGCATTGTATAATCATATTTGGTATGATTTCGAATGAAATAAATATCCCATTCCATACTCATATTTGATACAACAAATATTATAGAAATTGAAAATATTTAATTTTAAATTTTATTATTGAAAATATAATTTTCAAAATATTTGAATGAAAAAATATTATTTTACTATTTACTAATAATGAGTAATGTTAGAATATATGAAAAAATATTGAGAGATAAGGATTAAAAAAAGTAAGTTTTACAGGGTAACTTCTAACTTATAAGCTAATATTTTTTAAATTTTTTTTCAAATTTATCACTTTTCTATTAATTAAATGATAGTTCACATCCTAGTTCTATAAATAAATATTTGATATATCTTTGTTATTTCAATATTAAAAAATAAATAATATATGGTTTCTTAAAATATAATTAATTAAAATTTATATTATTATATTATTATTTCAAATAAAAATTAAATACATAATATTATAAATATAATTAATTAAATTGTAAATAATTATATTCTTATTTTAAATAATTTGATTGCATTAATATAATTTAATCTTAAAATAAATATGAATTAATTGAATTCATATATCTATTGACATTAATATACTACTTAGTCGCCCTATAATGCATGGGTAAATATTTATTTAATAATATAAAATTATAATTATATGTTACTTGTTTACAAAGAATATTAGATAAAAAAATTAATATACAATCAACAACTCTAAAAGATATTTTAGAGTATGTGAAATAATAAAAGAATATGCCTAATGAAATAAACCTTAAAAAATATATGTTTTTGTAATTTTTATACATAAAAAGTTTGACAAACTAATGAGAATGAATTAAGTTCTAAATCTTTAAAAAAATAGAAATTCAATAAGATAAAGCATTTATAACCAAAAATGAAAAATCAAATTAGAATAGTAATAGTATTAAAAAAGCAAAATAAACTGTAAGAAAAAATCTACATAGTAGAAGTATTACTTAGTAGTTATAAAAAATTAAAAGTAATAAGATCTCATAAAAAAGATAAAAATAAAAGTTTTCATATTAAAGAAGATGATAGCAAGGTGTAAAGAAAAAAAATCAAATATAAATATAATTTGAAGAGTTTTTTGAGAATTTCTTTATGAGAATGAAATGATTTAGTATTTATAAATTCTAGTAATAGATAAAAAAATAACTTAAATTCAAATTTTTATTAAAAATTAATTTAATATTAAAAGATAAATAAAAAAATGACAAATTATTACGTAGCAAATTACAAGAATGACACTTATAATAAAAAGTAAGAAATATCATAACTAATATATAATACTAGTTAGTCATTTGTGTCACGTATGGATAAATATTTATTTCAATAATATAAAATTATAACTATATATTAATTATTTACAAAGAAAATTAGATAAAAAAATTAATATACAACTAATGACTCTAAAAAATATCTTATAAAATAAAATATTATAATTTTATTACATGTATATTATTAAATAATTAAAATTAATATTATAATATAATAAAAAACTAAACTTACGAATTCTTTTATATATATTAGATAATATAAAATAAATTAAAATTTTTTTCTTACTTTTAAATACTTATAAGTTAAATCAAAGTATTTCAAATTGTTCTAAATATATACTACATTCTTTAAAAAAGAATTATTTATATCTCTACGATCCTAAATCATAGATTTGCAAGTGAAAAATAATTTCATCTAATAGAAAATTTTCTAAATCATAAGTATTCTATAAATAGTACAATTACGGAACTTCCAAAGAAAATTTATGAGGGAGAAAAAAAGAAAAATTCAAGGTAAAATGGGGGAAGTAAAGTAGGAATGTCAAAAAAAATTCTTGAAAAATAACCAAAAAAATAAAATGTTTATGTAAAAAGATAGTTAAAAGAGAAGTATTTAATAAAATAAAAATTAAGAGAACTTTAAGGAAAGAAAAAAGTTATCTCGTCATTCATTTAATTTAATATTCAAATAGATAATTAATTTTAAATTTATTTTACCAAAAATATTGATTTTAAATTTAAACATTGTATTAATTAGATATTATTAAAATAATAATTATTATTGATATCAATATTTAATAACTTAATTTATGATAAGCCTAGATTTATTTAATGGTAATAATAAACTTTTGAAATAATAATTTTATATTATAGATAATTTATTAAATATAATCTACAAATTACTACCTATTTGTTGACTAAAATTTAATATATAAATATCAAATATTTTTTATTTTTAATTTATATGGAGGAGAGGAATAGCTTTTGATAGGAAAATAAAAACACTAGTAAGAAACTCATATTTAAGTGTTTTCTAAAAGTTGCATTATAATATAAATTAACAAAAACAAGCTTCTTTCAAAATTTAAAAAAATAAAAAAATTATATAAATATACAATAATATCATAGTTCGCTATTTTCTTAAAAATTATGACTAATTATGCTTATGAAGCCACAAATTTATATAAAAAAAGTGATAGTGAAATTAAAAATTTTAATATAATTATAAATATAAAATAATTTGATTGAAGTTTAAGAAAAATATGTTAAGAATAAAGATAAGAAAAAATATTAGAAAAATAATATAAATATTTAGAAAAATATTATGAAAAAATTAATTAATTAAATTATGAAATAAAAAAAATCTACAATTATCATTATAAGAATTCATCAAATAAAGATGAACCATTATATTATTAAGTAAAAAATGTTGTCCAATGCCAAACTTAAACTTTTTTAAAGAGAAGATAATGTTGACATGAACAGACTTTCTAAACTTTCTTCAATGATTATAAGTGGGGTTGTTAATTTATATATGCGGATAAATAATGATTTTATCAAATACATATAAAGAGAAAGTACATTGTAGATGAGAGTTTACAAATTTTAAATTGAATCTAAAATCTGATGAAGACAAGAATTAAAAAATTGTATTTAAATTAAATGAAGATAAAAAAAGTAAAAAAAAATAAATGAAATTAGATAAAAATAAAAATAAAATAACTTTCAAATTTTAAAATAGAAAATACTATTGAGTTCATTTACCAATTTGTTGAGTTCAATTGCAAATTTATAAAAAAATTTAGAAACAATATCACATAATAATTCTGCTCCTTTCATAATTTCCTTCTAAAAGTATAACTATCTTTTTCTATCAAAAGGTATATGAAATAATCAAAGAATTTATCTAGTGAAACAAAGTATAAAAAAATATATTTTTACAATTTTTATGCATAAAAAATTTAACAAGCTAATGAAAATGAATTAAGTTATAAATCTTGAAAAAAATAGAAATTCATTGAATTAAAGCATTTATAACAAAAAATGGACAAGCAAATTAGAACAATAATAGTATTAAAAATGTAAAACAAAATGTAAAAAAGAATTTACATAATAGAAACATTATCGAACAATTATAAAAAGTTAAAAGTAGTAAGATCTCATAAAAGAGAAAAAAATAAAAGTTTCTATATTAGAAAAGATGATAGCAAGGTGTGGAGAGAAAAGGAACAAAGATAAATGTAATTTGAAGAGTTTTTTTAGGACCTTTTTATGAGACTAGAATAATTTGATCTTTATGAATTTTGATGATAGATAAAAAGTAATTCAAATTTAAATTTTTATTAGAAATTGATTTAATATTAAAAAATAAATGGAGAAGAAATAATAAATTGATATGTAACAAAATTATAAAAATGACACTTGTCATAAAAAGAAAAAAATATCATAGCTAATATATAATATGTAGATATGAATAGATATAGATATAGATATAACCTCTTTTATATTCTTTGACATTTTTAATTAATTATTATTAAATATTTTTAATATATTAAATTAACTTACCAACTATCAGTTATAAATTTTCAATTATTAGTTAGTTCTTGATTACTAATTAATTTATCAATTATCAGTTAATTTATTAATTACTTGTTCAAAATAAAGCCATAGTTATTTTACTATATCCATAAAATATAAATTAGTTTATTTATTCCCCTAAACATATTTTTTTAAATTTTGCAAAATAAATTAATTTACCAAAGAAGATGGGGGACTTACATAGCAAAAATAAAATAGTGTTCAGATTTCCATAATCATAATATTTTATTTTAGTGCGTTTATTAGTGCTATAAATAAATTAATAATACTTTTTTATTAATGCTATAGTCTTCACCTGAGAAGAATTTGATTTTCAAAATACAAAAGGTAATTTCGGCGGCAAAAAAATTTATATGTTTTACCGCTACTTTATTCCACATGATCTTTGCTTTTATACTAGACTAGAAAAATGACCTTCGCTTCATTGCCTTCAAACGCATCCTCACGTGTACAAAGAAAAAAATCTGTATTGATATTAAAGAGATGAATTCTATGGTGTATGTAGATTTTAAAATCCAAAGTGATATCATAATTTTAAAAATTGTAAATTAAAATTTTTTAATTACATTCATTAAAAAATAAATAATTATAATTAAATAATTTTTAAATTGATTGTATCATGTCAGATTCTAAAAGCTTTAGAATATCATAGTGGTAATCACCTAATAAAGAAGAACGTAATCTGCTCCGTAGTTTGTATTAAGCTTGCTTTATTTGATGTTACACAATTATAACTTTAAATCACAACTTTAGAGGTAAGGCTTTGATTTATGGTTAACTTATGCTTTGGGTCTCTATAATTTTAAGTTTTCTTAATTGGGTATCTATAATTTTAAAATTTCGAATTAAATTACTCTAATTTGGAATAATTTCTAATTGAATCCTTATAAAAAATATTACTAACTGAATTTAGAAAAATTATTATCTGAGACAATAACTTTTATATATCAGGTAGTAATTTGTTATTAGTTGAGTTTAATAGACTTATTATTTCAGATAGTAATATTTTTAAACACCGCTAATAACATTTTTTTTATAAAAATCTAGTTGGAAACTATTCTAAATTATAAGGACGCAATTTGAATTTTTAAAATTATAAGTATTCAATTTAAAAGAAAATTTTGAAATTATAGGGATCTAATTTAACCTTGATTTGGATTTGGTGGCCGACACCTATATATGCTTTACCGATACTTTTATTCCACGTGATCTTTGCTTGTATATTTAGGAATTTGGACGAGACCTTTGCAGCCACGCTGGTTGATTTATACTCGATGTTAATTTTTCCCTTTCTTTTAATTGTTTCTGATTTAAATTTTATATGCGTGTTATATAATTTATTTTTTATTATTGTCAAAAAATAAAAATATTTTTATTTTATTGTGTTCGTATGTTGGAATTAGGATTTCTTAATTTTTTTTAAAAATAAAAAAGATATAAATTTTATTTTAAAATGGTACATTTTCATAAAAAAATCAAAATTTTAAATAAAAATTATGTTTTTATTTTTTTCAATTAAAAAATAATTAACAGAGAGGAAATTTAAAGAATTCACTTCCTCAAACGGTGCATCATGTGTACTGGACCAGGGGTTTCGGCATCTAACAGACCGAGGAAAGAAGAGAAGATGTGTGTTTTTGTTTCGTAGGAAAATAAAATTTTATTAAAAGTAACTTTTAAAAAATATATTTTTGCAACTAAATTAATGTTTTATTATTTGGTAACATAATGAAAATATTTTATTTCAATGTATAAAGAGAAAGCATCTTTTTATCAGAAAAATTGTTGAATTTTATTTTTAAAGTTAACTGACATAATAATTATTTTATTTTATTATTAAAATATTATGGAAATAGGAGTTAACAAATCTACAGTAGTAAAAATTAAAAATTAAAATTTAAGTGTATTTTATTTTAAAAATATTATTAAAAAAATTTACATCTTTCTTTTCATTTTTGTTGTTTCTTCATAATATAATTCATATTTATGTGATTTTATTTAAAGTTAATAACCGCATTTATCCACTTCTATGATTTCTAAATACTTTCTCAAAGCAATTTTTAGGGTCTGTTTGGTTTAGGAAAAATGAAATTTTTAAAAAATACTTTCATAAGAAAATATATTTTTGAAAAATAAATTGATTTTCTGTTATTTGGTGTATAAAAAAATATTTTCTAGTATTTGGTATATAAAGAAAAATTAATTCTGTTTAAAGTAAATCAAAATTATTTACTTCAAAATTATTATAATTTTACTTACCTTTTAAAAAAATTTTAAAATTTTTTTTATTGTTCTTGGTGCCCAATAGTCTAATAATAATTAATTTTTAATAATAAAATATATATTAAAGGTATTACAAAATTTTATACATAAATTCACATAGTTAATTTAATTAATTATTATAAAATATTATATAATAGAGTTTCCATCATGAGAAAAAAATATTTTAGTAAACTTTTGTAATACCTTAAACTTAGAGCATCCATCATAAAATATTTAATAAATAAAAATAAATTTTATTTATGATCACAATTGCGTAATAAGATTAGAAGGTAAAAAGTTTGGGTTTAGGTATGGATGTACTAAGTAATAAGAAAAATAAATTTTATTTTTTAAAATGAAAAGTTATTTTTCTTAAAAATAATACGACTTTTTGATTGACCAGAATTTATTTTCCTATTGATCAAAATTTTTGAATGTCCAAAGAAGTAAAAATTGAAAAATAAATTCCAAAAATTTATTTTCTTCAACTAAACGGACTGTTAATATATTCCTAGCACTAAAATGACAGTTAAGAGTGAAAGTAAGCTAATAACAAAGTAATGAGTAGATAATGAACAAAGCAGCAAAGAGAGAAAAGGAAAAACAAATATGAGAGAAATAGAGAGAGGATAAAGAGAGAAAAAAAAGGAAAATTAAAGGATTTGAGAAAAAAAATAGAACTAAGAATAGAAATTAATTGAAAAAAAAAAATAGGAGGGAAGATAGAAAAAAAAAAAGGAAACCAGAGAGAAACAATGTGATTGTATAATATAAGTTAATTTAGAAAAATAATTTGCTTCCATTAAAATTGAAAATCATTTTTCTCAAAGTACACTATATTTATTATTGATTGGAGTTTTAATAATTTTGTTATTACTTCAAAATCAAGAGTGGGTACAAGTTGAGTCATGAACCAGCTTTACGCTATTTGAGTGAACTTAACTCGATTAAAATTCGATTCAAATTCAAATGAATCATTATTCTTAATATAAATTTGGTTTGAATTAAGCTTTTGAATTGTTTGACTCGATTCAATAACTCATTTAGTTTAATCAAGCAAATCAAAATTTCGAGTAAATAAGCATAAATAAAAATGAATTGAATTAGCTTGTATTAATAGTTCATTAGCTCAGTTCATTTAATTCAAAATTATTTGAAAAATTACTATTTAATTTTATTTAAATATATTACATAATATATAATATTATATTTAATATTATAATTTATTTTATAATTATTATTAAGATATATATATACTTATAATTAATGTATAAAATTAAATTATGAATTAAACAAGTTGAATTTACCATACATCAAACTTGATTCATTTAATAATCAGATCAGTATTCATTTAATAATCAGATCAGTATTTTAGATTTAAATTCAATTCATTTGATTTATGAATTCAACTCATCTAATCACTTTTTAAATTAAATCACAAGTGGTTCATAAGTTCTTAATTAATTTCCGGCTCTATTCAAAAACATAATAAGGATAGAAAATAAATTTTGAAAATAGTATTTTCTTTTGAAATGAATGAGTCAGTGCTGCGCAAAAATATAAAAATTTAAATAAAATAAAATAAAATATTCTTTATATATATAAATTTAATAGTTTAATCAATCCCATTGTTATCAATAAATAAATAAAACGGAAGGCCCATCGTGTTACTGCGCGTCCAAAAGTTCATACGAGGTGGCTCATCCACCCAATTTAGAAGTAGAGATGACGGATTCGACTGACTTGAGCCCCCTTTATACTAAAGTTAATTCAAATTCTATTAATCGAGTAAAATATACATAACTTCTTATATTATATTTGTACATAAATTTTTTAATAATTTGAAAAGTATAATTAAATTACTTGGAAGCGTTTTTATTGAAAAAGAAGAAATATATTAATACTCTAATCCTTAAAATAATTACTCTACTAACCACTATTTTAATTCACCAAAAAATAATTAAAATTACATACGTTATGTAAAAAAATTTCCCTTCATTATTTTTCTTTCAAAACTGTGATGGTAGAGGTGCTTTTTCCTTTTTTTTAATATGCATGGTCATCTTAAAAATTTACTTTTAAAATTAAATTATGTTGAAAATTTACTTTAAATTAAACATTGAAAATAATAAAATTTTATTTGATAAATTAATATTTAAATATTATCAAATGAAAATTATTAATTTATAATATAATTTTTTTAAAATTATTTATTTATAATTAATTATATTCAAAATTAATTCTTCCTTCCACCCTACAAAATAACATTAAATTATATTTCATATTTTGATTCATTCTTATCTATCTTAAGCACTATTTTTTTTATCAAATGCGGATTTTTATGAAACTATTTTCATAATAATACATCTAACTTAGAAGCACAATTAAAATTTTAGGTTTGTAATAATATTTTTATGTATATATATGCATAAATATTTTAAAAGTAATATTTTTATGTAAAAAGAAAATAATATTTTTACATAAAAATTTATTTCTAAAATACATTAATATAAAATTAAAAATAAATTATTTATAAATAAAAAATTAATTTTAAATTACTTATAAGTAATAATAATATTAGTATGCAAATATACATAAAAAATATTTGAAGAAATCATTTCAACATAAAATTTTAAATATGATTTTAAGTTACATATTGTTCAAAAAATAATTTTATACAAAATATATTTATAAAAAATAAAAATGATCATGATGTAAAAAATTAATTTTTTTTAGAGTTGATTTGTGTAGTGGTGGGAATAGTTAATTTTGAAAATAATTGACTATGATTAATTAATTTAAAAAAGATTATAAATATATATTTTTTATGTAATTAAGGACATTAAAAAAATAATAGAAGAAAACCCTCTTTACCTCTAATGATTTGAAAGGAAAACTAATGGAGGGAATTTTCTGTGTATCATGTATAATTTAAATGATTTAATTACTCTTTTTAAAATATGAGAAGTTTTTTATGGATGAGGTATTGTGTAAAGGGATTATGTGCACTTTAACCTTATTAATTTATTATTATTACTTATTTTGAATTAGTTTTTGTTTGAATTAGAATAAAATTATTATTTATTAGCGATTAATTTCTCTTTTGAATTATTTTCTTTTCCAAATTAGGATTTATTTCTTTAAGAGTTTTGTTATATATATTTATAGAATAGAAGATTTTCATATATTTAGGGCGTGAGTTTGAAAATTATTATATCATTCATATTCTTTCACTTATTTCTTCAGTACAATTTTATTTATTGTTTTTACTTGTAGAATAGATTAAAGATCCACGCTAAAATTATGTATCTCCTGATTTTATATTTTTCTTAATCTTATGCCAACACCCTCTCACACTATTGTATTCGAAGTTACCAACTGTCCCCTTATATTCCATTGAATTAAGGGATAATGTATAATTTAATCAATTGATTTATATTTTTTTGTTCCATGTTTCCATTTAATTGGTGTTTGAAGTTTTTTTGTTATATTCTTTTTTTCAAGTTTTTATTTGATGTTTCAAGACAAATCTAGTTCTGCGGAGAACAACGAAGTGAAGAGTTTTTGTTTTTGTTTATTTATTTATTTATTTGATAGACAATAGAGCCATTTTTAGAGTGATTTCTTAAATTAACTTAATTTAAGCCATTTTTTTTATTTTTAGAAAGTCAAACTTATTATTAATTAATTGTCAATCGACACCCCTCATTGTATGCTCACGCTTCTAACCTGAAGTCTTGCGTAAGTTTAAGATATTAACCAAAAAAGCAGATGTGTGAACATTGTATTTTATCCGGATCACAAACAAAAAGATAAAAACTTACAAATATAAAAAAGTGATAAAAATAAAATTTAAATGAAATGAAAATGTTTATATGATTTATCTCTTTACTGATAATTTAGTTTCTCTATTAATATATACTCATTCTTATTTTGGTTATTTTTTAATATATCTAAAAATAAATATAAAAAGTATAAAATTACTATGATTGATCTTATCTATTTTAGTCATTATTTCAAAAAATCATTAAAAAATATGTTTTGATTCGATTTATTGCTTGCTTTGATTTTAGGATTTTTTTTTTGAACATATTTATAAGATCGTATGATTTTACAATTGTTTATCAAAAAGAAAAATAAAATTATTACTTTGTCACTTATATTATTATCTTATTTTGATTTTCTTCTTAAAATTTTCTACTCATCTATTTTCTTTTAAATCTTGCTGACTATCTAATATTTTGTTATTAATCTATAAATAAAAAAATCAAACAAAGGTGATCATTATAATCCATATGTAAAATAATAACTAGGAAGTCACTCATGTATTGTATAGATAAATATTTATTTTAATAATATAATATTATAATTATATATTAGTTATTTATAAAGAGAATTAGATGAAAAATTGATTAATTTATAAACAACAACTCAAAAAATAGTTATTTCTCCACTCATTTTATTTAATATTTAAGTAAATAATTAATTTTAAATTTATTTTACTAAAAAAATTAATTTTAAATTTAAACATTGCATTAATTAGATATTATTTTTAATATAATAATTACTATTAATATTAATATCTAATAACATGGTTTATAATAAAAATAATTTTTTTTAATAGCAATATATTTTTCACTTATTATGTTATAGTATAAAACAAGATGGAAAGATTTTTTATAAAAATGAAATAAATAGGTAATTATGAATTCTAGTGATAAATAGAGATTTAAATCTAAATTTTTATTGAAAATTAATTTAATATTAAAAGAATAAATAAAAAGAGCAATCACTAACTTTAAATTTATTACTTATTATTGGTGATTAATAAATGCAAAGAAATTATTTTTTTATTTTATAATTTATCTTTCAAATAGAGAAGAAATGATAAATTAACTTTTTATTAAAAAAATAACAAATTGATATGTGGCAAATTATAAGAAAAACACTTGTCATAATAAAAGATAAGAAATACTATAGGTCATATATAATATATAAATTTTGATTAGTAATTACCTAATTTTAAATTTATCATTATCAAACATATTAAGGATAACTGATGCTAATGAGAGGACTTTAATCTTTCTATAATTATAAATTATAAATAGGATAAGAATTTTACCTAATACAGTTAGTGTTGTTAAAATTGGATTATGAGGTGTATAGATTCACTGTCTTCAAGAATTATTCTACCTCTTTGTGTAGTTCTTTTTGTAACAATCCTTTAGAATTTAATAGACTCTTTGTTTTAGTTACACAATCAAAATAGGAGTAAACAATAAGAAAATATGTAACCAAGTCATTATCAACAAGAAAAAAAAATATTCAAGAACAAGGAACACTATACAAAAGGAAGAAAGAAAGTTTTTTTCTAGATAATCAAAATGCTTTAAGGTTATAGACTTTTGTAAGAAGAAAATATAGCTTTTGCAAAGTTATCATTTTAAAATAACCATTGGAAAATGACCGTTAAAAATAGTTATTAGAAAATTTAAGATAAATAAATTTTTATGATAAAATAATATTATTCTCTTAAGCATAATTTAAAAACTAATTTACAAAACTAGACTTAGGCTAGGCTATACAAGAAACTTACATGCAAAAAGGCATGCTCAACTTTTTTGTTTAATTTAGTTCAACTTATGCACATAAGCCCAATAAATATCAACTTGTCTATTATCTCATATATAAGATTTTATATATAAACTCTTTTATAACCCAAGTGATATGTGGCTTCATATTATATATTAAGCTATCTAAAATATCCTTTATTTTTATAATAACCTTGACATATTTCAAAAGGCTCTAAAAATATATATATATTCAAAAGAATTTTGTTAGGTTCTCAAGTAAATGCAAAACATTAATTTAGTGTCTTTTAGATTATGAACCAAATCTAGAAATAATGAGACATAACTTATAGAATTATTAATAAGCATATAGCTTCACTAAACCAATAATCTTTTGTTGTAGATTAGTGGAATCACCGATCAATATAAAAATTTTCTTATGCAATATGGCTTTGTGTTATTAGGCCATGCACACTTTAAGTAGTTCATAAGTGTTCTAAAAATCTTGCCAGGATCACATAAGAGTGGCCTTAATCCATACTCATATAAGTGATTCCATCAAATAGATACTATAATTATATACACTATCCATAACAGTTATAGAATTTATTAAAAGCTTAACTCATCCTTACTTATAATGCGTAGTTGAAATCACTAAACCACAGAAAGGATTCAAAATTTTTATTGCTTTCATAACTAATATTGACTTGTTATTGCCTATATGAACTTACTTCATGGGATCACCAATCACATAGGTTGGGTTATCATCAATACTAATTTTAAGTTAGTGTAAGTCCTTTGATGTTTGAATCATTTGTTTTCTACTTATAGATTTTGTTAGAAGATTAGTCAAATTCATCTCTAACTTCACATAATCAATGGAAATTATTTCATCTTTTAGCAATTGCTTTACTACATTATGTTTTAACTGAGTATATTGATCTTTAGCATTGAAAGAATTGTTCTTTGTGATGGTTATTGTCACTTAGACAACCACAATACTTATACACTAAGGGCATTAATTTCATACCTAATATACATATGCTAGGAGGTATAGTAACCACCATGACTCATTTCCAACCATCTCTAAACTCCATTTTGACTTTATGTTAGAATTTTCTTGGACAATTCAAATACTTATATCCATCACTAATGATGTACACTAGATCATTAGTCGATTTGAATCAAAGATTAAGTTATCATTCATATGCTTTTAATACAATGGAAAATTCATTATAAAATATTATTATTCATCATACCTTCTCACAAAGTTTAATTAGTCTACCCAATAATTATATTTTATATATCAGAATTTTTTGAGCATAAATAAATTGATAAGTAAAAATATATTTTAATCATTAATAAATGGATAATATGCATAAGTATTACCTTGTAGTGCCAAACTTTCAAAGAATACACATGCTCTTGTGATAACATTATATCATCCTAGCTTTCATAATAATTTCTTAGAGTTAAGGAAACCTAGCATGTATTGTAAAATAGTACTAACTAAATTCATAAAAAATTGTGCATAAAAATGTTCAAAATATTTCACATGAAATTATTCATTTCACAAATATAAGATTCTTGACAGTTGGACTTTTTTAAAAAATATGTTTCATGTTACACATTATAAAAACTATTTAGCCAAATAATCCCATAATTAAATTTTTAGAATTTCACAACTCTATTTAGAAAACTCGCTAAATATATATCTTAAACCTCTTATATAAGTTTTACAAACCTTTATGTGATAAAAGAAATTTATTTCAAAAAAGGCTATTTAAATTGCAACATTTTCATAAAATTTTAATTTATTTATTTATGAATCTAATATATTCACAGTCAAGGCACTTTAAAAAACACAAAGCCTCCAAATAATATTTATTTGTTTATGAATTTAGCATATTTACAAATTATATTTCTAGCTAAAAAAGATGGTCTTTGATAATCAATGTCAATCCTTAGGAACCTTGGCACAAAGGATGGGTCGAAGGAGCATGGCTTGAACTTTTGCAAAAGGTTATCCTTTTAAAGCATCCCTTGCAAAGGTCAGTGGACCCATTGGATATGTAATGTATGTAATACCTAATAAAATTCCAAAAGATTAAGATTATTAGAATTCAATGAAAAAATGTTAATTAATAGGTAAATAATAAGTATACCCATTGATTTTGATGGATGAAAAATCAATTAAAAATTACTTTGAGAAATTAGAAAATTTCTAGAAATATACAAAAATTAAGGTTAATAGGATTTCGGAGTAATATAGGTATTTTACCTAGAACTACCTTATGGAAAACCCAAGTAGTCAAAATTGTGAAATTTTGGCAAAATCAAAAAGGCTTGCACAGTTACATAGTACAATTGGAAGAAGAAGTATTTGAATTCCAAAGTTAATAGTGCAAATAATTAGAAATTGACTAGTAACTATGCTAAAATTGTGTGAATGATTGATGAATAGAGAAAAGCCTAATTAAAAAGGATTCTTCTAGGATTTTGTCTAACATCCTAGTTAGTGCTTTATTAGAGAAAATTAAGGTTTAATTTGATTAGTAAAGAAAATAGTATAATACTCACTAATGTCACTTAATTCAGCTTAAACTTTGGAAGCACTATAGATTCAAGAAAATGGGAATTTGTTATGAAAATGAAGGAAAGTATTTTAGTACTAATTTATAAATTTTGATTGCAATCATTTGAGAAAATAATTAGTTTTTAGTTCATTTTCCAAGTGTTTTTCTAAAATGAATTTTTTTATTAGGAAATTAAAAATGATGATGTGGATTTGAGTTCATTATTTTATTGCATATGAGCATATGATTAATTGGAGGGCAAGAAACCTAGATAAGGCCATGTCATTAAGTAGCTTCCATAGAGAATAAGAGCACATGTAGCATTTAATAAAGGAATGTTACCACATGATGCATTAAATGAAGAATATTAGCTTGGAATAGAGAGAGAATGAAGCAAGATTTCAACAAATTTTGCCTTTTCTTAGGTAATATATGACTACCACTACTTGGAGCCCAAGTTAATGATTAAGATGAACATTAAAGGCTTATCCAATGCTCAACATTGTATTAGAAAAAAGTGTGTTGTTTTGCAAACTTCTTCATGCCAAGCCAGAGTTTCTTAGTATGTGTGTGTATGTGTATGTGAGAATGAGAGAGAAAGAGAGAGAGAGAGAGAGAGGGAGGGAAGGAGGAAGAAGAGGATCTTTATTTTCTTAAGTACAATCTTCATCTTTCTTTTACTTTCTCAAAAAAATCCTTAGAGTTTTCTTAAGTTCTTACTTAAGTTTCTTAGAGAAAAACTTTCTTGACCTTAGAAGAAAAAGTAAAAGATCATCTTCTTAGTAATTTCATTTCTTTTCATAATTCTTTTACTAGACTCTCGATTAACTTTTTTTTTACTTGTAGATAATAAAACTTGAATCCATAGATATATAAAGAAAAGGAATAAACTTTCAAAGAGTGAATGGATAACTACTTATTTTCTATTAGGTTTTCTTCAAGAAAATCTTTTATGTATAAGATATATATATGTTTTACTTAATGGTATGTTAAAGTCATGAATTTTTTATGGTGGATCTTGATTTCTTAAACTTAAAATGATGTTTGAAAAATAAATTATTTTAAAAGAGATTAATGTTAACTATTTTCATGATTCGAAAAGATGAAACTTTGAAAGTTTTCTTGAAAAGGAAAGGACACAGAGAATTTTTGGAATAAAATTTATAAATATAGTAAAAAGGAGATATTTTGAAAATGATTTGAAAAAGACCACAACATTTTTAGATCTTGGATGCTTACCTTGTAAAATATGGTTTTATAGAAAAGTGGAAGCAAAAATTTTATTAGATAACATCCATAGAGCCTCACAAGTTTTCCATGAAAACCTAGGGCAAAGTTTTAATTATTTGTAATACAATCAAGTGTACAATATTTTAAACCCTAGTAATACTATTAAATGGTGATTATATCAAAGTTTTTAGGAAAAAGTGATTTGGAAAACAAGTTAGGAAGCTTTGGGATTCTCTAAGAAAACTTAGAGAAAAGTTCTAATTTTTTGAGAAAAATTTATTACACTTTGTTTTGAACTCCTTTAGGTATGTTAATGAACATTTGTATTAAAGTTTTTAAGTAAAAAAATGCCAAAAATGAGCATTGAAGCCTATGGGTACATGCATAAAAATAGCACCTAAGAATGTGTTTTCAAAATGAAAAGTCATCTCCTATAATGTCATTTAAAAAAAATTGTTTTGAGTAACTTATGCAACATGTTTTGAGTAAGAAAATGAGAGAAAAATGACCTCCTAAGCCACAAGTATGAGGCTGGAAATTTAGAAAAAATTTTGTAAAAGATTGTTTAAAAAGTTAGTATTTCAAAGTAAAGGTTGCATGTTAAAACTTAGTAAAAGTTTATGCTTAATTCTACAACTATTTGATGTTGAAATATAAAGTAATGTCACAGTTTTTGCACTATCATATTATGAGTTTTGTGCTTGAATTTGTAAGAAAAAATAGTTTTCTTGCTTAGTAGTATAATATATAAAAAAGTAGGCTCAAATATGTTTAGGCTTGAGAATGATAGAACTAGGGAAATCTAAGTTAGATTTTCATAGTTTTGTTGGGAAAAACCATTTAATTTGATTTGTTTTCAAAGAAAAATCTTACTTGATTTTATCATAGAATTATGTGGAAATAGTACTTTAGAATTATGCTAGAATTTGAAAAGAATATATTTGAAATTTTAAAATAATGCTACATGGTTTTAAGCTAAAAATCGTAAGCATGATTATACTCTTAGTGCATAAGATATATTGAGTTTTATCCTATAAAATATGCATACACTAATGAGCTTTGTATATGAATATGATAAACTTGAGCACTATTATATATGAACTATCATGTGAATATGAAAAGCATAAATGTTTGATAAGATCACTTGAAATGTAAAGGTGTAAAAAAGGTTAAAATCCACAGATAGATACATGAACTTCATAAGTTTTTGCAGACTTAAACCACCTAAAATTTGGTCTCCCATTTTTTATAGTTAATATAAAGTGGTCTAGATGAACCAAAGTTTGCATTAACTAAATGAATATATACTAGTCCAAGCAGCCTAAAGTTTGCATAAACCAGATTAATATTGATCGATCCCCAGACTGGCAATAAAGTTAGCAAATTGATTTATTTCATTATTGAAATATGAAAATTTAATTATGAATATTATTTTGCTAAATTACATTATTGCAAATATGATATTATTTATGTGATAATTATGGCGTTAATGGTATTATGACCTTACCTTAATGTATGATGTATAAATATAGCTTGAATATCCTATGTAAAAATATGGCTTAAGTGCCCTATGTGATATTATATGGCTTCAAATGCCCTATGTAACAATGTGACAAAAATATATGAATATGTCATATGAAACCTATATTGTAGAGGTGATAAAAGATTAGCTTAACGCTTTATATTATGGTTTCACAAAATAACATGTGGTGAATAAGTAAAGGGATAAGGTTAGTTTTGAAGTAACAAGAATATAGCCTTGCATACCTTATACTATTTTTATTGTGTAATTATATATAATATATTATGCTTGTGATTTTGCTCAAATTATCTTCTATTTATAATCTTATAAGTGTAGCAAATGGAAATATTAAATATGTGAAATATTTGGAGAAGTTTTCTAGCAAGAAAATTATTTTAATATATGTTATATGCGTGTGTGTGTGTGTGTGTGCATCTTATTTTCTAGCTAAAACCCAATGAAAAATTATGTGTGATAGCCATTCATTTAGTAATTTATTACTTATTATAGTTGTGGTTATTAATTTTAGATACTTTACTTTCTAATGATGCTCATGAAAATTATTGATATTTAGTGGGTACATATTTGAAACTGCTTATGGATAATTTAGGCTAGAGTTTCATTTTGGCATAGGTATGGATCACACTACTGTTCAACTATTAGCTAGGGCACATGTAGTGAAACTTGAACTAGATGTCCTAAACCTAGTTTAAGAGTTCTTTGATATATATGTAAAGGATACAATGTATCATGTAACATCATAGTCTCCCATATCAATGTTTAATGGTCCTATTATAAAGTATTATTTTGATGTACACCAATTCTTAACTATGCCATAGACCCTACTTTATTAGTTATGTCATTGCCATTAGCTATTGTAGCACTAGGAGAAGCATTATCACTAGTACCTTCACTAACACCAATAGAAGTTTTCTAATAATCTACCTCCATATGCCCTAACACCTGAGGATCACCCTATCTTTGACTCTGACGATACTATTAATAGTTATTATATTTAATAATTATCATATTAAAAATAATTATTTTTAAAACCTTGTTCTATATAATTATATTTTTTATTCTTTAATATAATCATTTTATGACTTGACTCTGAGGAAAAATAGGTTTACTACATAAGTCTAGGAATTTTGTATAAGCAAGGCATGTATAATTATGTATAAATATATGATGCATATGATACATATTTATGTGTTGTATGCATGTTTTTAAGTATCATTTGCTAATTATTTTAAAAATCTTGTGGATTTAATAAAAAAACTATTTTGTGATACATAAAGAAAAGGCTCACGATTTTTCAAAGAAAAAAGAGGAAATAAAATAGATTTTAACATTCAGCATATTTTATAAAGGCATTTGAATTACAAAAATGTTTTATATACCTTTAAGTTTGGAAAACCTTCAATTTATAATTAAAAGGTATTTCTCTTTGAAAGATTTTGTTAAATTATTTACAAAAGAATTTTAGAGGTAAAAGGTTACTTGCTTGATTTCAAATAAAGAAATTAAATTTTTGAATATCTAAAGAGCATGCTTTCTAAAGTATTTCATAAACTAAATAGATCTCTTAATTTTTTAAGTTTTTTTTAATCTAGTCCCCTTCTATTTTTTTTTTATAGTTTGAACTTAAATTTTGAAATGATACTTATTTGTTGAAAAGAATCAGAAAAAGAATTTATTAGTTTTCCTTTAAAATATCTTTTTGTCTAAAGAAATTTTCAAGAAAATCACATTTAGACAGTTTTATAAATCTATTTTTAGAATATTTTTACTTAAAGAGAAAATCCTTAATATTTCTATTTTTCAAATGTAAATTACAAAATTACTTTCTATTAAAATAATTTTTGGAGATTTTATTTATTTGATAATATAAACTTTGATTATAAACTTATTAATTATGTTCTGCAAAAAGGAGTTCTTTTTCCTAAAATCTTATTTGTTAAGACTTCATAATGTCTATTTTCTAAATAAAAATTCAAAAGATGGCAAATAAAAATATGCAAAAAAAATTAGTAAAATTTCAAACTTGAGATTTTTGCATCTACATGATTTCAGAAAACAATAAGTTCTATATAATAATTTTGTTTGGAAAGATTTATAAAAATATTTAGTTGATATATTTATGCTCATCACAATAGTTTGAAAATGGGTTATGACATTGAAGTAGTCATTTTCCATTTGATATCATAGTTATGTGATAGGAATAGACATACTCCAGCTTGATATTGTGATTTTAGTGTTATAAAATGCATGATGAGAGCATAATGTACTTCACCCTAATATTATGACTTATAATATGAATAGTATGATGAGGGTAGTCCAATTTCACTTTGTTATCACTTTTGCGATTGGAACTAGACATCCTTGCCCTAACGTTGTAGTTAATTACATAAGTGAATTAATAAAGGAGTTTCTATTATATCACCACTTCAATGATGAGAACAAGACTCTTTGGTTCAAATAACCGAACTAAATCATCACGATGCGATAAAGCCACGATGCACTTTTTTTAGGTTTGCTGCCCTTCTCTCATGCTGAAATAGGTTTGATCTAATACTTTCTTTACATGTCTTAAGTGATTCACAACAAATTCTTATTAGTGGAGGCAAGGGTCAAATTTATGAAGAAACGCACATTATGTATATGCGCATGTATACAAGGAAATTCGCAGCTTGACTTAAGCAACATTATCATTGTTACATATCATTATAATTACCTAGCATGCTATCCATTTGTATCAACCAGGAACTAAAATATTATTGTAACACAAACAAGTTCACAAGGCAAAATTAAAGCCACATTATGAATGCTCATTTGCATTATCATCCTAAACACATTTTATAGATTATCATACAAAACCAAATTGTAACTCATAATGTTGTATTAAATTGAACTTGCAATAGCAAGATGAAACAAATAATCAATTATGGATGAGCAAATAGATATATGCAAACATATAACCACAGAAAGGACACCTAATGAGCATTAATAACGTGAATGATAATCTATAGATTATTGTACGAAAGTTTTATAAACTAATTCTTTCTTTGATAGGTACATCTTATAAATTATTGTAAGAAACCAAATTTTCAATGACATATAAAATTACTATGTTAACCAAAATAGTGCAATTATAAATAAAAAAACTAATTAATACTGATAATTAATAATGAAAATATAATGAAACTTTCAATTACATACGTCTCATCTTGACTTTCATCAATTACTTAATCATATGAATAGAATAAAATCAATATTGATCAATTAATTAATCTTTATGTTTTGATAATTATGTTTTAATGTTAAAACTGACAAAGAACTCGTATTAAGAACAATGACAATCTTTTTGAACCCTTCTAGCCATAAACTTTAATATCATATAAATAATTCATTCATGAAGAAATTTCCTAAGTTTGTCAGTGTGAACCTTAGGAATGGAAGAATGAATCTTACTTTCCTAAAAAATAGAAACAACTACCATATGAAAGAAAAAAATAGTATAAGTGAGAACATATATTATTTTTTTTTGAAAAATGCACAAACCTATTTGATTAGAAGGACTAATATCTTAATGCTTTCTAGTTATGTTCCATTGTAATACTACGACACATACCATAAACATATGACTTTAACTTTGATAGTTAAATGTCATTGATGAAACATAAGTCAAATGTTTTAGCCTAAATTCAAAGAAAAAGTAATTATTTTGTTTATACATTTATGAATAAAATTAACAAAAAATTATGAAAGCTAACAAATAGAAATAAAAGATGATATACTATGAAAAATGATGAGAATTATATTTATCATTGGTTTCTAGTTTTGAATAGAAAACCAAGCAAATTAAGATAGAGAATGACACGATACTAAGAAAGAAATATTCATTAGTGTATATAAAAAGATCAACAACTAATAATGACATAAAATAAAATAAAATTGCAAAATTAATGTATTAATTCAAATTAATTATAAATCTTTAAATTTTTGTTATAAACCGAATCATGACTGGATTTATTCGATTAATTATTGATATAACTCATTTAATTGAATAAATTTATTAATTATAGTGTTTTAAAATTTTCATACAACATTCTAAATAAAATAAAGAAAGATATATTATTTAATTAAAAAGATGATATACTAGGAATGCTTTATTAAAAATTAAGGAAACAAATGAGTTGTTTAATTATTTTTGGGACAATATTTTACAGGTTATTATTTAGAATTAATAGTAAAATGTTTTAATTCATTTAAATAGATTAAATACATTTTGGGTATTATTCTTACAAGCCTATGATGATTTCACAAAGTTCTTAAGTCACCATTTTTTACTAATCATTAGCCCAACATGACTTATCCAAATGAAATTTTATCACATGGCTAAATCAATTTTATATTTGTTTTATTTTGAAAATTCCAAAACTTGGCCATCAAGAAATAATTCTATTATCCATCTTCTTAAATTTAAATCCATTGGCCACGTTCAAAGTTTGGCTTTAATCTCACTAATTGGATCATGTTTATAAGGGAAAATTTTAAATTTTAAGTGGGAGTTTGAAAAGTACAAGAGGAAAATTCAAATTTAAATCTTTCTCACATATTTTGTAATGATGATAATATTATTACTTGTCAAATTCATATAGCTAGTCTATCATACAAGTACGAGGACTATTCATAACTTTTTGATCAAAGATGGAACTAAAATTCAAATTTCAATGAAATAGCAAGCAGGTTGCTATCTTAAGCATTTTTCTTGCAAGGAGCTGCCAAATGCTAAAATATTGTACAATTTAATTCAAATTTGAATATTTAGTTCAAGGACAAATCAAGAAAGCCTTCAACAAGTTTTTCCTATAAATAGGCTACATTTCAAGAGGAGAAGACATACTAAGCCATTAAGCTACAATTTACAAATTATATTCTTGTTCTTCTTCTTTTAGCCAAAGCTCTAGTGATATTCCTCTTAATCCAAAATCTACTTATTCACTTTAAGAATATTTTAAAGTGAAAACTTATAAAAAAAATTTAACAAGATTGTAAGAAAATCTTCTTTGTAAACTTATTGGAAATCCTAGTTAGAAAGTGATTCTTGTAAAGCTTGGTAAATTTGAAATCCTAGTAAAAATTAGGAAAATCTTATAAAGTTAGATAGAGATTACAATCTTAGTGTAGATTAAGAAAATCTTGTAAAGTTATGTAATGCTTGAAAATCCCAGTAAAGATTAGGTGAATTTCATAAATTTAGGTGTTCTATTTTTTCAAAAAAAATAATAGATACCTGAAGTGATACTTTCTATCTTAAGAAGAGAGTAACAAACCTAAAAGATATTTTTTTTTGAACAATTGAACTTTTATAAAAAAATTTAGCATTATTTTTCCTCTTTATCTTTTTATATTTATCATTTTAAAAATTCTACTCTTGAAAACATTTACATGGTTTATATATTGATGTTCTTAAAGAAATTGTTTTTATATATTTCTAAGGCATTTATAACCTTTAGGAATTTGTGTCATATTCATCCAAATATCTTTGGTTATAAAGGAATATGAAGAAAGTCAAGATGAATGAATGAGAGTTTGAGGGGGGCATGTCTAGTTTTTGTATATATGGTGATGTGGTAGTCATACCCTTAAAAATTGATACAAGTTCAGCTATGGGGCATAACTATAAGTCTATATTATTGGAAACAGGTGATAAGGGGAAAAAAAGGATGATGCAGAGGTGAAAAATGAGGAAATTATCTTTAGTTCTCATGAACCCATTAAGGAAACTGATTATGATTAAGATGATACACTTCAAATAGTGGATGAGGTTATGGATGAAAGAAAGATATGTCTAGTTTTTAAGATTTTGGAAAAAAAAAACAATCTATATTAAAAAAACCATGGCAAGCCTATTTGCTTATGAAAGTTCTAAGTAAAAAGGTGGGCTTTTGTTTTTTAGAAAGGAAGGTAACTCAGCTTTGGAGGGCCATTAGAGTATTTGAAATTGTTGACAGTGGATATGATTACTTCTTATTCAAGTTTTCATACATAACAAATAGGGATTTTATGTTAATTAAGGGGCCTTGGATAATCTTTAACCATTACCTAATGGTCCAAAAGTGGGTTTTGAATTTTAATCCAGCAAATGCACTAGTTAACAAAGCCACAGTACAAGTTTGATTTTCAAAGCTTTCAATGGAGGACTACAATAATAAATGCTTAAGGACAATTGGTAATAGAATTAAGAAAAATTATAAATGTGGATTTTATGATTGAGGAATAAACAAAAGGTAAGTATGCAAGTGTGTTCATGTGTGTATCATGGTCGATTTGAATAAACCTTACTTCAACAATTCAAAGTTAGGGGATAGGACATAAAAATAAAGTATGAAAGAATGCATCTCATTTGTTTTAATTTTGGAATATATGGCTATTATAAGGAAGGCTATCTTATTAAGAATAACCTAGTTTGAAATATCTTATGATAATATGTTGAACAATATTAATATTACTCTTATAAACAATAGGAACCCAGTTAATATAAATATTATGGATTTATCTAAGTGATAAAAGTAACCTTGTGTGGAGTTTGGGGACCGAACAGTGGTTCAAAGGTACAAGTGATAGAGGAAAGGGAAAGCATTGGAACAAATAGTTTATGCAAAAAGGGCAAGAAAAAATCCTTGGATGGGTTAATGCTTTTAGCTTACATTTCATAGCTTTAGTCAATCTAATGTTCACAAAGAATGGTTAAGTAAAGGACAATGTTCAAGTCATGTAACAAGTTGAGCATATAATGGAAGCTAATCAAGGTCAATCTATTGTTTACATTCCTATAGTTGAAAAATAAAAGAAAGCTACCTACTAGAAGGATAAAGAAGACCAACTTATAGTTCAAACAATTATTATTAGTGAACAAACTAGGAATACTCCAAATTTGCCTTGTAAAGTAACCTTATCACATAGCCTAGAACTAAGACAAGATTTGGTAAAAATGATAGGGATATAGAGATGATGGTTAATAATAGACAAAACACTATATAGCCTCAAATTAGTAAGCAAATCTCGTCTAATATGCAAAACTATGAAAGAAGAAGCTCACTTAGCAAAAGCAGTTCATTAAGACTTTTAAACCTACCAAATAAAATGGAAATTATTGAAGGTAAGAAAAAGAGTGAAAATAAAGATTCTAACATTCCTAGTTTAGAGATGAATATAGTAGACTTATCATCCAATGCTATATTGGCCCCTAGCTTTTGTGCCTCTAAGATGTATGTGGATGCTATTTAATTAGGCTTTGTTCCCCTTACATTATGATTTTATGATGAATAAAGTCATTGAACAGAATTATAGAGGGGTAAGGAAGCAAAAGTTCTTGTTGAATGTGAAAAAGCTTATGCAAAAACATAAGCTTAATGTGCTAACTTTGTTAAAAACTAAATCTCCTTCTAAAATAGCTACTTTTTAAACAATTATAATCTAATAATTTAATTTAATAATTTTTTTATTAAGGGAAGTCAAGGTTTAGTTAAAGGAATTTGGATTACTTGGAAGGATATTAAAGTGAAGTTACACTTACAAAATCGTTTTTCCCAATTTATGCATCTTAAAGTTTAGGCAGCTAATGTAGAAGATTAGGTCCTCACTATTGTTTATGTTAGTCCTTATTATCATATAAGAGAGAAGGATCATAATCAATTGTGGAATTAAAATTTACAAGCTTAAGGGGCATGGATTATAATAGGTGATTTTAATGATATTGTAGGAAGTTAAAAGAAAAAGGGTGGAGCTCTAGCTTTATTTAGAAGATGTTAGAGTTTTGCAAATTGGTTTAAGAATGTAGCTTGGTTGATATAGGGCGGCAAGAATTTAGATATACCTAGAGAGGTCCTTTAAAAGAAGAGTATGATAAAATGTTTGAGAAGCTGGATAAAGCTCTTTATAATAATACAGGAAGGGTTAAATTTCCTAAGATGCTATTGTAAAGTTCCTTGTTTGAATTTACTTCAATCATTACCCTCTTTTGATTAATTTGATTAATGCTAAATATGGTCAAAGGAATAAGTCATTTAAATTCAAGGTCACTTGAATGATGCATGATTAATTCCCTAACTTTTTATCTATCACCTAGAAAGATGATATTTCCATTAAGAGTAACTTATTTCATGTACAAAATGCTCTTGTAAATTGGAATAAACAAGTTTTTGGTGATATAAGGAAAAGGAAATCTAAGCTAATGGCTAAACTTAATGGTATGTAATAAACTATGGAAAAGAAATGGTATCCTTATCTTAGTTTAATTGAAAAGAAAGTTCAAAGCAAGATAGATGAAGTTCTAAAATAAAAAGAAGTCCTATGATATGAAAAATCCAAAGCTCAATGGATTCAAAATGGAGATTGCAATGCTCATTTTTACCATACTAAAACTATAATAAAGAAAAAAAGATAATAGAACAATGTTGAGGGATAACACTGGAGGCTGGGTTGAAAATACAAACCAATTATTAAAATTAGTGAAAGATTTCTTCCAACAAATTTTTTCCAAGGAGAGTCTTTAAACTCAAAGATTAGTTTCCACTAGTACTTCCTAGAAATTCAAACTAAAGATCTTGTGAAGTTATCAATGAAACTTTTATTTAGAGAAGTTAGAAACGCCATTTTTGATATAGGAGCAACTAAAGCTCTAGAAAATGATAGGTTCCTTACCTCTTTTTATTAAACTAATTGGGATAGAATGGACCAAAATATCTATAAGTTTCTTTATGTAAAGAAGGAAATAATCTTCAAAGTGTTAATCAAACTCTTGTAGTTTTAATTCCAAAATAGAACCATCCTAAATTTATAAGTCAATTTTAATTAATCTCTTTGTGTAATGTGAGCTATAAATGTGTCACAAATGTTCTAGTTGATAAACTTAAATGAATTTTGCCTTAACTGATTTTTTCTTTTCAAGCAAGCTTCATTCTCAAGCATTACATCCAAGATAATATCATTGTGGCAAATGAAATTATCTATTTTAGGAAGAAAAAAATGAGCAAGATAGGATTTATAACAATTAAAATTGATATTGAAAAAACCTATAATTGACTTTCAAAGGAGTTTATTAGTAATATGATTATGGAGGTTGGTCTTTTTGAAAAACTAAGGTAGATGATTTTGAGTTGCATCAATTCATCTTCTATGAATATTCTTTAGAATGGCTCTAAACCTAAGGAATTTAAACCTATAAGAAGGGTTAGATAAAGGGACCCTATGTCTCTATATGTTTTTATTTTGTGTAAGGAAAGGCTAACTCCTTTAATTGAACAAAAAATATAAGTTGGAACTTGGAAAACATTTAAACGTGGTTGGAATGGCCCTCTCATTTCTCATTTAATGTTTATGGATGACTTTTTATTATTTATTGAGGCTTCGATTTATCAAATTCAAATTATAAGCTGTCATTTGCAATGATTTTGTGCTGTACCATATCAAAAAGTTAATACTATTACATTTAAAATTCTCTTTTCTAGAAATATTCCTAAAGATTTAGCAAATGTTATTGCTTTCTTTAGTGGCTTTTCTCCTACAACTAATCTAGAAAGGCATTTAAGAATTGAATTAGTGTCTTTTGTTAGAGTCAAGAAGCACTATAGCAAGCTAATTGATAAAATTAGATCTCAGCTAGCAAGATGGCAAATAGAAACCTTATCCATGACAAGTAAGGTTACTTTTGTGCAATCTATGTTATCATCTATTCCTATCTACCCTATAAAAAGAGGTCAGTTACCCAAAGGTATTTGTATAGCTATAGAAAAATCATAGTAGGACTTTATATGGGGTCATACTAAAAATGATAGAAAAGTACATATTATCACTTGGGATGTTATATGCTAATCTAAAAGCTTGGGTAGGCTTAGTTTAAGGAAGATAGACTTTATAAATACTATTTGCCTTATGAAACTATGTTTCCAATAATGCTCTAGAAAAGATAGCTTTTAAATAAATGTTCTTAGAGATAAATATGGAAACAGAAGGGATTAACCTAGAAAATTTGTGCCAATAGTGAAAACTCTACATTTTAGAAAGATATAGTTAGAGTTTGGAGGGATTTAATAGAAAATATAAAGTAAAGAATTAAAGATGGTAACTCAATAAGCTTTTAGAATGATGGTGGGTTAGAATGGATGATCCTTTAAACCAAGATGCTTTTGTTCTTCATATAATGAACAATTTCAAGTACCTATTTGTGACTTAGTTGTTGATGATAGGGATTAGGACCAGGATCTTTTAAAACAAATTCTACTAGTCTTTATTGTCAAATGGATTTAAGTAATTTATCCTTTCCGAATAGGTGTTGGTACAAACCATTTAATATGGAATGGAGGCAGTGTTGATAATTTCACAATGAGCAATGCTTATAAATGCATAATTGATTAGGAGTGGTGTGAAACAAGGAATAATTTGAGGCTTATATGGAAGCTAGGAGTTCCTTAGAAGTTGTGTTAATTTATTTAGCAAGCATGCCATGGTAAACTCTTGACAAATGTGTATACTACCAAATAGGGCTTTGGTTCGAAGTAGTGCAGATTTTGTGATGAACAAAGGGAAATTGTGATGCATGTTTTATGTGACCACCAACTATCTTGGTCGATATGGGTTCAACTGGTTTCACCTGAGCATTTAATAGAATTCAACCTTTTAGATAACATCTCCTGGTTTGAATTTAATCTAGCCAATAGAAGTTTTAAAGAATCCTACCATGATTGGATGATTCACTAGGACATTAGAAGTTATTATCTTTAACTATAATGGAAAAAATGTGAATATTTTAAAGGTGATAAATGATTATGCTAAGGTAGTATATCTTTATCAAATTCATGACAATGCAACTAATGAAAGAGTTAGTAATACTGAGGTTGTTTGGTAACTTCCTCCTAAAGATTGGGTAAAAGTCAACACAGATAAAGCTGCTAAATCTAATTTTGGGTTAGCAGGCTATCAAGAAGTGATTTATGATATGTATGGCAACTTGATTTATGGATTTGTGAAATCATTATGCTGTTATTCTTCTTTCTTAGTAAAATTTTAGGGAGTTATCTGTAGCTTGCAAGCTATATAGGAGCTAGGATTTAGGAAGGCTTATTCAAAGTGTCACTCAAAAACTCTAATCCAATGTTTATCTAATACTCATGGTAAGAGTAATGGGATGATCCAAAATATTCAAAACCTATTAAAACAAGATTGAGAGGTTAAAATAGTGCACATTTATAGAAATGACAATAGATGTGTAAATTGGTTGGCTAATCATAGTCTCTTAATGAAACCTAGCATTCTTAGATTTACAATAACTCTTCCTTAGATGTTACATCTTTATTTCACTAATATTATGAAAGTTTCTAAGATTTATCCTATTATATTTTCTTAGTTTCTTTCTACTTTTTTTTAGGAGGGGCTATGACCTATTTGCTTCACCTAAAAAAAAGATATATAAATTAAATAATAAAAATATATTTTGCCAATGTATAATTAAATTTTTTCTTACAAAAATCTTTTCTGATAATATGATCAAACCTACTTTTTCTTTGAAAAGTACTATAGGTACTAAAAATGGATTTTGAATCTTTTATATTAATTAGATTAAATTTTATAGATTTATCCCATCATTTTATATCTAATGACAACCATTGATCTTTGTTCAAAATCTAATTTTAATGTATATGGCATTACTCTTTTCCTTTTCTTTGGATATATAATTATGTTTTATGATTGATAAACCATTTTAATTAATTTATATACTTGAAATTTATTAATTGACCATTTCTATCCTTTCTCTTACTATTATGTTACAAGAAATTATAATTATTTATAATTTTTTTAAATTTTTAAGAAATAATAAATTACAATGATATATCATTTAGAAGAAATTTTATTTAATATATAAAATCAAGAATATCAAAATAAACCATAAAAGATATCAATGTTCTTAAATGTCATTTTGTATATAAAAAGTCAAATTATAAACAACTAATTTTATTAAATATCTTTATTCAAATAATTAATACTATCAAGTAACTATTAATTAAATTAGTTGATTGCTAAAAAGAGCCCGCAAGTGTTTGATTTCTCAATTCAAAGAAATAGTAACACAATTTTATATTAGTTTTAAATTGTAAAAATTCATCAAAAAATGACTTGGAGATAATTTTGCAAAAAAAACCCAAATAATTTTGTAACATAACTTTGTATTTAAATAAATTAAAAGCACTTTTTCATGATTCTAAATATGATGTGAATGATTTTATCAAAGGTTTTTGTCTTCCTTATGTCTCAGATTTAATCTAAATTGTATATGTTTGAATTTAATGACTTCATTACTCCTACTATGTAAAAAATTAAAAAAAAATTACTTTCTTTCTTCATCATATTAACCTATTACCAACAATTACATAGTAAGACTGAGAGTTTTAATTCAAGTAGTATTTGATATCTTTAAAGACTTTGTACTTTTATTTACATCCAGAGTTCAATTCTCTAATCCTTACATGCATTTCTAGTAGTTTAGTTACTTCTACTACTACCAAAAATAATTATACAACAAGATCACTGTCCTTTACAAAATATTTTAAGAGCAAATGTTGTGTTGGTCTCTTTTGGAACCTCCCAAAATATTTTATCTCACTTGATTAATGCAATTTTCTTTATAAGATTATACTTAATATATTTTTTAGACATTTTTTATATTTTGTTATAATTTTATATTCATATTCATACCCTCTTATGTTTTAGTAAGATCATTGGGAAAAACTGTATAAATAATCTTAAGGAACTAATTTTTTTTTTATAGAATTTTCCTTTTTATACTTATTGAAACTATTTGTGAGAAAAATTGTGAAGTTTTGTATATAAACTGAAAGTTTTATATTGACAATTCATAAAAACTCGCTGAATCTCCTGAGTATATGTCATAAGTTCATAACCTTATCTATATTTCAACTATATTATTGAAAAATTAATTCATAATATTTACGATATAATTCTATCTTTAAACTGTTACAACTTAAATTTTAGCTTCCATTGTTCAAATGGATAAAACATAGATGAATTTCTTTAGGTGCATGGCATAAAATCAAATCAAAATATATGTGTTGATTGTTCTATTTAAAGAAAATAAAATGCACTCGTAATTATCAAATTATAATTATTAATAGTAATTAAATAAAATAATTACACAAGTGTCATGATATAATTAGAAAACCTTATAACAAATAACTGATAAACTTTATTTAAATTTTGTCCTATTTAGATCCCGATTTATCAGCGAAGAGACTATTTAAAATGATAATGATGGTGGATTAGAAAAAAACAAACCATCAAAATTGTATTGATCGTTACTTGATTTGAATAGATGTATGCCTTTGTAGAGCTTTAGAAATGGAATAAGATGAACACACAAGAAAAAAGTAGAAGACAGAGATAAGAGAAAATTTTGAAATGGAATAACATGATGGATGAAAATCAATGTCAACCAGAAAGAACGATAACATTCGTAGAAACCAATAATGAAATTATAAAATATTAGGTTTGTTTTACCTTATTTTCAGCATAAAAATGGCTTGTAAAGCAAACCAAAGAATGAGTAGTTGATATCTTATAAAAATCATCATGAACTTATGTTTTATAAAGTTTTAAAAATAATTTTTAAATTCAAAAACTCTTATCAACCATGTTTATAAAATTTGTTTGCTGCTAGTTGATATATATTATTTTGCATAAAATATTCATCTTTTTATTTATGACATATCTTATTCAATTATTGATTTGAATGGTTAAACCTTAACCTATTCAAATTGTTGTCTGAATTTCGAAGTTTGGATGGAGATTATTTGATGCCCCAGCTTGATGCAATTCTCTAAAGATTCCAGTAAACAAGTGAGTGCACATAGTGTTTGAATAGTAATAAAAAAAAGATTTAAATTTATCTATTTTCACTATAAAATAATTTTATTTTATCATCCACCTATGTATTATTATATCAATAAAAAGATACTAAAACTCCTTTATTATTATTAAAAATGTTAATTACTATTATTTTTTATGATGCATTTTTTTCATTCATTAATAGTATAAAATAATTTATACTAATAGTAAATCAAATTTAAACTCAAAATAAAACCCCCGTAGTTTCATTTATTTGTAACAAGCATCATTTTTGTGTTTTTTTTGGGTCTTGCCAACAAACCCCATCATCTTACTTCTTGGCCCAATCTTGCTCAATCTCCTCTTTAATTTTACTAATACAATTGTTCTAAACGGCAATTAAAATTCATTAACAGACTAGAAACTCAAATAAATCCACCACAACAAAGATGACTTCTTTAGCAGAAGATATGCTGGAAATTTACCAAAACAAATCTAATTCCCAACTAGTTTGAATCAACTTGTATTGTTAACAAGCAAATTCCGATGATGACATTTATAAAAGGAACATAAGACTTGCAGAAACATCAGCAACAAGATCAAGAGAGCAGCCCAGAAAGTCAGAAATTGCCATGAACAAAACACATATTGCTTCACAAATTTCCAAACCTTTACACTCATTCTACCATTATAATACTTATTGGCATCTTCAATGACCTTATCCAAGAATGGGACCTTTGTCAATCTTATGGACCTACTCATTCCATTCCACAAGTTAGCCACTTCTTCATCACTCTTCAAGTGGTTCAAAATAATCCCTTTTTCTCTGAGAATCTTAGCATCCTCCTCAGAATCTATAATTCCATTCATCAGTTCGGTGTAGCGGGTAAAAACCAATGGCCCTGATGCTGTTGATGCTTCATAAGCAATTAAGTTTCTCAATAACACTTCAGTATTTACATCTAAATCAATTGTAGGAAGGTGAAATGTAACTGTTTCTGCATCAAAACTGACAGTTGATATTCCTCCATTAGTGGGTAAAAAGGAAACCCCAGACTTTGATAGTTCTGTAACAGAAGGGATAGTGATTTCCTCCATTAGTGGTGGCTTGTCAAGAAGATTATTTGAGCCGGAATTCCCATTTTCTGCTTTAGCTGCATCTGAGAAATATAAGTACTCAACAAGTTGTTTCATGATTCCTATACCAGGAAGGTTAGAAATAACTGTCCAAGGCAGCCTAAGAATAACTTGCATAGGCCTGTATAGTAATACCTTGTTAATTGTAATCATTGATGCTTTTATTAAATTTGAAAATACCCCCCAAATCTTATTCAACAAATTCTTAACATAGCCTGTAGACAATTTTTCGTCCCTTTCCCCCTCTTCATTTTGATCTTCAAATTTGATTAAATCTGATTGCTCTTTTGAATTGCTGAGAATAAAGTCAAACAAGAAATCAAGCAGATGTGTGTACTTAGATATTTGAATATCTGGATCGTCCTCTATCATCTTGAAAGGAGAAACTTCCTTGAACAATCCTATAAACATTTTTGCAAGCATATCATCAGCTAATTCCAGTGATGAGAATTTGAGCTCCAAAATCTTTCTCAACACAAATAAAGGCATTTGATTTTCAAGCATTACAATGTCCTTCAGGATTGCATTATGAGCTAATTTCCTCCCAGAATAATCTACCAAGTGAGACATCCTAGATGAAACTCCTGGAATCGCCATTCCTTCTTGAATGGCATAAACATGAAGGAATTCGAGCAAGAATGAAGCATCAACAACCATCATCCATCCCAATGTTTCGCCATTAAAATTTAAGTACCTGTGATAGTATGCTCGAATCTTCCATTCTAACTTTGTTATTTGGTGAACTAGATCTTCTAAACTGAGGCTTTGTAGTTGTTTTTGGAGTCTTTTTGTCGCAGCAAGCTTGTATCTCTCCATTTCATAGAGTTCTGAACGCCAATAATGGTAAGGACCAATTGCAACCTGTTGAGGGATATAAGAATCAGGATCATTTGCCGTGAGAGGCTTAGGCACATTAAAGATTGATACAAAAAATTCATGGTCACCATCCTCAATCTCTTCTTCAAGGGTTTGACGAATTTGAATAACCCAACGAACCTCATCAAAGTTGGATTTGGAGTCCCAGTTTCCAGATGGCATGTTTTGGAGGAAATAGCTTTTGTATAAAAGGAGGTATAACCCAGTCATTAAGTATAGAATGGGAGAGTTCAAAAATATGTAGGATTTATTACCATTAATGGGTTTTATTTAGCTAGTTGCTGTTAAACAATGACACATGAGGATGTTTCCCAAGCTTTCATTAAGGAATTCACAAGTTACAGTTTTAGAAATTAATATTTTTTTTTTAATTTCCTTTATGAGTCATTTTAAATTGTGAATTTGTAAAATTACCTAATACTAGATTTTGTGCATAGGAGTCTTTTACCTTATCCATTTTTAATAAAAAATAAATGATTTTATAAATTTCACATACAAGAGTGCAGAAGGTGCGCTTGTTTACAAGCCCATGTTTGGATGAGTAGAAAGAAAAGGAAGAAACAAATTAAAATTAAAATTTGAATACAAGAAAAAAAAATAAAAAAAGAATTGTAATACTCTAAGGGAAAGAAAAATAACAAATTTTACTGATTTGCTAACCTTTCTTTTGTCTTCCCCCACCGCCCCCGCCCCCCGCGCCCATTATAATTTGAACTTCACAATTTCCATCTCTTTCTACTCTCTTTCTCCCATCCAAACACAAGGTAAATAATATAGAATAAACATACAAGTAGTCACAAATAAAATTTTTAGAACTTGAAAATGAGAGCAAGTTCACTCTATCCTTCATTTTCTGTTTGGTAATACTAAACTTAAAATATTGAGCCTGCAAACACAATTTCTTATGTGATAGAAGTAAATGAAACTGTGCTATTTCAACATTGCTATTATCATTTCTAAACATGGGGAGAAAAAAGGTGTGATAGAAAAGTGCTAAATTTCATTATTAATCAGTGGACATGGAACCAAATCTAGATATGCAATTTTTTTTTAGAAAGATCAACATATTTACTTTAATCAATCAAATTAAAAATATTATTATTGTTTTACATCTCATTATTTTTCTTAATTTTTTTTCAACCATCTTGTATTTGCAACTACTATTTTAAAACAAATTTATGATATTAGAATCTTTTTAATTTATATAATCACTCTCTTTTCACAATTTTAATTTTTCATTATCTTTAAAAATAAAAAATGTAAATAGTCATTTTCTTAATATTATATTCCTTAAAATTATTTTAGCATTAAATACAGTTGCCCAACTAGTTGAACAATAATATATATTAAATAAATCTCATGTATCCAAAATTTATATTACAATAAAATAAAAACATTTAAAATAATAAATTATATGATCTTTAACAACAACAAGATTCGAATTTGCTTTTTCTATGAGCTTCTTATACAAATGAATTCAATTCCTTAAATTTATTTCTTATATAGTATTAAAATAAGATTAATACATGTGGATAAGTTTCACTATATTAAAAAAATAATGCCATCACATATATAAGAATATCATAGTGTTCTATTTAAGATAAATAATTTTAAAAAATATCTAAATTGACATTGAGTTACAAAAATATTATAATATAATAATATTTAATTTATAATAATAATTTGTGTCTAAGATAAGGTTAGTTTTTATAAATATAAGTAAATAAATAACTATTTTTGTATTAATTTAATATGATTTTTATTTAACAAAATAAACAATAACTTTATTTATATTTACTTAAAAATAATATAAATAAATATAGATAAATCAAAATTAAAATAAAGGGTTTGACGAATTTGAATTACCCAACGAACCTCATCAAAGTTGGATTTGGAATCACATAACATTGTGGGTTTTACGGATGGCATGTTCTGTAGGAAATAGCTAAAAAGAGGTAGTTTTGGTGCTATATTCATCACACAGTCATTTAGTATAGAATGGGAGAGTTCAAAAACATGTAGGATTTATTACTATTGATGGGTTTTATTGAGCTAGTTGCGGTTAAACAATGACTCATGAGGAAATTTCGTAAGCTTTCAATAAGGAATTCAGAAGTTATAGTTTCACAAATTAATATTTCTTTAACCTCCCTTTATGAGTCATTTTAAGGTGTAGTTTTGTAAAATTAACTGAGTAATACTCGATTTTGTGCATAGGAATCTTCCACCATATCTTTTTTTAATAAAAAATAAATTATTTTATAAGTTTCACATACAGGAGTGCAGAGGAAGGTGTGCTTGTTTGCAAGCTTATGATTGGATGAGTAGAAAGAAAAGGAAGAAACCAATTAAAATTAAAATTTGAATACAAGAAAAAAATGAAAAAGAGAATTGTAAAACTCAAGAAAAGGAAAAACGACAACAAATTTCACCAATTTGGTAATCTTTCCTTCTTTTGTTTTTTTCCCCTTGTAATTTGAACTCTACAATTTCCATCTCTTTCTACTTTCTTTCTCCCATACAAACACAGGGTAATGATATAGAATAAACATAATAGTAGTCACAAATAAAAATTTTAGAGCTTGAAAATAAGAGCAAGTTCACTCTATCCTTAGTTTTCTGTTTAGTAATGTTAAACTTAAAATGTTGAGCCTGCTAACGTGATTTTTTATGTCACAAGAGTAAATGAAATTATGCTATTTCAACATTACAATTATCATTTGTAAACAAGGAGAAATAAAAAAAAAAGGTCCCATAGAAAAGTGCTAAACTTCATTATTAATCAGTGGACATGGAATCAATTCTAGATATCCACATCTTTTTAGAAAGATCCACATATTTACTTTAATCAATTAAATTAAAAAAAATTATTATTGTTTTATATCTTATTATTTTTTTTACCACTGTTGTATTTGCAACTACTATTTTAAAACAAATTTATGATATTAGAATTTCTAATTTATATTTTCACTCCCTTTTTACAATTTTAATTTTTCTTTATCTTTAAAAATATAAAAAGTTATTCTCTTAGTATTATATATCTTAAAATTATTTTACCACTAAATACAGTTGGCCAAATATTTGAACAATGATATGTATATTAAATAAATCTCATTTAATCCAGAATTTATATTACAATAAAATTAAAAACACTTAAAATAATAAATTATATGATCTTTAACAACAAGATTCAAATTTGCTTTTTCTATGAGCTTCTTCTAGAAATGAATTAAAATTCCTTAAATTTATTTCTTATATAGTATTAAAATAAGATTAATACAAGTGGATAAATTTTATTGTATTAAAAAAAATAATACCATCACATACATAAGAATATTATAATGGTTTATTTAAGATAAATAATTTTAAAAATATCTAAATTGACATTAAGTTATAAAAATATTTTAATACAATAATACTTAATTTATAATAATAGTTTGTGTGTAAGATAAGGTTATTTTTTATAAATATAAATAAATAAAAAATTATTTTTATATTAATTTAATGTATTTTATTTAACGAAATGAATAATAACTTTATTTATATTTACTTAAAAATAACATGAATAAATATAGATAAATCAAAATTAAAATGAATATAAATAGGTAAAGGCTATTTATTTTAGGGTAAATGTGCTTATCATTTTCAAGTTTAGTACACCATACACTCTCACACCTACATAACTTACATTTGCCTTACTCGCATGAGCATGTCTTATTTACACTTTAATAATTGATGCGGAAAATTCATGGTCATCATTCTCAATCTCTTCTTTAAGGATTTGTCGAATTTGAATAACCCAATGAAACTCATCAATATTGGATTTGGAATCATATGACATTACAAGCTTTACAAATGGCATGTTTTTGGAGACAATAACTACTGCATAGGAGGAGCAGTTTTCGCATTAATTCGTCACTCTAATATTTAATATGGGTAAGTTTAGAAATATATAGCCTTCATTATCAATAATGGATTATATTTAACTGGTTAATGTTAAATAATGACTCATGAGAAAGTTTCCAAACTTTCATTTAGGAGTTCAGTGGTTTTACAAATCAATATTTATTAACTTCTCTTTATGAGTTAGTGTGAATTTGTAAAATTTAACTAATGAGTTATACTATATTTTGTGTACGAGAGCCTTTCATCTTGTGTTTTTTAAATAAATAATTTTATAATTTTCAGGCACAATTTTATTTTGTTGTTATATACGAGTACAGAATAAAGTATGCTTGTTCGCAAGCTCATGTTTGAATGAGTGGAAAGAAAAGGACGAAACAAATAAAAATAAAAATTTGAATAAAAAGAAGAGGAGAATAAGACTCTGAGGGAAAGCAAAATTACAACAAATTTCACCAATTTGATAATCTTTCCTTCCTTTTTTTTGTTTCCTTATAATTTAAACTTCATAGTGTCCATCTCTTTCTACTTTCTTTCTCTCATCCAAACACAGATATAGAATACACATCTGAGTAGTCACTAATAAAATTCTTAAAATTTGAAAATGAGAGCAAGTTCATTCTATCCTTAATTTTCTGTTTAGTTATACTAAACTTACAATACTGACCCTGCCATCATGTCATAAAAGTAAAAGAAATTATGCTATATTTCTGGATTGCAATTATCATTTAGTAAATATGTGCGTGTATGTGTTTTTTTTTTTTTTTTCCTTTTTGGGGTGTTGGGTTCATTATCAATCGGTGGACATGGAACCAAATAAAGATATGCACATTCCTTTAACAAAAAAATCAGCGTATGTACTTTAATCAATCAAATATATGACAATGTAAATCCAGAAGATGGGTTTTTGTGTGCAGATTTAATTTTTGGTTTTAAAAAGGATCCACATTGATCAAGTATGGAGACCACAGCTTCAAATTAGTGAGTTGCTTTTCCACTGCATCAATCTGCTCAACATACTCATCAAAGCCACTACTCTTGGATTTCAACTGCTCCATGAAAATCCTTAAACTAGAAGCCAAATAACCAAATCCTTTGAATTCTTCCACTCTCGCATTCACTTCTACATTAGCTCTAGTTGATTGTTGGTCCAATAAAAAACACAACGCCATCATCAAAAGAGAGAAAAATAAAGAATTTACACTTGAAATTCCCTTTTTTCCAAGATAATACAGCATTTCAATTTTAGATTTGAGCAACAAAAATTCATAATGATAGGAAACTGGGATTTCAGATCTGAGCAAAACAAATCCCATTTCTAGCTAGAGTGAATCACCTTGTAGTGTGGCAATGCAAATTCCCATGGCATTTGAAAAAGGAGTATAAGGCTTGCCAGGTCAACAGGAACAAAACAAATAGAGCAGCCATCGAAAGTCAAAAATTGTCATGAACCAAACACATGCTTTACAAAATTCCAAACCTTGATACTCGTTCAAACAGCATAATACTCGTTGGCATCTACAATGACCTTATCCAAGAATGATACCTCTGTCATACTATGGACTTTCTCGTCACATTCTATAAGTCTTCATCACTCATCAAGTGATTCAAAATAATCCCTCTTCTCTTTGAAAAGCTTTGGATCCTCCACTAAATCTCTAATTCTAATAATGCTTCATAAGCAAGTTTCTCAATTCAGTGTATGTACAGATATAAAATTTAGTAGAACGAGCTGAACAGGGCATGCCACAATTTAAACAATAAAAAATGATTGAGCCCACAGGTAATCTGCATTTTTTTTTATTTTTTTTTGGTGTAATTGTAGGAATAATTAAATTATCAGATGCATATATGCAATGATTAGGAATCAAATCTGGATGTGCTAGAAAGTACAAAACTTTCAAAGAATATTGAATTAGGTTAGATTAAAAAAATATTTAACTTTTTTTAAATTGTAATTGAACAGTTATTATTTTGTATAATGGATTAATTAAATAAAGTTAGAACAATTTATTACATCATTGAACATTGGATTGGATTGGATTGAATTAGAAATCTCCAAATGCTTAAAAGATTACAAAAAAATAAAAATAAAAATATTTTGGCCTACGACCTCGCCCACATCAAAAATAGGCTCCAAATAAGGAGCCTATGACCACCCTAAACCCATAGGGGCTTGGGCCCATTTTTACATCTCTAAATGTATGGCTTTCAGATATTTTGGCAGTTGGAATAGGACATTTCTATATATGTATATATATGTGCGCATCTGTATGTTGTTAGATGACTTTTATATGTGTCATACATGGCCTGGTATGTATTTGTGTAGTTTTTGCATGTGTTTAAGTGTATGGCCTAAAATGTGCAGTCGGTTACCCTTGGATAGTGTCCAAAAACAAGAAAGAATTTGTCCATTTGTTTGTAAAACCCAAAGGATATTTCAAGTTATATTTAAGTTTCAAAGTATCTTGTAGCAAGTGTGAAGTCTTTTTGAGAGTAACAGTTAGGCCTATGGGAGTTCATTCGGTGATAGTTTTCTACACTAATCACATGCCTAGAATTTGAGGCGTGACAAAGTTGATATCAAAGTATAATCTAGTTTAGGTGCATGGTTTGGGGGTCTCCAACTGCCAAATTGGATTGGATATACCAAGTCCTTGTTAGTGTGCTCAGGTGCACAAATCATGAATAAGGTTAAGTTGACACCCTCGCCAAGATATGCTGTAAATCTCCACAATTTTTAGACTTAGTCAAACTATACGTGTTTTTTTATCTAATCATATTCTTGTTTAAAAGAAGTATGCCACCTAGGAACCAATTTATTGCTCATCTAGCATGCCAAGAGCAAGAGGCGTCTGAAGGAGCTTCATGTGAATCTTCACCACCACTATCACCAAGAGGCAGCATGGGCGATAGGGGAGGAAGAGGCTGAGGTAGGGATGCACATGAAGAAGCTCAAGGTGAAACAATTCGAAATGAAGCATTCTCTCCTCCTCCGGTTTTTTCGGCATGGGCATAGAAGATTCAATGTACAGTGAATTCATTGGTAGTTGAGATGACCCAATATTGGCTTCTAAGATAACCTCATGCAGGACAAAAGGCACTTGTACCATCCCTTCTTCCTTCAGGATTAGCACCAGCAAATTGCAGGAATTATCTGCAAAAATTTCAAAGGCTTAAACCTCCCCATTACTCAGGTATCAAATCATCAATTGACCTTTAATTGTTCTTGAAACAAATTGAAAGATTATGGCGGGTTCTAGAATGCCCTGAGGATTTGGCTATGAGATGGGTTGGGTTTTAGCTCAATGGCTCTACTGCTAATTGGTTCAGAAGGTGGGAAAGCTGAAGATTGCCAGGTGAACCCATAGATACCTGGGGGTCCTTCAAAGCAGCCTTCTTGCAACAGTTCCTACTTGCGGGAGAAAAATATGCTAAGATGCAAAAAGTCACCCAACTTGAGCAGAAAGAAATGATAATATCAGAGCATGCTGCCCGCTTTCTTTACCTATCTCAGTTGGCTAGCAGCCTTCTACCTACTGAAAAGGACATGGCACAAACATTTGGAGATGGCCTTAATGATGCGTACTTTGATGCCATTCCCTATGTGGAGGATTGCAATAGGGAAATACAGTTGGAAGTCAGAATGAAAGGGCACAAGAAGGAAAGAGAAGCCTATAGTAAGTCCAGATAGAAAACTAGGCAGAAGGGCACCAATGGAGAATCTCGCAAGTCACTATATGACCCGTGGCACTTCACTTCTAGTGCCATATCAAATATAACAGAAGTCAAAGGTCCAAGTGCAGTTCGTGTTTTATAAGGAAATTCTTACCCTTTGCTTGGTAGAAGGGCACTAGAAAGAAAAATGGAAGAAAAGTTTAAATTTTGAATTTTTTTTTTCTTTGCTTGGTTTGAAAGAATATGGAAAGAAAAGAAAAGGGATTATTAATACTTTTACACATCAAAATTTTAAAATTCTCTTTTCTTCTCATTTTTCTTCCAACTAACTTTCAAAATTTTCTTTCCTTTCTTTCTCTTTTCATTTTAACCAAGCATAGGGTTAAGGATCCCTAGTAAACTCAATTTATTTTATAAATCCAATTCAAACTTTTGCATTATCCATGTGTATAAGAAAACCATAGACCATTCCAAAAGGCTACTTTTTAAACTAACAATCAACAACATTCCATATCTCACATTCATTTCTCAAAATCTTCAAAATTATCAATTAGAAACATAGATACTCATAGTAATTTTTTTTCCCCAATATGCAACATTGCTAAATCATCATTTAAATCTATAAACAATCAAACTTCTCAATCTTAAAAACAACTTTTTAAAATAGCATATTTGAATATGCAAAGTAAACCATACTAATTAAATTAGTACCAAAATGTAAACAAGAACAATTTCAAGTTCACGCATATATAAACAAAATCCAAAATTTTATTGATGCAAGGAAGGGTAGAGAATCTACTCCCCTTATCAACAAGTTCAATTTCCCCCTTTGAGTCACCCCAATTAATCAAGTTCCCAATAATATGGCATCAATCATAAACAAATTTCATGAATTAATCTCTATCCAATAAGTCACTAATCACTCAACCTATACTTGATAATCATAATTTATTCATGAGCCACAAAATCCATTATGCTGTCATCTCTAACCATTTATCTAACTTAATCATGCTCTCTAATAAAGTAATGGAATTTTTAAAGCAATGTGGTAAGAACTCATACCTAGACTTCGGAAGGGATAATTTCCTTGATTGAACACTGCCTAAGCTTAGAGCAGTAACTGTAATTGAGCCAAAAGGCGAAAAGGTTTTAGATTTTCGTTAAAAAAACACTTGAACCATCAATAAGAGGGAATGAGCTCAGCAGAGTGTCTAGCTCCAACCTCAGTTTTAACAATGGAACAAGATGAAGGAAGGTGGGTCCAAAGGTTCTTCCGCAGTCACGTGCTCTGGAGCGTGTTGGCTGGATGATAAGCGGTGAACCAACCAGCCGCAGCTTCAACACCGGACGTTCCCCGCTAGTTTTCCAGCCAGATACACGGAATGGCAGCAAGGAAGATGAGTTGAGGCGCTGAAGTGAGTAATGGTTTGTGAAGAAAGGAGATTTTGTACTGGTGAAGGAGAAATGGGCGTTGTAGAAGAATACGACGAGAGGAGCAGAACATAAGCGGGGCAGCGTGAAGAAAGAAGGAGAAACGGGAAGGAAACGGGGAAAGTGGGATGTTGTTTGGTCTGCAAAAAAAACATCACTGTAATTTTTTTGGTAGTGAAAAAATTTTGAGTAGCTGGATTAGTTACTAATTATTAAACTAGATAAGCATCACAAATTATAAAAATTTATTTACATCAAAGAATTTTTTATATCTTTTATATATATAAAAATAAAATTACTTTACTTAGTTTATTAAATGATTATTTTAATCTTTTATTATTACCACTTAAAATTATAATAAATATAATTTATTAATTATTAAATATAATATTTTATTAATTATATAATAAATAAAATGAATTATAAAATAAATATTAAATATTACATCATAAATATAAATTGTAAATATAATTATTCTAAATATAATTATATTTATTATATATATCTACTATATTATTTTATTTACTATTTTATATTTAGTGCATTAAATATTTATTATTTAAATATTCAATTTCAAAAATAAAAAATTATGTATTTCATATTTATTTTATATAAATTTGATAGAATTACTTATTTATTGTATTAATTATTTAACTAATATTTTTATTTAGATTATTTCATTTTAATTATATTAAAATAATTTAATATATAGATATAAATATAAAAGATGTCTTAATTTTTATATAAATCTATTTTAATTTATTATAGTAAATTAAAAAGAAGAAATTACTAATTTAGAAAAATTATTAAAAAGAGAGATTAGAAATATAATTTTTTAAAAAGAGATAATTAGTAATAATTAAAATATATTGATAGTTCTTATTTTTAATATTATAATTTTGAAATATATATTAGTCATTTTAATAATATTTTCTAATAAATTTAAAGTTAAACCAAACAAAAAAATTCTAGAAAGAATCAATTTTTTAATATCAATTTAAAGTTGAATTAAGCAAAATTTTGAGTAATTTCTAGAAAATTCACAAAAAAAAATTTACTTCCTAAAAAACTCAATTTCCCACAAATATCTAGTTTATACATGAATTAAATGACTCCTTAAAATATTACAAGAAAGCAAATTGAAAGGAAGAATGAAATGTAAAGTATCCTGTTAAATTATAAAGTGGTTGAATTTTGCTTATTTTAACATTAAAAGTTTGAACATCATTTTCTAAGTTGAAATTAACAATTGTCATTAACTTAATTTTTCATTTTATCAAATTATATAATTTTTTTATGCACCTTTAAACAAAAATATAATATTATGATTCTATTTAGTGCAAGTAGATGATAAAATAATTGATTGGTAATAAGATAATTAATAGTTAATGGCTCATAGTTAATAACTAATAAATTAATTAAATATATTAAAAGTATTTAGTAAAAATTAGTCAAAAATTATAAAAGGAGATAAAAGAACATATTTAATTTATACATATAAATTAAATTAATTTATATTTATTGTGAAATTAAATTATACTAATACAATCAAAATAAGAATATAACTACTTAAAATTTAATTAATTATATTTTTTGTATTACATATTTATCTATTATTTATTTATTATTCAAAATAATAATATGCTAACCTAACACCTAATTAATTATATTTTATAATATTATATATTTATTTATATTGAATTGATGAGCATAAATTGAATATTTATTTATATAATTAGGATATGGATTATCATTTAATTAATAAAAAGGGATAAATTTAAAAAATTATTAATTCATAAGTCGTAAGTTATTTTATGAAATTTATTAAACAAGAATTCAATTTATTTAAATAAGTTAAATGCATCAAACACTTCTAGATATTAATTTATAATTTATAAATTTTTTATTAAATTAATGTTATAAACTAATTTATTTATTGTGCCAAACACACACTATAAAATGTTAGCTTATTTTATTATTTTTTCTGTATATAATTTCTCAACTCATTTTTAAATATTCAATTAGAACTTTATATATACTACTAATTATCTAAGGTAAAAAATGATAAAATAAATCAATATATCACAATTTTATAATTTTTATCTAAAAAATTACATAATTTAATAAATAAAAAATTAAGTCGATGAAAAGCGTTAACTCTAAATCTTGTATACTTCAATGAGGTGATATCTTGGTTTCCAAATTTAAAAAGATAAAATCCAAATATCTCAAAAAAAATTTAAAAATATGTATTTTACATCTTTCTCTAAAAGGAAATAAGAAAGAGTGAATTAAAATATCAAATAAATTGAACATTTGGATAAAACCAAATATAATTATAAATCATGTGGTGTCAATGGGCATTTTAAAAAAAAAAATCTAGAGTACAAGTGTACTTAACCACCCATTAAAAGGGGGAAAAAATTAAAAAAGGAGTATCCAAAGATCATTGGAGTCAAACTCCTTGTTTTCTGTTTTTGCTTCTTCTGAGAAAAATAACTGTTTTATTATTTCAACAACAGGAACTTTAACTAATTGTCCAAGGCAACCTGATAATAACTTTCCTGTTTGATCGATGCACTTTTTGCCTCCATTGAATTTAAAGGAATCCTCCGAATCTTACTTGAGTTTCTTAATATAATCCACAGATGATGATTTTCATCATCTCCTGGAATCATCATTCCACCTCGAATGGCATAAACATTAAGGAACCAAGAAGTATGAAGCATCAACAACCATCATCCATGTTAATATTTTGCCATTAAAATTTAAATATGATAGCAGGCTGGGATCCTTCATTCTGACGTTGCCAATTGGTGAACATGGCTTTCTAAATCGAGGCTTTGAAGTTGTCTTTGGGTCTTCTTGTTGCAGCAAGCTTGTATCTCCCCATTTCATAGAGATCTGGACGTGATAATAGGAAGGGCCTATTGCAACCTATTGTGGGACATGAGAATCTGGATACAGAGAATTCATTATCATCTCAAGCTCTTCTTCTTCAAGGGTTTGGCAAATTTAAATGACCCGTCGAAACTAGTCAAAGGTCGGTTTGAAGTCAAATGACAATGTGGGTTGCAGGGATGGCATGTTTTGTATGAAATAACTTCTGCATGGAAGGAGGTAGTTTTGGTGCTGTCCATCCCCGGTCAATTCACGTGGGAGTGTTCCAATGGAGAAGATTTAAGAGCAAAATTTAGGTAAAGTCATTCAAATGTTTGTTATAAGATTTTCTATTCAGAATAAATGTATTAATTGATCCATTAACTATTAATCATTTTAACTTAATAATTATAATAATTAGTAATATTATTATTATAATAAAGCAATTAATACATATATCGCAATTTGAATGAAAAATCTTATAGCAAACACCAAAATAACTTTCCTTAAATTTTACCCAAAATTTTAAGGGTAGTGCTTTTAATGCTTTTATTACCTATTATTATTCGCTTGCTAAGAGATAGGTTGAATATTTTCATTATTGAATACTTTTAGTACATTGAAATTTATAATTTTAATTTTAATTCACTTACTTTAAATAGAGATCATTGTAGCATTATCCAAATTTTAAACACTACATCCATAACACCCATCTTTAACCCCATCCAATAAATGAAAGACAATAATCAACTTTATTACCAATTTGTCTGTTTTCTGAAATTTACATGCAATAAAAATTTGATCTTTCAATTTTCAAAATTGTAAAATATACAAAAACTGAAAATTGGCCTTAATGCACACAAGAACTTATTTGATTAATGAGGAAATTCCTCATGCCTCATTTTAAGGAATTCAGGAGTTATTAATCACCAAGTCAACATTTTTATAATTACCCTTTCAATGTTGAAAGTGTGAATTTGTACAAGGGGAGTCGATTAGTACTGCTAGACTTCGTACACAACAGCCTTCTACCCTCTTGTAGAAAAGATTTCAATGACTTTATAACACTCGCAGATTTATTTATTTGTTTTACTTTCTTCATTTTTATACACGGAGTGCAGAAAAAACTGCTGTCTTCAACCCAATGTTTAGATGAGTATAAGGAAAGATAAGGAAAAGACATTTTTAAAAGTTGAATAAATGTGAAAATAAGGTAGAGAAAAAAATAATTAAAGTTGATAGAAAGAAAAGATAACAACAACAAACTCCATCAGTTTAAGTAATCTTTCCTCTTCTTTTTTTCTCATAATCCTAATAAGAGAATTTTAAACTTAAAAAGTTTTCCTTCCTCTTTACTTTCTTTCTCCCAACACAAACAAAAGACAAAAGATAAATGATAAAGAATAAACACGAGTAGTTAAATGGGTATATGTCCATTCATTACAATGTCCTCTTTTTTCATTTTATGTTTCCTTTTAGTAATGCCATAAGGTGTATTTACAGTATACTGTAATAGATAATAGAAGGCTAAAAATTTATTTTGATTCCTGTAAAATTAAATTTTTATCGATTATGTCCCTAACTAAGTTTATATTAATTTTTACTTTCTTTCTCCCAATACAAACAAAAGACAAATGATAAATGATAAAGAATAAACACAAGAGTAGTTAAATGGGTATATGTCCATTCATTACAATGTCCTCTTTTTCCATTTTATGTTTCCTTATAGTAATGCCATAAGGTGTATTTACAGTATACTGTGATAGATAATAGAAGGCTAAAAATTTATTTTGATTCTTGTAAAATTGAATTTTTATTGATTTAGTCTCTGACTAAGTTTATATTAATTTGATCCTTATAAGATTAAAAGCTTTCAAATTTTAATCCTTCTATACACAAAAATGAAATATTGAATTACAGTAGGAAAGAACTAAAATTTTAATCTTATAGGGACTAAAATGATACAAATTTTTAGTCATAATAGACATCGAAATTTTAACACTTACAAATAAGAGAGACATTCGTTCTATTCTTAATTTTCCGGTCAATCATATCAAGTTTGCAATTGTGAGACTGAGAAGGGACAACTCTAATTTTTTGGTCATTAAAGAAAAGAAATTATGCTATTTATACATTGCAAAAAGTATATGTCATTTGTAACTAGTAAACATGAAAAGCAACAAAAGAAGATCCCAGGAAAGTGCTAGGTTTCGTAACCAATCAGTGGATATGGAATCAAATCAAGATATGCACATTAATCATTCAAATACGATATTATTAATTAAGATGATGGACTTCTATATGCGGATTGAACTTTCGATTCTAACAAGGAAACATACTGATCAAGCATGGAGACCACAGCTTCAAATTCGGTGACTTGCCTCTCAATTGCATCAATCTGCTCAACATACTCATCAAAACTACCACTCTTGGATTTCAACTGCTCCATGAAAATCCTTAAACCAGACGCCAAATCACCAAACCCTTTGTATTCTTCTTCCACTCGCACATTCATCTTCTCCAATAGCTCAAGTTGATTGTTTGTCCCCTAAACAAGACAACCCATCATCAGAGAAGAGAAAAGCAAAGGATTTACACTTGAAAATTTTCCAGAATAATACAACCATGCAGTTTTAGATCTGAGCAACTAAAACTCAGATACAAGAGAGACAGAGAGAACTTGGTTACTTGAAGCTCAGATTTGATCATGGCAGAGACACTGATGAACAGATCATTGAAAGAATCTGCGAGTTCATCACAATTCTGCTCTTTAAGTTTGTCATTGCTTGCATCATTAGCCATGGATTGTTGCTCCATGTAGAAGTAGCTGTTAGCACGAATTGCATCAAAGCAAACACCTGCAGAATGAGGTAGTTCTAAGTTTCTAACAGTAACCACAAATTATATGGTCATAAATTCCAGAATAGGGATACCAGATTATGAAGTGGGGCTTTGGGTTTACACGTTTTAAGGCTTATATTTAGCAACTGGAGCATCGCCCCCCTAAATCCTACAACCCATAACAAATAACACCCACATCAATTGGTATCTGAAGTCAATCCGTAACCTGTCCTAGTTTCCAGTGCAATAATTTTGCCCTTATAACATTTTTCCATAAATTTTTTATATTGAAGACATGTTTAAAAAATAGTTAAATAAATAAATAAAATACATCAACCAACCATATAATATCAAAACTAATATCCTGTGAATCTGTAGTTAGTGGTCAGAGGAGCTCAATAACATATTACTGGTCAAAGGAGGTCAAACTGAGAAAATAACAAGTAGCAGGCATTAGAGCAGGTTTATCACCTATCAAATATACTTAAAAGAAACCAACCAGATTACAGCCATATCATCAAATAATGTGATCAGTGGTGAGAGAAGCTCAATATCATATTGGTGGTCAAAGGAGCACCAAGTCACACAATTAATCAGTAGCAAGCATTATGGCAGGTTTACCAGCTATGGAACATACTATATGCTAAAAACCAATCAATATGGAGCTTGGGGGATGCACTAAAGCAACTATAGAAAGTATTAATGAAAGACTGGGGAGTTTTTTTTCTTTTTGGCCTTCAACTGGGAGTATTTGAAGATACGAAAAGCAGATTTTCAGAGGCACGATAAAATGAAAACTGGCACAGCACCTGTACACATCAGTGCAATATTCAGAAATGCAAAAAAAATGAAGTTTGAAATAGCTTCTACTACAGCTGTAGCCTCCAATTATTATTATAATTTAATAATTATAGCATTTAGCATAAGCTATTAAATGACTCTTAAATGAAACTGTTGGTTATCATATTCTAATCATGAATCAATTAGTGTTTGCAGAGTGTATCAAAATAAAAAATTTAGAAAGCAAATACTCATTCTATCTCCCTAGCTACAAGTTAGTCTAATTCATGTATTTCCTTTTTCCTCTTTTCACTATTGACATCAAGAAGGCAATAAATAACATAAGATGCATACAGAACCTTTATTTCATCCCACAATAAGCTGGATTTATTGATCTATGGTTCTACATTCTCAGACCGTCCTTATTTACAACCACTCATAAATTCCAAATTCAGAAAGTGTGCTTCATTTTTAAATAAAAGTAAGGCAATAGCAGTAGCAGCCAAATACCGAAAGACCACTTTTAAAGACTCAAACTTGATCACCCTATTCAAAGTTCTATCTAAGAGGCGGCACCAACACATCCTACAAAACCAGAATTTCGGCATCTCAGCAACACCACCACCACTAAAAGGTCCAAAGCTTACTATTATAGCTATCCAAACCCATTGGTTCCGACACTACTTTCACTCAAATTTGTGTTTCAAAATCCCGTTTCTTATAGCCATAGAAAGTGGATTGATAGATGATCTCACTGGGAAGAGAAAAGGTCACACAAAGGAGTAGCTACCATATAAAACACACCAAATTTCTTAGATAAATATGTAGGCGTAATTTTCCTACCTAAATTTAGTGGGTAATAGAGATCCCCTTAACCGCATGTCTTTCAATCATAAGGGTTTCTTATTAACTTCAGTGGCAGTTGTGCATTTTCTCTGCCTGTAATGTTGGAATTTGAGGCCTGGGTGAATAAATTAGGCTTTCCATACAATTACATTATTGGGGCCATTAATATATTCTATCCAAACTATTCTAAAAAAATGAAAAAAATAAAAAATAGACTTATTTTAAATAGAATTTGAACTCAGACCTTCTACCTTTAAACATAGTTAACACCCATCAATAACACTTCAAATGGGTTTTCCAAAATCACATTTATCAGTTCGGCAAAGAAGCCAAACATTGCAAAAACAAACAAAAAGCTCAGGGGTTAGAATTACATACCAGAGAAGAAGCCGTAAAGTGTCCGAGTCTACGAGAACGTTTCTTGAACTTCGGCAAGCAAGATTTAGGTCGAACAAGACGAAGCTGAATACTCGTAGAAAAGGTGAACAGAACTAAGTTTTTCTCTAACAACCATTTCATTAAATTCATTTGCTAGACGAAGAAGCACAAAAAAACACTAAAAAAGGGCCAAAATACTTACCAGAATAGCGTTTGATTTAAGCTACTCCATATTATGATAGGAGATGGCGACAACGACGGATTGCTGAAACAATAGGAAACACCGATTTGAAGCTCACTAAAGAGGAATTTGAAGTTGAGCAGAGAAAATTGGAAAGCGAAAGATCTGAGAATTCTCGCTAAGATTCCCAAAACGACGATGCTGCGCAGAGAAAAATGGCGACCCGTTGAAGAGAAATCGGACGGTGCAGTGAAAAAGGAAGAACAGCGTAGAGAGGTTGCGATGCGGGGACGGTTCAAAACGACGTCGTTAGGTAGCAAAGCAAGGTGTAACGAAATAATAACATAATAAATAATAACGAGTCCCGTAATATTATAACATAATAACGAGCCCCGTAATATTATATAACATAATAACGAGTCCCGTAACGAAAAACCAGACACCCGAGTGTCTTGTTCACAACACAAATTATTTATAAAAGTGACAAGTATTATGTTCTTGAAATTGTATAATTAATATCTTATTTTTATATTTATTATAATTATTTATTCTCTCTTCATTTATAATATTAAAAAATAAGTATATATTTGATCCTATACTATTAAGATGAGAATTAATAACTCATTTTCATATTTTTTATTTGTTTTAATAATATAAGAGATAGATAATTATAATAAAAATGAAAAATTAATAATCTTAAATATAAATTTTAAAAAATATAATAATTTGGTAGAATTGATGATTACATTTTTAATGTATTTGCTAGTATTAGTACATTTAAAAATTCTTATTTAGTTAGTTTAAATAGTTTCATGCTCCCAAACCTAGATCTATATGATTTTCAAGTATTAAGGAAGAAAATGAGATAAGATGAGATAGAGAAAAACTAAAATGATTGTTGCCCTGGACTTTTTATATAATTCATATGTTTTATAAATATTTATTTATATAAATATTTATAAAATATTTTCACTTTATTTATTAGTTATTGTAATTAAAATTTACTTAATATTTAATTATAATCAATAATAAATATACTTAGGAGATCTATAAATATGAATGATTGTAAAAGAATTTGATATATTTATGAATAAAAGAACCTTTTTCTCTTTTAATGTTATTTTATTCTTTTTATCTAGTTTTTTATTATTTTACTTTTATATTCATAACACCTTATCAACATGAGTCTCTATTATTTGAGCATCTAATTTTTTTATTCATTTTTTAATAATTTGTGTGCTTGGTCTTTCTTTCTTGATGGAACATATTATATTTTCTCAAGTACTTCTTTTTTTTATTTGGTAATAGTAGAAGTACTTAAAATATTAGATACATACATGCAAAAATCAAGAATTAAATCCTAAATATAGCCAAAGGCATAAAACTTTTAAGGGATATTGAGTGCCACTTAAGTTAAAGGCTCTCAACTTCTCAATTACTTCTTATTCAATTATAAATTGTATCATCCAATCTATCACAATATGTTTTGTGCAAAGCTTCTACTAGTTAACCTTTAAATATTTATGTCATGTCATGTATTTTTATTAATATGGAATCTAGTTGAAAAAATGCAATTGAGACTTGAAAGCTATAAATTAGAAATAGAGAAACTCAAGTTTGTCGTTCTCTAACATTAATGTAGAAAAGTTACGCTAAACTTCTTTCCAAGCCTTGTGCTAGACCACTCCATGATCCATATATTATGATTCCAAAAAACCCTCCTAGGCTAATAGAATATAGGGCACATCCTTTCTAGATTATAGAATATTGCCCTTCCCATAAGCATGATGGTATTTCACATTACTGCAATTGTGAGCAAATGGACACATGAGAAACAAGCCAAACAAGATATGTTGCTCTCAATGACGAACGAAAACTCCATTTAAAGTGCCTAGACTCGGCTATTGAGGATACTAACGAATTCCAACCCCTTCATTTTTTTATATATGAAAAATTTATAAAAGTTATTTGCATGGAACTAAAGAATGTTCTTTTTCCAAATCTACCTTTCTTTTTCATTAATAAATACTTTATTATTCTACATTATTAACTAACTTGTATTTATTCCTTTACATTTCTCTCTCTATTTTCAACTATCTTAAATTTTGTACATAAAGAATAATCTTGTACAGTTCATTAAAAATAAATAAATTAAACTACTTTCTTAATATATGTGAAGTTAGTTAATAGTGACAGATAAATAAGAACAGAGAGAGTATAAGATAATATTTTTCTTTTGTTATCATTTTTATTAAAGATTGAAAATATAGTATTTTAAAAATTGAAAGATTCTCTTCATCTTTGAATTAGTATAAAAAGAGAGATGACTAAATTGATAGAATAAAACTTCATCTATTTTCTTTATCAATTATATTATATGTTTTTCTCTCTCTTGTATCACTATGAAATTGCTTATTTATTTATGCTTTATTATGACTAAATATGGTAATGAGTTTTTTATGAAAAATACAAAACTTGTTCAACTAATCTTATTCTATTCCTAAAAATGAAAGCATCAGTAATTAAATTTCTTTTATGAAAAACATCAAACCCATGCAACTAGTTTTATTACATTCCCTAAAGTAATTGATTTCAAGCCTTTTCAGTAGTTAAACAAAATTGAAGTTTTTAAATAAAGCATATAAAAATTGTCCAATTAGTTTTACTACATTCCTAAAATTAAATGCCTTGAGAAAAAGGTCAAATTGATTTATGAAATTGTGATGATTATAATAATAGTACAAATAATCATATGATTAATTTTTACCACTAGAAGTTAAAGAATATAATGAGAAATTCCTTTTGAAATTAGATGTTATCAATTTGATGTAGAAGGCCACTAGAAGTATCTATCAAGGTATGAAAGGCTAGTTTTGTTAATGAAAATGATGCACTCAACCATAATTTTTATAAAATAACATATTTCAATATGGTAAATTTTTTTGTACATCCTAAAGAAAAAATTGATAATCTAATTGGAAATGATAGTGGACAATTTTATTTTCTATTGAAATAATATTGAATATTTATCTCTTATGGATAATACAACAATGCACATCATTCTTAAGAAGTAAAAATGATTTTCTTAATTGATGATTAGTAAAAATTATGTCAATATGATATCTACTAGTAAAAGTTGGTTTAATGCTCCTAAAGAACTAATATAATTTTACTAAAAGATATGCAATGCTCATAGATGCATTATTGTTAATTAAGTCTCAAAAGTATTTACTAAGTTTTAGAGATATACAATGAAATAATAACTACATTGAGATAATAAAGTATTAAATATCTTTATATTATAATGATTGTCTCAAGTGAGAAGAATGTGTTATAAAAATTACTATAATTTTTGTTTGATATATAGTATACATATACAAAATTGATTGAAAAAATTGTAAATCAGAAGTTCACTAATCAAAATATTTTTACTATGACATGATTATATGGGTCATCTTAAATTAATAATGATGTAAAAAGTCAATGAAAATTTAAAAGATTATTTATTAAAGAATTAAAAGATTCTTTAATCTAATAAATTTTCATATGCTACTTGTTCTTAAAGCAATTTGTTTATAAGGTATTAAGTTTATTATCAACTAAAGTTGGGACTAGTTCCTAATATTTTTAGGATGAATACATTGTGATATATATTGATTTGTTCATTATGTGGACTATTTAAGTGTTTTATGATTTTAGTCACGTGAATTTGTTATCTATCCGTAACTTGATATATGTGAGATTAATTACTAGCTCATATAATTTGATTTTAAGTATAATTTTCTAATTATGTAATTAAGACAATATGTTTTGATAACATTGGTAGATTTATGTTCAAAGCTTTTAAGGATTATTATGTTTTAATGGAAATGATTGTTGAACATCTTGAAATATATTTACATGTAAAATAATTTGGTTAGTATAATTTTAATGTCTTAAGTTATTAATTGTATCATTATTCAAGAGAAAAAGATTTCCTTTATCATCTTGAGGGGCACATAACTTCATATGTTACAATACCTATATGTATTAAACAAAAAAGTTATATTTGCCCTTTATAATTAGTTTTAATTAAGAGCTAAAATGTTTTAGAATGTGCAAGATATTTTTACTGTATCACAATGCACATATATGATTTTGAAAAAAGATAAAGAATATGAGTTCATTTGTAAAACTATATTCCTAAAATCAAGGGAAAAAATGCAATGTAAAAATAATATGATATATAATCATTTTTATCCTGAAATAAAATGATACAAACCAAAAGTTCATAAGATGGTTAAATTATGAAGTATAGAAAATTGTTAAATATATTACTGACCAAAAAGAAAATAAGTAAATATTACATATCAGGTGTGAATGCCTTTATTCAAATTGATACTTAAGTAAGACAATTTATTTTTCAAATTAGTTTTGAGCATGCCTAAAGCGTGATAAATCTATTAGTTCTAAACTAAAATATCCTTAAAATAAGGAATCAAAAACTCTTGAAGAGATTTAAGACAATGACAAACTTCTAAATGAAATTTAGGTACCTAAAATTTATGAAAATAAAGAGATTTCAATTAATTATATCTTTGATGAGAAAAATGAAATCAAAAGGGAATTGTGAACAACACTTGCTTTTCTATATAATATAGTGCTAAAAAATTATGAAAAATATTTATTAATGAGAACCTTCAATGTATAGAATGATTATATGTATTGGTTAAAGAGAAAAAAAAATACAATTTAGATAGAAATGCAAAATTTGAATTTATTTGTAAAGTGAAAAAACACCTAAAAGGTATTAAGCCAATGAAATATTCCTAATGTGTGAAACTAATAAGGTACAAATGTAAAATTGTACCAAGATAATAAGAAATTTTTAATGTTAAAGAGAAAATATGATTTATATTACAAAGGCTTTTGCAAAATTTGTCATTGGCTATGAAAAATGTTTATTTTTATGTAATGAATACAATTTTTCTTACAATATATCAAAATTTGATATGCATTTGATAAATTTAATCATATTCTATTTCATGCATGACAATTGACAATAATATTATCCTCGAAAGATTTTAAATGCTTGAAGCATGCAATTTGAATGTTTGAAAAATATATTCAATTTAATTACAAATATCTTTGTATGAATTTAGGATGAATATATTACTATCATCTTAATGAATATTTGTTAAATATATATATATAATCTTTTATGTTATTATTTGAATGTGAATTATTGTATATATTGATAATTTAAATATTATTAAAACTTATGAAGAGATTCTAAAAGCAGTTAAGTATTTGAAAATTAGAGTTTAAGATGAAAGATTCTGAAATTTGAGTTTTATCTTGGTATGCAAATGAAACATCTAAATGATAGAATATTTGTTCATCAATTAAAATGGAAAGATCATATTATATGGATAAATTACATCCATTAAGTGTCTCAATGATTATTTAATTACTTAATACTAATAAACATCTACTTCAAACTCTAAAGAATAATGACAAAAAAAATTATGTTCATAAAGTACTATATCTAAGTGTAATGGATGCAATGATATGTCTTACTAATTACATGTTATCTTGATACAACTATTTGGAAAGTTTTTTTAAGTAAAATATAGTTCTCTTCCAACTAGAAGATATTAAAATAAAATTAAACATATAAATTTAATATATTTGTAGGACAATTGATATGTAATTATATTATTTGTATGAATTTTGAATAATAACTCTTTAGTTATGTATATGCGAAAATGTTTGATCCACATAAGGTTTAATTTCCTATTATTATTTGTTTACATATAATGATGCATTTGGATTATGTTCCTTGAAATATGATGTGAATTTTAAGAAAAAATTTCAACAAAATCCCTATGAAGATAATACTATGTGGAGAAGTTCAATTGGAGGGATAATGCATCAAAGGAAATAATTCTTTCTTATGCTCATAAAAAGATTATGATTGTTTATTACGACAACAAATTTATTCAAGTAGTCTCTAATTAAATTACTAACAAGAGATATTGATTACATCTTTGGTGGTTTCTCAATAAGAGAAGGTAAGTTCATGTTACACTCTTTTTTTCCTTAACCATGGTTTCTTTTCCATTGGATTTTTCTAGTAAAGTTTTTAATGACGTAGATTGTTTGTTAAATAAATAATGTACTCATTTTCCTTTACTAAAATTCTTTTCCTCATTAGGTTTTTCCTAATAAAAGCTTTAGCGAGACATATTCTTTACAAAATAGACATACAATGGAAGTATAATAAATATTTATTTATGTGGATACTTATAAAATATCTTTGATTTATCTATTAGTTATTGTAATTGAAATTTACTCAATATTTAATTGTAGCCAATAATAGATATTTATCAATAAGTGATTATCAATTAAAAATAATTATCATTATCAATTGTGACAATTATCATTTGGTACTTAGTAGGTCTATAAATACTGAAAGTTGTAAAAAATCTTGATATATTCATGAATAAAAGAATCTCCTCCTCTCTTTATGTTATTCTATTCTTTTTATTTATTTCTCTATCATTTTACTTTTATTTTCATAACAACATGCTATTTTTTTATTTTCATTTCATTTTTTCTGACTTCTTTTCCTCAAGTAATTAAAGAAAAGTATCTATTTCTAATTAAAATGGTATGTACATGAATAGGAATACAAATGCAATGAAAATATGATTCAAAATTAGGTTTCAAAAGCAATCAATGGCTATTAATAAACATGACATGATTAGATAAATTTGTAAAATTTAATCTATTGAATATAAAAGATTCAAAATTTATTTTAAATCTTATTTTCTTTAACTATAGCATTTTTTATACATGAAATATAATTTATTAATTAATTTATTTCATTCAAGTAGATAAATATATCTTAATCTTGTTTTATAATATCTTAGGTGTTAATGAAACTATTTTAGTGAAATATAACTATCTCAATTTTTGTGCAATCATACAAAAGATTCTACTTCCTTTTAGATTTCCCTTTTTTTTATCAAAATCAATAGATCACAATAAATAAATAAAAAAGGATTTATGATTACCCAAACCATTAAAGGTAGTTCTAGATCTAGTGCAAGATACCAATAGAAAATAAACAAGCATTCAAAATAAATACATGTTCAAGCATCATTGACCAACTCCTTATAAATTTTGATTCATCTCACATATCATTTGATTTTTCTCACTTTTTAAACTCTTCGTTGTTTTCAAAAAAATAAGGTTTGGTTTAGGATTGCCTTTTGTAGTAGCTACCATATAAAACACACTAAGTTTCTTAGATAAATATGTAGGTGTAATTTTCCTACCTAAATTTAGTGGCGTTAAAGACCCTCTTAATCATATGTCTTTCAATTATATAAGTGTTTCTCATTAATTTTAGTGGTAGTTATACATTGTTTTTGCATGTAAGAGTGGAATTTGAGGTCTAGCTGAATAAATGACCAACAACTATTTTTTCAATTGGCTTTCCTTACTATTGCATTACTGGGGCTATTAATATATTTTATCCAAACTATTTTAAAAAATAGACTTATTTCAAAGGGGATTTGAACTTAGACCTTCTACCTTTAAATATACTTAACACCAATCAATAACATTTCAAATAGGTTTTCCAAAATCATATTTATCAAGTCAGCAAAAAAGCTAAATATTGCAAAAACAAACACAAACCTCATGGGTTAGAATTACATACCAAAAAAGAAGTCGTTAAGTGTCCGAGTCTACTAGAACATTTCTTGAACTTGGGCGAGCAAGATTTAGGTCAAATAAGATGAAGTTGAATACCCATGCAAAAAGTGAACAAAACTCAGTTTTTCCCAAATAACCATTTCATTAAATTCATTTGTTAGACGAAGAAGGAAAAAAACCACCAAAAAGGGCCAAAATAATTACTAGAATAACATTTGATTTAGGCTATTTTTCCATATTAAGATAAAAGATGGCAACAACGACGAATTACTAAAATAGTAGGAATTTGAAGCTCGTTAAAGAGAAATTTGAAGTTGGGCGGAGAAAAATGGAAAACCAACAATCAAAGTAGTCTTGCTAAAAGTCTTAAAACAACGATGTTGGGCGAAGGAAAATGGCAAGACCCATTCAAGAGAAATGGAACGGTATAGAGAAAAAGCAAGAACAATGGAATGGAGCTAGGATGCAGAGATAGTTCAAAACGACATTGTAGGGTAGCAGAACAAGGTAAATCTGTCTTTGTTTACAACACAAATTATTTACAAATGATGAGTATTATATTCTTGAAATCATATAATTAATATTATATTATTAATCTCTTATTTTTATTTATTATAATTATTTATTCTCTCTTTATTTATAATAATGATGTGAAATTATATTGGATCGTCTCAAAATTTAGCAAATTTGAAAACAAAAATAGAAGGGTATTATACTACACTCTAAAAAATGAAGAATGAGAATGATAAGCAATGATAAATACGCCACAAAGGATATAAATCCTTTGATGAGTGAAGAAGAAAACATATCACAAGGATGAATCCTTTATTAATGAAAATCAATGCTACAAAGGGTGAATCCCTTTAATAAGTCATAAGTTCATTTAAAAAACCCAAGAGAAAACACATTTTCATAAAAAGATACTTAGCCAAATTCTCAAATTTCTAATCTCCAATCTAATTTGATATAAGGAATAATCCTCTTTATATAACTTTCTAACAACCTAATTAAAAATAGGCTCAAATGAAATTATATTAGCCTAAAACTATTTAACTAACCTACACCCAATAAAAGTGCCTTTAAATAACTTTAAGTAACATATTAAATTACTCATAATAACATGGTAAATATTTTAAAACAAAATAAGCTTAAATATATTCAGCCTAAATTAAAGTCTAAAATGCTTTAAAATGATCTAACACAAATTAAAGTTCTAAATGCTAAATTAAAGTTTAAAACATCAAATAATAGTAAAAATGAGCTAAAGTGGCATCAATTAAGATTATGGCCAGTATAGCGCTAATGTGATGCTATCTCCTTAATGATGTAATGGTGATATGGATTATGGCTGATGTGATGCTAATATGGCATCATCTCCTTAATGATATGGCGATGATAAGGCATTAACTAGGTGATAATATGGCACAATTCTAATGCATTTAATTAAGCTGTCCTCCTAACTCACTTCTTTATGATTAACCCTTTTCAGAATTACAGTATTCCCCATTTTTTCAAAAAGATTTGTTATTGAATCTTCGAAACCTACATAAAAAAGAAGAAGATTAGAAACATCAAAAGAAACACCCATATCAAGCTCAACATGAAAAACTAAATTGAAAGTATAGTCCTTGTCTCTTTAAGAACTTGGAATGAACTTTTTCCACTTAGTTTCCTTTGATCTAGGAATTTTCTTTTCCCACTTACACCAATAACAAATAACCACCCAAATCAAATACAAAATTTGTGAAATTAGAAAAAGCAATTAAAATCAATGGTATGACTAGAGTATAAGCATCCCTCAAAAACTTACTACAAAAGTTAGCCAAACTAGAAAAACTCCTAATCCCATTAAAAGATTCAAATGAAGGCTATTCTTCAATTGCTCTAACTTTTAGTTCATCCACTTTTGTTTGTATGTCACTCATAACATGATTCAAGAATGCAATTCTTTTCTTGCAAAGAGAACATGTTTTAGAATTATCATTCAACTTCTCAACTTCAAGAGCTTGCAAAACACATTTCAAAGAATTAACATGTTCATCTATACTTTTACTATGCATAAGAATGTCATCAAGATGTGGTAAGCAATCTTTTCAATTCTTTAATTTCTTTAACAACAATAAAATCTAACCTTTAAACTTATGAAAACAATGGATCAACATAAGCAAATTTATCAATGAAAATATATAAAACATGATTCATTAAACTCATGAAAGTACTTAGTGCATTAGATAAACTAAGTATTAAAGCCAACCATTTATATAAAATCAGCTTTATTTTGAAAATATTTATCCATACATTCCTTTTATTTATGCAAAATGGATGATATTCACCTTTGAAATCAATCTTGGAAAACATATAAGAATTATGCAATTTACTAAACATACATTTTTTATGAAATCATATTTTTCTATCCAACCCTCTATAAAACATTTAGGAAATACACATAAATCATGCAACCTATCATACAAATCCTTTAAAACTTTCTTATTTCTAAAATGTTCTATCAAATTATATTTATGGGCTTTTCCAACAAGCAAGTCACTTAAAGAAATTTTGGATACAAATAATTTATTTCTTTTACATGAAAGATCTATCATATGTAAAAATATCTTTAAAGACCATCTCTTTACAAACATCAACATGTAGTGGAATGACATAATCATGTGAAGGAGTAGCAAGACTATAGTCATTCATATATAAATTTTCAATGCACTTAAGACCTAAAAATTTTGCATGCAAAGAATCCTTGTTATGCTCAAAATTCAGTGATTTAATATGGAAAGTAGGAATAAAAGTATACCTTTGAGCCAAAGCATCATCCACCACACAATCTTTACCTTGCTTACATTGGATAAAATATGGGTATATTTCAAGGAATTCTTTCTTCCTAGTACATTTTTCAATCATACAATCTTCATAAGTTTAAGTTGAATTTCAAAATATGGAATCTACTTGATGTTCTACTCCATTTAAAGGTAGTACTTCTTTTAAGCTTTCTCTTGAAGGTAAATCTTAATATTTCTGTAAAAGAAAATTAAGAGCATTTAGAAAAATAAATTCAACTTACTTAATATTTTCATAAGCTTCTTTGTATAAGATAATTAGTCTAGAAATACATAAAGCATTTTCACAACACTTGTTTTAACAAACACACTCAATTTTTATATTCATTTCTTTAGTTCTTCACTTAACTCTTTCTCTTTCTCTCTTTCCTTAAAATCACTTTTTATTTTGTTAGAGTTTTCATTCTCTTTACTCAACTCTAATTTTCTCTCTTCTTTTTTATAAGTATTTTCTTTCTTTTCACTGACATTCCTATTCTTTTTATCTTACTCATTTAACTCTACTCTTTTTTTCTTTCTTTTCTTTCTTATTTTGCATCATTATTTGATCTTTATAAACTTGTTTTGGAGTTAAAGGCCTAAGAGAGAACTTTTTTTTATCTTTGACAAGTTTGTATTTATTGAGAACACTATCATGAGTAACTTGTCTATCAAATTGTCATAGTCTCCTAAGCAAAAGATGGCAAGCGTGCATCAAAATCACATCACAAAGAATCTAATCATGGTGCCTCCTGATAAAGAAAGAAACTAACACTTGTTTATTCACTTTCAACTCCCCATTTTCATTCAATCATTATAGCTTGTAAGAGGTAGGATGTTGTATAATGGGCAAATTCAACTTTTCTACCAAGGTAGTACTAGCCACATTAGCATAACTCTCACTATTAATAATAACTTGGCAAGTCTTCCTTTGGATGTTACACCTTGTATGGAAGAGGTCTTCTCTTTGATTTTCACTTTTCTCCTTTATTTGCACATTTAAAGCTTTCTTACTCACCGATATGTCTCCATCAAAAGCATCCTCACTATTCACACTATCTTCATTGAGTGAAAAAATTTGTTCTTTTTCACTTGTAGAATCTCATTCCCTATTATCTTTAATCACTATAAACCTTTTATTTCAACAACTACTGGCAATATATCCTTTCCTTAAACATTTGAAATACTTGATGTTGGAATATTTTTTATTCTTCTTAACTTTGTTTTTACCCTTAGAAAACTTATCTTTTGATTTTAAAGATAAATTAAATTTGAACTTGCTCCTTTTTTCTTCCCTTTTAGCACTCTTTTTGTCCTAAAACTTCCATGGATAGCTTCATTGCGAATTATATTAAGATGAACTCCTTCTTTTGAGTTGCCTCTCCACTTTCTTAGCCAAGTGTATCATTTCTTCCAAAGTTGTATAGTATTATAATTCCACCACATTAGTAATGTCTCTATTCAACCTATGGGGAAATCTAGCTATAGTTGCTTCTTGACTTTCCTCCATATTAGCTCTACCTATAATGATTTCTATATCCTTGTGATAATTTTCAACACTCTTAGCCCTTTGGATAAAATTTTACAATTTTTGGTGTAAATTCATTTAGTAATAACTAAGGATGAATCTTTTTTTATGACAAATTTTAAGTCTTCCTAAGCTTTGATGGATCCTTTACGCATTCTCTTTATATCTATCATCAATTTATCCTACCAAGTAATGGCATTATTAGAGAATTACATGATAGCAAGCTTCACCTTTTTTCTTATAAATAATTATGACAATTAAAATTAATTCCATCATCTTTTTCCACTCAAAGTATACTTCTGGATTTTTTTTTTTGGAATAATGGAATTTTCATCTTAATGCTGTCAAGATTGGCATCTACTCTTCCTTTTTTCCTACCTTGTTCTCTTCTAACATGCCTCATTTCACCTTCTTTTCTTCTCATTTGAGCCATCTAATCTCTCACTTCCTCCTTCAATATTTTCAACTCCTTCATCTTCTATACGCTTCTTATTTTGTCTTCTTTCTCCTTCCATCGCCCTAATCCTTTCATCCATGCTAACATTTTATGCATTCAATCTTTCACATTTTGTGCATTTAATCTTTCAAATCATAGGAACATAGCTCTCATAGTGAAATCTAAATTCTCAGACTAGTAAGTATAGTTATCACTTCCTCTCGATATTCTTAATGTTTAAACTTGTAAGAAAGTTAAATAAAAAGAAAGGTCATCATAAGAGTACACTTCTCACTTGATTTAATGGCACTCATACTCATGTTTGCACTCTAATTTAAGCTTTTATCTTTAAATGAGCTCACACATTCTTACCTTTTCCCACTTTTTTCTTTTCTTTTTTTACGATTTTTATAAACTAAATGACATAATGAGTAGAAATTCAATAATTATAGCTAGCACTATCTCTAATTGAATGACAACACAAGGTGATAGCACAATAACATCATGGTATCTAAGAATTAATTCAATTGGACTCTAAGAAGGGGAAAAAAATAAACAAATACTTAAGGACATAAAAATTGGTATCAACTCTTACTTTTTGCCTACCTTGTTCTCTTCTAACATGCCTCATTTCACTTTCTCTCCCTTTCATTTGAGCCATCTAATCTCTCACTTCCTCCTTCAATATTTTCAATTCCTTTATCTTCTATACACTTCTCATTCTGTCTTCTTTCTCCTTTCATCCCCCTAATCCTTTCATCCATGCTAACATTTTGTGCATTCAATCTTTCACATTTTGTGCATTTAATCTTTCAAAGCATAGGAACATAGCTCTTATAGTGAAATCTAAATTCTCAGGCTAGCAAGTATAGTTATCACCTCCTCTTGACATCCTTAATGTTTAAACTTGTAAGATACTTAAATAAAAAGAAAGGTCCTCATAAGAGTACACTTCTCACTTAATTTAATGGCACTCACACTTATGTTTACACTCTAATTTAAGCCTTTATCCTTAAATGAGCTCACACATTCTTGCCTTTTTCCACTCTTTTCTTTTCTTTTTTTGCAATTTTTTTGGAACTAAATGACACAATGAGTAGAAATTCAATAATTATAGCTAGCACTATCTCTAATTGAATGAGAACACAAGGTGATAGCATAATAACATCATGGTATCTAAGAATTAATTCAATTGGACTCTAAGAAAGGAGAAAAAAACAAACAAAGACTTAAGAACACAAAAAAATAGAAAGGAACAACACAAAATAACAAGAAGTGCTAATTTAAGAATTTAAATAATTAAAAGAGAGAATAAACAATTAATGTCAAATGAAAAGTTCAAGGGTGATTAAAGCATATCAAGAACCAATAATAACTAAGGGCAAATAACTTCTTTACTTTTGATTTTATTTCACTTTATTGTAAACAATTCAACAATTCTAGACTTTTTTGCCTGTTGGTTATCTTTTGTCCTTTTTTGCTTTTGAATTTTTTTTTCACTTTTGCTTGTTTTCAACTATACTTTATTTTTTCAGCCCTTTTTTTTAAATTGCCTTTTGATTTACTTTCTCCTTTGTTTATTGTTGTCTTTCTTGCTTTTCACTTTGTTCTTTACTTTTACACAATAATTCAACACTTGCTTTAAATTAAATTTCAATAATAGTTCAACACTTATTGTACTACTTATAAGATTATTTCACATAATTAAAACTTAGTACTATTTAGTTTGCTTTAATCAATTACTATTTTCAATTATGGCACTTTGATGTTGTGCTATTAGAATATGGCAATTGGTGATTGCAAGCTAAACTTCTTCACTTTAAATTTTTAATAAACATATTCAATGCACCTTTCATTCACTAGACCAGCATGATATTTGAACTAAATTTTGAGCTAAACAATATGAAATAACATAAAGCAAAGAAGTTAACTAAGTATCATCATAAATTCAGACTTACAATTAACTTGGGTAACTTATCAAACACATAGAAGGCAAAACTAAAGAACAATTCAGATTTGACATAAAGATAAATCAAAATACATGAATTTAATATAAACTAAATTAGAAATGAAATAGATACAAAAATAAAATCAAAACAAGGTAGAAATGAAGATTTACGATATGAATTGGTTAATAATAGCATGAATAGTATGATCAATAGTAGCGTAAACAGTACTAAAAACTGAAAAGAAATTAAAATTGAATCTAGGAACCTTACTTTGATACCAAATAATGTGAAATTATGTTGGATCATCCCAAAATTCAACAAATTCAAAAACAAAAATAAAAAGGTGTTCATGCCACACTTCAAAAAATGAAAAATGAGAGCAATAAGTAATGATAAATATGCCATAAAGGATATAAATCCTTCGATGAGTGAAGAAGAAAACATGCCACAAGGATAAATTCTTAATTAGTAAAAATTAACACCACAAAGAATGATTCTTTTTTATAAGTTACAAGTTTATTCAATCATAAGAGAAAATGTAATCTCATAAAAAGGAACTCAACTAAATTTTCAAATCTCTAATCTAGAAATATGATTTGGTATAAGGAACAAGCCTTCTTATATAACTCTCTAAAACTCTAATTGAAAATGGACTCAAATGACACTATATTAGTTCAAAACTATTTTACTAACCTAAATCTAATAAAAGGGCCTCAAAATGACTCTAAATAACATTATAAATTACTCATAGTAACATGATAAATATTTTAAAACAAGATAGCCTAAACACATTTAACTTAAATTAAAACCTAAAATGCTTTAAATGACTTATCATAAAATAAACATAAATTAAAGGCCTAAGCACTAAATTAAAGTCCAAAACATCAAATAATAGTAAAAAAGTACTAAAATGGCATCAATTAAGATTATGATTGATGTAGTACTGATGTGGGCCTATCTCCTTGATGATGTGGCAATAATATGAATTATATCTAATATGGTTACACGTCTTTAATGATGTGGTGATAATAAAATGCCAACTAGATAATGATATGACATAATTTTGATACACTTAATCAAACTCTTCTCCTAACTCACTTCCTTGTGATTAACTTTTTTTAGAATCATATCAAATAATAAAATAAATTATGAAAAGAAATAATATAATTAAAAAGTGAGTATATATTCGATACTATTAAAATGAGAATTAACAAATCATTTCAATATTTTTATTTATTTTAATATTACAAATAAAAATACATATATAATTATAATAAAAATAAGAAATTAATAATCTTAACCACAAAATTAAAAAATATAATAATTTGGGAGAATTGATAATTGTGTCTTTGATGCACTTGTTAGTACCTAATACATGTAAAAATTCTTAATTGATTAATTTAAATAGTACTAAACTGTGGAACAAAAGAATATCCCAAATCTAAGCCAAAGTATTGATACATGATTCTCAAATACCTAAGAACAAAATGAGATATGATAAGATAAAGAGAGATTAAAATGATTGTTGTCTTTGACTTTTCATACAATTCCCATGCTATTTTTGTATTTTCATTTCATTTTTTTATTTTATGACTTTTTTTAAGTAATTAAAGAAAAGTATGTTTCTAATTAATAAGGTATATACATGAGTAGCAATACTATATGTAATGAAAATATAATTTAAAATTAGGTTTTGATTGTAAATCAATGATTATTAATAAATATATTCGAAACTCAATTTTGAATTCTATTTTTGATAAATATAACACTTTTATACATGAGATACAATCTATTAATTAATTTATTTCATTTAAATGAAAAATATATCCTAGTCCTATTTTATAATATCTTAAGTGTAACGAAACTATTTTAGAAAAATTAAACTATCTCAATTCATGTGAAGTTATACTAAAGAATCTACTTTCGTTTAAATTTCCTTTTTAATCAAAGTCAGTAGATCTTACTAAATAAAAAATAGGATTTATAATCATACAAATCATTAAAAGTAGTTCTAGATTTAGTCCAACATACTAATAGAATATAAATAGGTACTCAAAATAAGTACATGTTCAATCATCATTGACCAATTTCTTATAAATTTTGATGTATTTCTCCTATCATTTTTTTTTTGCTTTTTAAACTCTTTTTTATTTTCCAAAAATGAGATTTGGTTTAGGATTTCCTTTTGTTAATTCAAAATTTTCTATGAATGTAGAAGTTCCCACTTAATAGGTTTATCCATACGAAGGCTCATAATTTTATATATATCCACTTGAAATTGACTATCTATTTCCCTCATTTTCTTGCTAATATTGAAAATCCTATATTTTTCATATCTATGTGATAAAGTCCTTTGATTTTTGAAACACTATAAAAAGAAGTTATTCAAATAATTGCTACTTAACTTAGACCTATTCTAAAAAAGTTAAGACATTTTAAATTGTTTGTTAACAAAGACAAGAAAAAATTAGCAATTTCATCTCTAAAATTGTATAGTATTGATAAAATAGTTCCTAAATTATACTAAATAACCAATTTCATCCCAGAATAATAATCTATGCAAATAATTTTGCCTTTCCATATAAATATTCAAGGATGAAGTTGTTCACACAAATATGTATAAATGAATGAAATTATGCGTACAAACTATTATTCAAAGGCAAAAATTAGCCATTTAATATAATTGAGAGATCATTTTATTCACAACAAATAATTTGAAAGAGAAATTTGATAATTTTGCACACAAACAAAATCAAGGAAACCTTTGAAATTATTTCAATATCAAGCCTTCAATATATCATAATTCTGAGTTAAATCTCTTTAAAGAAAAAAGAAAAAAAAAAGATCTCTTGTTTGAAGGCAACTTGTTTTGATTTCCTTACAAAACTTTCATTATTGAGCTAGCTATACAATCTTAAATGTTTTTAGCAATCTGTATGATATCATCAAATAATACAAATCCTGTATAAGACTCTATAACTCACTAAAACACTTTTCTTGACAATCCTTTACTTCAATAGCATCTAAAATTCCTTAAACAATGTGATATATGAGAATATTACAACACATTAAAGAAGCGAGGCACTTGTGGACAAATATCAAAGACTTTAATAATGGACTAATGATGGGCATAACTTGCCAAGGACATTGTGAACACACAATATTACAACAAGTGGCACTAACATGTAAGTAAGTACCTCCAACTTTAATAGGTGACTTAATTATTAGTGCAATAATAGTAATAACAATATTATTTGTGGGTTAGATCAAAATTTGTTCAAGAAACTACATTTTATTAATTTACATTTTAAACCTATAACAATGTCAAAAGATTCAAACCTTTGTTATCACACTAACATGAAGGATAAATGATTTAAACATTCAATGTAGCATGAGAAACCTTAGGAACAAGTTTTCCAATGACATGAATGAATGATCACTGAGGAATCAAATGGGAAATAGATTGGATTTATTAAATTTTTAAAGCATTTTAATTATAAAATATAAGTTGAAACTTGGGCTTATTAGTTTTATTAATTATTTAGTACAAAATTAATGAATTATGATTTCCAAACTTGCCAAATATTTAATGGACTTTGAACCATCACACTTTCATATTTTCAAAACCTAGTTTATTTTTTAAAAGTATATTTTCCTTTGTGACAAAAGTATTTTAGTATTTCCTATTTATTCTTATTTTGAAAATATCAAACTTACTTTTGAAGTAATTATCTTATTGGCTATAATTTAATATTAATTTTTTAAAGAAAAGATGATTAAATCCAATAGTCAATATGTAGTAATCATTATAAGCCCTTAATTGTTCAAGAGTGGAAAAATTAAAATGAAAGGAAATTTCAAATTTTAAATTATTCAACATGTGCTAAAATTAATAAAAAAATAATATATACTATTGACACTCTTCTTACAGTTAGATAAATAATTTCAAATAGTATTTATGTAGTACAAGCTAGCTAAACTAAATTTTTAGAAGAAAATCCACTCTCAACAAAATAATAACCTAGTTGTTATTTTGGGCAAAAATTAATAAAAAATAATATATATATTATTGACACTCTTCTTATAGTTAGATAAACAATTCCAAATAGTATTTATGCAATACAAGCTAGCTGAACCGAATTTTTAGAAGAAAATCCACCCTCAACAAAATAGTAGCCTAGTTGTTATTTTGGGCAAGAATCGGAAAAAAGGTAAAAAAGTAGTTGAACTTTGACATTTACAATATATACATAACATATTTAACATATGAGATATTTTAGAAAGATTCTTGAATAAGCCAACCTTTTAAGGAGCTATTTTTTAATTTTCAAATCTTGAAACCTAAAAGTGACTTGGAGTCTAAAGTTCAAATTTCAAATCTTGAAACCTAAATGTGCCTTAGAGCCAAAAGTTCAAGATTCAAATTTGGGGAGTAAAATTGACTTGGAGCCTAAAATAATGTGAAATCAAAGAAAAAATGACTTAAGACCAAAGTTACTTTCATCATCTTTTTCTTTATAAATAATTTACATATCTTTGTGGATGAAAAGAACAAACATTGTATTACTTGTAAATTCACTTTAACTCTCATCTTGAAAAAACTAAAATTCTCTTTTTCTTTTCATTCTAGAATCAAGACCTGTATATCCACTCTAAAAATATTATTAAATAAAAGCTTATAAAATCTTTTTAAAAAGATTGTGAGAAAAAGCTTTTTTTTTGTCTCATTAAAATCCTTGTAAAAATTATAAATTTTATAAAGTTAAGTGATTATAAATTCCTAATGAAAATTGAAAATTTTTATAAAATTAAATAGTTGTGAAAATCAAAGCATAAATTAAGAGAATCTTATAAAATTAAATATTGTAACTTAGTGAAAAATTAATAAATACATCAAGTAATATTTAGTAGCTGAAAAGAGAGGAATAAACTTCAAAAACATTTCTTTTAAACAATCAAGCCTCTATAAAAAAATTTTATATTCTTTCTCTACTTTTTTATTTACGCCTTTACTTCAAAATTATCATTTCATTAAAAATAGAAAATTAACAATTTCTTATCACTTTAATTAAAAAAATCTTTTTAAAAAACTCTTAATCAAAATACTTTCAATCATTATTGAAATAATTCATATTTTCAAACTACATATGCACTAAAATTTCAAAAAACTTTCTATTACATCTCACAACTCTACTATAAAGTTCTACCAAAAATTTATGTTAAAATTCAAAAATGCCAATTCACCTCCTCTTCTAACTTATAATGATTTATAAATTCTATCAAGTACGACATTCATAATAAAGTAGGCCACAAATAATGGCATACAACTGCACCCCAAAAAAATGGCATACAATGATACCAAGATATTCAAAGTAGACATTGACTTTTTCTGTCGCACTATTGATGGCAAGTGTAGACATTTGAATCCTCCGGCTCCAAACAAAGAATGTATCATTAAAAACCAGATATTTTGGCCTAGAAAGCATTCTATTTGATCCAAAAAGGGGAATCAAAGAATATATCATTATAAATCATGTACCCATCAGTTCTAACATTTTGTTGTACTCTATTTACAAATATGCAACCCAACAAATGATAATTCAAGATGGATTGCAGTTATGCTTGGTATAACTTGCTTGTTTACTTGGGCAGCAGAACTTGGCCACAAGTTCACCACCCAATCATTCAAAACTATGACATCTATGGCTCTCCACCAGCAATTGGCGATGCAAAATCTAACCGAGTTTCTTCTGGGTGATCTAACTGACTGATTTATGTTGGGGTGCTTCCTTCGAAAGCTTTTATCCATAAAGGTGAAAAACTTCAGAACCATAAGTTCATTGATCTGCACATCAGCATCCAAGTGGTTCAAGAGTAACACAGCTTATGTCTCCTCTTCAAGAATCCGGATTGAATACATAGATACAGGCAACAAGACAGCCTCAATCATGATTAATTACCAGAAATATTCGTGCTGTCCAAGCTCTCAGATCTCAAAACATATCATCCGGTAAGCATTGAAATCATCTAGCCCTAGAAAAGACTGCCCATAGAGATCAGTTGAAGAAATATGGCGATTCTAGAACATCTCTTAAGTCAAAGTTTCCCCTTTCAGGTAATGGCGGGAATGATAATGAGGGGAAAGACCTCTCAAAGCCCTCCAGTAACTGTTCAAAAGTTAAACAAGCATGAGATCTGGCAGTATGAAGAAATTTCAGAAAGGTTACCTAACAGATGCAACAAATATTAAAACATAGGGATAGAATTCGAGCAAACACAGCACAATTACAATAAAGCTGGTATCCATGCCGTACATTTTCCAATATTGGGGTCTCATAGAGTTCCACAAACTTCTCTCTGAGTATTCTGTTCATTTCATCCACGTCACATGCATGTGTCCAGTAAGAATCATGAACCCCTACAAAACAATGTTGCAGACTTGTTAGTGAAATAGATTAAAATAATATTTATCCAACTTGAATAGAAGGGACATAAGTATAAAGAACCTGCAAAATTCAAGCCTGCCTTTTTGCAGGCAACTGCAGTCATCATCATATGAGAACCGTCCAGTGAGTGGACAAAATTTGGGGGAAATGCTGTCCTCTGCCGCTTGACCAATACCTGTAACATTTATACATTGGCATCAACAGCCGTTGATGTTAAATTTAGATCTAGAAAAACCATATTCAAAAACCATTCAAGAAACGAGTTGCACACTTAAACACAATTTTTTCCCATCTAACAAAGCGTGCACAGACATTCTGCAGGCACACTAGGCAAAAGATGCACATTGCATACAAAAGGCAGGTACAAGCTAGAACAGCATGGAATGCTGCAGTCCTCGAACAGAACTGCTCTTAAATCATAATTTTCATATCCATTATGAAACTAGAAACTCGTGATGCAAATAAAAGTGGCAAGAACATTGTGGGAGCCATTTGATAACACTCATTTCAGTATCCACACAGTGAATGTGAACTTTCTCTACCTTGTCTGTTTCTCGTTGCAATGTCAAAATCTGAAGCGAAGTTTTGACCTGCAACCCATATAACAATAATTGTTCAAAAACTCAAACCCAATGTAATTTTTAAGAAAATAAGAGAAAAAAAAAATCAAGGATAATTCAAATTTCATGAAGAATATTTGGCACTCACAAGATGCTTTCCTAGTTTACGGTAAGGTTGCACTACAGGGAGCCCCAGAGGGCTGGTCCAGCACACTGGTTGATTTTCAGATGCAATTATCTGTTCAAAGCATCTTAGTGATATTGACAAAATTGGCTGAGTACCGTAATGTTTCTCTTCCTCACACTGTCCATGTGCCAGAGTATATATGCGCCATGCACACATGGACAGTGTGTGTATTGAACGTACCTTTGCACAGTCACCAAGCCAGCTCATGATACCTCTAGCAGCTTGAAACATCTCTTCCAAAGCAGTTAAGGTGACCTGATCAGAAAATAGAGATGTAACACAATCCCTATCTTTTTTGTATAAAAAAAAGGTAAATTAAAAAAACACACACACACACACAAACTCTATTTCTATATCCCCCCCCCCCAAAAAAAAAAAAGGAAAAAAAAGGGGGTCATTTTAATCCTCTAACCTTTGCAGCATAGCAAGACGCACCAAAGAGCTCCTTATCATCTGAAATGGCATCCCGTTCTTTCAACCTCCTCTTTATCTGATCCCGAGCACCTATGTAAGTGACCCCATACACTGACGTCATTACTGTCTGCTTGACCAGTTTTCTATCTACCTAGACCATGTCCAAATTGACCTAAAATTAGCTCAGCAATGAGATGACTAGATTGGAAAAAACCACAATATCAAGTAGAAACATGGTAAAGCAATCTAAAGACTTTCCGAATCCTGTCTAAAGATACCAAGTAAATTATAACTACTTGATTTAAAATAATATCAAAGATTGATAGAGAACCTGATTAATTAAAGCCCTTGCACACAGAGCATCAGGAAACACTGCAGGATCCTTCTGAGCATCCATTCTCATGATGTCTAATACTCTGCAAGGAAATGCTTTTTGTTATATTTTTTGTTGTTTATTTTGAGAACAACTCTCTCCCAAGGGGAAAATGGTTAAAAATAAAATAAAATAAGATACAAGTAGTTGTGATAAATTATTGTAATGCAAACCCAATTGATAGGGAGATAAAGCTTGTTGATGCACATTTTAGGATATTTTGTTTTCTCTTTTAATTAGTACTGAATGGAGAAAATAGAAAGAATTAGTTGATGCATTTATTTAATATCTATGGGGTGAAAGGAACTGGAGATCAGTAATGATGCATCTCAAATTTGACAAAGAATGCAGTAGAAAAGGAGGAAAAAATTTCAACCTAGATAATCGTTGAATGTGTAAATATAATAAAAACAGTAAGTTTCCTCTTGTCCTATGGGAAAATGTATTATTGTGTTTAATGCCTGTTTCCCTTTGGAGTTAGAAGACCCTGACTAACTCTAATTAACTTTCTGGCCTGATAAGGGTCGTTAAATATTCTTCCAATTTTCAACAAGATTTCAAACCGAGAAAACAATGAAAAGAATTCCTGATGTAACCATTTGCCTCATAGGTATTATAGGGTGTATTGGGCAAGGAAGATCCACAAAGGACCCCTCATAATCACCTCAGAGCCTATTCTTCCATCTCAGAGAAGCCCTTAAGTTTCAGTACCATGCTAATGTTTAATTTTTCATTTTTCTCTCCAAATTTTTTTCTAATTTCTAAGCAGATTTTTGTAATCATATCCCACTAGTATAGGGGTTACAGCCCCCCGGTCCTCTTAAAATGCATTTTTACTTAGCAGTAAGAAATTATACATTATGAAACTACTTTTTTTAAAGGATCTCTTGTCTTTTCCATTTGCCTCCAATGTAGTGGGAGAAGAATGGACTGTCAGAATTTGGTGAGTCTATTCTGTTTCACAAGCACTGGTTTATTTAATTACAATGTAATGATAGTTTTAAGACAAAATAAGTGAAAGGCTTGGTAAAAGTGCATTCTATTTGCACAAGAATAGTGTATTTAATTATGGTGCGATGATAGTCCTAAGAATTAAGCTGTTCTTCCATAGATTCCTTGTTGGTTTTGGCTGAAGAGTTCTTTCCAATATCATCAAAAAGATTGGAGAGATCCTGAGCTATTTTCTTCATATCTTAATCAGACAATTTCAAAATTAAAAATTTTTCTTCTTAACACCTGTACCATGCCTTCAAATAGAAGGACGTAAACAAGAGGCTGCCATCTATTCAAGGAGACAGAGGGTGTGAACACAATTTGAAACAAGATAAAATACCTAGCAGCTATGCCTGAATAAACATCAGCTGGCTTATCTCCTGCAACTAGATTGACAGCAGCTGCCCCTAACTGCAAAAAAGATATATTACATAAGGAACTGTTATGCAGGCACCTCCAATAAATGATGCATTTTTCTTGATAGAAAATATATAAGGCATATAAACAAGAATTTGTCAGAAAAATCGTAGGCCGTGTGAAATTAATAATTAATTAATCATAGATTTCAGTTTGTAAATTAGTAAAGTACAAAAGATAATCATGCAACTTGCTTTAATTAATCATAGATTTCAGTTTGTAAATTAGTAAAGTACAAAAGATAATCGTGCAATTTGCTGAGCACCTAGGTTGGTCTCAATAAACTCTGATAATACAAGGTTGAACAGAACCAAAACAGAAAATAAACTTGTAATAAAATCACAGACATTTAGAGATATGACTGGATGCTATAAAAAAAAGGATTCACTCTTACTCATGAAAGAAACAAGACTCTGAGATTCATTAAACATTTAGTATTCATGTCACAACTAGATCCAGAATTGGCATTAAAGAATTGGTAGCTAGAATTTGAGAAGAGCCAGAAGCACAGAGGGAAAAGTCAAAAACCATTACCTCATCCCTTCCAAGGGCAGCATAATGTTGTAAACCATTACAAGAACCATCCTAGGACAGAAAATCATATCAATAAATAGGTTTAATAAAAATATGATGCATCATAAACCAAAATAATTATGATGGCAATGATACTGATGAGAAATGGGGCAGCTAAGTGGTTTTAGATACCAAACATCAACTCAACTAACTAAACAAAGAACCAAGCTAACATGCCACGATTGTTCCATATAGCTGTGAAGTGCAGCATTGATACACAGAAGTTTCTTTGTATATTAACCATATGAGAGAGACTTTGGTGCGCCATCATGTAAGGTCACAGTTCAGTCTAAAGGTTTAGATTTTTTGGGCTGTGCAAACTGAATGAAATCTGACAATTTTTAGGCAGTGGTATACCATACACCTGGTACGTCTTAGTCTTTTCCTAACCATATAAAGGCAGAATAGTTAAACTGCATGAGCATCTAAAGATCCACTTATAGTTATTTCCCATATATTCAAATATTTGCATTTGTTATGATGTAGAAAGCACTAAAAATGAATTATTCTGAATATGGACAGTGGCATTTTAAGATAACAGAAGTGTTTTACAATTGTTGAATGTACATGGTTTTGCTGTTCTAATATTGGTTTTATTTTCTCCCAGATTATAATTTAGCTGCCAAAAAATTGAGCATGCAAAAGCGTGCAAGTGTAAATTGATTGCATATATGTAGTAAGGTTATGTCTTATGTAATACATCCATCTTATTTTATTCAATAATATTTTCGTCTCCAATTGTCTCTATCTTTTCCCTTTCACCAGACCTTAACTATTTTCTCAACATCAACTAACCTTCCAAACTGAGTATTGCAGACTAAATTTGGATTAAGATGAAGGGTGGTTAAGCAAGGATACTCCTAGTGTGAACCCAATCCCCTCAATTTGGAGTAGTCATAAACTCTAAAACTCAATCCAAGGTACATCCCTCATCCCTAAATCCTAAACCCTACAATCCAAGCATAACTTGATATCCCACATACCATCATGAAATTACCTGGTGTACAGGAATATGAGAAATGAATGTTTCGGGTGAAGAACTTCTCAAAGCATCTGTGAGATTTATGCACACAGCTAAGCACTGAAATGGATCTTCTGCTTTCAACCACCACCGCCTCCCTTCAAGTGGTTTGTCCGCAGAATCAAATATTTCATCCAAGTGATTTTCAGTAAATGCAACACGACCCTCATGGGACAATTTATCAACACCATTGGCATATAGATTTCCCAAGTGTATCTTCAGCCACCTTAAGCCTGACTTTCCAAGTGAGCGTCCCTCTGCAAATTCCAATATGCCCCGGCATAAATCTGAACCAAGGTGATTCAAGTGTGGGTGCATAGGATATGCACGTCCTCTGAAGTCAAGGTTGTGTGGGTAGTAGAAGCCCTCCTCATCCTTCATTTTTCGGGCTACCTACACCCACAGAATTGTGTGTCACGAGCGAAAAATCATTTTCTCTCAAGAGGTACCCATCTTCTTACAGCTTGTGACATCTTATATATGCTACTAATATTAATGTACAGAGAATTCAATGAAGCTTACAGCAAGCTTAAGTTCTGTGTCACAACGCTGTGAATGTCTCTCCCTGTTTTCTTTCTTCACAGCTCTGGCCTTCCATTTCCATTTCTTAATCTGTACTTCATCCTCAGTATCTGGCTTCTCTGGTAAAGAAACCTACAATAGAAAGTCAAATAGCATCACAAAGCATAATCATAGAAGATTTTCCGGCTTCAAGCACAACTTCTCACTGCAAAAATTCCATGGTTCTTTTATATGATTTTTACAGAACAAGATAAACAGGCAATGATACAGGCTATAATTATGGAAAATTGCAAGAAGTCAAAAACTGTTCACACAGAAGGGGCTCCTCTCAATTTGTTCCTCCATAGATTTAATTTCTCAAACAAGAATTCAGTAGTTCAATTTCTGCTCAATATGCTCCTCACATTAGTGGCTGCTAATGCAACTAATGTGCTTGAAAATATGGTAGTCTAGGTCCTTTTTCTGTGTGCTGCAGTAGTTTTCTCCACAGGAACAAAACTACACTGTTTTACTCAAGCTAAACAGTTTCTAAGGACACACTAATTTTTCTCCCCATGGACAAAACCTGCTGCAGTAGACAAAAAGGGTTCATCAAGTCATCAACTAATAGTATCACTTCAGAGATGACGTTACATATCATCATACTGTTAGTTTTTGGAGCGGCAGACTGATTAGAGGAGCATATTATTAGTTTATTGAGGAGCAAATTAAGAGCATTCCCTTCTGCGGAAGACCAAACAAGAATTAATCTGAAAAGAAGTCAAACAACAAACAGCAAACATAATGTCGTACTTACATCATCACGATCCACCAAATCAGCAAGACGACCACCACTAGCCCATATCCTATCAATGACACTGAGCACCCTCTTATTTACCCTCCATTTGGTATTCCCAAGAGTATTCAAAGCCTAACCACATATTGTAATGTGAATAAAGAATACTGCACTCTTAAGACATGAAGAAAGAAAGCCTGAAAGAATATATAATAGCAAACAACAAAGGTATCAACTATTATTAAAATCTGTATGGTAAATTCGGACCTCAAATACAGGTTCAAGCTGCTTCTGAGGGGCCCTCTTAACAGCTTCACGTTGTTGCCTGGATCCATGAGTACGCATGATATAGGAGGGTAAGAACAAGTGCCCACCTTTATCATAACTGGGAAAGAGAAAATGGACGAAAAGTCAAGTCTTTAGTTAAGAGTTAAGCCAAAAGAAGGAATTTATCTACTATTCTGCAATATTCAAGTGCCACTTAGTAGTGCACAAGGAAAATTCTGATGCATTTCTAAAGCTAGATGAAAAAGGCAGTTGGCTGCAACTCGGTGGGGTGAGTTCAAAATGTTTGATATGTTTCAAGAATTGACTTCAGGAGTTCCAGAGCAGTGAAATAATATGCTTTCCTCATTAGCTCCTTGCTTTTGGGTCCAGTTTCTCTCTTTCTCTCTCCGTCTCTCCAGATGCAAGGCACTACCTCTTTTGATCTAAAGAAGCTACTGTGTCTTTTGATTCTTGGTGGGCAGCAAGTTATTCTTCTATGTTATTTCATGACTTGACTAAATAACATAAATAAGAACTATACTCACTTTCAGACCGACAAAAATGCAAGAACACTGTCCTATCCTACACCCTTCTCACCTTATTCCTGATACTAGAAAGGAAATTTTAGTACAGAATTTTTTTGGCCTGGACCAAAAGAATGTCCTTTAAGAATAATAACAGAAGTGGAGATGTTTCATGAAAGTTCAAAATCAATCAAGAACTACTCCTTTTTCATCAAACTATAGCCGCACTTAGGCATGTGAAGACTGAAAATAGATTACACAGGGGCTTTCATTCTTTTCCCTGCAATAGCATTACTGGGAGGCAGAATAGATGGAAGCTGATCCTCTCTACAGTTCAATTATTGTTTTCTACTGGGATGTAGATTTAATCCTATGCTTTTTGTATTTCAGAGTTTTTGTACATCTTTGGTAATATTTTCATGTCCCAATTAATAAAATTGTATTCACTTACAAACCAAAGCTTTGAAGTCAAATGCATAGAAGGGCATCAAGACAGCCATAAAAAGTAAATCACCATACCCTGTCCAGTTGACTGGTGGAACGAACATAGGCATATACGGCATCACCATATTTCTTGCCTGTCAGAAAAAATTGAAAAAACAAAATAATGACTACTCAGCACCCAAGGAAGGGAGAGATGATGATTCCAAACATTACCACACAAAGGATCAGTTTTTAAAGTTAAAGAGAGAACTTAATGATATTAGCTGTTCAGAACTGTTGAAACCCAAAAGCTAAAGCTGTCAAATTAACATAGCCTCATCAGTGCCGAGCCATTACTAGCTATGAACGCACTCTTCAGTATCCCAAATGTTAATACTTTAAAACCGCCCTAAAAATTAGAAACTTGGTTACAATGTTACAAACACTGGAAACCAGCATAATGAACTTTAAATTCCACAAACCAATCTTTTCTTAGACCAAAGAGCAATAAAATTAGAGTAGGATACTTATATTAGATCAAAGAGAAATAAAACAGAAGAAGATATTCTTAATAACCTCCCAACAAAGATGACCAAAACCAAATGAAAATCCATCCAGGTCATGAATTTTTCTCTATTCAAAGTGAAAACTAGCAAGGGAAGTGTTGTTTTGGGATAGCTATTGGGATTTCCAATTTATGTTAGTATATGCGTTTAATCATTACAGATGTTTACACAGTTTCTTTACAAATAGGAAGTTTATTTTTTTTGGAGTTAGAACTATATTTGGTTTGGGATTTATTTTTGTAAAATCACTATACAGAATCTGTTTTGCCAGCAGACAACAACTGTTTGAGTTTGTCTATATACAGAATTATTAAGTACTTTGGAATTTCATAGTTTAGAAGAAACAATTAGATAGACATGATTTTCCTTCATATTTCCATTTTTTTTTAAATAGAAAAGAACAATTTTGATTTATCTTATTCTCTATTATCTTCCTTTTGAAATTTCCTAGCCTCTTTGCTTTTTTCATATATGCTCTTATCTCTCTTGCCTCTTTGATAATGTTCCTATTATCTAGCACTGGTTAATATATCTCAAATGGACCACCAGATTTCAATTTCAATTAATGAACAGATGGTTATGGAGTATACTTACAGTTCTTTCAAGGCCTTTGAGAACTATGGGGTCACATTCAATAACACCATATCTTCTGCTTATTTTCCTGAGCAAAATAAAACCCAGAGCCATAATATGGAATTCCTGAAAAATCTAACCCAATTTATGTGGAGCAGAGAGTCAGAGACTGAAGCTCACCTTCCCTCTAACATTATAGTTCTGAGTGAATGGATAAATGCAGGTCGGATATTAGGAGGACAATCATCTAATCGATCAGCTGGAGGTTGTATATAAGCTGTCTGTATCAAGATCTCAATCAAGCGGCTTCCAACCTGCAAAGTACAGGAGGCTTCCTTTGTAAAAAGCACATAAAATGGCATGAATGAGCAACCCTAGAGTTTAAAAGTGGTTATGCAACCTTCGCCCTAGCTTCCTGTCCCCATGGTTTTGTATCATCCTGAGACTTCACTATTTTCCTCACTGCTACAAGCTTTTGCTTTTTTATCAAATCAGTGACTTTTTTCTGCAGCTTTTCCTGTTCCTTGACTCCACCATCAGATTCAACTGCTTTATTTCCCTTGCCTTTACAACCCTTCTTGTTGGTTTTCTGCAAGAACTTGTGTATTTTGGCCTGAATCATCAAATAACAAGTAAACATCAGCATATAACCATAATGGTAATAGATACCTATAGAGAGAACATGCCATGCTTAAGGAAGTAGAAGCATGCAATGAGGCAAAAAGAAGGCACTTTTCACCGTCACAGGGCCTAATATTAACATTTATGATGTTATCATGCCCGTCTCACAACTGATAGTCAAGGACAGACACTGGTGTTAAAGAAACAAACAATTACATTTTCCTTTATTAAGATAAAATTTTAGTTAAGGATGAAGAATCACAAGCAGCAAGGAGAATAAAGTATCTTCCTGAACAGATAAATAGAAGTATTTAAAAAAAAAAAAAAAGAGAGAGCCATTATCTAGCCATCTGCTTATCTTCTTTTCCTTTCTTCTTCATTTTTTTCCTTTTTTTTTTTTTTTTTTTGAGGAGGGGTGTAAGATATAAAGGCAGTTTTCCTCAATAAAACACAGTATATTCAATCACAAAATATGCTGATCTTCATAATTAAATGGCACACATGAGGAATAAGCATTATTCTCACATGGTACCAATAAAAGCATATCAACCATAAGAGATGAAAATGTAAACAATTCACGTCCTAATCACTCCAAAAGCTTGTGTCAACATTGACAAAATTAATCAGATTATTAATAACACATCATCAAAGGTCATTGAACAACTCAGACAGCATTAGTTTTAAAAGGGCACAGATTGACAATATTGACTGGGGGAAATTTTAGGAACCAAGTTTAAACATAGCACATATTCCAAGGTAACAAGGAGTAAGGGGGAAGTGTTATTATTGCAATTTTCTGCTTAGCTACGGTCAAATATGCAAAACAAGTTCCAAATAATAAACTACGTCTTCCAGATTACCCACATATTCTCTAGCATCTCTATAACCAAAGTAGTAACTCATATCACATTATCAAGCAAAAGCTAATTATGAAAGATCACTTCAAATAGAATTAGAAGTCCCCTCGAGAACACCCCAACAATGGAACATGAGAATTTCAATGTAAGGTCACAAGTTCAAGTGTCATCAGCGGCAGGTGGTCAAAGCTAATGCGACATCCAAAAACCTAGAAAAATCAACTATTAAATGTGAGTGTATGAGTCTGAGTCTCTGATGTTTTTCATGTATTTTCTAAGGACTATTTCCAGTGACTTTGTTTTGATATTTTATGTCATAATGTGGTAATAATGAGAGAATTAGATGCAAAATAGGAAAATATAATAGAGAAATACAAATCAACAACAATTTAAAATCATAACCTAAAATTCTATGAAATCAATAATTTCAATTTTTTAATCAAGATACTTGCGCTGTGAAGTCCACATGAAGTGAACATAAACTACATAAAAAAAAAAACAATTCCCCACCTCCTGTTCAATGGCATCTCCTATTGCGCAAGAAGCATTTACGACCCTCACAGTGCCATGTTCACCACCAGTCATTAACATCCCTATCAACTTATGCATTGTGATAACAGCCATCATGTCAGCCGGTAACTGATCAAAGTAGGGTGCATATGGTGTCTTTTTCCTCCCCAGTCTACACAATTCTTGTTCCTTTGCAATGGCGTCACGCAGAGGCTCAAACCAACCAAGGAACAATGATTTCATGTATGGTAGATTAGGTGCCAGCTTCTGCTCACACATGTCCTTCAGAAGTTCCCTGTATTCATTTGCTGCTTGTTCCCACGCTTCAGTCTCAACCTTCACCTGTCTTCTTCTCAGAAAATAGTACTTTGAATGCCTCATTCCCCTTTCCATAGTCTGCAGATTCCGCCGGCTACTTCTCTCTTCTTTCTTCATCTCCTGCAATAATTCTTGAAAATCATCAGCTGACCCATCTTCCTCAACATCAGTAGAAGAAACCGCCTCTGCAACACTGGCACACCCTCTCACACGAAATTTGCTGAACCCAAGCTCACTTCTCAAGCAGCCAAAATTTTCGTGCGACAAAAATTCTTTGTTTTGGCCATTATAGCAGAAAATGTGCTCAAAAGGTCTGAATTTGGACTTTTCTGGGAAAACAATATCTTTGGAAAAACCCAGAAAGCCACAAGGACGTGAAGATGGATGCAAATCAAAGCGAAACCTGCAGCTCCTGGAAATAGCTTGTTTGGCAATGTTTCTCCACATAACTGGGGAAACCTTCGCGGGGTTTGGAGGGAAAATGTTGCGTTTATCGGAACGAAGGAAACAATCAAGTTTGGTGTCAGGATTAGAAAAGAAAAGAGGGGGTTTAATATTGGACATCAAATTGTATCCAATTACAGTCACCAAAATAAAAGGAACCAAATGGAATTGAAAATATCGGTGAGATTGGAGGAAAGGGGTCGATGAAGAAATCTGCGAAAGCTGTGAAATTCATAGAGACTGAGAGAGAACAAACACTATAGCCGCCTTAAACCCTCCTTAAACCTTCTTCCGGCATTGCATCCACTGTCGGCGTTTGCAAGTTCGCTAGCATTTTCTAATATTTATTGTCTACGAAGGATTCTGTAAACAGAATTTTAGTTAGCTTTCGATTCTGTTTAGTGTAAATTTTGCTTAATAAGTTAATTAATAATCGATAAATTAATTATGTAAGAAATATTTTGTAATAATAATTATTAAATTAATTAAAATTATAAAATAATATAAAAATATGTATTTATAGAAATAGATTTATAAATTGAAACAAATAATATTTATATTATTAAAATATATTTATGCAATTAAGATATTTAAAATAAAAATATAAAATTTAATATTTAACTAATTTTATTTTATAAATTGATATATTTATTTATATAATTTTTATTTTATTATTTATAATAAAATTATAATTATTTAAAATATAATTAATTATATTTTATAATATTACATATATATTTGTATACGTATTTTGTATATTTATAATTTAAAATTAAATTATAATTATATTAAAATTAAATTAATTATATTTTATAATATTATAAATTTATTTACCTATTTATTTTTATTTGTCAATGATTGAGTATAAATTAAATTACATTGTTAAAAAATATTTAAATTTATGTTATGAAGGATATGAGTTACACATTAATAAAAAGAATAAGAATAAATTTAAAAAAAATTGAAGAATTAATATTTTATAATTTATAAGTTATTTAAAGTAATTTATTAAATTAAAACTTATTTTTTTAATAAGTTAATATGTGAAATACAACTAAAGACTAATTTATAATTTATTGGTTAAGTTAATAAGTTATAAAATAATTTATTTATTACATCAAATGGAACTTTCCACTAATTTGAGTACATTTACTTGTTTAACCAAATCAATTAGTTAATTTAAATATTTGACAAATAACTATTAACTCTTAAGCAGATATTCTAAAAAAGATAAGAATAATAATTTTTTAAAATAATCAATTTGTATTTAGTATATAAAAAGACATTCTTACCTACAATAATAATTTTTTTACATTTCAATACATGATAAATAAGAAAATGCTAAATTTTATTTATTTTTTAGAAAAATGTAATGCATATAATAAATTATAATTATTTATTTTTAAATAAAAAATAAATAAGTATAATAAATTATAATAAAATATTTACATAATAACAGATAATTACATGAATATAATTATATTTTTTCTATCGAATTGTATAAAAAGAAAGAGCATATATATTTCATTTCATAGTAAATAACAAAAATTGTATTGAAAAAGTTTAATCATTAGTTAAATAATATTTTTGAATTAAAGAATAATAAATATATATATTAAGGAAAAAATGATAAATGATGGAATGATATTATTTGTAAAAGATATGTCTTTATATTTAAAATATATAATTTATCAATATTTAAATGATAAACATATGGATTTTAAATTTAATATGAAAATAATTACATAATAAACTTTAATAATTATTGTATCTATCAAAATATCACAAGTATTTCTTAATTAGAAAAATTATAATTGTTCATTTTTAAAAGGAAAATTAAATAAGTATATAAAATTATAATGATATAATTTTACTTAAAAAATTAATATAATAAATAATATATTATAATCTAAAATATTATTAAAGTAAAAGAATACTTAAATAAATTATAAAATATACACATGTACTTATATGTCATTTTATATATAAATAGTTAGTAATAAATAATTAATTTTACTAAATATCTTTATATAAATAGCTAACACTATCAACTAATAAAATCAACTAATATAATCAAATATTAGCTAATAGCTAACTTAATCAATTAATTACTAATGTAATCAATTAATTACTAAATCGTGCCTTTGTGTAATTTGTTTAGCTTTTTCTCCTAGCCCCTAAGATTGTGCTGGGTTTTATAGTTGAAAATTAATATGTCAAATAGGTCATGACCTACAAGTCAATCCATATCTATCACAAGTTTTGACAAATTTGGATCTTTAAAATTAAACCTACTTTTTAATGTGAGAAATACGAGTTGATCCATTGTAAACCTAGTCTGTTACTAGTCAAACCCTATTTGCTAAGTCCATGGATCCATAGTTAAAACATGTGGATTAACCCAATCCATCATGAGTTTTTATAAGTTTAGGCTTCTTACATATTGGAATTATATTGAACACAAATAATACAAATTAATCTGTCACAGACCTGACCTATTTGACAAGCCTAGTTAAAAAACCCTAAGTTTTACAATATTACCGTAGGTATTTAGTTAGCACTAATGATGCTAACTAATTTAATTTGAATTTCCCTAATTCCATTGAGTCAAAAAGAGGGGAAACAAGGTCTAATCCTAAATAGCTAACCAACCAGTTAAAAGTCATCAATCAATTAGAAGGTTAAGCAAATGTATAAATTTATCATAATACTAACATTAAAAAGGAAATTGTTTAATTTATAATAAATTAAGGTCAAAAGAATTTGTTATATTATGATCACAATGCAAGATGTACAATTATGCATTTTTATTTGAATATTATATTTTCAATCGTTATTTGGATATTATATGACTAAAATCTTATTTTAATTCTCAAAACATTTGATTTGCATCGATTTAACCCCTCAAGTAAGATTTATATTAATTTGATCTCTAAAATTTTATGCCCAAGTAAAATTTTAGTTCTTGTCTTAAACAATTAATATTTGCTAAATGAACTAAAATTTTATTTGAACTTAAAATTTCAAAAATTAAATTGATATAAATATTACTTGAAGAATGAAACTAATATAAACCAAATACTTCAAAGACTAAAATAGAGTTGGAGTTATATTTTGTATTCTTACATTAATAAAAATAAAACTATTAAAATATTCTTATTGTTGATAAAAATTATTAACTTTTTAATAAAATATTATTTTCTTATTTGTCAATAGTACAAAAAATTTTACATCAATAGTAAATCAAATAAAAACTCTTACTTTAATATATATCAAAGTGTATCAAATGAGAGCATTTATCAAGTGAAAATAGTATAAATTTATAACTATCTAATTTTATATTGAGAATCAATTTTAAAACATAAAATCATATTTTTTTTTAAATTAATCATGCAACCATACATAAATAATGATTTAATCTTAGTTATAAATGCAAACTTTGAAAGTCACATTACACTCTTCTTACTTTGAAATACATTGATATATACACATTTTGAGCTAGATAACATATAACCCATTAGCCTCTCAAATCAATATCTTAACTAAATTTAGAAGCATCATTATAGTTTATATTAATATAGTCCAAATACTAAACTATGATTTAGTGGCCTCTCGTATCAAGTTCTAGACAAAGGGTAGGTGTTGAGCAGTTATGGCCGATTAAGGATCCTTTCCTACCTGATTGCTTTTAACAAATGATGAGAAAAAATGACCCAAAACTGATCAATTGATTAATTCCACCCATAATGAAACCGTGTTTTTTTATGGTTATGGGTAGTTTGGAATTGCCAAAATAAGCCTAAATTTAGCAAAAATCTTGCCTATAGCACCTAATTAGATATGATATAATAATAGCACAAAAATGACATCAAATTCAGCCTACAAATAATAAAGGCCTTCGAACATAAAATAATTCACAATTCAATAGCCAAACTACATAACATATTAAGCTAAATTAGATGCAAATAAAGTTTTACCAATAATAATTAATATAAAAGTTATCCATTATAATAAATGCTAACATTGTAAGCAATATCAAAGTATCAAGTTATTAATCAACCACTATAACTATAATGTAATCTATGAAATCAAAGCTTTTCACTTGCAGAAGCTTTGATATCATAGCATATTAGCATAAGCATTTTAGTGGCTATTTCTTATATTCACATTGAGCAATTATTAATAGTTTTAAGTTTGAAGTATTTTAAAATCCAAAAAATAAACTAGCCACTTAAGTTAGCATGATTTTGCCATTCTTGTACTATTGGTAATTTGTGTATGTATTAATATGCACCATTAATAGGATGCATTACATAAAAAAATAATGCTAATGGCTCTTGCACTATCTACAATTATAGGACAAAATTGTATGTGTGAAATAGAACTAAAATATTTATAGTTAGCATATCTAATATTTATATATGATGGTGCCTCTATTTACCACTAAAAGGAAGCACCATAGGTTGAAAGAAACATCCAATGATAAAAAATGTCAAGGATATTGGAGAATGCCTTATCACTAATTAAAATTTAAAATGATATGATGAATTAATATCAATATATAATTATAAATATTAAATAATGCTAAAAAACCTTGTCAACTTCTAGCCAACAGTCATATGCTATGACTAACTATAATTGTTACATATTTTATTGAGAACTTTCTCCGATTAAACTTGCATAAGAACCTCCATTTCCATTTTATTGAGAAATAGCTACCACCTCTAAGATTTTTTTTTACCAAAAAAGGAATTTAGTATAAATAATGAAAGAATAATAAATGGCAATAAAATGATGACAACTCATACATACCTTTTTCTATTTCTTCATTTGTTTCAATATCAATTTTGTCAATCAAGTTCTCAATAAAATGCTTATTAAGCCTCAACCAATTTTAAGTGTATATAAGCACTTCTATAATGATCAAGGAAAGGAACTTCTAAACATATCTAATACATGTCTTAGTATTGAACATTAACTTAGAAGCCACTATAAAAATAGGGAAAGCCAATACATCCCTTGCCATCTTTCATAACATTTTAAATCTAGAGGCATTGGCCTTTCACCAAGCAAGGATGTTATAGTTGTCACTTTTATCATCAATGCAAGGCTCACTAAGGTACAATTCCAGCTGATTTTTTATATTAATGGTATCTTTTTTTTCTTCAAATGATTTAGAAAAGCATTTATCTTTTGTTTATGAGCATGACTTTTAGTTGTGGACCTACTATAACTATATGCATCTCCATGTGAAAACTCTTATCTCCACTTCTACCTATAGTAAACTTTCCAAATTCATTTACATACCACTCATTCATTCTCACCAGTGATGTTTTCACCCTACTAATCATGATCTTAGCAAGTGTGGATCTATAAATCTTTTCAAATGACTAAGCAATGTAGGCCAACTTAAACCTTGGATTAAAAGCATTTCCAATACAGATTATGAGGGTCCAAGTTTTCTAGTAAGCCTTAATACTTGTCATACTTCACCTTCATTTCAATTCCCATAAAGTACAAGATTAAATTAAAGTTGTAAACAGATGCATGGGTTTGCAGCTCACTTTGTATAGCAGATAGATAAGTGTAAAGGAAAATAGAGGCAACATGTAAAGAATCGAACAATGCAAAAGTAACATTATAAAATATTTTCAAAAACTTTGTAAATGCCTTCATATTATCCTAATCATTGTTGTTTGAAGGAGCCCTTCTTCTTTCAGAATCTTCAAAGTAAGCTTGAAAGTCCTTATCATCCTCTTCTAATCTCTTAAAGGCTTTCTAAAACCACTGAATTATTTCAAGCATCTTGCACGTGGAATTCCACCTACAAGCAACACGTTGGCATCAAACTAGGATAAAAAAATAGATCATTTAAATAACATTAATGTATTAATATTAATATAAGACAATAAAGTAAGAAGTTCACTTGGTGGCAACATCAAAAGAAACTAAACCTTTACAGAATATATTTTCCACCATAACAGCATCTTTGAATTTGGTAAGTCTAGATAGAGATGATCTCACATATTTAATAACATGTTTAATGGCGGTAATGGAGTCATGGTAATCCTTTAATCCTTTACTCACAAATAAATTTAAAATGTATGCAAAACACCTCATATGAATCATATCCTATTTAGCACTAATTCATTCCAATTCCTTAACTTCTTTTTCAAGTATGCTATTGCTATATCATTGGAGATTGCATTGTTAACTATGATTATGAATATATTCTTCAAGGCTTGTTCTTTCAAACATGCCTTAATTATTTTTCCTATTGTTTCTCCCTTGTGGCTTAGAATGAAAGTGAAGTTCAAAATTCTTTTTTACAACTTTCAAACTTTATCAATGAAATAAGTAGTCAAATACAAGCAGTTCAGATTCTACACCATTGTCTAGCAATCAATAATAAAGCACACTTTAGCATAATCATTTTTTTATAAAGCTAGAAGCTTATCTTTCTTTTGCAAGTAAATTTAATAGCAATCCTTGGCTATTATCTTCCTTAAAGAAGTATCTAACTTTGGACAAAGCTTTCTGCACATATTCTTGAAGCCAACCCCTTTAACAAAATTTAATGGTTGTTCATCAAATATCACAAATAAAGCAATGCTCTTGCCACATTCTTTAAAATTAACAACATGTGAAATAGAACTAGTTAATTATTTTTCACTACTTTTGTTTTCAAATGACAAGATTATTTAAGTATGGTTGCTTTCAAATGAGGAAGCCATCTTTGAACATTTTGGAATATAAGCAAACATATTTATTACCCCATATGTCTTATTATCACATAAGAATTGGATTCCACAATGAATGCACTTGGTAGTAAGCTCACTCACCTCATCCTCTAGTAGTTTTTAGAATGTTTCCCAAGTTAGTGATTATTTCCTAGTTTGAATCCTTGTTTACTTATTTGCATTTGGCTTTCTACTTGTTACTTTCTTCCTTTTCTCTCTGTTGTTTATAGAAGCAGGCAAAGGCTTTACACTACTTGAAGCAGGATCTTTGCCTTAATCAATTGAGGATGGTTAGGTGATATTATGGTGAAGTGATAAGAGCATTTAATTATTAGGACATTGCCTTACCAGCATGTGTATCTTCCATTTTCATTTATTATTGGAACCTACAAATTTGAACCTAAGGAAAAACATTAGTAATTAATGAATAATGAGGAAGATACATTTTAGCACACAAAAGCATAAAATAAAGCACAATAATTTTATTAACTATGTAAAATAGAATATTATATTATATTATTATTTTTTAGTTTAATTATCAAAATAGAAACTTTGGAAATAAAATTCCTTATGATAAGTCTAGAATGACCCATTGTAAGGATATCTTTTACTAATATGCACCATTAGAAACTTGAGTCACATCTTTCATGTTTATCTAAAAATAAAAGAAAATAAAATCTAAATCTTCCTTTTTTTTATTTTAATATTATATCATGAGAAACTGAAATATATAAACACTAATTAATTTTATTTGCTATCCTAAGTAAGCTATCAATAAAGCTTATTGGTGCTCAACTAATTTATGTTATCAAATAAGTTAAAACCTTGTCATATACATCCATTTTTTACATAAAGATTAATAGTTCTCATGTATGTGTGTGTGTGTGTGTGTGTGTGTGTGTATTTTAATTCTTACACATGATAATCAAATTACTAACACGTTTCTTGAACTTAAGCTTTAAACCTAGATTTTGAATTCAATATTTATTATTTATTTTTCCATTTGAATTTAATTACAAAAGCTAAAACACTTAGCATTTAATCTAATAAAACAATATTTAGTACATTAAATTCATAGTGTTTGTCATTTGATGATTAATAATTCACATAACAAAATATACCATTTAATACATTATATTCAAAGCAATATTCATTACTAGAATGAAGATAACATAAGAAATAATAAATTAGGAACATAATAAGATATAACAAAACTGGAGATGAATTACGAACAAAACAATACATAACAAAATATAGACAACATAACAAATATTCACAAGCATCATTCTTCAACACCCATATTGCCATACAAAATAGAACCTCTTAAAATTTAGTAACGCATCTCCTCTCAAGTTTCAAAATTAGAGATGGAGATTATCTATAACCTATCAAAACATCTTTAGTCCCAAATGAAATAGAATTCTACCACTAGTAGTGAGTAATTCCTTAACTCGAAAAACCTTACTTCAAATACCTAAGAAATTCTCAAGCAAAATCCAAAGAAAAGGATAATAGGGACTAGAAATCTTACTAGATTTTTGAATCTTCCATAGCTTCACTTCACAGCTACTAGTAGTGGACTTAAGCTTTTACTTTTCTTCAATTAATGGCGAGGAGGAGAAGAGAAATTTTAGGCTGCTAAAATAGCAAAGTAATTGTTACATTGTAGGATCCGCAATTGATGGAGTAGTTAATGGTAAATGGTGAGAGTTAGATGCTATTAGGGTAGCTTGTTTAGCGTCTATGAGCTCTGCTGAGAAAAGGAAAACAATGCTTTGCTAAGATAATGAGTGAGATTAGATTACTCTACTATGCTGACTACTGAATTTGTAATGCTAAATTGATGTTAATAGTTATAAAAAAACATCATTCAACTCTCATTCAGGTCAATCATGAGTACGAGTAGTTAGCTATAGCTGACCCATGCTCACCTGCATTTAGTCATATTCCTTATTTACCCACCCAAACCTATCCAACTTAATGTAAAACCCAATTCTAACCCATTAAAATTTAGGTCGAGCCATGCGATTAAGGGTGGGTTAGCCTAACTTTTCCACCCTTATTTTGACCAAATTTAGAAACAATATTTTTGTTTACATTAATTTAACTCCAATATTAATTTCCTTTGTTATATCTTTTTCAAGGTATGCATAAGATGCCACTGCTCTTTCTAAAGGAGCTTTCCCAAACTTCAACTTCTTAATTATACACTTTTTATAATTACTCAAAATCACATGATTTCTTAGAATAAGGAATGCTACCTTTCTAGGATAGTCACACAAGGTAACACATATAAAGATGGTATAAAAAATAATCTTATTAAACTTTTTTAATTAAAATGAAATTGATAAACTATAGTTATCTTCATATCTTGTTTGAGATTGGTCTATTTGGTTTGTTTGTATAAGTTTGCGGAAGTGTTGGAATAATATAAGTTTCACCCTAGTTTTGTTAGATACCTTGTTTTATTGTGGCTTTTGTCTTTGATGGTTATTTTATACTTAAAATCATCATTTGGAGGAAAATATAATCTTGGGCTTTAATCAAAAGTTCAATTTTGTTACTTTGGGTTTTACTTTTAATAGTTAGTAATGTCAAATTTTTTTAATATTTGTTGCTTAAAATTAATTACTTTTGAAAGCGATTCTAATTTGGTTTGACTTAAAAGTCTAATTTTCCTAATTGTTTAGCTCATTTTATCAATCATCTTTGATATGGGTGCAAGAAAAATGAATTTAGGATATAAGAAAGGGCTTTAGTCATAAAGCCTTAATTCTAAAAATGATAAAGAGGAATGTCTTAAAGAAAGAAAAAAAATTGAAGTGATGTATTAATTTTGAAGTTAAGTATACAAATGGTAATAGTCTAGATATTGCACTTTTCCTTTTACTTTAAAAGTTAAAGTAGCTTAAAAATGATTGCATATATGGATTTCAATTGTACCCACAAAAGACTAATGAAGAACTCAATGGTGGCTTTATGTTAATTGTTATTTTGTCAAATGTTCTTCATAAAAGATATTGCAAACAAGTTATTTCTAGTGTATATTTTCAAAGAGGACAAACTACAACTAAAAAAATGGCTGCAATAGAAACTCAACTTTTGGATTTAAGTTCAAGAAATAAGGTAATGCATTAACAAATTACTATTTGAGTTCTCAAATAAGTGAGCTTATAAATGAGCTACAAAAATTTCAGGCTTAAAATTTCAAACTTCAAAATCAAGTGGAAGCCCTTTAATAACAATGCAACCAAAATTAGTTTAGTGATAATTTAAATAAATTAATTATAACTAAGCATTTTAGTATCTTTACTTCTTTTGATGAAGATTACAGTATGCTAGTATCCTTCAAAAAGGTAAAAAATAGAAAGGATTCTACAAATTATGGCTAGATATGGGATTTTAAAAAAATGTCTTCATAGTGCATTGCCCACATATTATCTTTTGTTGCTAAGTTTTTAACATTGCTTGTTATCTGTGTAAAGTCCAAATAGACCTTTTTTACATGGTAATTTACTTTGACCCATATCATCTAGCTTTTGAACTAACCAGAATACAATGTTACAACCTCAATTATCTTCAATAGTTAAAAATGACAATTGGAATCTTGATTTATGTTCGGAGAATCATAAGCTTGAAGAATTTGATTTGTAAAAAGGTTCTCAATAGTACTTACACAAGCAATAATTAAGCACCAAGATAAAATTGAAACTTCAATTATCTTAGACTATAGACATAGTTGATGACATTTTACAACAGCTACATGTGTCTTAACCAAAAAAAAAATTCAAAAGGCTTTAAAACTTCACCATAAAGTTTTCAAGAACACTTTCAAGCAAGTAACAACCTATTAAGGGCTAATATTGCAACACTACATCTGTAACCTTGTCACTTTTAAATTTATTTACCACTATCAAAGTAAATTTATCTCCAGTGAGTAGCATTGCCAATTAAGACCATTTTTAAATTCTCAAGCCATAACCGAACCCTAATAATGACTAGTATGGGACTTAATAAACTAATTTTAACTAGCCTAACCTATTTCCCATACTAATATAATTAACCATGCATGAGAAAAAGGGAGAAAATAATAAGGCAACTTGAAAAGATAACCAAATTTCATTCATCAAAATATTCTACAATAAAGAGGGGTTAAGCTTGCTCATAATTCATTTTAATTTTAAGGATAAACAAACCTAATCAACTTTAAATATGATAAGTTTATGTTCCTTTATCTTTTTTTCCTATACAATCCTTGACCTAATATGCCCATCTATAATCAAAATATCTATTGTTGCCTATAGCCATACCATAAACTTGAGAGTTTAGCTTTAAGGTGGTGATAGTGGAGGTGAAGGAAGTTTAACATGTGAATTTGTAAAATAAAATCATAAAAGGATAAATTTAGGGCTCAGTGAATAAACATTTAAGTATAATTAAATTAGAAAATAAATTAGAGCTTATCAATGAAATTTACCCCTTCCTTGTGTTTAACTACTTTAACCACATAATTTATAACATGATTTTATTAGTATTGAAATGTCATCCACATAAATATATGCATTCACATGCACAATCACTTAAATGTACTCATATCATGTCCATATAATATAAGGCATAAAGATAATAAGAAAAAGAAAAATATGTAAATATCCTTGTGACTCCTATTCATCATTATCCCTTACTAGCCCACCCTTGTCCCTTCGAGTCAACTTTTTCCCTCACAAGTCATTACTAGATCTGATCTTTCATTATCAAGCATATAATGTCGCCCTTATCTCATTTCATAGGAAACACAATGCATTCAATCTCATCTATGAAAAATAATTCAAATCATAACATTTACATACCTTTTTACGTGATCTCACATCTTATTTTTACCATCAAATAACACATAATAACTATACTTAATACCATGTAACATAATATATCAATTTTGAAAAGGGTAATTAACTATGTAATCCAATATATAGTCCTAAAGAGCAACTTTAAGGGAGCATAATTGATTATGTTGTCGACTATAAGGGATCTAGAAGTTAGAATTCATATCAAGTAGTTAACTATGTGATGATCAAGAGCAATTCTACGAACATATAGTTAACTATGAGAGATCCAAGAGCAATTTCTTAAGCAAATAGTTATCTATGCTATCCCCAAAGGCAGTCTTGTAGATGCATAATCACCTATGTTGTTAACTACAAGGTACTAGAGAGTGACTTTTTAATGGCATAGTCTATTATATAATCATTTCTTCTTGCCTAAAATGTATACATTTAGGACATTGTTAACTACAACCTAGGTTTCTACAAATTAGCCTGCGATTTTACTATTCATTTAGCAATAAATTCAATTAACACTCATTTATAAAGTTATAAAACTTTACCAAATCATTAATACACATTTATATCACCTCATTTATGTCAAATTCAATAATAAACTCAAATAAAATATCGATAGTAACATATTTCTTATATAATAGTCCAAAACTTACAAAACTCACCTTAAACTAAAAAATTTCCATTCAATCTTAAAAGTGGAACTAGAATGTTCACTCACTAGTATGGAAATGATATTAAGAGGATGGAATAGAAATTGCTTGGCCTTAATTATTTGAAACCCTAAAGATTCAAGTTAGGGTTTAAGATATTTTTTTTAAACCAAAACCTTTCAAATAACTAATTTTGAAAGAGAAATAAGGGAAATGTTTAGTGGATATTAACATTTAAGAAATCTTACATTGATTAAATTGAAAAATTGATGAATATTATCTCCCCTTGGCTAGACTTAAGAAGAAGATGCAAAAAATAATAGATGATGAAAGTTTAAAAGTGTGTTTTATTGTGAAAGTAGGGAATAGGTTAAAGCTGAGAAATCAAATAGGAGAAATGGCTCGAGGTATTTTTGAAAATATACCTTAAATCTTCTCTATACTCTTATCTTAACACTTAACCTCTAAATATTTTATTTCATATATTTTTTCATGAGTAATTTTTACAAATTCTCATTTTAACTTCATTCTAATAGTATTATTGATACAATTTTTTTACAATAAAAAGAACGAAAACAGAATAGGTTGCTTCTTTCAAAAGGTATATTATGCCATTGACATCTTTAGGAACTCATAATGTTATTTACAGTTTACTTCATACCTTAAGATCATTAACAATGACAATCAAACTTAAAACATAGGTGGCCAAAGACATAACTATTTTTTGTATATTTATACACCATTCATGTTAAGTTGTATCTTAAGATTCTAAACTATTTGTAAACATCTAACTTATTGGAAGTAATAGATAGCAATATTATGTTTTGCTTAGATCTTTTAATTATAGTAACATTTGATATTTATTAAAGGTTTTACTTTCTTTATAACTTATATTCCCATATTTGTATAAAATAATCAAAATATAATATATTAATATTCTTATAAATATTTCTAATTGAATCAAATATAATATTGTTATATTCTTAAGAATTAAATTCTTAGGAATTATATTCTTGAGAAAATTAAAATTCTTGGAAATGTATGATTTCACAAACTAAACACTAAGAATTTATATGAATATTATAACATTGTATTTCAATTAATTTATATTTTTAAATATTGTTACATTATCAAAAATTATGAGTGGGATAGAAAAATCTGACATAACTAAACTTGGTTGGATTCAATCAAAAAATTGATAACAAATCAAGTTAAGAAAGTTAAGGCATATGGAAAGGTTAGGAAATTAATAATATTGGTTCTTATTAGTCAAGTTCATGTATAAGGTTTTGAACCCATTTAAAATCAAACTTGACTGATTAGGAATATGCAAAAAAATAAGGCCTTACCTCAACTAATATGCAATGTTTTAGGCATATTTATAAAGGCCCAACATAGCTTTATTCTTTTTCAAAAGCTTCACTAACGCCCTCTAACCTCAGTGTAATAGCAAAGCACTATTCATTAACTTTACTTTTCATTTGATTATCATCTATAGCTTCATACATTAGGAATTCTTCATCTTTTTCTCTATAAGCCCCATGATAAAGTTATATTACTTTATTTCTCTTTACATTTCCTTGTATTAGGCTTCTAATGATCTTTTTGTAATTCTGCAATTACAACTATTTTTGAATTTATAAATCTTTTAAGTTTATTTCCAGTTTCTTTCACTAATACACCATGTTTCTTCACTTTTTTTTTTATATTTCTTGCATCTCTATTTACCATCAATGACCCTATCTTGAACTTTCTTCTTAAATTGTCATCATCTCTAAAGGTAGTGCTATCTAAAAATTTGCTTCGTGTTTAACATTATTGGTAGAAATCTTTAGCATTTTAATAACTCTAGCCTCTACGGTTATTAAGATTAGAGTCTAAGGCATATAAATTTACTATCCACAAGGATTATTTTACCTTTTATGTAGAATTTATTGTGACAATCCTGTAAGATTCAACAAATTTTTTTATTCTAATTACACGATCAAAATAAGGGCAGATAATAAGAAAGTATATAAATCCAACAATAATAAAGATGATTTTGTTAAGAGGAAGTAGAGAGTAAATTAAAGCTCTGTAATTTTGTTATTTTGTATTAATAATATGATAAGCAAAAGGTTGTATTTTAGGCTACCAAGGGAAAATTCCATAGATAAATATTGAAGAAAATGACATTAGAATTAGGAAATGGATAAGGTTGACGATACTGTAATTAGTTGGAAGATAAAATTAATGACTTAGGAAATATGTGGAGTATAAAGTTAATGACTTAAGAATATATATTTAATTTTTAATTTTAACAAGCCAAAATTCTTGATTTTCATATAAGACTATTTTATTGTAAAATATCTAGAGAAATTTTATTCTAATTTTCTAAAAAATGGATATGGATTAGGCTTCCCATGTTACTCGTACATAGGGTAGAACAAATCCACTAGTTACACTTAATTTAGTCTAACTTGTGTGCACAAGTCTATCACTCTCCTAGTTTATCAATTTAGTTATGTGATAAGCCTCATATATAAACCTACATAAGTAGCCTAACTTAGTCAATGTGTAACTAAGCTTTTGAAATACTTGCCTATTTAAAGTTATTATTTTCAATTTACAGGGTTATGGTTTTTTGTTTCTAATCTATGTAATTTTTTTTAATTTTGCAAATCCACCTTTGGTTTCACTATTTATATAATTATAGTATTTGAAATCACTATTTTATAAACTTAGTTTCTTTTCTAATAAGGAGTTTCAAAGCACATCCATTTATGATTGATGCTTATCCATTTTAAATTGATTTTGAAACTTATCTAGTAAATTAATTAACATTAATTTATTATACCAAAATGGAAATAAATACTAGTATATAATAAGTTCAATTATGTTCAAATATTTAAAGGCTTGTTTTCATCACTTGTATCACCATTAATTTTTCCTCATAATTTCTAGTTATGCTACATGAAATTTCAAGAGATAGGGTGCTGGTGTAAAGATTTCCGGTTTCAACTTGCATGTTCACTTATAACTAGAAGACAATAGCTATGAAGGTACAATTGGTTGCAAAGCTTATTGCTCATGTGCTTTCTATTGTAGAAATATAGATGATAGGGGAAATAGTAAAGGAAGTGAAAGTTATTGCAGATATGCACTAAAGGAAGACAAATATGGCTAGGCATTCAAGTGTTTTTATTGCTTCACTAGGTTGTTATGAGCCTATTTTCAAGTTGTATAATAATTGTTCACCTTGTAAAACATAATTTGATAAAATTGATTGAAATGCAATTTGTAAAGTAAATTGCAAATATGATTCAACATTAATGTAATTGTCAAAAGTCATCATTGAATTGATTCTATAGTTCATTTAATATGACAATTCATGAATTAAGTTAGCAGTTTTTATCAATTTTTCATATGTTGGATAGTTTTAAAATCTTCAATTTAATTTTTTTTCAAAATTTACTTAACCTTTGGCTAACTTAATCCTAAAAAGAATGGACTTTAATCTTCAAATTCTAGTACATTCTTTGAATTAATGGTTTTTTATTATTATGGGTACAAAATTTATTTCAACTAAAAAACAACACCCATAAACATTTATTTCAACTAAAAAACAACCAAGATTCCTAACTAACAATAACAATAGATATGAAATCATCATAATCCCTAATTTTCCTTTAGTTACTAATTAAAATTACAACTACACAAATTAAAAGAATACAAGTAGATTGTCTACTTATCTAGAAATGAAAGAGATGAAGAAGAGGTAAAAGGACAAATACTAACCTTATTTCACACAAACATAAACACAATTAATTTGAATCCTTAATTCTTTTTTCTTTACACTAAGCTTCCTACAACCATTATTCACTAACATAAGAATTGGAATGGATTACCTTACTTGAAAAAGAATCTTAATGGTTGGAAGATGGAGGCTTGAATTCCTTAGTTGAAATTGGAATAGAGAAATTGAAAGGAAGAAGAAGTGTCAACCAAAATGTGAGGAAAAATTGGCTAAGTTTGTGGTTAATGGAGGTATAAGGATGTCAATATTTTGAGAGATATTTTAATAATTTTTAAGGTAGTTTGGGAAAAAAAATTGAATAATAGCTCTTAAATTTCTTCCATGCATACCTACTTAAATCTAATTATATCCTATATTACATCTAGTCTTATTCTTCCTATTTAATATAATATTATATTTTTAATTAAATTCTTACCCTAAACTCATCCATAATAATTACTAACTATCACATGCATAAAGTATTGAATAAGCAAATAAATAAAATCATTTCTAATTTCATACAATCCTATGATTAATTTAATTACATTTATTTCCTTCAAAAAATTATATTTTATCTAATTAAAATACTATCTTAAACCTATTCACAATAATCTCAATTATAAATATGTATACATGATTAGCAATTAAATAATTAAAGTAAAATTTTAAAATACTTGAGGTGTGACACAAAGTATCACTCATGCTACTATACAAGTCATAAAACTTGATCTATGATGAAGTATTAGTTATGTCATAGATTAATTCTATAAATAAAGCCATAATTAAATATATCATTCTTTTAGCAAATATACATATAAAAAATAACCAAATTGATTAAGTTTGATTCCTAAAATTTGAAAGGATAAAATAAAATTTGAAAGAATAGATATATTAAATATATACTACTTATAAAAGCTCATTTGATAAATCTAGTGAGATAAATATATCATAGTCAGATTGATTAAACTAGTAAGTAAAATCGATGATATTATTATTATTATTATTATTATTATTATTATTATTATTATGCAATAATAGGTTTTATATTCATTACTATAATATTAATGAAATTTCTATTCAAAATTGAAAATAATAATTATATAAAATTATATGTAATTTAATAATAATTAAATTATTATGTTTAAAAATATTTAAATAAATTATATTTAAGGATATGTTATATGTAAAATAGTTTAAAATTTCATTTTAGTCCTTCATAAATTTCACTTATATCAATTTCATTTCCCATAAAAAAATAATTTAATTAATTTAATCCATTCATTAGTATTTTTATTGATATGTTAACAACTTGATAAATAAAAAGATAAAATTTAAATATAAGTAATATACGAAGGATGAAAATGATGAGAAAAATTTATGAGAAGGCAAATGATTTAATTTATATTTATGAAAAGATAAAATTAGGTATTACAAATAAAAAAATAAATATATTTATAATTAAAATTTAAATATAAAAAATAATTTAAAATTATAATTTATATAAATATTTATTTCATATAATTTAATCTTTATGGAAGTAATTTTTAGATAATAATAAAATTTGTTCAAAAGATATAGAAAAATATAGTACTTTGAAATAGAATTTATTATAGAAAAATATAGTACTTTGAAATAGAATTTATTTTGTAATAATTAAATTATATATATTATAATCATACACATTAAAAAATTACATACAAGTGTGATTTACAATTTTTTTTGTGTGTATGCGTGTGTATATAAAATTTTTAATAACTAATTATAAATTTAAAAATTTTATTTGTATAGTAATATATACTTCAAAATGCATATTTAAAATTTATTAAAAATTAATAAAATTATTATCAATTAATTCTTTTAATTTTTTTTGTATTAGGTCCCTCACAAATGTAAACTATATCAATTTAGTACCTCACACAATTTTAATATCAATTTCATCTAATATATATTATCTATCTGTTATTTTAGTTATGCTATTTCTATAATTATTAACCTATTAACGAAAATATTAACAAAAGGACAAAATTAACTAATTTATCATTTGTAAGAGATAAAATTGATACAAGACATCTATGAGGGACAAATTTTATACAAGTGAAATTAGTGATAAAACAAATAAAATCTAGTGTATAAAAATAATTTTTAAAATAAATTCATAAACTTTTTAGCATAAGTGTATTTTGATTTATGAAGTTAACTAATCTATTAAAATTTTGAATAAAATATATTATATTTTAATACTAAAAAAGTAAATTGGCATAATAGTAAGGTTTAGCATTCCTTACCTTAAAGATTTGATTTAATTTCCTATAAATGTAATTTACACTTTTCAAAGAAGCAAAGTTTTAACAATTTATACTAGTTTAATGTGAGTCAAAAGCATTAATAGGTTCGTCCAAATAATAGGCTACTACTCAATTGAATTAGTTAAACAATTAATTTAATTTAGATATATAAAAATTATTTTAACTAATTACGTTAGTTTTCATAATAATCTTATTTTATTTTTATACCATGATTCTATTTATGGAAGTACAAGTTACTAGCCACAAATCTACTTTTTTTGCTATGTTCATACCCATAGCTAAAAGTAGAATTGGTGAGCGAATGGATGGAGTAGTTACTAAATAGGTCAGATTGGGTTAGACCCATTCACATCACCCATAAGCCTCCATATTAGAAACCCTAACACAATCTTTGTAGGCTAGCTTGCAAGCTTTTTTTTTTCCAACTTTTAAATAATAAAAAAAATTAAAATCATTTGAAAGTATCATATATTCATCTATAAATAAGTTATAATATATTTTAAATTTATATATAATCTTAAAAAATACTATATATATAACATAAGTCATAAAATACTTACAAAATAAAAATATCATTTATAAATTATTTATAATACATCTTCATATAATTAAAAATGAAAAAATGAGTATAATTTTATATGAATTAAGAATATAGACTATATAAAAATTAAAAAATGTAAAAAATATTATGCAAGTTAGTTTAACTAGTCTGTAGATTTTGCAAGTTAAGTTAAATACAACCCATATTTTTTAAGGTTTCTATTTTGGCAACCTAAGTCCTTTAAAGCTTGTAAGCTTTAACCTATTTTAATAGCTCTAGCTAGAAAGATCTTTCACTAATGGCAAAAAAAAATTATGCTACAAGACTTTTTTTATGATGATTTTCTTGTCACACTCACTTATACTATGAATTCATCTAACCAATATTTTCATAACTAAGCAGTACAACTACAAAAATTTTAATATTGTGCCACGATTTTAATTATAGCATAAGTAATGATTTATTGTAGTGTTTTTTTTTTACTTAAGCATTTAAACTTTATACACTAATTACCATTGACAAGTGATATCTACTAATGTATTTGTTCCATACCAAGTTGTCAATTCAGATGGAGTCTACAAATGTACAAAAAGGAAACCCAAACTCATAAGCAATGGTTAGGGAAAATATAAATTTGGATTTAACAATGATATCATATTTGAGAGCATTAACAAGGTCTAAATTGAAAGGAAATACATTTATGAATGGTTTTCCACCTAGCATTGCTCAAACTAAGGAAAGAAAACTTGTTAGCAATGGGTTAAAGAAAGCTTTATGCTAGGAACACTTAGAAAATAAGGCAATCAAACCTACCATAGCTTGTATTCATTATAGGAAAAGATATTTGTGCAATTTTGAGAATTACAATACTATTAATATGAAAAGGCATCTTAAAGTCTATCTAAAGTTTTTGTATACTTTAGTGTTTAACCCAAAACAAAGAATAATTAGATTTAAACCAAAAAAGATGGGTAATGGGACTTTTATGGTTACTTACAATCAAGTATATGATATAGCTGCATATAGGAAGACCTTAGCTACCGTTATCATTATTGATGAACAATCCTTCAAGATTGTGAAAGGATGTAGGTTTAAATACTTGTATAGTAAGTTGTAACCTTAATTTTATGTCCCCTCATGTCATATTATTGTTAAGGATTGTTACTAATTGTGTCTAAATGAAAGCATAAAACTAAGAGCATTTTTAGCAATAAATTATGCTAGAGTTTGCCTTACCGCTAATTGCCAAACTACTATCCAAAATCTATATTGAATGATACTTATAACACATCTTTCTAATAGTCAATGGAAACTTTAAAAATGAATTCTTAATATTTGTTTAGTTCCTAATCATAAAAGAAAAATTATTGGTAAACAAATTGAAATTTTTCTTAAATAATGAGGAATTGAAAAAGTTATTTATTGTCACAATTGATAATGTTTCTAACATTGATGTTATAATTGCTTACTTAAAAAGGAAAATTAGGACTTCCAATGGCTTGGTTTTGGATGGTGATTATCTGCAAGCTAGGTGTTATGCTCAAATAGTAATTTTAGTTATTAATGAAGGTTTAAAACAATTGCATTCATTCATTACCTTAATTCATAATATGGTTAGATATATGAGGTCATTTCCAATTAGGCTTGTTAAATTTAAAAAGTGTGTTGAACAAGCTAAAATTGCATGTAAAAAACTTGTTTACCTAAATATAATAACTCATTAGAACTCAATATATCTTATGTTAAAATTTATCATAAAGTTTTAAAAAGTTTTTGAGAACTAGAAGATGATGATTCAACTTATCTTAAATAGTTTAATGATAAGACAAAGGGTTTCCTTTCTTTAAATGATTGGGCTAAAGTTAAGATCTCTATAAAATTTCTTAAAATATTTTATGATATGACCTTAGATTTGTTCAATTCACTATATGTTACCTATAATAATGCATTTCCTTAATTTTCTTTAACATAATTTGAGTTGATTAAATGGCCCTTCAGTGATAATCTTGTTTTAGGTGGCATAGCCATTAACATAAAGAAAAAATATGATAAATATTTGAGGAAATTGGAGAACATTAAACCACTAACCTTTATTGCTAAATTCTTAAATTTTAAGTACAAGATTATCTACATGTAATGATCTTTAAATAACAATTATGATCTAATCACTTCATTTAATATGACATCTAAGATTAAGGAAAATTTACAAAGGCTGTATATATTATACTTCAAGTTGTATGAGTTAAAAAATACTCCATTTGAATTGGTTTAATCTTCTCAAGTGGAGGAAGCAATGTTCAAAAGGATAAAAAAGCTTACAAAGCTAAAATTGCAGCTTTCAAGTTACATTTAAAAGTAAGAGATTCTATTGAAGCTAAGAATACAATAGAAAGGTATTTGGCTAAATTATATGTTAATAAAGAAAGTCCTTTAAAGTTTTAGATTGGTGGAAGTCTAATATCTATAGGTTCCTTATTCTTTCTTACATTACTAAAGATATGCTTGTTGTTCTAGTTTTCATTATTGCTTTATAATTTTCCATTTTTACTAGGAATAGAGTATTAGACGTCTTCATGTTATCACTTGCACCTAAAGTGGTTAAGTATTTAACTTATGGGCAAAATTGTTTAAAGCTTACATTATTTGCTAAAAAGGAAAGTGATTTTATAGATGAAATGGAAGACTATGAGAAGATTAAGGAAGGTAAAATATTACTTCTATATTTTATTTAATTCTTATTTTTGAAATGTATTTTAACTTTTTGTATATATATTTTAATTTTGTTCAAAAAATTTGTCATATAGAACTTTTTGGCGGTTAATTATAGATATTTAGTAATAACAAACAATAACAAACTAATGAAGCAAATTTATTAAGGTCACAAGAAGAACAATAGCTTATAACTTTTGAATGAAAGTTCTTAATTAATAGGTAATTTCATATTTCCTAATTGTATTCAAATAACAATTGTTTTATAAATTATTTTTAAGTTTTAAATCTATCTCATTGCTTTTTAGGATATTTTAAAAGTTAATAGTCAAAATTTAGAACTCAAATGAAGGACATTAGCTTTTTTTTTATTATTATGGTTTGTAAGTATAGTGGTATAGGTTGTTAACATCTAGTAATGTCTTTATTTTATTATAAGATATATGCAATTTTTTTTATAAGTAAAAGTTTACAAATATGATGCTTTTTGTATAGATTATAGTTGAAAGCACATGATATTTTGTGGCACCTTAATTTGATGGTAGATCTATGAATGTAATTATTGAAAATAGGGAAGATGAAGATTTCAAAACTTAGCTAGAAAGTGGCAGATAATGAATAATGTTAATTATTTTTCATATATTATTTATATAACATTAGCCATTGTTGGTTAATTTTTTTTTCAGATTGCTACTTGTTATTACAAGTTTTTTATCTATTTTTTCTTATTAATGTGTGATATCACAAGTTCCTTAATGATAATTTAGGCTATTAATGTATGATATCATAGATTTTAGAATATTAATAGGGACTATTCTATTGTTAATTTCATTATAATAGCCTAATTATTAAATTAGACTTTTAATAAAAAAAAGTCTAGTTTTAGTGTACTCGATTTAATTTGTTCAAACTTGTATTTACCCAAAAGTAACTCGAAACTTCATGGTTTTATTCTACTTAATCATAATTAGGTTCAATCTAGTATATTTGAATATATTTTGATCAAGTATACTATTCACCAAAGCTTGACCTGAGCTCATCCCTATAAAAAAATGTCCTCAGAAGCAACTACATGTTCAACTATATTAGGTGATGTCAAATAATGATCAATGATAATGAATGGTTTACAAGTTGTGGTTAATGGTTGTGGGTAAGAGTAGGCGACAGTCAATAAGTCAATGATAGGCAATGGTAAGTAGTGATTAACAAAGGTAGGCTGTTACGAGCAATGGATGATTATCAATGGGGATGGGTGTTGCTTTATGGTAACAATAGTTGTTGTTTAATGAAAATGAGTGGTAGTGAAATAAGATAGTAAGCTTCAAAAAGGTAGAAAAATAATTATTTTATATCCAAACACTAGAAAATTTATTTTTATCTTTTCTTTTCACATACTTTCTTCCCACTTTTTTCCATAGATCCAAACAAATGATAAAACATTCTTATGATATGGAAATTAAGAGTGTCAAACAAATCTAAGCTCGCAAATTGATCTGTAGACTCATGGACATGGATTAAACTCAAACCCCTTAAAATTTGGTCTTTTTTTTCATACATAATATGGATGAGTCCAATCATTCTATAGATTCACAATTAGAGTCCACAGACTAGTCCATAATCTCATAGATAAGGGTTGAATCCAAATCCCTTAAAATTTGATTCCCTAATCTGAATTAGATCATTATAATCCAATTTGCCTATTTTACACCCCTAATGGAAATGTATGATAGCAGCATCTCCGATAAGAATATTTTACTTAATTTTAAATCAAATATAACAATCTAAATTTTTCCTTAAAACATTTCAAGTAATGTGAAAAAAGTTCTACATACCAAACCTAACCTAAGATTAAGATTATATGTATGCTATTTGGTTAGGATTTCAATTCTTGGAAATATTATTCTTGCATTTTTCATTTTCATCTATCATTTAATCGAATGTTTATTTGAGTAGTCAACTATTAAATCATTTCACTTGATTTAATTTTTACATTGCATTTAATATAGTTACATATGTTCCATTAATAAAGTGATAAAAAAATTATAGTCTTTACCTAACCATCATTTAAAAAATATTCTTCAAGCAATATTTCTTGTATTTGATTTCAATAGAAATAATCCAAAATATTTTTTTATATTAATAATTTTTTCTTTTTTAATATAATGTGGTGAAGATTGATTGGGAAATAAGACTTATGAACCTTTTCATCCTTTCAACATATAAGTATATTAAGGTTGGTACCCATTAAGGTAACTTGTTAGATTCTATCCCTTATTCTATAATAACTTTAAGAAATTAAGAATCTTTTATTTCATAATGGTAAAAGTAATTATGCCATTAGATGCACATAAGAAGGGTTTTGAGATCAAACTAAAAATTGGTGGGAGGAAAAGCCTTCAAACAATGTTATATATCATTTGAATTAAATACTTTTGAATTTATAAAATTAATTTTGAAGACATATAAAATCATTCCCCTTATGCCAATAATAGATGTTTTTCATGGTTGAAAGTTTTGAATTGCCTTTTGGTCATTAAACCAAACATCTCCGTTATAATCAAGTAATCAATGTGACTAGCCAATGCCTTTTATAAGGATTGACTTGTTCAGTATAATTCCAAAGAAAGATTGTTGGCAGCAAGTGGACACATTTCTCTAGCCCCTTTAAAAGGAAATACACATGCAAGGTTAAGCTTAATAGAAGGCCCAAAACACTAAAAAAGTGGAGGAAAAGCAATAAATTGAATCTTTGATTGACCTGAACACATAACATCTCGGTGTTGAGAGAGATTGGAGATTCCCAAACAAGTAAAAGGACTATGGTGGGGTTTAGCCCCCATAAAGAAAGAAGCATTTGCTTAAAGACATGCCAAAATAGCTTTTTTAATATTCATGCCTATTAATGTTCCTATGCTAAGGGCCTTATTCTTTTTTTTATTTTTAACCTTACTTTTTGATGCTTTTCCTTTAGGCTTTATAACATGACCTTAATCATAGAAAAATATAAGATAAGAAAAGGTGAAGAATTTCCATTTTATAACCTTTATAAGACCTCGCTAATTTGCTATGCTTTCAAAATAGTAGCAGATGAAATAACTATTTATTCCCTCATAATAACCCTGGCATGAGATGTATTTTCCTGATTAGATGGATCATGTAATTGCGTATATGATGATTGCAATGAGATTTGATAGTTCCATTGTCTAGTCTCTCAAAGATAGTTTACTTGCTTATTTGTCTAGAATAAGGAAGAAAGATAGGTTAAGGTGGAATAGAATGTCTTTTTTCTAGAGCAAATATAGCCTTTCATAAAGTAATTAGTATATGGTAAAGGATGAAATTACTCATATGACTTTGAGAGAGGGATTAGGAAAGATAATGCCTCCCACAAAAATGAGTAATCTTTCTTTTGCTTGATCTACTATCGGGGAAAACAAAGATCAAGGGTTGGAATTGACTTTCTTTTATTAGGTCCTAGTAGCATTAAGATGTAGTTAAGGGAATCTCACCAGTTCTTGGTATAAGAGCTCTGGGATTGAACTTGAGGTAGGTTTAGCCTAGCCCAAAGCTTTTTCGAACTCGCAAGCAGAACTGTGGATTCCATATCAACAACTGTGGTAGGTTAAAAGGTTTATGCCTAAAATCTTTCATTCATTTATTCAAGTGCACTTGGAATTTTGTTATATATTATATAAGAAGAGCCAAGGTAATGCAAAGGCGACAAAGTCATTACGCCTATATAGATCTTAAGGTAATCGGAAATAAAAGATTACCCACTACTTATTCTAAATCAATATCTCATCTCTTTATTATGGGGTCAACAACAGTAGTTGCTATTATGCGATTGAGCTCTTTCACCTTGGCTGTGCTATTTGGCCATCTTTGCCCGCCAATACTTATAGTTCTACTTTCGAAAACCTCTTTCCCAAAACCATCCCTCAGTCCTTCGCTCCCCTCTTGCAATTTTATTATTATAGGGCGAGTGGCTAATTGTATGCAGCAAGCTTGAACACCCCTGGTTCTGGAAGGCACAGGAGTCCGAACGCCATGTTGAATGTGCGACCAACACTACGTAGGTACCTATGCAGGCGAGGCGTCGGTCGGTCCTAGAAACGGCAGCAGTGGCATGAGAAGTTAACGACCAGACTTGTTGTAACCTAGGGATCACCAGGCAGCTCTTTCACTCTAGACGGTTTGCTTAATCAAGAACAAACAACCTTGATGTGACGATTGTAGGTATAGCAAGACTCTAATGGGGTATTGGGTAAATCCCTCTTATTTGCCATAAGGTAAGGCTTACTTTCCCAGCCTCCTTCCCGTCTCGTTCATTGAAATGCAATGCTTTCAATGATCAAATACATAAACAGAGTCAAGTGAGAAACGTTGCATGGAAACAAAGGTAATATTTAGGTTGTTGAACACTAAAAACCATACTATTAAAAATTGGGCTGAACCAACAATAAATCAGTGTGATTAAGAGTATTTAACTAGAAATATATATAAATCAATATAAACTGATTAAAATCGATACAAATAATTAGATAGAATTGATGTAAACTGACCATAACTAGTAAATTGGTTCTTTACAAATTTCATATATTGTTTTTGTAAAATAATAAAAATTTTACAATTACATAATAATTGAGATATGATATTTTCATAATTTTAAATCAATTAAATTTATTTTTAAATATTTTTAGTATAAATTATTACATCACTTATATTTTATTATTTATTTGTTTATTCTATAAAGTTATATTGTATTACCTTTTTAATTTTGTCATGACTTTATTATAAATATACAATATTAATATATACATACATAAAGATGTATAAATAATTTATATTTTTGTAATATATATGCATATTTTTAATGCAAAATTAGTTCAATAAGTTAATCGGTGGTTGAATTAATGACTTTTTCGATTTAATAATCGGTCAAATTCTAAAAACAATACTCAAAATTCTAATTAGGCAAGATTTCCAATTCACAATGATTTATTAATGAGAAATTCTTACTTAGATGCACAACTTATGTACATTGAACGATTGAAACATCGCCAACAATTCAAACAGAGTTAATTGAGAAATTGACTATTTCAAAAAATAATCAATGAAATGACTGTGTTTCAGTGGCAAGCAAGGATTTTTTTTTTTTCTTTTTGTTAACAGATATCTTGATTTTAATTATCACACGTGTAATCTCGACGTGGATAAATGCAAATGCGACCACTAGGCCAAGACAGCTGCTCAAGCCTTGCAATTCCTCTGTCTCAATTATGTTGAGAAACAGCGATGTTTCAGGGCAGTTCAGGGAAAATCAACGTCGGCCGGACTAATGATATGACAGCGTTGGCAACGCTGGCGAGACATGATCAAGCTTCTGTTCTAATCTCATGGTTTCAAAACAAAAGCACTAACTCTCCGATCCTTGCTGCATGTTACAAGGAAAAAAAGTATTAAAAAAAGTAAGAAAAATAGAAAGAAACTTTAAGAAAAAAATATTTTTCACTTATTATTTGGATGCGTCAACAATAGACAAAAAGTAATAAAAATATTAATTATTTACTTAATTTAATTAACAAGTAAAAAATATAAAATAATTTTTACGTAACCAAATTACTCCCGCTACAAATTAATAGAGTTATCTGATAAGCTCTATAAAAAACAAATTTGAAATTACAAGATTTTATGCCCCATCTCTATACATATTTGGTGGAAAATTCTTTCTTTTTTAATTCCGATTTACTTTTTCAATTTTTTTTGTACATTTAATTTTTCATAACATCTGAACACTGGAATTTTTTTAATTAACTTTTTTCTTTCCCTTTTTTCCCTTAAATCTAAATATTTTTTCCCGTAAATTCAAACAAAGGATAAATAAACCGAGAGCAGAGGCTATTGCCACCTAAACTCGATATCTGCACTCCATTGTTCAGGGATCATAAAAAGTGCGTCTGCAGGTTCGTTGTTGATGCTGTATTGGAATTTCCTTCTTCCAACCTTGGAATTTATCAGGTCATATGGATGGTTAGATGCTGCTAAAGTTAAGTAGTAGCATTTTCTTTTTAATAGCAAAAATACATACACATAACTGAAATCGAACCCTCTATCGGATCTTGTAGAAGATTTTAAAATGCTTTTAAAGTCAAGCAAGAGTTTTTTTTTTTTTAAATTTTATTTTTATATATCGCAAAAGTACACAGAAAACTGAAATCGAGTCCTGAATGCCAGGCAAAGCATTCTAGCAGTTACCAAGTGTCACTAAAATCAAAGACTCAACCAATATTTTGTTGCCTAAATTGTCTGTAAAAATGCGTCTCCTGAATGCCCATTGAGAGGCCGCCCTGATCCGTTGGAAAAAAAAATATATTCCCTCGGAGGAGGAAGTATGTATTCATGACTCTTTTCCAGTCAATAATATTTCCTTTTCATTGGGGAAAACAAGAATCCCTGTTTGAATTGCGTGACTAATAATAAAACAGTCAAATAATTTGGGTGATTAGAGCATCTGAAAAAGACATGGGAACTATGAAAGTCTTCAGCCATTTATTCACAGCTTGTTTGAGCCTTCTTCCTTGGGCACTTTCAATTCTCGGCCTGCCAAAATCCTCATGACATTCTGGTGGGACAACTAGAAAATTAACATCACTTGAAACAGGAAAGAAATTACTTGTGCAGTAGCCTTTATAAACAATTTGATCATTTGGTCATGCCCAATGCTAAAGAACAGAACTTGTCAATACAGGTTAGAATGTAAGCAAACAAGGGAACATGAAGGTAGAGCAGCACATCTACCTGGTTGAATTACTTTTCTGTCTATTTTCCTTAGAAAATAAGACACAATGGAACAATTTCCTATCACCATACACCCCATTAACAATTAACAAATCAAATAAATAATGAGAAGAATATATCTCAGTATGTAGACCGTGTTATCCTTGTTTAAGCATGAGTCGCTGTGGGCTTGAAACAATCAATATTGCACAATCCAACTGACCTCACCATCTCCCCAAAACTGCCACCAAAACACAATAATGTCAGAAAAACATCAGTGCAAGCGAGCTCAATTCAAGGGACATAGTTTAAAACTGACCGATCAATGCTATTTCTGGCTTTCTCAGCTTGGTCCATTCCATTATTTGCCTTCTCAGGACGATCTATACTCTTTCTTGATCTATCCCTCTTATCTATGCTAGCTGTTGACTTCTCTTTTCGGTCTATGCTTGCCCTCGGCTTTTCTCTCAAGTCAATGCTCTGCCTAATGTTCTCCCTTTGATCCATGCTGGCTCTTGGTTTCTCTCTAAAATCTATGCTATTTCGAGGTCTGTCTAGTTGATCAGAAACTGGTCCAGACCCATTTCTTTGACGCGGTGACTTCTCAATTGCCCCAATGAATTTCTTGAGGTGCTTTATATATTGTGGGTAGAGCTCCAGGTCACAATGACTTCCTCCTTTTATCCATAGGGGCTCATACTTTTCTTTACAAAGTTCCCAGAGTTGCTTACCATGGGAGCAATCTACTACATCATCAGCAGTTCCCTGCAAAATAAACACAACGCAAATACAAGTAATTAAATAAGAAATCCTGCAAATAAGTATACTTCAAACTCAGCCCTTAGTTGTATCATGTTAATTACGTATTTACATATCAAACTGTATATTTCAGAAATAGTCAATCTATCTTGGTACAAGAACGAACTTAGATTGCTTTGGTGCATTTGAGACACAGTTGCTTAATAGGGTTTTTTGCCAACATAAAAATCTTAACAAGTTCATGGAGCTGAATAATGCTAATTTATTGCAGTATACCTTAAGTCAGCACAGGATAAAGCTGTTAACTCAGATTATCAAAGGAAAGGATCTTGTGAGTTGTAAAGCATGTGCAGAAGGAAGACGAATAGATTTAATAGGAAACTACCAAAATGCTATAGTCCAGTTGCAGTCTCCTATGTGCAATGGTATTTTTAGTTCTTTATAGATGCACGCACGCTCATATAATACAAATAAGAAATATACTCACATGAATTACTAGAACAGGACAATTGACAAAGGGAATTTTATCAATGTTCTGCACAAAAAGGAAGCAAACAAGATGCATTAGCATCCAAAAATCACACAAAAACATCATGATAATGATACTACAATCTGGCATTAGAACAGGCTAAAACCTTATAAATGTCAAACCAGTATGTCCGCTTCACAGGATACATGACTCGAAGGCCAGATAAAATTGGACTGTGAAGAATGACAGCCCTAAGGTTTGGTAAATGGGCAGCCAAGTCAATAGTTGGCCCACTACCTACAGATTGTCCATAGAGGATAATATCTTCTTCTTTTGCCCCATACTTCTCCACAAGGCATTTATAAGCAGCTTCTATGTCTGCATAAGTGTTCTGCTCACTAGGCTGTCCCAAGAGAGAAAAATAAAAAAATAAAAATTGGCACATTGTTGAACTCACTCGGATATATACACAATGATCTATAGCTCTGAATCTCAAAACCTGAGCAATATCTCCGAAACTACCCATTTTTTCCCATCAGAAAGATAATCCATTTAGAGGGCCAGAGATCAGCCCAGGAGAAGCATTCTAGAATCCAAGTCAAATCTGAAACTAAAAAACTTACATAACCTCCGCATCAATTATAGAGCCCCCGTCTTATTAGCTTAAAAACTTTAAACTTCGCTCACTATCGATCTATCAAGTAAGCATCTATCCCATATAATAAAGAAAGCGTACCTTCCCAGATGACTGCCCGTACCCTGTATAATCATAACTGCAGAAGAAAAAACAAACTAAAATTCAAAGATAACCATCGTTCCACAATCCAAACTCATGCATAAAAAATTCTAACATCTGCTTATGAGCATGCATAGTATGCATCTCAATATGCACATATAGGAGTAAGACAGTACGACTAAGAAATCGAAGAACAGACCCCATGAGATTGACTCGTAGGTGGATACTGAGTTCGCTGAACAACTCGTACATCTGACCCAGATCAGCTGCGTTTCCGTGCGAATAAAGCATCGTCATGGATGCCGATGGGTTCTTGATGTACATCGCCACGATGTTGTTTCCCCTTTTAGTACACAGCTTCAGCACGTCAACGTTTTCCCTCGTAGCCGCCTCCATCACCATCTTCAGCTTCCCACTCACCTCATCAACTGCGAGCACATACGACGGCGGATTCGGCGGGAAGAAAGCGAACTTCGCCGCCATCGAAGACGTCACCGCCCCCATCTCTCCCAGTCAGTCAGAGAAGAAATCCAACACGAAGCTCAATGTCAAATGAACTTGCTCACACACAGAGCATAGCTGGATAATTAAAAATCCGTAAAATTAATTCAAAATTTGAACTTTACAGCAGTTTCGGATATAGAAAATTAAGATCATATCTAGAATTTAATTAATAAGCTGGAAAGAGTACTGGTGTTTGGGTGGAGGGAAAGGGAAGAGAAAATGATAGTTAGGGTTTGGAATTTTGGTATGAAAACAGTGCTTTCGTTGTGCTGTGGGGTTAGAGAGAGAAAATGTGAGTGGAGGGGATTCCGGCGTAAAAGAGGAAGGTGGCACGTGTGACATGATTAAAGTTCTTTGGGAATATGGAGTAAGGATTGAGTGATGGTGATATTGAATGAGCAACGGTAAGAATCCTTGAAGTATTGACACGTGTTCGCTCAGGGCAGTAAGCAAGCGAACTCTTGTCAAATAATATTTTAAGGTGATTATTATAATATATCAGTCGTGTGGTATATTATTGAATTTAATTATTAATTTATTATATAATAAAATTTATTTATAAATGAATATATTATTATATTAATAATATATTATATTTTTTTTATAATATACATTATTAATTATTTTTATTTAATCAATAAATTTTAATTTTAATTTTAATTATTTATTTATCAATTTTATTAAATTTATATACATTATAAATTATTTTTTACAATTTTAAGACATTATAAAAAATAAAAGTTGACAATCAACCTTCGTTTCATACGCTGAGAAGGATTATACGTTATTCCCAGCCAATTATATTATAACTTTGGGGGGAGGTATGAGTCTATTTATTTATTATTTTTAAAAAATAATTTTTAAATTTAAAAATAAATTTTTTTGTTTGATAAATTTTTTAAAAATTATTTTTTGGAATTGATAGTTTAAAAATAAAAAAAGGAATGAGTTTTAAATTTTTTTAAGTTCATTTTTCTTCTTAATAATAATTTATTAATTAGATGAAATTTTTATTTATTTACTTCATCAAATATCATCTATTCATTACCTTTTTAAATTTAAAAATAATTTTTAAAATAAATTAAAAATAATTTTTAATAATAAAAATAAAAATATTTCAAACACACCCTCCATTTTAATTTTTTAAATTTAATATTTGGATGGAGGTTGCGATGAAATTATGTCATAACTTTTATCTTTATTTAAGAATTTGAACTAAAAGGAAAAATTGAAGGCTTCCTATTAATTTTTTGAAATTTTTAAAAATTTCTAATTCATAATTATTTTTCATTTCTCTAATTTAAATAATTTTGTGGAGCTTTCATTCTTATGAAGAAAGAAAACTATCAACTAGTGATCCCTTTTTTTTTTTTAATAATCATCCGTTATCATTCCTTTCCCTTCCATTTAGTATAATATTTCAGTCTAATTAGATTAAATAAAATCCATTGGTTAAATTAATTTTTTTATCATTTCATATGTTAAATTAATTTGATAGGATGTCCAGACCAAATATTCACCAGTTTTATTGACTGATTAGAGTTGAGTTTAATGATCATATCCTCCAACAAAGCAAATGCTATTTATTTATTTTTTTTCCCTTTTACACCCCTCCTTTTTGTCTTTTACCCAAACATTTCATAAGAAACTGAAGATATAAAAGTAGAAGAAAGAAAGATAGAAATTTATTGATGCAATTTATGTCAAAAAATTGTGGGTTCTTATGTCTTTTTTTCCCCTAAAATCAAAAGATATTATAATTATAATGTAAAAGATTGAAAAAATTTGGTTCCTTTCCTGAAGCGGGAAACACTTATAATAAAAACTTAATACTACCTTTATACAAATATTATCAATTTTAATCTATTTTTAATAAAAAATAGCTATTTTTTAAAAATTAAATTGTTGAATTAAAAAATAATATATTTAATAATATTTATATAAAATAAGTATTAAGCTCTCGTTAATAATATACTACTAAATTTTTTTTGCTAAAGCCAAGGGTGGTTGAAATTTTTCCAATAAATTTACATAAAAATTAAATTGGGTATGCTAACTCTGCATAACAATGAAAGCAAATTTATTGGCACGGACAGATTTGATATGCAACGCAGAAGGTTGTCAACGGCCAATTAAAGTTGCTCATTAATAATAATAGGATTTGATTGACAGGTACTAGGTTGAGCGACCTACTTCCATAAAAGGAAATAATGATAATGATTGTACTTCGGAGCTTCGCAGTCTCATTTTTTGGGCACGCACATTCAGAGAGGACCGAGTGTATCATCAAAAAAATCAAATTGGTACATGCTTTGTGAGATTTTATAAGTACTAGGATACAAATAAATCAAATTGACGTTAACGATTACATGTTCAAACATGAATTTGATTGTAATATATGTGCTCGATTTAATCGAGTTTAAAATTTTTGAATTTAAATTTAAATTGGAGACAAAATTTTTGAGGATAAATAAGTAATAAATTATTTAATTCAAATTTTTAATTAAATTTAAATTATTTAAATTTAAATTTGAGTTTAAATTATAAATAAGTTTAAAAAAATTTAATATTTATTATTAGATATTATTTTTATTTATTTATTTTTTAATAATATAATAGTTATATATTTTGTATTTATATTATTTAAATAAATTTGTTTAAATTTATAAACAATTTAAATTAAATAATGAAAAACTTAAACTCAATTCCTACATTAATTAAATTCACTTCATTTAAAATTAAATTGAATTAAATTTCTTGCCAGATAATTTCGATTTACTTAAGAGCAATTCCGCTCGCTTAGCAGGTTTACATTACAGGTTGTTGATAACTGGGATTGATTGATTTCACTACAACAAAGTCGTCGAGGATGTGGCTTTGACAAAAACTAATAATCATTCATTTTCCAACAAAATAAAATAAAATACATTTTCTAAAAAAATTGCCTATATACTTTAATCATGACAATTGATCCTAGTCTTACTTACCCAAATATATATATATATATCAATTCTGTACCACATATATACTTGAGGAAGTGAGGCATTTATCTACTCTAACTATAGTATATATTTTTAACCTTATCCAATATATAAACACAGATTGCATTTTCTTAATTCTCAATAATTATAATTATGGCAAAACTAATAATCATTCATTCGTAAAAATAAAATAAAATACATTTTCTGAAAAAAAAAGTCACCTACATACTTTAGTCATGAAATATAATCTTAATCTTACTTAACCAAGAAAAAAAATTATCAATTTTGTACGACCCATTGCGGCATTTATATACCGTAACTACAGTATATATTTTTAACCTTATCTAATATATAAAGACGGATTGCATTTTTTAATTATCAATAATTATAATTATGGCAAAACTAATAGTCATGCATTCGTAAAAATAAAATAAAATGCATTTTCTAAAAAAAATTATCTACATATTTTAATCATGACGTATAATCTTAATCTTAACAAAAAAATATTTATCAATTCTGTACCACCGGTGTACTTTAAGAAGTGAGGCATTTATATACTTTATCTATAGTAAATATTTTTACTCTTATCTAATATATAATTAAAGATGGATTGCATTTTTTAATTCTTAATAATTATAATTATGGAAAAATTAATAATCATGCATTTGTAAAAAAAAAATAAAATAAAATACATTTTCTAAGAAAAATTACCTATATACTTTAATCATGACATATAATCTTAATCTTACTTAACAAAAAAAATTATCAATTCTGTACGGCCCATACACTTTAAGAATTGAGGCATTTATATAATTTACCTATAGTATATATTTCTAAATTTAATCTTATCTAATGAATAAAGATGGATTGCATTTTTTAATTCTCAATAATTTTAATTATTTTCTTTTTTCTAATAATAAAAATAATTAAATTATTAGATACATAAATATAAAAATCATAAATTGAGCTCTGGATATAATAAAAATATAAAATTTTAAAAAATATCAAATACTATGTAAGTTAAAATTTTCTATAATTATAATTATATTCTTCTTGTTGAATGAAAGTTTCCCTGCCAATTATATTTGAGGTGCAGTGCGATGGAAAGGAAACTTGGGAATCAATAAATATAAATGTATTTATAATTCAAAAGGAATAAAGTTTAAAAATTAATAAATATAATTTAATAACACTCATAATTATATATGATATTTAATAAATACACGTCGTTTTGCTGCCGACTATACATGCGATCTGGGATATGTCTAAAATATGCAGTTCTAATACTTTGGCATGTCGTGTCGTTAATATATATGGATGCGAGAATATAGTCATTATTATTATTATTATTATTATTATTATTATTATTATTATTATTATTATTATTATTATTATCAATTGCTTTATGGATAATGTTAAGGGTGAATAAACAGTGAACGCTAATGGCAAAAAAGCCGGAGAACACTTATTATTGAACGCCAAACTTTACAAGGTTACGTTCCTAAATACAATGCTAACAGCGAAACAAAAAATAATCAGATCCTCCCCTTTTTTTTTCATTTTTTATTATTTTTTAAAAAATAAAGGAAAAATTTTTATTCTGAAATTTATAATTTCAAATAAAAATTATATTTAGTTTTCTTCAAAATTTATTCTATACATTTTTTAAGAAATGCAATGATCCAAATCCAAAAAAATTCAAGTACAGGGCATCTAAATATTTTTTTATTTTGTTAAAATAGATAAAAATATAATTTTTTAATTTAATATTTTTTTATAAAAATTCATAATTTCAAATTAAATTTTTTTTATATTTATCACTATCTAGAACTCACTCCATATTATTTTTAGAAATGCACCCAATCCAATAAAGTACATGTATCATAGAACACTGAACATTACAAGGTTATATTATACTAAACTGTCAACGCAAACGATTTGAATTTCTCAGTTTTCTTTTAATTCTTTTGTTTCGATTATTTTTAAAGAAATAAAAATATATTTTTTATTTTGAAGTTAATCATTTTTTTCTAAAATTCACTATTTTAATATTAAAATATATATATATATATATATATATATATATATATATATATATATATATATATATGATATGTATATTTATATCTTCCTTAAGCTCACTTTCTTCATTTATTTAAGAAAAAGAAACATAGAGATTTTAGTGCCTATGGGTTACTAAATTTATAATTTTAATATGTATAATTAATTTTTAAAAATTTCAAAGAATTTGTAATTAACTCTTCATTCTTAGTTGATTTAAAATTTAAATAACAGAATCTTATATGTTATCATATGTGTCAAATAAATTTTATATGCTAACATTTTAATTATTTTTATTTAATTATCAAAATTTATTTATTTTCACAAAAATATTCATCATCAAAATTAAAACACATTTTGTTTTCAATTCATTAATTCCTGGTCATTCTAAATTTTTGTCGCACAAGATTAGCGGAATTAGCTTATAAGATTTTAATTTAACTTGTAACTATTTTATTTTAATTCTGATTTAATATCTAATCCTTTCATTTTAATTCTCATTATATCATTTTAATTTCGATGGGATAATTTTGGCTGAAAAAGATAAATTTTAATGATTGAATAAAGATAAAATGTTAACATGTAAAATATAATTGATATACAATATAACATATAAGATTTCGTTGATTAAATTTAATATCATTTAAAAGAAATGAGTTAATCATAAATTATTTGAAATTGTTGGACTTAATTATATAAATTAACACTTTAAGAATGAAATTATAAATTTAGTAAAATTATAAGGAATAAAACCTCTCTTTCTCCTGATAATGAGGATCGTTGTTCCAATACCAATGGCAAAGTGCACCTAATGTATAAATAGGAAACAATGCAAAATTATGTTACTAGACAGCGAATGCTAACTAGGGGTGGCACTTTTCTCTCTTGACCAGACCCTAACCGATCTACAATACCCGAATTTGATCAATTCGTTACGGGTTTGGTGAGGCATTCAAGCGAATGCGCAATTGAGATGGCATAAGATTTGGCTGTTAGGTCAGTTTCGAGTCGTACGGGGCCCATCCGTTTCAGGCAAAATTTGACCGAGATCTGCATAAAATGTACACCAAACGACGTCGTTTGGGATAACAACTTTATTCAATAGGTAGGCGCAAAACACACAAGTCATTTATGGTTTGATTGGATAGATGTGAAAATAGAGGATATAATAATTAAGAGCGAAAGGAAATGGAAGAAAAAAAATTGGAAGTGAAAAGAATTTACTTTGAAATATTTGAAATGAATGAAAATAGAAAGTGAAATAAGTAGGTGTAAAATAATTTTTTTTATTTGGAATCGGTGAAAATAAGAAAGAAAAGAAATATAATTAAGTAAAATAATCAAAATATTTTTTTGCTATAATTCGGTGAAATTGTTATAATTTTATTTAATAAAATTAAATAAAAAATAATATACGGATAAAATAATTTTTGTCAAAATATTTATCTTATTATTTATATATTTATATTTATAATTTTAAATTTAATATAATTAATAAATATTTAAAAATTTGCACTATAATTTTATATTTATCTTTTGCAAAAATAATTTTTTTTAATTCCACATCTTAATTTTTTTTTAAATTTTAATTATTTTTAAAATTTATTTTTTATTTCAAATATTAATTTTATAATTAAATAAAATATTTTTTATAATACTAATCATTTTTTATTTTTATTGTGAATTACATTTAGAATATGAAACTTTGATACTATTTTATGGTTATTCCTCACCTTGTAACTTAAAAATTTTGATAATATTTTTTACGTCCATTACATTTAAAATATTAATATTGCAAGTTGTTTTTGGATAACGTTGGACAATCACGCAGATTAGCTAAAAATAAATGAATAATAATAATAATAATAATAATAATAAATTATAAAATTACAAAAAAGCAAAACTGAAATGGTAACAATTTTGGCTTCAACCCTCTTCGCCCAAAAGCCAAAACGCCAAACCCTGGCTCTCGTTCTGTCACCTGACACCATGATTTGTTGCCCCGCTCGTAGCTTTCTTCTCCAAGTTAACCCACTCCGCACCTCACCGTCACAACTCCCCTTTATACCAAGTTGAATCACGGCAATTTTTCTATCGCTCGAGTTATGGCGAGGCTTTGTTTTGTGACCTTGAAGTTCCTGTAGTTGAGAGGTTAACTTTCTATAAGTTAACCTCCTCTATTCTGCAATTAATTGAAGCCTATTTCTCTTTCATCTAACTGCGATTGTGGTTTCTATTTATAGGGTTTAGGAATTTTTCTTTGCAAAATGTTAATACAATATAGGTTTTTTTTTTCTTCAGTATTTAATATATAAGGGTGGTTATTTGATTCTGTGGGATTGAATTTAGTTGAATTTAAGGAAAATTTTTGAATGCTTTGTTTGTTGCTTTAGGGTGTTCTGTTTAGGCAATAAATTATTCTAAAATTTAATGTTAATTATCATTAGTAGCAGCAATAATTAGGAGTGAAATTTGACATATCTATGTAAGGTGCAATAAGATGGTAATCAATTCTCATTGTTATAGCACTAACAAAGTTGGCTTGCCATTTATTTCTATGTAAACCCATTTAGGTAGCGTTTGATTTACGAAATCTTATATTCCTAGAAAAGTATACATTCTCTTGGAAATTTAATTAATAGGAACGTAACATTCCTATATTTGATTTATTATAAATTTTTTTAGGAATATTTTAATATTACATTTCCATTATATAAAAATCTAAGATACTCACCTCCTCCCATAGAAATATTTTGAAAAATGTTAGGTTAAAAAAATTTGTAGAAATGTGACATTCTCAAATATTTTTTTTCAAATTTTGAATTAAATATGAAAATATAATATTTTCTTAAAATATTTTTAAAAATATTAAAAATATTCTGCGAACCAAAATCTACGTATAATAGTCATTGATTGTGCTCTGCATTTATGGCATAAGTAACTTGCTTGAGAGGCTCTCGCTGTAGGCCAGATTGCTTACCACCCAAGCCCATGCTAATTCGATTTCATCAGATAGCACCGATTCTGGCTTGGGCTTCGGTCAGCTTTAACCTCAAAAAATATGTTCGACTGATTACAATCAGCTGAGCTAGGCTGCACAAGTGACCTAAAACCAACCAATTTCCAGCCACTAAAAAGCAAGGCGTTACTAGTCTCAAGAATAAGGCAATTAGATTACAGAGCTGTGAACCGGTATAAAATTACAAATTATTAACATGATTTGTATAAAAATTTTGCTCCCAACTTATACATATTACATAGATCAACACCAAAATATAAAGATATATATATATATATATATATATATATATATATATATATATATATATATATATATATATATATATATATATATATTATGCATATTCTAAATTTAAAAAAAATGTTATGTACATTGAAAGAGAAATTCAAAATTAAATTTTAAATTTTTTATATTTATTAGATTGAGTTTTAAATTTATTCCATCATTTTATATTTAATTGATAGCCATTAATTTATATTTGAAAGCTAATTCTGAATATTGCTTTCAATGCATATAATATTATTGTAAATTTATTTATAAACACTATGATATCACCGAAGCTCTTATTTTGATGAGATTCCTTGAATTAGGCCATTAACGTATTTTTTGCATTCTAGAAAGGTTATCTTTAAAAATTCAAAATTTTGCTTATTAATAAATAAAGTTCAATAAAAATTATCATACCTTTTTATTAAAGTAACGTTTCATTGGCACAATTGGTGCAACAATGGCATAATCTTATTTACTAATGTAATAGGCTACTTTATCTTTTTTTTTCATTTTTTAATTATAGGAGCAATTAAACTACAAAACATATATATGCAAAAATCATGAATCGAACCTTGAATACAAAGGTAGATATAAAAATTTTAAATTACATCGGATGTCACTTGAATTAAGGGCTCCCAGCTTCCTTTATTCCTTTTTAATGTATCATTTAAGGAAAATGCATGAAGATTAAAGAAAGAATTAAATAACCTTAATTTTAGGAGAAATGAGTTGTAATTTACTAATATATTTCTAATAAAAGTCAATTGATAAATAAAGCAGCTAAGCATTTTTTGATATTATATGGGTGATGTTATAGAAAACTCAATCTCTCAAGAGTTTAAGTGATAGATAAATAGAAATAAAATTTTTTAAAACTCTTGATTTTTTAAAATGACAGATAAATAGAAATAAAATTTTCTCTAAAAGGTAATGTTATAGAAAACTCAATCTCTCAAGAGTTTAAGTGCTTTCATTATTGGGTTGTATTTAATATATTGAAATTTTTGTTTTTAATTTATATTCACTTGCTTTGAGATTCAAAATATATAATTCAATGATGAAACACTCAACTTTTTAAGAGGTCAAGCTCCTCATAACATTGTCTTTCTCTAAAATAATAATTAAAAAGATATGAAAAGAGCATAAATTAACTTATTTGTTGCTAAAAAAACTATAGTATAGCTTTCAACAAAGGAAACTAATATTACGATAATTAATGAAAACTAAATTATTTATATAGAATTTTAATTAAATACTTAAGAATAATTTACAAAATTATAAATAAAAAATAATAAAATAAACTAACATTCTATAATATTGTTATCTTTGCTTAGAAAGTTTATAAAAAGATTACGTAATTTTATAAAATGAGAAATTAATTAGATGATGAATATTAATTCTAAATTTTATATAATATAAGGTGGTGATATTAAAAATTTCAAAATAAAAAAGGATAAAATTCAACCATTACAAAGTTAAAAAGGTATTTTTCAATTTTTAAATAAAAATAAACTATTAAATCTTAAAAAAATTAAAAATAAAAAATGTATGTGGGAAAAGAAAGAAAAAATAATAATTGGAGAAGCATTTAAAATTAACATAGGGCAAAGGAATTTTATAATGACACATGTAATTAAAGGGAAGAAAAGTTTGCTTATTGGTTAGTCTTATTTGGCAATTACTTCCTATAGAGCTAGGAAATTCCATTTGATCTATTTGTATAGTAAAATAAAAGATGTAGTATTGATTGATGATGTTAAAACATATTAATGATAACACATCATGACTCGCCTAATTGTGACTAGTATAGAATCTATTTTCTTGTTTCCACAAGCTGAATTAACCCTATTTTAGTGATATTACATAGTATTTAACACATTGTTTAATTTATAAATTGATTTCTTTAAAAAAAAATTAGAAATATTCACAAATAAAGTTTATACAAAAATAAGCTTATTTTGTCTATAAGGCCTATGTCACGATCTGAACCCAATCAATTATGACAGTATGGATCCCGTTACCCGATTTCCACTGGTCTTAACATTATTTGTCATAATTCTATTCAATAGAAATTCTATTATTTTTGTATAACTCACATTTATTTCAAATTCTTACGAAAAATAGACAGGTTTTCCTTTATTTTTAAATACTTTCTGAGGGTCACGTGCCCTAAATCACAAAATCAATATTCTTTACGGATATGATTGTATGATCAACATACAGAATGCTATATAACTTTGATATGTATAAATAGATAAATAATTCAATACATCAAGTGTTGAATTAACTTAATCTCTATATGCATACCCCAATCCTATTCTAATCATTAGAATCCTTTAACCAGGCTGTCTTTGATTCTTTAAGAATGTAGCAAAGCTTGAATATTCTTATTTTAACTTGAAAACATTAAAAATAGAATAAAATGAGTTACAAGAACTTAATGAGCATATATTTATCCCTTATAAATCTAATTTCAATTATATTAAATGGTTACATGTTAATTAGATATTTGATTACAAAAGTAATTGCAATCCAAATTCCCTGAATTTCTAAGACATATAGGATCAAGCTTTGGGTCGAGTATTCACTTGTACACAACTTTGCTTTCACGTTTTATATTACAGATAATAATAATCTTAACTATTCACTGACACATAATATCATCATTATAACACATGCACCTATTTTGGATGGTTATCACATTCATAAACAACTGTAATAGCTCAATTTCAAACACATTATCACAATCACATCGATAAAAACTATTCAATCACAAACAAGTTTTCATGTTACATCATAATTGTATATCAATCATAATGATATTACATGTATCCATTTTTTATCTCCTAGGTCAATCTTATACTCTTCACAAGCTATCCATCCTTATCCTTCCAAGGTCTGCCTTATACTATCCACAAGTTGTCACTAAGAATTTCCCATTTGGCTTTCACATCATCGTCCTATCACAATTTTTATTTTACATGCCATTCATGGCATATTTCACATAATAATATGCACACTGGAGCTTAACCTTACAAATTGCACGATCCAATACAATATCCATACAAGGCAATCATTCTATTCTCACTGGGCAAATCAGAATACATAACACTATATATGCTAGCACCACCATGCCTTCTTGCATGGCCATAAGAATCAATCGACATTCACTCAATATCATGCACTTTCATAATCTACCATTCCAGTAAGCATCAATAAGTAACATTATAAATCCCATCACATTACGAATTTCACTTGTCATCACATTTCAAATTGTTATCAATCAATAGTCAATAATATCATCACTATGCCATACAAGCCTGCCATTCTCTATAATAGATGATTACTAGCTCATCATAAGTATTATTTCCAAAGTTCTCATATGGAACCACACATCTAATTTCATAATATATATATATACATAATGATTAATGGTTACCTTATTTAAGAGTCATCAATGAACAAATACATAATTTATATTATTTATAAGAAGGATTATGATTTACAACATTTAAATACCCTAACATTTAAACATTAATTTAGAATGGGATATATACTCACCTAAGAATGTCTAGTTACCTATAGACATTCTAGGACATCTATGATCGTTTTCACTCTTTTCTTTTTCTTTTTACCATTTATAATAATAAACCATAAACATAAGTGCATTACTTACCTTATCTCCGAATATTTTAGGTCATCAACTTCTTATATTTCTCCAGTGTTAAGTTTAAAATCAAATTTTATCTTTACATAATAATTTATTTAGAATCGAGTTTATACGTATAAAATATTAAAATATAAGGCTTTTAATCAAACTTTATTCATATCATTCTACCATCTTATAATATCACTCTTTTATATCTTTAAAGAAACTATCGTAAAGAAATTGGAGATATTTCATAAAGGAAGAATTTTTGAATCAAGTGCAAAATGACCAAAATATTAAAGCTTTATAGTCTAAGAAGATCTGAATTATATCATAATATAAAACTAGACATTTTGTTCTAAGTAATCTAAACACTACTTTAAAGAAATCAAATAACATAATTTGGGTATTTGCTTGGATCAAACTTTGAGCACTGAAACATTTATTTTTTTTAAGATACTGATTTACTCTAATGATATCGGTATATTCATTCTAGATCATCTATTTCTTGTTTTATTAATTCTATATTAGGTAAAAGATTATGATGATAAAATAAGATTCTCTCTTTCTAAATCCAACATAAGACAATTGAATTATTAGAACTTTATGCTAATAAAACATTCTATTCACATCATTTTACGAAGTTATATGCTCGGTTATAATATTCTTGTCTATACTTTGATAACTCACTTGATCATAATTTTCACATCCGATTCTAAACCATTTTTATCGCATTAGTACTATTTATATACTAGCAACATGAACTGTATCACATTACTATATCTATATACATATTACCTAAATTTCATATCTCATAGTGTCTTAGTTTCAATTTAGTCACAATACAAGGTAATCAATTCATCATCTCAGTCATCCTTATTCACAATACCATAATTCTGAATACATTCATGTTTAGATACAAGAACACTCAATTGTGAAATGGGAGTCCCACACTTCTCATGTGTGGTCACAACCCAAGCACAAGCACAAGCATAATCACAATTACACTTTTAGTTAAAACATACATTCATCACGATTCAACAATAACCTATATAATACCTTTCATCGCATCATTTTCAAAAGATCAATTAATAGTAATTAACAAGAAACAAATGGTACTTTGGAAGCACCATTACGCACCATAATCCTCATCATAATAGGAAGCAACTAGATCACAGTATTTCATACTTATCCAAATTAAGGTATGCATCTATATACATTCAATCTTTTAGTTTTACAACATATTATCCTCATAAATAGGACAAATATAACATAAGAAAATTAAGTAGAGAGGTTCCTAAAATAGATATACACTCACCTGGGAGTGTTCATTTGCTCCAAGGATCCTCAAGTATTCCACTTTCATCTCTTTTCTCTTTTTCCTACTTTAAAATTCACAAGGACAATTTATAACATTAATATTACTCATTTCGTGATCATTCTATTATGTACGTATTATATAGATATCATAAACTACTTATCTTTGATGTTTAGAGATTAAACATTCCATATTAGACCCTTATAAATCATGAAAATATAAAATAAGATGGGTATGATTGACTATAGGGTCACTATAATTATGACCTTTGATTAATGTCTTATGAATGATTCAAAAATCATTAATAGATTATTTAAAAATTTTATTTTATGTGAAAGTAGATTCAATTAGCTATCTATAGACTACTTAATCACCTAAATTGGCTAAAATTTGAAGAGGTTATGCCTTTTAGAAGATAGGCATGAAAATTTTATTTTTTAAAAATTTGAGTTTCCAACCTCTGTCTACTATTTTAATGATATCTCAAAATATATATAATATTTTAATTTAAAACTAATTCCATTTGAAAGTAGACTCAATTACCTTTAAAATAATAGGTGGTTTGTTTAAAATGGACATAAGATAAAGGAGTTATATCTCTTCAAATTTAGCATAAATCGATTTATCAACCCCAGAATCAATTGATTACTCGATTCTGGAGCCTAGTTTTACCTTTAGACTCTAGAATCAATTGGTGAATCAATTCATACATGAAAAACTCAATTTTTTGTTAAATTTTCACTGTACGACCGATCTAAAACACCTTACAAATACATATAATGCACAATAAACTCAAATATAATCATCAATACAATTATCTAACATCTTATATCACCTTTTTTCATTATTTATTACTTCCATAACATCAAAATAAACTTGAATAAATTAAAGTCACAAATTAACCTATATTTCATATATATCTTCATATAACTTTAAAATTCAATGATTTAGCTAGATTATATACTCACCTTATATGGAAGAGTATGTCAAAAGACTAGTTTTAAGATATTTCAACCCTAACCACATCAAAATCTATAGTTTCTAGAGTTAGGGTTTAGTATGCTTAATAAAATCAAATAAACTTCAAATCCTTCATCAACCAAGAAGAAATAGGAGGAATTCTTGATGAAAACATTATTCTTACTTCGATTAAATGAAGAAATCAAGAAGATTTGAAACCTCTTTACTTAATTGGAGAGATTGTGTAGAAGGAAAGTTGAGAGAGGTGAGAAAACTAGAGAGATGAAAAGAAATGAAGGAAATCGAGTTTAGGGCTAAAATAAGGGATAATAAATCCTCAAGGGCATTTTTGAAAAAGTGCTCATAAACCTCTTCCATACTCACATGGCCACTCATATCAGTATATAACTTTATACTTCATGATTCTAATAACTTTTTCTCATCAAAACGTCACCCAAATCATATTCTCATATCCTTACTTTTATTAACTCTATTTTATTCAATACTTTACACATAAAATTTTAATTTACCTAAATTTATTGATCACTTCAAGTAGTATTTCTCACAAAATAAATTTCAAATTTACTAAAATTTAAAGAGGGTGTAATAGCCTAAACTATCCCTATATATGTTTTATTTTTTACTATGGCTACTCAATGCTATCATTTCAAAGCTTACCATTTTATAAGCTACTAGTGGAGTAGAGCTTTTATAAACTTATTTGTAAAAACATTTTAAACAATAATAATAACTCACAAATTTAATAAATAGATAACCTATTTAACTAAAATACAAACAATTACTTACAACATCTTATATTATTTAAGTAAACAAAATAACGATATCATATCTTAATGGAATTCCATAACATTTAGTACAAAATAAAAGGTAACACATATTTAATCCGCATTGTACCTCCTTTTATAATATTAGTCCTTCCTTAATCTTGTTCCTCTAGAATAATAGTCCTTCAATTTTATAATAATTCAAATAAATAAGTAACCTATCTTATCCTTCCAAATATAACAATCCATCTAGGTTATCCTTATTTCCGTATGTGTAATCATTCAAAATTTCTTATATCATAACATGATCTCATTTAAGGATATACAATAATACATATAACTACATTAATAATTTCATCACTATTCCAATCATGTTTACAATTAATACATAATTTCCTTTAAATACATAACCAGAAAGATAATTCACAAATTAAATTCAAGAATTATAAGAATACCTTCACACATAGCAATATTTCATATCACTACCATAACTCTTAATATGAAATAATACTACATAGTTTAATTACACATATGCCATTCATAATATCAAATCTTCTTTGTATAATTCATTATCATTATTCACATTTATCATAATTTCATTTCATAAATAGTCACCTTTATTAAGCAATAATTCACTAATAGTTACCTAGAAACACCCTTATAATTATTATCATGTTGAGCACCACCCATACACATCTAGATACTCATACACAAGTTCAAATCACATTTTATTTCTCATAATATTCTGCCATTAATTGGCATACAAATAAACTAATTTATAACTTATCTATAAGCATATATATATAAGTAAATAAACTAACATACCCTTAAATAAAATTAGGACTAGAAGTATGTATGGGCTACTTTATTACCCGAGTTAAGTATATAAGTCTATAAGCGAAACTTTGATTTCATAATTAATTAAGGTAGTTAATTACAATCATTTAGAAATAAGTTATTTAGTTAATAATCGAGTATGGTTCTTAATTACTACTCTTTGATTTTAGAAAGCAACTAAATATCATATTCGAATACTACTATCCAAGAGTAAAGACTATTTAGCATATTCGAGTATGATACTCGAATATCAACTTCCTAAAAGCACTCCTTAGAACTACATTCAAGTATTATACTCGAATACTACCTGGTTTTTCCCAATTTTCCATTGAATTTCACTAAATAACTCAATAAACTCATGCATTTTTACATACAAATCCAAAATTTAACATCTAAGCAACATCCATCATCAATTTTCTTATCATAAACTACCAAAATTCCAACCAATTACATTTATACATATTAATAAATAAAATTCATAATTTTCTCTACTTAGTAATTACAATCATAACTTTATCATTTAATATAACTTAAGTAGATCATTTGTTTACCCAATGATAGAGGAGATAAGGAGAAGTAAAGAAATTAATTGGCTTACTCTTATTAGCTACCCAATAAACAAAATTAACTAAATCCTTAGCTTTTCATCTCTTAAAACCAAAACTTCCTCAAATCTAATTTTTAATAAAAAGTCACTTACTTGAGAATGAATAGAAGATAATTTTCTTAAAGTATCCTAGATTAATTTAGCTAAAAAAAAGGCAACCTAGAGTTGAGAGAAATCAAAGAAGGATTTTAAGGGAGGAAGTCGATGGAACATGTTAAAAATTTTAGAAAAAATCTAGATAGTTTGGTGTTTTTATAAGATTAGGGTAGTTTTATAATTTTGATAGTTTTCAAAGGTAAAATGGAAAAATAACTCCCTAAATTTTCTCCATACAACCCTTACTAATCTACTTATACCTGAAATTATATTTAAATTTTATTCTTCACATTTCCAATATAATTCTTGATTTCTTTTAATTAAATCCTTATTCTAAACTCATCCACAATGATTTAACTATCACCTATATATATAGTACTAATGAAGTAATTGAATGAATAAAATCTAATTTCTTACAATCCCATATCTAATTTGTATTATACTTATTTTCATCATAAAGCCTTAAGTTCCTTAATTTAAACATTACTTAAGATATTCACACTAACTAGTAAATTATTGTATTTTAAAAATTATTATTAAAAATAAATATAAATTTCATATTTTTTAAGGGCATGACACAATTGAATGTCTATATATAAGTCTATTAACAAATAAAATATCAATTAAATATGAAGTTCAAAGGATCCAGTGCATTTTCTAAGAAATGCACTTGTGAATTTCAAAAAAAGATAGATATAAAATTTTTTCTATTTAAAATTATAGATCTCTATAAAAAAAAAAGTAGTTTGTTTGAAATTATGGGTCTCAATAAAAAAAAGTAGTGGGACCAAAGCAAAAATTATGTCTTTATTTCTTTGAAAATAATAGGAAAATGATAGAAGGAAAAGAAGAAAATCCAAATTTGAATTTAAAAAATAATTTTTTAAATTAATATTCAATGTGTTTTACCAAAATTACAATATTAACTATTAATAATGGATTACAATTAAATTTTTAAGAAAATTAAGAAAGGAATTTCTAATAGAAAATGAAAAGAACCCTAATTCTTAAGTCTTCACTAACACTTCATTTAACAATTTAATTTAACCATCTTTTTATTAATGATTACTTAGTAATTTACCCTGAATCTACCCCAAATGATCATTTAATTATCTTAGGTGACATTTTATTTGTAAAATTTTTCTTACATTCTTAAGAATGTTTTAAGAAAATGTATGATTCTCATATTTAGTTGAATTTTTTAAAAAATATGCCAATGAATGTGAACATTTTTTTAGGAATGTTTCAATCCAATATCACCTAAAAAATTCCCATAGAGAGTAGATATTATATATTCCTATGACATACAAATGTTTTAACAATATAAATAGACCATTTTGCTTATCTTTTCATTAAGTGACCTTACTATTTTTAACAACTCATCCCACTTACTACAATTGAACACTATTAACTACCATTCATAACTATTGACCATTGCTTATAACCACTATTGATGACTATAGTCATCATTACCTATTAATGGTGGCCATTATCAGCCATTACATATCCTTAATGACCATCGTTGGCCACCACCCACTATAAATGATCATTATCACCACCACCTATTATGGTGATATTGTCAATTACTGTCATTAGTCACCATGCACAATAGGTGACTCCTATTGCTACTACCTATTGCTAATGAGCTCCATCACCATCTCACATCACTAAAGACCACTCGTAGTAACCATTATTGATCATCTCTTACCATTCCAAAACTGTAAAATTTTATAAATCAAACTTCACCTTATATTAATGTTCTAAAAATAAGATAGATAAAGAATTTAAAAAGCCATCAAATCATAATTCAAATGGCCTAATTAGCTATATAAATGGTGAAACTATATGATATGATAAATAAAATTTTTTAAGAAAATAAAAAAGATAAAAATATAAAGTAAACTAGTAATATTTTAATATATATATATATATATATATATATATGGATCCATTTTAATAATTGCAATTGCAGTTATTAGATATAATCATCCAAATGAATAGGGTTGCCTACATTTCCATGAAGTTTGCATTAATTAATAATTAATGTAACAACTTGTCAATTGTAGTGTGATTACAGTAAACGATCCAAATCCTATTTTAATAAAAAGGAAACCACCAAATCACTATATAAAAGATTCAATTAATATTAAATTAGTATTAGATGATTTTCTTACATCAATTTAGTATTAATTTCAAAAATTTTACCTTCAATTAGTACTAAAATCTTTTATATCAATTTAGTGTATGAAAATTCTTGCAAAAGATCAAAATTTTTGACATTGATACTAAATTGATGTAAAAGAACTTTTTGGTTCTAATTTAATGACTACTAAATCTTTTAAGTAGTGATTTGGTAGTTTTCACTTTAATCAATTAAGCGTTAAATTTCTTATATAATTAATTTATTACTACAAATAAATTTATTAGGCTAATATAACTAAAAATTAAAACAAAAAATAATATATAAAAGTTTGCCAACCTAATTAAAATTACTTTGGCCTCCTTTAATGTTTGTTTGAATGATATAGACCTCCTTTGTATTTTTAAAACTTACAAGTTACTCCATTTTAATTGTTCTATTAGGTATATTCTTAGAATATGCTTTGATTTCAATTTATTTTTATTTCATTATATTAAAATTATAAGATGACAATTATACATTTTATTTATTTACTTTCTTTATCTTTTCTTTCAACCTAACTACTAGCGACCCAATCTCCACTGACCTTTATGGATACACAGTAGTAAAAAGAAAAGAATGCTAAAGCTACTATAAAACTAACTTTACGAGTTACGTTATGCATTGTTATGCATCATTACTTGCTGTCACTATTTATTTCTGATGTGTTTGGACATTTGAAAAAGAAAAGGAAGTAATTGAACCCCCTTTAATGGTGAATGAAGAGAAATTCTCTATTTTTCCTTCCCAATCATTTAAAGGCTAAATCTTAATCATAATGATATTTCCCCTTTCCCACCTCCCTTGTCAATATGAGCTTCAAAAGAATTCTTGATCCTTCCATCAAACTTATTTTTAGGATTTGTCCTTGCAAACTTTTTCCAAAATTGTCTTTCTTTTTATTCCTTTTCTTTGGCTTGGAATATATTAAAAGGTTCAATACCTAGCATATTATGTAGGTGCTTTTTTTGGAATAACCTTAACATTTTCAATAATCAATTCACCAATAACATAGACTTCATTAGGATTTGATCATTGAAAATGCTTAGGAACTTGGGTCCATCAAATAATGCTTTGTTTGGATACTTGAGTAATGAAATATTAACCATACATTACTAAAAGAAATCTTATTATAGAAAGATCACTTCTTAGGATTAATACCCTTTGATATCGGATTTTACATTCATTTGAATAGGTTGAATTTTTATAATAACCTCTTTAATGGATCATTGCAAGAGTTACTTAGGAAACTTAATTCATTAAGGTTTCTTGAAGTAAGTAATATTAAACTTAGTCATATTAAAAATGGGTATTGAAATTTCAACAATTTTGGCCCTTGAACTCAATTTAAAGGATTATTGGGTAAATTTTGGCCTTTTTCTATTAACTTAATAAAGTTTAGTTCAGTTAATTCAAATTGGATTTATGTGCAATGTTATTTTCAATTTTAAGGGAGGTCTGCATAAGATTTTAAATAAAGAAGGAAGTCCATGTATTTTTCACAAACATGAAGGAGACCCATGTATTTGGATCAATACAAATTGATACAACTATTAAAATAGTATCTTAGATCAGCTCAAGTTGGACAACATAATAGTTACCAATTATGTTAATTGAACCATCTCATTTAGTCTAATTTATAAAATATTAATTTGAACAATTACTATTAGTGGTGGAGCTAAGCATTGTAGTTTGAGGGTTGATCATAATTACTTGAAATTTTATTTTGTAGCATACTAAAATATTTATAGTTATTTATGAAAATTATAATTTTATTTGATAATATTAATTTAATGTATTGTAATTTTTTATAAATTAAATATAAAAATATGAAATATTAAATAAAATTATAAGAATTTATTCATAAATTTCGTAGCACATAAATTATTTAGACTTTTATAAAAAAATTACAATAAAAATATATAAAATTTTTAAAAAAGTAATTAAGTTAATGAATTCCATTTCAATTTTAATACATATTTTTTAAACATGCATAAATATTTTACTATAAAAATTTTGGATAATAAAATCAAAATAAATAGTAAGTAAACAACATTAATACAATTATATTATATGTATAATATAAATAAAAATATAAAATTATTCTTATAAAGATTGTAAGACATAAATTATTCAAAATTTTATTAAAAAATTACAAAAATATAATTAAATTGATGAAGTTTATTTGTGTATGCACTTTTTTTTTATATATGTTTAAAGAACTATGAAAATTTAAAATGATAAAATCAAAATGGATAATAAATAAATAGCAATCTTAGTGCAATCATATTATATTTATAATGCAAATTAAAGCATGTCAATTTTAGTGCACATAATATTTTTCTAAAATGAAATTAGTGTTACACATTAGTTAGAAATATATTTTATTAGTCATGTAAACTTTTTATTTGAACTAAACATATTCTTTGATAAAATATTTTTAAGGTATAAGACAATAAAAAAAGTTCATATTTTGTAAGAAGAAAGAAACATAAATAATTAAATTATAAAATACTTATAATTAATTAATTATAGAAGAATTATAATCTTATATATTATATTTGTAAATCTATCTTTTTTATAAAGTTTATTTTTATTGCATAAGTACATATTTTTCTTATTATTACTATAAGTATATTAAAATTTTAGGAGGTTGGAATGTATAATAACATATATGCATATACAAAAAAAAAAAAAAAACATAGAGCTTTGGGGGCTAGGGCCCTTCCTAGCCTTTTTAGCTTTAGTTTTAGTCACAATTACTTATTACATATGTAGGTGTAATGGTAGATCTTGATTGACGATTTTGAAAGTGATTAAAAATTGAGAAGTTAAATGATTTATATAAAAAAATTAAAATATATTTTACTAGTAGATAATTCTAAAAATTTTGAGGTGTAAATCTATTGGTGCAAAGGTATCTCTTTGAACATCTTAGGTAATTATCCACTCATGTGCAAACTTCAAGCATGACCAATTTCATGCCCTTTAATTCACAATGCAACATCCTTCCAAACTATGACCACCTTAGTTCATACAACAACATTTATATTGATTATTAGTCTTACAAGCCTTATCCATTTTGAAAACATTTCACTTATGACTGGATCTTAATATAAAGATGTCAAATATAATTTAATTCTAATTAGATTCATTTTCTTGAGCACCTTACTGTACTCTTGAGAACCACATCCATCAATTTTAGCATTGAATATTGATTACCATTGTGTTATAAGTTAGTAATTGTGATAAGTTCAACAAGTAAATATACTCGATTTTAGACGAAACTTATTAAAAAAGTTAAGCATAATATATGGAGCACGTGATTGAAATTTAGAAGCAATCCTATTGACGTACAATTTTTTTTGAATTTTCTCAAGTTTAGGAATATTTTGATAATTTTGCCATAATTTGAAAATTTAAAGAGGTTCATGCAAGCCATGGTTATGATTCTCACACTTTTGTCTTCGTTTTGTTATGAAATGGTGTCAATATCTTACTTGAAGCATCAAAATACTTTATATCATTTTGTAAAAGGTAAGTGTACTTATAATTCAAAATATTATTTAAAAAGGTTAAGTGTCAATAACTTAACGAGGTAACTTAACATTAAGCTTAGGGATTGAATGTATAGGCTTATGATCATCCCATACACAATCTAAATTATGGAATGAAATATATATCTAGTAAATGGAATTGTTCCTCTCCCTATTGAAAATTGTTCCATTTCGGCATGTTATGCTTAAAAGCTTCTAATGTAAGGCATTTTTATAGCTTAGTGTGTGTGGAAGCTTTGATAACATTTGAATATTGCCTGCAAGTATGTAATGCATGGGATATTTCCTTAAAGGAGCTTAAATTAGTGATGTCTTGCTATTTGTTTGAGCATACTATAAAAGTTCAATGGAAAGATTGTCATATTTACGAAGAGTGGAAAACATGTGCTGCATAATTTCAGTTACAAAGCTATTAGCTTATAACACATTGTCATTTCATATTTTTTTCTCTTTGCAAATGGTTAAGTTATTTGTAGCATTCGTTAACAAGTAATCACATATAAATAAAAAAATTAAATTAACATTTAATGGGTGTAAATTTATCATAGCTTTTAATAGAATATGTGTGTTAGAATAGAGTTTAACTTTTTTAAGTGAAAGGTAATGAATGTGAGAGTGAAAATAAGTAAATGAAAAATAATATTGTTAAATTATGTATACTAGAATGAGTCTCAAAGATTGCATTTATATCAATTTCTTTATCATTAGAGCATATTTAGAGTTTAACACTTTGTTTTTATGGCATTAAAAAAATAAAAACCTTATTTTTATTTTTAAAAAAGAGAATAACATAATTATAATAATTTTTTATAAGATAAATTACCCTGTCCTCCTTTGATATTTAAGCTAAATACACCCCCCATTTTTCAATATGTGAATTTCTTACATTTTTCTCTTTTAGAACAAATGGTTTATTATTCAAGTAAATAGTAGTTATAATTGACCATTTTTTATTTTTTTTAAATTGACATTAGTATTTTGCCGTTGTGAGTATTATTATAAACCAAGAAACCTTACTGCTTTTATGAGTATTATAGAGTATAAGGCTTATTTTCTTAAGGCAACATAGAAAGAAGTAAAAGTAGTAGTAATTTTAGAGGCTTGCATATCAAAAAAGGCAAGGCAATGAGAGAAACAAGTATTAAAGCGGTAAGCTCGTCTCATTCCCTTTCACTCCTTTTACTTTCTTTTACTTCTTTTATTCCTGTTTTATTTTCTTCTTCTTTCTCTTTTTTTAATTTCTTCCTTTTTCTTTGTTTTTGGTTGAAGTTAGACAATGAGGAAACTAACTTCTTTCCTTCACTTTGGTCATAGATGACAACTTGTATTGTGGGTGAATGTGGATCTTTTCTAAGATTCTAGAATAAAAGATGTAAATGTGGAAAATAGATTATTTTATACTTATAATAAGCAATGCACATTTTTCTAATGGTTTAAACCTTCTAAAGGGAATGAAGTGTTATTTGAAAATCCATTGAAAACTTCATTAGAAGTTAGGAAGTGCAAGTGTACCAAAGAAAAGAAAGAAAACATAGAGAGATAAAAAGAAAAATAACGAAATTATGAGGAGTTAAGAAATATTAAAATTGAGCTGCACAATGGTAGCATTGAAGATGCTTCGCTTTTGACTCTTATTTTGTGCATATTCCTTGTAATTTTGTTTTTCATTGCTTTGTTGTTGAAGTATTACTAAAGTAATGAAAGATATATTTTTTCTTTAATTAAAATTTTATACTACGTAAGGAAATTTACTTGAATGGAGATCAATGGCATTTCATTTACATAATATTTTGTTCTTATTAATTTACATGACTAAAAATGTTGTGTTATTTATTGATTTATTTTTATTGCCAATTTAAATGACTTAAACAAAATAATTGGAAGAAGACAATTATAACATAAATATTTATTTGATAAAGAGAAGTTAATTTTTTCTATGTAAATATACAAAGGCAATAACAAAAAGTAAAAAGAGGAACCAAGGTTATGTTCTCCACTTCAATTTGAGATAAATTATATATGGTACACACCTAATACTTTACCATGAAGAAGGTGAAATATAAAACCATAAAACTAGCAAAGACTATCAAATTTAAATATTAAAGATCTACATCATTGAATAACAAAATACCAAGTATATTATATTAAATTTTAATTCTAGTCCTTACATAATCTAGCCACGTTATTTCCAAAAGTTAAGGCATATTTTGTGCTATATTACCTAAATTCCTACCAAAATTGGCAAAAGTGCATCATATCCAAAAATCACAACTTTTACTACATATATATCACTATACTAAATAGGTTGTTACATGTATTATATATGTATGTATGTATATATATATATATATATATATATATATATATGCCCTACTAAATAGCCTTAAATAACAACTTATTCATTATCAACATGCATGGAGATAATTGCAGAGGCCTTAACCTATGAAGAACCACCATTATCACTTATTTTAGCATATACAATGCCATTAATAAGCACTATTAGGTGGCCATGTGAACTACCATTTTTACTAAATTAATCTATTTGTTATGCCTCATGCAGCAATATTTACTTTAGCTTTTCCATCAGTAACATATGAATAAGAAGTTGCATTTACAGTTTGCAATAAAATGCACCCAATAAAATTGAATACCATTAGTACACGTAGTTACACTCAATAAATAATGCAAGAGCAAAGCAAAATAACTTTAAATTTATAGGACTCTAATATTGCATTTGTTGTCTGCACCATAATATGTAATAACAAAATAAAATAGGTTCCATTGCAATTATATCAAATAAATATTGCAATAATAGAACAAAATAACTCTATATTTCTAGGATTACATGGCTTCCCTAGTTATCCTTGTTTACCCTTTTCTTGCCTTGGTGCAATTACATTGGATGCACTTTAGTGTCATACTCTCTTGTAGCTCCTACACAAAGGTGGAGCAATAATAGTAAACTTAACATAAGCATTAATTTTAATTACTAGATCATTTAGTTGGAACATTTCTAACACACTTTGGTTTAAGGTAAGTCGTTTAAGCTCTTTTTGGCCATACACAAAATATTGCACATCAATATTGATCCTTACTCCACCATCACCCTTTAAAAACATGTTCAACACATCACCTAGCAAATCCAAGTATAATAACCTATATGGATCAAAGTTTCAGATGATGAATATTTTCTCACTATGATGCACTTTCAATTCAAGGTACTTAACCAACATTATATTTTTATACTAAATACAAATAAAATAAAAAATTATCATTCCATTGAAAAGAAAACTCAAAAATTTAAACACCATACATGCAAAAATATACTTATAACTTTAAAATCCTAAGCCTTAAATCTCCTGCCAAATAGTGACAAGTTAAAAAAAACTAATCATTAAACTTTCCACAAATCTTATATAAACCAAGAAAAATAAAACCTTTGATGCATAAAAAACTATTTCCATAAAAATGAACAAAAATAAAGAATAAAGAAGGAAACCTAAATTGTCAATATAAAAACCTAATTTTCAACCAAAACTTCATCTGTAAATCAATGCAATAAAAAATTTTGTTAAAAATATCCGTCATCAAGTCAACAGTGCTTTCTAATTTCACTCTTTCCTTAAAGAGTAATTTTGTCAAATCATTGACTTCCTTACATAATACAGAGTACATAAAGAGTCAAAAGAGAAATGAATTTGTCATTTATGTTGGAAGCTAAATAAAGAGAATTTGAAAAAAGTGTGGTTAGGTTTTTACTACACATTTCTTCATGTAAAGAATAATTAAAAGTAATTTAGGCATAATTTTTCTTAACTTTGACATAGAGTTCTCTCATTAGTTTAAAAGGGGTTAATAGCATTTCCCAAAATTAGAGGGGTGAGGGTGTATTTACCCAAACATCAAAAGGAGAGTAATTTAGCCTTCATTATAATATATAGCATTGACACTCTTATAACCTAACCACACACCTAGCATTCTTAAGCCTCACCCATATTTTTACTTATTTCTAGGACTAGCTACTTTGTACCACTAACAAAGTATTGTATATTTATACCACTCTTTGGTGGCACAGATTTAGCCAATATTCAAGAGAGACTAGTTCTATTTAAAATAATCAATTCTCTTTGCATTGTTTCATTTGTATCCTTAAACTTCTATTTATTTTACAATTCTTAGACAAAATCAATGTCAATTAATAGATCATGACATCAAACTAGCCTTTATCCATTAGAGACTTCCTAATTACTAGTCAGGAAATCAATAATTGTATGCCTTTTTCTATTTTTTTTTAAAAAATATGAAATCAATACAAAGGAATTGTAAATTCAAATTAATAATTACTATAAATTAAATTAATACAATAATTATCAATATAATATAATTTTATTTATAAGAATTTTAATTGCATTACAATTTAATAATATGATATTAATTATTTATCATTATATAACAATCATTTCATGTAATTATAGATTGTTAATATAAATAATATACTAACAAAAATATAAATTACATTCACCTCTTTTAAGATTTAGTATAATTGTACTCATATGTTTTCTATTTTTAAAAATATGCAATAATTTTTATTTTCATCCACACTCATATGATCCCTTCTCTTCTATTTTAAATATAGTACACACTTCCTCCATTCTTAAGAATACGGGAGTTATGCGTATACTTTGAAAAATAGAAAAAAAATATGAATGTAGTTAAGTTAAGTTTCAAGGAATGTGTGCATAATTTATCCAAAAATTAATTATTGACTTAAATTATGTACTATGATTAATTAACATCTAGTAATAATTCCATTAATAATTAATATTATTAATTAATTAATTAATCATAATGATATTCCTTATTCAAATGCTTCTATTAGTAAATAATCAATTTTCACTTTTAACTTATTAGTTAGTTTAAAATTACTTTCAAAATTATTCAATTAATTTGGACAAAATAGTTATTAACAAATTAATTATGAATATTTCAAAATTTAAGAAAAATAAATTAATATGTCATTTGAAGTTAGTTATACTATTTGGCATATAACTATGTTTTACAAAATAATCATCCATTATTCATGATAATAGGTGACTAAGTGGGAAAATTGTCACATTTACAACATGTTTAAGGGACATGATATTAAAGATATGAAAGAATAATTAAATATGATAGTATAATATAGAATAATGAAATGATAAGAAATAATACTATCATATATTTGATAAACAATGATATCAAAATAAAAAAAATGTATATGAAGAAATAAGGTGCTCAAAAGGACAAGGGGTTAATGAAGAAAGATGGTTTACCGAAAGATATAACATGGTTTAATTGCTTTCTTATTTATTTATTCTTGGTATTGTACATTTTCCCTTTTCTATTACTTTGAATGTGAATGATGCATGGTACATGAAAGAATATGGTTGGTGATGAGAATTGAAACATTTAATTAAAAGGATATATATGTATGTGTATGTTTTGTTAATTAACTTATTTACTTACTGACTCAAAGGCTCACTCTTTAATTTTCTTTTTCCAAATGATTTTGTTGCAACTCTTGCTCCATTATCATAACAGGAGTAGAATTCTCCCATGCACTTATTAAAGCAACCATAATATTTGATAGTTTATATAAAAATAGGTTTTAGGCTTTGTAGTTGATACTGATTCTGAAATAGTAAACATTATTGTAATTATTTTGACAATGTTATGAAATGAAGTTTATTTATTGGTAATTTTATAATGATACCAATTTAAGATTTGTCTAGCTTGGTGGAAATTGAGTTACAATTTCCATATTGATCATAGTCAAGTAGGTTGTGATAGTTTGAGAGTGATTAAACATTTTATATACTCTTTATAATTTTTTCTTAATAAATTTAATTTTTTATCTTCGCTTATAGAGTAAATTAAAAGTCGAATCACATTAAATTATCTATGTCTGGTTGGTTTACTACTTCTTTAATTTTGATTTATGGTTGTATACTATTGCAACTATCATTTAATTTTTACAACAAGTGGTACAAGAATTTAATTTTGTCAAGGTTTGGGTTCATTCATATTGTATTGATTTTGGTTAGTTCAAATTGATTAAAAAAATTTTGGCATAAATTTATTTTAGAGTTTCTTAATTCTAGATTTTATTTGTATAACAACTCTACTTGTATTTTTTCAGTGATTTTGTTAAAAGAACACTTTTATGGAGAAGATGAAAGTAATTTTCTAAAGGATAAAACTTAAGCGAAGTTTTTTAGGTACTTACCATTAAGTTCTCCAATTATATCATGACAAGTGTGTTAATTACCTTGCTTAAAACAATAATTCACACATTGATAATTATTGTAATTATCAAATTATAATTATTAATGGCAATTACATATATGTTGTGATATGATTAAAAAAATAAACTTATAACAAATACTTAAGGAACTTTACTTAAATTTTATTGTTTTATAATTTCCTCTTTTATTGCATTTGTAAAGTGTCAATATTCCTTCAAGGTGAATATGTCTTTTACTTATGGAGAAGAATTGATTCAAAATTTGGTAGAACTAATTGGGCTCCATTTCATGTGATAAATAAGTTAACTTATAACTTATTGATTTGATCAATAAGTTATAATTAATAAGTTATAAACTAGTCTTTAGAAATGTTTCTCATACTAACTTATTAAAAAAAATGAGCTCTTATTTAATAGCTTATAAGCTACTATTTCTTCAAATTATTTTTAAATTTATCCTTTTTTTTATTAATTTATAACATATGCTTTTTATAATATAAATTTATATTTTTTTTATAAAATATAATTAATTCAATTCTAACATAATTATATCCTTGTTTTAAATTATAAATATATAAATATATATATGTAAATAAATAATATCATAAAATACTATTAATTATATTTTGAGTAATTATAATTTTTATAATAAATAATAAAATAAAAATTATATAAGTAAATAAATATAAAAGTTTATAAAATATAATTAATTAAATATTAAATATGATATTTTTATTTTAAATTTTTTAATTACATTAATATAATTTAATTTTTAAATAAATATGAATTATTTTAATTATATATCTATTTCTATTAATAAATTACTTTATATTATTTTATAATTTTAATTAATTTAACAACTAATTTTATAAAATACTTTAACTAACTTATTAACTATTATTAGGTATAAGTTATCACTTATTAATTAACTTATTAACTATTAGTTAGTTTATCAACTACTTACATGAGACGGAACTTTGATTTATAATTATTCTTGATTTAGAGGTTGAAGATTTTTTATGATAGAATTTGTGTTAAGGTGAATATTGTTAGGATTTTGATACAAATCCTACTTTTGTTAAATTGGATAATTGCCTATTTTTGAATTCATTTTATTCAAATTTGAATTTTGAAAGGATAAGATTGTTATCAAATTAGACAAATCTTATTATTTAATATTGTTATCAAGTTAGGTGTCATGACTCATCAAATCATAATTGGCATGGGATCGATTTTTCAGTTACAATAAGCCTAAACTAGATATAACATTGTTATTGTTACACAATTTAGAGTAATAAACACATTTTATAAACTTTCAAAAATATTCACAAGTGAAGTTCATACAATAGAAATTAAACTATTTATAAGGCTCCCAACTATTTATAATTATATTATACTAGTATTGATTATGGTTGCAAAGCACAATGTTTTAAGGGATCCTTTACTCTTAACCCACTGATAGAGGTGGAGGAGCTTCCGTTGGAGTATTCGGAAAAAATTAAACAATTAAAAAAGTGATTCTATTGATTCAATAAACAAATAAACTACTTAATACACATAAATATATAATCATATTTAAATTCAAATGTAATTATTTATATAATAATTAACATTAAAATTTCAGTCAAATAATTCAACATTTAAGTTAATTTGGGAATTATAGGATCTGTTTGTATTTTTTTTGTTTACATAAACTATTTTATTTTTATTTTCAAAAATTATTTTTTGAATTAAGGAAAATAAAGAATAAAATATATATGAAGGAGTAAATAAGAAAATATTTTATTTCGTTACAAAGTTGACAAAAAAATAAAAAATTAATAAAATATCTAAAAATTAGTTTTATTTTTTTTAAATTACATATTTAGATCAATTACAATTGTTAAAAATATATCATGAAAATAATTATCAAACAAGAATTTCTATTTTTTAAAAAATAAAAGTAAAAACTATTTTAAAAAATAATAGACTGATACACTCATAATTTCTATTGATTATGCAGAGTGTGATCCTAACAAAATCAGTTCCATTGTTAAAAAACACGCGGAGTTTAAAATTGGAATTAAATAATTCCTCATATTAATAAAAAAGAGTTTGTTTCAATCCAAATTCTATCACGTTGATTATTGAAAATGATTATACATTATGGATGAATATAAGTAGCATATCTTTTTATGCAAAAATTTTCCAATTAGTTTTATGAAAAAATATCATTTATATTGTGTTTGTTTTAGTAGAAAATATCTTTCATAAAAATATAATTATAAAATATTAAAATAGTAAAAAATGACTTTATTATTAAATATAAAAAGTTTGATAAAAATAACATTATATTTTTTAATTAGGAAATTATTTTTCTTTATTATTATATCTATAAATATTATATATTTTAATCATAAATTATAAAATATATGACACTTGTTTATTTATATATAAAAAAATAAGATTTTTATTTTTACTAAAAAAAATCTTTTGAGAAAGCCTCAGAAAAAAGCCCAGATCGCAAAAGAGAAGCGATGCAGTGGGCATTAAGAAATGAACCACGTTTGTTTTTTTGAAAAAATATTTTTCAGAAAAAATAACATTTTTATAAGTAAATAAATGAATATTATATATTTTTATATTTTATAATTAAACATAATTTTTAAAATTATGTCATGATAAAAAATAATTTTTTAAATTTATTTTATATTAATTTTATTATATTTAATATTAAATATATTAATTATTTTTATTATCTTAATAATTTATAAATATATTCAACAAATGAAACCGAAATGCAGAGCAGTTTGTTTCTAACAAATTCGCCAGTGACGGTTTAACCTTAAATCACTTCCCATGTTCGGACGCCGTTTCCGCTTTTGTCTCTTTGTGGAGTTCCAAGCAGCAACACTGTAGAGCTTCATCCCCCAGGTATTTCCTTCCTGTTAAATAAAATAAAATAAAATAAAATAAAATGAATATTTCATAATTATACTTAATATGATTAGAAATGAAATATGTATTTTATGTTATAATTATATCTAATATAACTAATATTAAAAGAATTAAATGAAAATAATGAATCAATAATAATATTTTTAAAAATAAAAGATTAAAATTATATTCATATAATTGATCATATTATTATTTTTATCACATCATTATTTTTTATTTGTAATTTAATAGATATATAATTTACAGTAGAATATGTATATTAAATAGTAAAATAATAATACATTTTAAATAAAAAATATATGATATGATAATGATTAAAAAATACTATATTTAAATTTAATTATCAAAATTATAATTAATAAAAAAATTTATATAATAGAAGAATAAAATTTTTAATTTATCAAATTATTTTATATTAAATTTTTTTATAAAAACATAAAAATATTTTATTTTTAATTTTATTATTAAAACATTCAATAATATAATATCAAAAAATAAATATTACTTCAATATTTATTAATAATTAATAAAAATAATATTAAATATTTTAAAATGTAAAGCGTGAAAAATCTATTCAATATTTCATTATTTTTAATATATAATATAAATTCTATCTTTCTAAGCAATAGACAATCTTGCAATGTCTATCAAATTAACTTTTTCCTTCCCATCAGACCAAATATACTAATACTCTCCCTTGTATAAGTTACATATTAGTTGCAATCATCCTATTTTAACCTTCTGTCTATCGCCGACGGAATCAAGTCAAGGTCGGAGGAAAATGGAATAAAGTTCTTAATATTAGATAGGTGAGAGTTCGAATGTTTTAGTGTATGTTTAAATATATTTTTATTTTTATATTTATAAAAAAATTTAAAATTTATTTTTTAAAAAGGTTATTTGGAATCGAAGAAAATTAAAGAATAGAAAATGGCAAGTATTATAAATAAAAAAGTTTTTATTTTTAAGTTATATATTTAGAATTATAATTTTTAAAAATAGATTTCTCTATAGGTTCTTTTGTATTTTAAAAATTAAAAAAAGAAAACTATTTTTTATTTAAAAAAAATAAATAAAGGATATGTTTAGATATATTTTTAGGTGTATATAGATATATTTTTATTTTTAAAAAACATTCTTAAAATTTATTTTTAAAATATTTTTCTAAAAATTATTTTTGAATTCAAGAAAAATAATGAGTAGATAATGTTCAGTGAAATAAACAAATAAAAATTTTATTCAATTAAAAAATTGCTACCAATAATAAAAATAAGTTTTAAAAAATATAAAACTTATTCTTGTTTTATGACAAGAATTTTAAGAATAGTTTTTAAAAATAAAATTTGAAAACAGTTTATTAAACAAAATTTTTTATTTTTAAAAATTAAAGAAGAAAACTATTTTTTAAAAATAGTATACAAACAAACCCTTCATTTTTTTATTATTAGAAATTATTCTTAAAATTTATTTTTTATTTTCAAAAATATTTTTTTAATTTGAAGAAAATAAAAAATAAATAATGTTTGAATAAGTAAATAAATTTTTTTAATTATAAAATTGACAAAAAATTAATGTAAGAAAATATAAAAAATTTATTTTTATTTTTATATTTTAAAGTTATTCAATCAAGTTACCATTTTTAAAAATAAATTTTAAAAACAACTTATCTTTCAAAAACTTCTATTTTTAAAAATGAAAAAATAAAAACTATTTTTACAAATAGTAAATAAGTAGAACCAAAGCATTCCTTTGATAATTAGCAATTTTTTTAGTGCTTCATATATGGTTGCTATTTCCCTTAAGGTATAAACATTTCATTTCATATAAGTAACTATCGATAAGTTAATAATTGATAAACTAATTAATAATTAATAATTAATAAATTAACTAAATATTTAAGAAATATTTTATAAAATTAGATGTTGAATTAGATGAAATTATAAAATGATATAAAAAATATATTAATAGAAATGGATATATAATTAAAATAATTCATATTTATATAAAAATTAAATTATATTAATATAATTAAAAATTTTAAAATAAAAATATAATATTTCATATTTAATTAATTATATTTTATGAATTTATATATTTATTTATTTACATAATTTTTATTTTATTATAATTTAAAATAAAATTATAATTACTTAAAATATAATTAATTATATTTTATAATATTATATATATTTATATGTTTATAAGTTAAAATTAAAATATAATTATATTAAAATTAAATTAATTATATTTTATGAAAAAAATTTAGATTTATGTCATAAAGATCATGAATTAAAAATTAAAAAAAAATTTAACGATACAGTAGATTATAAATTATAAGTTATTTCAAATAATTTATTAAATAAAAATTTATTTTTTTTAATAAACTAATACAAGCAACATTTTTAAAAATTAATTTATAATTTATTAAATTATGAGATAATTTATTTATAGCGCAAATTGGAGCCAAAGTATATGTTTGGGAAGTTGTTGTTTAGCCTCAACTATATTTTATCTATAATTGACCGAGGAGGATACACGGTGGGGCTGTTAGTAACAAGATGGCTGGCATCGCTCAATTTTAACCGTGTTTATGGATTTTATCGGGATTTGCTCTGTTAACTTGAATGTCCTCATCTTATACTCTATGACTTCTACATTGATGAATAGTGTCCTGTATAGTTTGTTGTGCACCCCATATTATGCTTGGAGGCCTCTGTATGTTTCTACTGAACATTAATTGTAATTCGATTTTGGTGCAGGTTAGTTTGAGTGCATTTGCCTTCTTGAACTTGCCTTCTTGCTCTATGTTTCTACTAAACATTCACATATAAAAAATATCACAGTGGTTTTACCAAAATGGGGCTTGTTACCAACCAAACACTGTAAAAAATCACTGTGAATGTTACTGGGCTGTTAATATTACTGGAGAATGGGCCAGGTTCAGGACAACTGTGATATTTTTGATACCGTCACTGTCAGTCAAACTACATCCGACTACATCCAGCAAGCATTTTGTACTTCAAATTCCCTTTTGATTTGGACCATTTACTAAATTTTTTGAAAAATCGTCACTTCTACTGATGTTGGAGAAATCAGTGAGCATCCTGTTCTTCAAATTCAAACGGCACCCACAAAGCGTTTTTGCTCTTGTTGGGAAACCAGGAATTTGAAGAATTCTGACTTTTCCTCAGCTTTTTCCCTCTCTTTTATCCTTGGCAACTTTAGCTTAGCTTTGCCTTACAGAACGAGGCTAATTATTAGTTTAATTTCTAGTGGTCCAATTGAATCCGTGCTATTGTGTCAAGTTGTCAACAAGTTAGATAGTTTGTTTTCTTTTAAGAGCAAAATGAAACAAAATCCATCCTTTGTTTTTCATGATAAAGACGATGAAGATTGGATAAGAAAAATGAGTTGTAAGTACAAAATGGAAGGCTTTGTTCTGGTCTTTCCTTTTCATTCTCATTGACGGACAGGACTCTCTGGAACATAGGATTTCTAAATGTTAGGCATTAAGAAAGATGATGGTTTCTTCCCTCCAGTCTCGCGATTTCTTCAACTAGCTACTTCAGCACACCCAGCGTAAACCTACACAAAGGTCGAACCTTGCACGCTCAAATCATCAAAAGGGGTTCCTTTTTGTGTACTTACCTTACCAACAGCCTCACAAATTTTCATGCCAACTGGGGTCCGTTGTTTAAGGCCAAGCTTGTTTTCGACAACATCGGCAACAAGGACGTGGTCTCATGGAACTGCCTCATCAATGGTTACTCAAAACAGGCCCTTCCAGCTACCGTCCCGTCATGGAGCTCTTTGGGCGCATGAGAGCAGAAAGCATCTTCCCAAACGCCCACACTTCTGCTGGCGTATTCACTGCCGCCTCCAATTTATCGGACATTAGTGGCAGGCAGCAAGCACACAATACTGCTAACAAATTGCTATCAAAACTGCGAGCTTTTATGACGTTTTTGGTGGGATTTGCTTCTCAAAATATATTGTAAAATAGGTTTTGTTCTTGAAGCTCGTAAGCTATTTGAAAGAATGCCCGAAAGGAATCCTGTTTCGCGGGCCACAATGATTTCCGGATATGCTACGCAGGAGCTGGCTGACGAGGCCCTGCAGCTTTTTGCATTCATGCGTCGGGAAAGAGAGGATAGGAACAAGTTTGTTTATACCAGTGTTCTAAGTGCCATAACGGTTCCAAAGTTCTTAGACATCGGTAAGCAAATTCATTCTCTTGCGATGATTGCTGGACATGCTCAAAGTGGGGATTCCCATAAGGCCTGTAGTGATATTGCGGCTGTTATTGAAGGTAAATAATTGCATGGTTAATACTTGAAATTGTGGTATGAGCTACAGATGCACATTTTGACGGCTCTGGTTGACATGTATGCTAAATGGGGTAGCATAGTTGATGCTCGCAAGGGTTTTGATTATCTACAACAGCCTGATATTGTTCTTTGGACTTCTACTATAGCAGGGTTCGCACAAAATGGGGAGAATGAAGGTGCTTTAAATTTAGTTTCATTTTGCATAATAAATAAGTTAATTTATAATTTATTAACTTGATTAATAAGTTATAAACTTACTTCTAAAAATATTTCTTGCACTAAAGTAACTTATTTTTAATAATAAGTAATTTATAAGTTATTTTTAAAAATAAGTTCTGATTTAATAAATTTCCTAAAGTAACTTATAACTTATAAGTATAACTTATAGTAATTTATAAGTATAAGATACTATCTTTTTAATTTTTTTTTAAATTTAGTCTTCTTTTTTTTATTAATTTACAACTCATACATTTTGTAATATTAATATAAATATTTTTTATAAGCTATTATCTCTTTAAATTTTTTTCAAATCTATCATTCTTCTTTTTATTAATATAATTCATACCCTTTGTAATATCAATATAAATATTTTTATAAAATATAATTAATTTAATTTTAATATAATTATATCCTAATTTTAAATTATAAATATATAAAAATATATATGTGAATAAATAATATTATAAAATATAATTAATTTTATAATAAATAATAAAATAAGAATTAGGTAAATAAATATATAAGTTTATAAAATATAATTAATTATATTTTAAATATTATATTTTTATTTTAAAATTTTTAATTATATTAATATAATTTAATTTTTAAATAAATATAAATTATTTTAATTATATATCTATTTATATTAATATATTTTTTATATTATTTTATAATTTCAGTTAATTCAATAGCTAATTTTACCAAATACTTCAACTAACTTATCAATTATCAACTATTATTTATAAGTTATCAATTATCAGTTAATTTATCAGTTATTTGTGAGAAATAAAATATTTATACTATAAAATGCAAATAGAGGGTTTAGGTTTTAAAATTTATGTTATATAATAAAATATAATTAAAATGACATAATACAAATATCGAATTAGAGTTTTATAATTTTAAACTAGTAATACAAGTTAGTACATTTAAGATAAAAAAAATTAAAAAAAATATAAATATATATATAGAGTACTCAGTGCGCAGATATGTATGATATAATATAATATAAATGAAATATTATATTATATAAAATATAATTATTTGTATTATTATATATAATTTTTATAATTATATTTTTATTTATTTTTTATAATACACAAAAAAGTTGAAAGAAATAAAAAAGAAAAATACATTAATAAAAAGAAAATAAAAAATAAAGAGAGAAAATACGATAGCGTTCTCTCAGAATTTTACCTATGTAAATTGGGAAATGTTCCTTTTCGTTATGAATGGTAATTGTATGTCGGATCATAACAGGTATAAGGCAAAAAGATCAATAACAGAAAAATTAATATGAAGAAAAATGACGACAAAGTTGAAGACAACAATCCCTATAAATAGCCACGATTTTATATATAAAAATCTATATAATATAATAGAAATTTCATAAGCAATATATTATATTATTATTTATTTTTATTTTTATGTTATCATATATATAGATTTTTATTATATATATTATTATATTTATTTATTTAAATACATAAAAATGTAAAAAGAAGGAAAAACAAAGAAAAACAAAAAAATAGTAAAAGAAATCGAATAAAAAAGAAAATCAGTAAAATAAAATTAAAACATAAAATATAAAATGCATTAAAATTATAGATATAAATTTACTTAAATTGTTCTAATTTTGTATATAAAAATATAGAATAAGATATATAGTAAAATATAAATTGAATATAATATTATAAAATATAGTATTATTTATTTTTATCATCAAATAAGAAAATTTGTAATTGTCAAAACAAAAAAAAATAGAAAAATACATGTACTAAAAATATATAAAATATTGTATGCAAAATATATACGATATAATATTAATATAAATATAAAATAAAATAAAATAATATTATTTTTATGATTTATTTTTAATAAATATTATATATTATTGTTATTAGATAAAATAAAAATAAAAATAAAAGGTTTTGGTCTCACGGGGGATACACGGGCAGGAAAAATTTTCCCTTAAAAAAGCCACGAGGCCCAACAAAATTTAGAAACATTGTCCGTACAGTTAGGAGGTTTTTTTATGTAGATAGATAGGTGAGGTCGCTGTGGCAAGTGTCCTAAAAGCCTGTTCCAACCTGGCTGCCTTAGACCAAGGAAAGCAAATCCATGCTGCAATTATTAAATATGGTTTTAAATTAGAAGTTCTGTCGGAAGTTCTCTTTCAGTCATGTATACAAAGTGGGAATTTGGAAGATGGTTACATTGCTTTTGGGAGGATGCCTACTGGGGATGTAATTTAATGAAATGCTAAGATATCCGGACTTTCTCAGAATGGTCATGGTAATTGGTAAGGAAGCCTTGGAGTTGTTTGTGGAAACAAAACCGGACCATGTCACATTAGTGAACCTTCTCTTTGCCCGTGGCCAAAAGGAACAGGTGGAGAAAAGATGGAAATATTTCAAGATGATGTCTGATGAATTTGGCATTGTTCCAACAGCAGAGCACCATGCATGCATGTTTGACATCTTAGGTCGTGCTGGCAAACTCAATGAAGCAAAGATTTCATTGAATCAACAACAATTGACCATGGTTTGTATTTGTAGCGCATATTGTTAGGGGCCTGTAAGAAATATCATAATCATGATTTGGGTGCCTTTGCGGGAGAGAAGCTGTCGGATTTATATTCGCCGGAATCATCTGCTTAAGCATTGTTGTCGACTATGTATACTGTCTTGGGTAAGTGGAAAGATGTAGAGCGTCTAAGGAGATTAATGAAAGCCCGAGGAGTGAGTAAAGAACCTGGCTGTAGCTGGTTTAAGTTAAAGAGTTCGATTCATGTGTTTGTTGTAGGAGATCAGATGCATCCAAAAATAGATGAAGCAAGGGCAGAGCTATGGCTATTGATCAAATCGATGAAGGATGATGGATATCGACCACGTCTTAATTCATTTTATAGAACTTCCGGAGAGGATTTCAGAGGTATAATTTGATGAATATTCTCAATTCTTGGCAATCATAATTTTATTTTATATATAGTCTAGCCATCTGGCAATCATGTTTTCTAGTTATAGAAAAACCCTTTATCGTATAAACCTTTTATTGGTCGTGATTCATCTGTCTATTTATATATTGGGTTTCGGGTTCCTTTCTTCTTTACATCTGCCATGTACCTTCAATGGTTTAAATTATTTTGGCCAGTTTTTTTTTGGTCTTGCTATTTTATTTTTTTCAGCTTCTTTTGCACGTTCTATAGTTTTTCTTTTTGCTTTCATAATTCAGACTATATTTTCGCATTTTGCTTTAATCTTTCTGCATCTTCAATCTTTGCCCCAAGCTTGATTCGTTTTTTTCATTTTTCCTTTGATAAATTTTTTGCTTTATGTCTTGTTTTTACAGCTTGGTGTTTGATATAGTTTGCTTTCTCTCTATCGTTTTGTAGGCTATAAGCCCTTTATTTGTGTTTGTGGATACTTTAAGGTGGAAGTTTTTCAATATTTATAACTGCATACCTTTGTTCTAGTTTCACTTTATTTTCATCTTTTATTGGGATAGATAAAATCATTCACTAATTACTTAGCAGCTTCTTTAGTCGATTGCTTTTTTATCATCATATTAGGTAGTTTACTCATTGGAGAATGGCATTGAACATGAAGATGAATACATGATCAGCGAGAAGGAGATTCTAATAAATAGGTAGATAATTCTTTAGTTTTAGCATTATATCTAATGGATTTTGCATATATTTTTTGAAAGCAACCTTATTCACCATCTCTAGTTTATAGATTTATTTTTATTCGAAAGGACAAAGGAACATTTAACTTTAGAGCATTTGTTGTTGGATTAGTGTGTGTAAGTAGTTTCAATGGTTGTTTGTTTGATTATCTGATTTCTAAAAGAGAACACACTTAGTAGCTTTGTTCTGGTTTTTCTTTTTCTTTCCTAAAGGTGTTTTGGAGGGTGCTGATTTTCTAGTTGTAAGCTCTATTCGGTTTTTGAAAAATAATTTTTGTAAAAAAATCTCATTTTCTTGTATATAAATAAAGGAGTATCATGTGTAATTATATTTTATAATTAAAGAGATGATATTTAAAACTATAATAATGAAGAAAAATAACTTTTTTTATAAAAAGGACAAGTTACGTCCTATCAATTTTCTTACATTTAACATTATACATCTAAAATATTTGTTACTAATTTGATATTTTATAATTATATTCTTACAAAAGATATTTTCAACCAAAATAAACAAGCTGTGGTAATAGCTCATTTTGTACTTATGGAAGGCCATAATAATCATGGATAGCTATTTTGATAAATTTGTAGAAGAGGTAAAATGCCAAATTTTCCTCCTTATAGAATATGCTTTTTGTAATCTTTATCCTCAAAGACATTATGCAATCTGTGCATGTTTACTTAAGATTTCATGATGCATATGCATATATATATACATACATACATATATATATAGGAATCATAAAGAGGCGTAAATCCTGATTAGGCCGCATATGAAAAGCCATTTAGGAAGCCTCTATCACCTGTGCTATCATGTGAATCATAAGTTGGGGCTAGATGATCCAGAATGAATAAATTATACTGAGATTCTAATATTCAATTCATATTGTAAGCATGATAAATTCTTATGATTACTCTTATGGAAGCTAAAATGCTTTAATATTAGTCCATGGTTTTACATATTGCATATTTTAATATCTTTTTTATGATCATTCTTCTCGATTTTCATCCAGTCCTTTTTCATCAAAATCTTCTTTCAAATTTAAAAATTAATTAACTTCAACTTCTATTTTCAAAGAAGAAATCAAATTTGAGAATATAAATAAAAAATAGATGACTTGGAGATGCCGAATATTCCAGACAAAGAATTTTACTCTATCTAAAATCATTTATTTTTCAGCAAGTCTAATTATGTAGTCAAGATTGTTAATGAAATGGTTAGGGAAAAACCTGAAAATAAGAACTTAACTCTTATTTCAGGCCCAGAAGCCCTCAAACATCAAAAGAAGTATAACTATATGTACATTGATTGTATTTAAATAGTAGTAAAATCAATTCTATAAAAAGAGTTAAATAATGTTATCCTTCCTTGTCTTAAAGATAAAAGAGATAGTGATTTCAAAAACTTTCTTTTAGGAATAGTAGAAACTAGTTTGTCACAAGGAACATAGTCCTTGCAATAGACTAATATTTAGAAGCTCTTATTAAGTTTCATATAAAACTATATGAATACACCATGAAACCTAGATAAATCTTCATGGTAATCATCCATCAAATCCATTACAAATTGCATAAATTTTCACGATCACTATGCATCAAACCACCCACTAAGAAAGGAGAAAATGTCTTCTTTCTTACAGATTGTACAGGGTTAATCTATTTGTTCCTATGGAAACAAAATAGGTGGTTTAGATTGGCTTGAAAATTGAGGTTTCAAAAGTACCATCAAGGTTCAAGAAATCCCAGTAAAAGATATATCAATGATAGAGACCATACCAAATGGTTTTATCTTGATTTCCTTTTCAAATCACAAGAAACTAAAGATTGAGGAGATTAAAGAGTCTTTCTTTGGAAGAATCAAGCCTAACAGAAATGCTAGACTTGAGTCTTTAAGGAAATCTATATCTTCAAGGAGATCTGCATCATCTACTAATTTAACAATTAATGTTAATATAAAAGGTGTTGAAAATACTTCGAGGTTCCCTAAACCAGTATATGATCAAACTATTTAAATAGAAAATGAGAAGTATGGTAGATTAATGGGAAATAGTAGTGACTATGAAGGATCTATTGATTTCATTGATTCACCTATTGCTTCATAACTTTGTCTGAGGATCTGTACCAATATAAATTATGAAAAATAATTTCAAATTGATAAGGATTCTTTAACAAAAGAATTTTATTCTAAAGAATTCACTCTTCAAAGAACTTGATTTTTAAACAAATTCAAAAGAGAATTAAAGATAAATATTCAAGAAACATATTATAACTTTATGAATTTGATTCAAACAAATATTTCTTTCTTTGAATGGTTTGAAGCATATATTGAAAATAACCATATAGATTATCCTTTCAAAGAACTAACTTTGTTAGTATGGTCACCAAAAATACTCAGGAATAGGTCACAACCAAAGGTGAAAGACTCATATTTAAGTTACCTCTTCAAAAAGTTTTTTAAATGAAGATTACTAGTCTTAATAAGCTAGTAATAGATGTTCCTTTCAAACAAAAAGATGCTCCAGAAGGAGAAATCGCTTCAGCAAAAGATGTTATAGCATTGATGGAGTAAAACAACTACACTAATAATTATCTTCAAACTTTTGGAAACCATATATTGAATGTTGGCATAAAAAATTTGTAGGAGAATCCTCTAGCATAAAGAAGGTTAAAAATATTTTGTTCAAATCTTACCAAATACCTTATAGCAAACAAATGGCCTTGTCCAAAGCCCCAGCCATAGCTAGAATAGACCAAATGCTGGAAGAACTAAAGTAAAAATTAGGAAAGATATATATTGATGAGTTAACAACACCTCTGTTAGCCAAGTTTGTCATTAATTATAAAGTAAAAGCTCTTAATATTGGTTCTGAAATATCTTTAGAAGAATGTTAAGAGTTAAACCTAATAAAAAAGGGATATAAGAAAATCAATTGGAGAGTACTTCAGAAATTATACTACCTAAGAGCTAGTTACCTTGACTAAAGCATAGAAAAAAATCCTAAATTATTCAAAATTCCTATAATAAGGACAATATCTATGAATGGAACATAAATGGAAAGTCTTAATATTAGTAAATGACCATGGTTAGCATGACTTACCAGTCAACCTATAACTATAATGATATGATAGTATGCCACCACTTAGTCATAAGGTTTACAAGTCAACTTAAAGGATAGTGGGATGAATACCTTACAAAAATAAAGAAAACCTAAATAGTTAAAGCTACTAAATATGACCAAGAGGGATACATAATCCAGGAGTCAATGGTTAATAGATCCCAGATGCTATAAATACTTTGATTTACACTATCGCCAAAAATTTTATAGGTGATCCTAGCCTTTAGAAAGATAAATTTATTAAACTCATGTTAAACCTTAAATGCAAAACTCTATCTGACTTTAAATGGTAAAAGGATATCTTTTTTAGCAGGATTTATTATAGATTAACTAGTAACCAACATTTTCGAAAAGAAAAATTCCTTGTTGGTTTTCCTCGATCTTTAGGCAATAAGGTAAGAGAGAAAATTAGAAACTAATTTGGTAGTCTAATCCTTTATGAGCAGCTTACTTATGGATAATTAATAAGTTATGTTTAAAAGGTTGCCTCCAAAATCTATCAAGATGATAAAATCCGAAGGCACTTAGCCAAAGAAAAATCCTATAATTGGAGAAAGTTAGGAATCTTTTGTGAATAGTTTAGTTTCACCTGTCCAAAATCCTTCAAACCTAAAAATAAGTGGAGAACTAGACAATAACTTCTTGAATCTAAGCTTCAGCCTAATCTCATCCAAAATCTAAAAGATACTAAAGGAGAAAATCCAAACCTAAATATACTTCACCTTCTTATCAAACACAAGATATTAGGTCAGTGTGCTATAGGTATAATATACCTGAGCATATAGCCAAATACTACTAGTTAAATAAGAAGATCATACAACTGGAGTTAGATGAATCTATTTTGAACTAAATAAGTAACATTATTGTAGAGAAATCTTCTCAATTACAAAAGAAGTTAGCAAAAGAAGAAGACTAAGTCCAATAAATGCCTCAACTCTTTGAAGATGACAAAATATCCTCAGAAGAATCATTTTTCAAGCAAGAGGTTAATATGCTTAATACGGAGCAAAACTTATTTTTTGATGTTATTGGTGAATATCCTGATAATGATAAAAAGTAAAAGTATTTCCAAAAATTTAAACAAAGTCTAGATAAATATTCTCCATCAAAAGGTTTTTCTTAATCAAATACTTATAATTTTAAATATGTTTTTAGAAAGATTTAAACTAAAACAAAGTAAGCTTGTTACATTACAAGACTTACAATTTGAGATAAATCTTTTTAAAATAGAAGTAAATAAGTTAAAAGAAATTCAAAAGCTCCAAGGAAAAATTCTTTCTGAACTTTAAACTTCTCCCAAAGCAAAGGAGAAAATTAAGATCAATGAGGATGAAAAGAATGAATTTTTAGGTTCTATTTTTAAAGCCTCAATTCCAAAATATCATATCCTACTAAAAATGGTCAAGAATAATTAGGAATTAAAAATAGTTATCTTATTTGATATGGAGGTAGATACTAATTGTATTCGGGCCTAGTTCTAATTAAGTTTTTTTAAAAAAACTAGAGATAAAATTAAATCTATTAATGAATCCTCACTTGAGATTAATTTTAAACTTTCTAATGTGGAAATTGTCAATTTCTTATACCAAACAAATCAAAGTTTTTTACTTGTCAAAAATTTATCCCATAAAGTTATATTAGGAACTTCTTTTATCTAAGCTATAACTCCTTATCAGGTTTCAAGTAAAGGGATAACCATCAAAGCTTTTGGAGAAAAAATCACCTACTAATTTCTTAAAAAAATCTAAAAAGATTAATTTGATAAATTGTAATTCTCAAAAAAATCACCTTCCAATCTCCATAACTCTTTAATTTGATAGATTGTAAGGAAGCCAAAATTAATTATCTTTCTAAAGAAGTATCTTGTAAAAAGATTGAATAGCAATTGGCAAATTTAATTATTTAAGCAAAGATTAAATCTTTGGAAAAAAGAATTGTTAGTAAAATTTGTGCTAACCTTCCAAATGCTTTCCAGAATAGAAAGTAACATATGGTAGAATTACCTTATAAGAAAGATTTTTTTGAAAGAAAAATCTCAACTAATGCAACGCCTATCCAAATGAATCAAGAACTTTTGGAGCATTACCAAAAAGAGATAGATGATTTTTTAAAGAAAAGGATCATTAGAGAATCAAAAAATCTTTAGTCATGTGCAATATTCTATGTTAATAAGAGTGCTAAAATTGAACAAAGCACACCAAGACTTGTAATCAATTACAAGTTGCTCAACAATGCACTTTAATGGATTCAATATCCAATCCCTAATAAAAAGGATATATTAAATCATCTTTATTCAAAAAAAATATTTTGAAATTTAATATAAAATTTAATTTTTGGTAAATTCAGACAAAACTAAAGGATAAGCATAAAATAGCATTTACGTACTATTTAATCAATATAAATGGAACGTAATGTTGTTTAGCCTGAAAAATGTACCTTCAAAATTTTAAAGGATTATAAATGATATTTATAATCCATTTTTCAACTTTATCATTGTTTATATCGATAATATTTTAGTGTTTTCAAAAAATATTAACTAACACTTTAAACATTTAAATATTTTCTTTGATGTTACATAAATAAATGATTTAGCTATTTCAAAACCTAAATATTCTCTTTTCCAAACTAAAATTCAATTTCTTGGTCGTTATATCTATTAGGGAATTATAACTCTGATTGAAAGATCAATTAAGTTTGTTAATAAATTTTTTGACTAACTTATTAAAAAGACTCAACTCCAAAGATTCTTAGGATGTTTAAATTATATCTTAGATTTCTTTCCAAATCTTCTAATTATATCATTGCATGAACGTCTTAAAAAGAATCATCCTCCTTGGATTAATGTTCATACAAAAAATATTAGCAGGTTAAGTCTCAAGTCAAGAATCTTCCATATCTACATATTTCAAATCCAAATACATTTAAAATTGTTGAAACTAATGCCTCTGACTTAGGATATGGAGGCGTTCTTGAATAAGTTTTAAATAGTAAAGAGCATGTAATTGCATTTGCATCAAAACATTAGAATTTTGTACAATAAAATTATTCTACTCTAAAAAAGAAATTTTTGACAGTTGTTTTGTGAGTTTAAAAGTTCTAATCCAAACTTTTAAATCAATTTTTTTTATCAAAGTTAATTGTAATTTTACTAAATCTATTTTAGAAAAGGATGTAAAAAATATTGCATCAAAATAATTTTTTATCAGGTGGTAAGGCATTTTAAGTGTTTTTAATTTTAAAATTAAACACTTGAAAGGTTCTTCAAATTCCCTTTCAAATTTTCTTATAAAAGAATTTTTGTAGGGAATAGACCTATTCCTATGCATTCAAAGAAGTTTAGAAACCCAAATCCTCTAGATTCACCTTAGAAATCAAAACCAACTAAACCTAAACCAATTGCAAAGGAGAAACCTAAGCAAATGGCCTCCTCTTCCAAATCTTCAACTAAATCCAATCTCAAATTATCCATAACTCCTAGAGAAATCGATGATAATGATTTCTTAATTAAAGTTTTGTAGGCCTTAGCAACCTCCTTTCAAAAATCCCTTTAAATTGCTAAAAAATCATAGGTAGATATTGTTAAAGAAGAAAAAGCCAAAGAGCTTATCCTTAGCTAATAAAAAATCTTCCAAGACATTTCTAGCTAGAAAAACTAAATTATAACAATGAGCACCTCAAAATCCAAATATCCTCAAAAAATCAAAACTAGTCAAAATTACCATCAAATATATCAAAAAACTAAATCCTCAAAATATCCTCTATACAAAATCCAAATATTAGATAAAGGACCCAAAAGATCTTATTCCAAAAGTCTTATGCAAATGTTAGCATTTCATCCCTGATATACCATTCCATTCCAGAGAATTCTATGAGCACATTTTGGTTGATTCTGTTTCAATCAGAATAAAACATCATAAGAGTTAAGATAATCCAAATTTAATGACTTATTTAAGTTTTAAAATTAAAAAAATTATTACTTTAACTGAATGAGGCTTAGAACCATTCAAAATGAAGAAATTTGAAGAATCTTTTCATCCAAACTTAATAAGTTATTCTTATTAGGATTGCCAAAAAGCTTGGATGAATACTTTATATTTTCAAAATAAAAAATTTAAAATATTTTTTTCTAATTTATTTTCTTCATGATGCCTAGTATTAAATCCCAAATTAGTTCATTAGATAGTAGGACATTTTTGGACTAATTAAAGAAAATTTTCTCTTAAATATTAAAAAAGGATAGAAAACCTTTAGAGATCACTTTAATAATTAAAATCATGGCAATTTCCCAATACTTCTACAATTTTTCTTAAATATAAGTCTTCCATGGGCATATTTTTTGAAATGCTAATTTGGCCAAAATCCTTAAAGTAACTATCCAATTCTCTAGAGGCAAGGATTTGTAAAATGATGGGCTAATTTCAAACAATTCACCAATATAGAGAAAGTTAGAGTTCAAAAATGACTTAATAAATTCTTGTAATTCAGTAAAAATCTCAAGGAAGGCATGAATAAGTTCTTTTAGAATAAATCATAATTTATAGCAGTACTTGCCTCAACTTCAACTAAGGAGGATTATAGTTCTTAAATTGAAGACATCTGCCTCATGCTTAAATCCAAATCCTAAGTTAAGTCTTAGGCTTTCAACAATTCAAAAGAATCTCTAGAGATTGTGCTCAATCAAATGAGGATTACTATTTAAGTATTGATCTTGAAGGAGATAGAATCTCCATGAATTTTGAAGATTTAATTTGATCCATCCAATGCAAATACAGATTCAAAAGTGAAGTAAATGTGGTTGCTAACGTTAAAAGATAAATTTATTACTAGCAAATTCTCAGGGTAAAGCATGATTAGATTCCTAACAAGATAATTCCAATCAGAAAATGAGGCATAAAGTAATAAAAGAATATTATTATAGGTATACTTTTTTTACTTTAATTTCAAATAAAGTGGTAGTAATCTAATTTTTTTACTAAAATTTTAAATATAACAATAATAGAGTATCGGTCACTATACTTTTTTGACTTAAAATTCCAAATGTGAGTTATGGCCATTGAACTATTCTAATAATAAGGTATTAACAAACTATTTAGGAATCATATAACAATCTTCAAAATTGCCTATAAATAAAGCACCCCCAACTAAGAAAACTAAGCTTTTTTGAACACTCTCTTAAGCTTTCAGATAGCTAGTTGTCTCTCCTACTCCCCTTCTCTTATAGTTGTAAGTTTTCAAATTTAATAAATTATTTTTCTATAGTCCTTCTACAATTTCTACTTCTGCTTTTACATTTTATTTCTTGTACTTAGGGGTTCCCTAGGGTTCGCTAATATTAAAGCCTAGGGGAAAGTAAAGATAGTAGTTTAAATTTATCATATTTACTTTATGAACTCTATATTAGTCTCTGAGTATGAATAAAATTTTGAAAAATTGATAGCATACATTTAGTAACATAAATTCATAAAAGGATATAAATCCTAGTTAGGTCATATATGGAAAGGCATTTGGGTAGCCTTTATTACTTGTGCTCTCATATGAATCATAAGTCAGGGCTAGATGATCTAGAATGAATAAGTTATGCTAAGATTCTAATATTTAGTTTATATTATAAACATGATAAATTCTTATGATTATCCTTATAGAACCTAAAGTGCTTTGATATTAGTTTGTGGTTTTACATATTGCATAATTTAATATCTTTTTTACAATCATTCTCTTAGTTTTTATGCAGTCTTTCTTCATTAAAATCTTCTTTCAAATCTAAAAATGAATTAACTTTAACTTTTATTTTCAAAGAAGAAATCAAATTTAAGGATATAAATAAGAAAATAGATGATTAGGAGGTGCCAAATTTCCTAGACGAAGAACTTTACTTTATCCAAAATTACTCATTCTTTAGTTAGTCTAATTATATTATCAAGACTATTAAAGAAATAGTTGGGGTAAAACCTAAAAATGAAAACTACACAAAATTTATTTAAGGTTAAACAATGATGTAGAAATAGCTTCTTTGTAGATCCCTTAGCCATTTAACTAAAGAGTCGTTTGGTTTATATAGGAAATAAGTTCCAATAGGAAGTTAAATTTCCTGAGAAGTAATTTCTTATATGAACTTCCTAGGAAATCCTCAATGTTGTTTGGTTGACATGATGGAAGTCACATATCTCAAAAAATAAATTCTTATGTTTTGTTTGGTTTAACTTTGAATTTCTTGGGAAATAATAATAAAATGACTACAATACTCTCAATAATAATTTAATAATTAATCAATTTTTACATATGATCACTCGTTTTCAATTATTTTTATATGATCTTTCAACAAAAAATAAGAAAATGCGGTTTGACGAAGTCTACTTAGTTAAAAATGTATAAATAGAGTTCAAAACTTTGAATGATCATAACTTTATGCTCGGTTGTCCGTTTTAAGTAAATTTTTTTTTATTTCATGTAACCTTTCGAAATCTACATGCTTGTAAAATGCCAAATGCATTTTGTCCACTCTAGTTTAGCAAAAAAGGTCTTTTTCAATAATTTTTTAAAATTTTCTTTATTTTCTTATTATTTTTTTTAACTTTGATCTTAATTTTATTAATTCAAATTCATTTAAATCTCATACTAAACTTTTACTCCCTAACTCTTTTGGTGTCTAGTAATGTTATAATAATTTTCTTAACAAATAAAATTACTAATGAATAATTTATTATAATCTGTAGACTAAACAGTAACATATTACTATTTCATTCCAAAATAGTAACATCAATAAAAAATTTTAAATAAATGAAAAAATTATATTTAATTAATAATTAAATTGCTAAATAATAGTATGTTACTGTCTATTTTCTAGACAATAACATGTTACTATTTCATTCCAAAATAGTAATACCAATCAAAAATCTCAAATAAATGGATAAATCATGTCTAATTAACAATTAAACTGTTAAATAATAGCATGTTACTATCTGTTTTCTAAATAGTAGCATATTACTGTTTCGTTTCAAAATAGTGACACTAACCAAAAACTCTAAATAAATGGATAAATCATGTCTAATTAATAATCAAATTACCAAATAATAGCATGTTACTGTCTATTTTCTAGATAGTAACATGTTACTATTTCATTCCAAAACAGTAACACTAACTAAAAACTCCAAATAAATGGATAAATCATGCTTAATTAACAATCAAATTACTAAATAATAGCATGTTACTGTCTATTTTCTAGACAGTAACATGTTATTATTTCGTTCCAAAATAGTAACACTAACAAAAAATCTTAAATAAATGGATAATAACATATTCCTATTTATTCTCTAGACAGTAACATGTTATTATTTCATTTTAAAATAGTAACACTAACCAAAAATTTAAAATAAATGGATAAATCAAGTCTAATTAACAATCAAATTATCAAATAATAGCATGTTACTATATGTTTTCTAGATAGTAATATGTTACTGTTTCGTTTTAAGCCTAATTAACAATTAAACTGCCAAAGAAGGGGATGTTATTGTTTCATTCCAAAACAGTAACACTAATTAAAAATTCAAAATAAATGAATAAATTAAGTTTAATCAATAATTAAATTGTCAAATAATAGCATGTTATTGTTTGTTCTCTAGACAATAACATGTTACTGTTTCATTTCAAAACAGTATTTCAAAACAGTAACACTAACTAAAAATCCTAAATAAATAAATAATAATATGTTACTGTTTGTTCTTTAGATAGTATCATGTTACTGTTTCATTCCAAAATAATATTAACTAAAAATTCTAACTAAATGGAGAAATTAAGTCTAATTAATAACTAAATTGTTAAATAATAGCATGTTACTATCTGTTCTCTAAATAGAAATGTGTTATTATTTAATTTCAAGCCTAATTAACAATCAAACTGTTAAAGAAGAGGATGTTACTGTTTTGTTCTAAAATAGTAACACTAACTAAAAATTATAAATAAATGGATAAATTAAGTTTAATTAATAACCAAACTATAAAATAACAACATGTTACTATTTCGTTCTAAAATAATAACACTCACGAAGTGAAACCTAATAATCAATTAAAAAGGTAAAATTGACATTAATTAATTTTAACAAGGATATTTTTGTCTATGAATTAATTAAAAACACAAGAAATAGAATTTACTTAAAGGGAGTGGATAAGTGATTTCCTGTGTTGTATAGGAAATACAATTTCCGAAGAAGTTCTATTTCCTCTCATTTGTGCAACCAAAAAACTCTATGGTTGTCTATTTCCTAGGAAATATAATTTTCTATATTTTTGCTGCAAATCAAACGACACCTAAGTCTATTAATTTGGTGGCAACATTCTTTGGGACAAGGGTGAAAATTAGTTTTTAATAGAAATGAGAAATATAAATCTCTTATAATGCTTTCAACTTTGATACATAGTTTTGAATTTCAATAAAAATAAAAAGATTATTCTAATCTAATATTAGTTTTCTAGTTTCTACCCTTCCAGGTGCTATGTAAAGAAGTAATATTAGGATGTTGATATTAGTAAGCAAGAGTTTTCTACACCAAATTACAAGGACTACATGTCAAAAGTAATTTAAGATTTCACCAGCCTATCTTAATATTAATTTGCCTTCTAAATTTCTACTTGCTATTCTATATTTGTAATGCACTGAGTTTGCTACTTTAGAATTTGGATCACATTGAATTGTTGCACCAAAATATGATGTTTACATTGGTGTAAATGAGTATGTTAGTTAAAGTGTGTTACGAATTTTAACATTAAGGGAGATGTTATGTTATAGTGCCATTTAGAAATTCTTTCATTTTTTTATAATAATAAGAGCAATAAGTCATTGAAGACACATGTAAGTTATTCATTGCTAGATAAATCTTCAAATGCATTAGATAATGAAAGAGTTAGGTCACTTGAATACATTATTGCAAAAAATAAAAAGAATGGTGGCATTGTGATTATGGATACTTATTTGCTAATTACAACTAAAGATGCCATGATATTGACGTTGTTACTAAGATTTCTAAGGAAGATGACCTTAGTGGATATGCTTGATTATGCAAATATTTAGATGTCCATTTTTTCCCTTTTTCCCTATATTCTCATTAAAGTAGGATTTAAGTCTTGTAAGAGGAATTTTGTAATTATGAGAATTCTATGGTACTCCTAGAGTTTTGAAACTCCAGATGATGTGGCAATTTTAGAAATTATTAAATTAAAATTATCTAATCATTTATGTTAAAAAATGTACAATGTAATTGAATAAATACAATGTAATGGTTTCAAAATTTGTCACATCACTTTAAGTTTTGAAATCTTAAGGGTACCATAATAGGCACCTTATAATTTTCATAGGTAATTCACATACAGGATTCACCTCAAGCTACATTTCTACTTTTGTTGAATTGATTTTGCTTATAAACTTGTAATTTGCCTTTATGGACTTATCTTCCAACAAGTATTTCTTAAAAGCATTTGATCATAGTTGTAGCTCATAATATGATAGAGGGAAAACTACAAATTACTTCTTTTAATTTTGGAATGATTGAATTTTGCCTCCTTCAACTTTAGAAACTTGAAAAATTATTCCCTTAAACTTTATAAAACTTGAAATTAAAGCCAATAATCCACTTAAATAATCATTTTATCAAATTATATAATTTTTTATAAAGTTTTTAAACAATAATCATAATAGTATAAAATATTGATCTATTTTGTTATTTTTGTATAAAATTTCACACTTCATTTACAAGTATTTAATTAAATTTTTTATATATAATTTAATTTTTATTAATTATATGATATAAAAATGTTGATATTAAATTATATAATATTAAAACGTTGATCTATTTTGTTATTTTTTGTATAAAATTTCACATTTCATTTACAAGTATTTAATTAAAATTTTCATATATAATTTAATTTTTATTAATTATATGATATAAAAATTATATTTGAACAAATTACTAAAAAAATTAACATCCTATAATATTATAATTTTTTTTAAAAGGTTTATGAAAAAAATTATGTAATTTGATAAGATAGTTAATTAAATCAATAATGTGTGTTAAATTTAAATTTTATAAAATTTAAGGGGATAATTTTTAAGTTTTTAGAGTTGAAGGGGACAAAAATTCAACAACAATAAAAATTAAAGGAAGTGATTTGTATTTTTCTTGAGATAAATAAATATATACTAGTTTGCTACTTACTTAAGTGCATTTATTTTTTATATAGCTCATATGCAAAGGAATTTGTTATCTTTGCTTGCAACATTTTTAGCCTTAATGTTAGTCTAATGGGACTACGAAACATGTAGAAGCTTAGAGCATATCAATTGGGAAATGCCATTAGGCATATAACACAAGCTTAAGGCCCGTGGATAATATAGGTAGTTCATTGTTATAGAGTGCGTTGGATTTTTTATTTGAAACTCGTATTTTTTATGAACTTATGCAAGTAAGTCTACACAGGTTTAAATGCATGCAGTCTTGCTTGCAAGCTTAGCTTTTTTTTTACATTAAAATTTTTTATAATCCTTTAAATATTTATGTTTTTTTAATTTAACATAATTCTTAATCTAATGTCTAATGCCTTAACATAATTTTTTTTAGTTTTGCTTGATTAACTTATTATACAAAAAAAATCTAATTACTTAATTATAATTTAAAAAAATAATTTTTTAATCTAACCTAATTCAATGTCTCTTCCTTCCTTTACACTCAAGGTTTGATTTCTAACTTTCACGTGTGTTCATCTAATTATTTAATCACTTTTAGTAATAAAAAATATAGGCTACTTGCGCACTCGACCAATTTTTCTTGTCTTTTTTGCATACTTATACTAGTAAGTCCATACAAACCTAAGCATAGGTAGGCTTAGCTCATCCTACCCAATTTTACACCTCTAAATGTTATGCCCTTATCTAGTCTAGAATTAAACGTGTTTTTTTTTACAAGAATAAAAAAATAATGATCAAGTACTTACATTGCATATAATAAATCTAGGAATGAAAAAGGCCAAAGATCCTTTCTTAAAAGAGGTAAAACATTCTCTTAAGGAGTACAAAATATGGTTAATTTTGATTAATCTTGTTGATCTATCTTGGCTAAGCAATTAGCACACTAGTTTACTTCCTTAAATATGTGCCTAATAGTTTTATAAGGAGTCCTTTCCAGAAGGTTCCTACACTTAGTGAGCAAAGAATTAGAAAAGCATTAGCTTGGTAATTTCTTTTCAATATGTTAACAATAACAAAAGTATTCAATTCTATATTCAAATGAGTAATGTAAAAGTCTAAGGCTAGTTTTGATCCTTCTAATAAAACCTAGATTTCCACCATCAAGGTAGAAGAATACCTTAGACTTTAGAGAATCCTGTAATCCATTGATCCTAATAATTTTTAATGATTCTACCTAAATTAATAAAATTAGAATTTTTACTCATAAACCTATTAATGTTTAAAGTTAACTAGCCCTAAAGAAGAGCTTACCATTTAACTAATAAAACCTGAAACTTCTAATATATGATATGATATTCATAATGGGTACTCACACCTCTACCAAATAATTTGACAAATCTATGTCTAAGTATAACTACTAATTTATAACAATAGCTCCATTTTCTTCTCATTTAGAAGATGTTCCTAGTAGTCTTATGGGAGAATCCTCTTCAAAAGGTTCTTGCACTTAGTAAGCAAAGAGTTAGAGAAAGCATTAGCTTGATAATTTCCTTTTAGCATGTTGATAACAACAAAAGCATTCAATTCTATATTCAAGTGAGTAATGTGTAAGTCTAAGACTAGTTTTAGTCCTTTTCACAAGGCCTAGATTTCCACTATTAAGCTAAAAGAATACCTTAAATATTTATAAAATCTTGTAATCAATTGATCTTAGTAAATATTAATGATTCCACCTGAATCAATAAGACTAGAATTTTTACTCACAGACCTATTGATGTTTAAAGTCAACTAACCTTGAAAAGCGGCTCATTGCTTAACCAACAAAACTTGAAGCTTCTAGTATATGATATGATATTCATAATGGGTTCCTCACCCCTCTACCAAATAATTTAACAAATCCATGTCTAAGTACAACTACTCATAATTTACAACAATAGCTACCTTTCCTTTTGGTTTGGAGGAATTTTTACCACTAGATTTAAACTACCTCTAATTTTCACCATCAATCAAAGGAAATAGAATTTACACATATATTTTATTTATTTTGATAAAAATACCTTACCTAATATTATAATTATACATTATTAAGATTATGAAAAATATTTTATATATTTTATACTAAATATAAGAAATTTGATAGAAAATAACTTTTTCTTTTTAAAAAGAAAGTTGTTTTCTTCAATTATTACAACTTTATATATTATTTTTTAAATAATAAAACATGATAACACATGTGACTCATTCATATATATATATATATATATATATATATATATATATATATATATATATATATATATATATATATATATATATATATATATATATATAAGAGCATGTGAAATTTTCCATCAAAAAATATTTTCCAAAAAATAGTTGGAGCCCTAATTATTATTTTTGTATTCATCAGAGCTAAAAGAGAACAAATTGACACAAAGTTGGGCAATAACATGAAAATCCCGAAGGATAAACAATGAAATGGTATTTAATATTTGAAAATAAAAGATTCCCTATAATTACAGCAGAATTTCTCTGTCATCCATGGTTTTTAAGAGGACAAAATGAGTGATGAACAATATATCTCACCTTAATTTTATCAGAAAATTGTATTCACATTTTCTAAAACTTAGTAAATTCCACCTGAATTTTATCGGAAAAATTACATCCGTGGTTTTTAAGTACATTTTCTATAATATTTGATGTAACAAATATTGTAGGAATAAAATAAAAAATATATAAATGATAATAATATCCTTAAAAATGAAAATAGTATAAAATTGAAATCATATTTGTATAAAAGATAGTATTACTATTTTTTATATATTTATAATTAAATATATATAATTAATAGTCAAGCATTTATTTTAAATAGTAAAATAATAATATATGTTAAATAAAAAATATATGATATGATTACTAATAAAATAATATTATATTTTATATTTAATTATAAAAATATAGTTAACACAAAAATTTTATATAAAAAGTGAGAATTTTAATCTATCAAAATTTTTATAAAAAATACAAAAATATTTTATTTTAAAATTTATTATTAAAAATATAATTGTTAAAATATTTAAATATAAATTAAAATATTAAATATATCAAAAATTATTTCATAAATAATAAAATAGTCATTCTATTATTTTTTAATAGAATTAGGCTTGTGAAATAGATTAGTTCGTATAAACTTGTAAAAAAAAGGGTTAAATTATAAGTAGTCCAGTTTGATTTGTATTTGTAATTTAGTTTGCAAACCTATAAATTTTAATTATAAATTCACAAACCAACATGTATAAACTCAAAAATAAAAATAAATTAATTTTAAATAGATTAATTTATTTAGATTTGTGGATCAAACTAATCCAGTTTACAAACCAATGATATGTCTTATAGACATATATAAAATAAAATTTCCATCATTTAATGCAATGTTCATTTTTTAAAAGTGAATATTTTCATTCTATAATACTTATTAAATAAATTTTTTATATTTCATATAAAACATACTATTAATATCAAGAGTAATATGTATAAGAAATAAGTGTAGTGCACTAATAAGAAGGTAGTGTAAATTTATACGGATGAATTTATGATTTATATTTATCCCGAATTATTTTTAAAATGATATTTTTATTTTTTAGCTTATATCTTATCTGTAAATTGGATCGTACAAATTGACACCCATTTAAAAGTGGGGGATTATAAACAATCTTACACATAATGTATCCATATTCCAGTCATCCATTACCCACAGACCACAAGTGTCCAAAATACCCTTGACTGTACAGCCCCACTATGAAAATAGTCGCAGGGTGAGCTTCAAGATGATTAGATCAGATCAGATCAGATTAGAACGAGGCTCCGTTGTCAGAGAGAAGAGGGAGTCTTGGAGAGTTGTTGCCCCTCTCTGAATCGCATCGGTGGCCGATGATTTTTCCTCAAACAGCTCTCCATATGCATATACACAAATATATATATATATACACGCACGCATTCCCTCTCTCTCTCTCTCTCTCTCAATCTCATCTGTGGTTTCTGTTTCTCTTGTCAATCATCGTATTCTTCTTCTTTCTCCTACTCATCAGTAAAATCGATGTATGCTGGGGCAATGATGATGTTTTCAGCGCTTTAATCAGGCTTTGAGCGGAAAGCCCGTGACTTGGCGAGGCGACGCAGTGTATCTGTGTGAAATCACTCTTCTTGGGCTTTTCGCAGATACTGTCGGCGCAGCCATGGCCGGAGTTTTGCCCTCCTTGTCTGAAAAATAAAATGGCGAATCTGAGCCTCCTCCATTCCACCCATATCATGTTTGCTCGCAATGTTTGTTGATGCCACTAGATCCGAGAAAACGAGGGAGAGCCAGAGTGATATCTATTCCATTTTTTAGTCTAAACCAAACCCATGTATTTCCACTTTTCTTTCCTTTTTTTTTTTTAACGAGATATGTTGCTGGGTTGCACCTTAAATAATAAAAATATAGATTTTATCTAATGAAATTATATATTTAGATTTTATTCTTATTGTTACTAAATTAACAAATTTCATTAAGAAAACTATCATTATTATATTTTATTTATCGATAGTTAAAAATTTTCGTTAAATTTCTTTATTTCAAAAAATATTTTCACTTATCAATAATTATAAATCGCCGCTACGGCCACTAAGTGATTAATAATGATTTATAAGTGTTAAAGAACTGTCGTTAAATGTTACAACTGTTAACTTAACAACAATAGAGATAAAATTCAAGTTTTTATAGTTTAAAAGAATAAAATTTAAATATTCTATAATTCGAAGAGATTATTTGTAGTTTTTTTTTTTTAAATTAGGATATGAAAATAGCTGATATATGAAAAAAATATATAAAAATTTTAAATAGAAATATGAGTATTAAAAAATTAAAATATGCATTTCTATTAATGGATAAAAATTAGCAAAAGTGCATAATAATATTTTAATTTTAAGAATGAGAAAGGATTAATTTGGTTATATATATATATATATATATATATATATATATATATATATATATATATATATATATATATATATATATACTTTTGAATTTAAAGATTAAATAAAATGATTTCATTTTTATTTTTTCTCACAAAATATATAAGTGTAAAATAGAAGGATGGTTCCTAATAAAAGAACTAAATTTTATAGAATAGGAGGTGCATCCATATTTTAAAATAAAAAAATTCATATATAAGTATGAATCAAAATGTATAGAGGAGCATTGATATAAGCGTGACCCCGATATTTTATCAAAAATGAAATATTATGCCTTATAGTATGTGAATAAGTTTGTTCAAGGTAAGACTAGAATATCTTTCAATAAAAATACTTTTAAAAAATTAACTTAAAATCTTTTATTAAATAAATATTTTAAGACTTAATCTACATTCATTAAATAAATCAACTGGTAAAGTGAATTTCTCTTTGACGGCCTATTTGGATGTAAAGAAAAATGGGGCGAAGAAAATTTTTGAGGAGAAAACAGGGTGGAAGTTACTATTTACTTCTGTTTGGTTGCAATAGAAAACACGGAAGAAGAGAAATTTGCACAAAAAATTAGGGATAGGTCCCACGCCCAAAATTTCTTCTCAGAAATAAGGAGAAAATGCTTGTTACGCAGTGGAGACAAAACTGGAATCCAACAAAAGTCACGAGTTGCTCTTACACAATGCTTTCTATCCTACTCCGGAATTTGAAAACTCAACGTAAGCTAAAATGGTCTTTGTTTGTTACACTATGATGTTTGTGAGGCTTTGTTTGTTGACCATTTTTTATTTTTTTTCAAACATGAGAGCTACTGGTCTGGTAGGGAAGAAAGATTGACATGGTTGCTTCTTTTGGGAAATGTCGATACCATGTTATCCTCTCCGGTAGTTAGGCTACTTGATCTACTGTAAATGGCAGGTGGTAGTCATGACCAGTGCTGGATAGGCATCGCAAGCTTGACTCACCCAAAAACTAGGTCGTTTAGATTCAACTTGAATTCATGATTAACCCGATTCACAAGTAACTAACCCAATTCCAAGCCCATAAATTTTTTCTCATTTTTTGCAAATAATTCCATAAAAAATTATTCATTTACCGTCCATAATAAAAAAAGATAGGAATATGTAATTTTTTTATTAGAAAATGAATTATTTAATTCACATTATTACATAACTAATTTATTTTCTAGTTTTCTCTCTAATTTTCTCCTACAACTAAACAAGCCTAAAGAAAAAAACTTCTCTCCTCTTTTCTTTCTCCTCCATTTTTTTCTCCCCTATTTTCTTCTTTAATCAAACAAAGCTTGATTATCGTTAATCGGATAGCATGAGAGAAACCCATAAGGATTTCTAAGAAAAATCATAACTTAAAATTTTAGTTCAAAAAAGGAACTTGTGCACTATTTTCCTAGCAAATATCTTTTTGCCTATCATTAGTCTAGCGAATATGATGGAAAATTCGAAACCTGGAATTGATTCTTAAAAAAATGTCAGATAAATATACAGTATCTTTGAATATATTTTTATTTTAAAAAGATATCTTCAAATTGAAGAAAAATAATAAATACATGATTTTTTATGAAATAAATAAATGAAAATTTTATTTAATTATAAAATTATTATAAAAAAAGTTTGAAAAACATCTTTTTGTTTTTAAAACAAAATTTTCAAAAATAAATTTTAAAAATAATTTGCTAAATAAAAATTATTATTTTAAAAAATAAAAAATTATTTTAAAAATAATAAATAAACAAATCTATAGACAAATTTAGTTTCTACGATGGCAAATGAGAAAAACATCACTAAATTAATATTTAGAAATTAAAGTTCAAATTTTCCCTAAAAGTTTCCTTTACATTAATTAATTCTAATTTCACATAAATTTGATATAATACTTTTTTTGAAATAAATTTGATATAAAAATTAAATTTGTATATATTTATATATGATATAAAATACAACAACAATAATAAAGCTTTATTCCATTAAGTGAGATTAATTATATGAATTGTACGACACCATTGAATTTTATTAAAAATCAAATTTTTAATAATATTATTCATCAAGAGATATCTTTTTATAACTTCCTCCGATGTCCTTTTTGACCTCCCTCTATACCTTTTCACAAGGCCAAAAACTATGTAATCAACTTTTTTTATTAGTGCCTCCAATGGTCTTCTTTGCATATGACCAAATTACTTTAACTAATTTTTTGTCATCTTTTCCTCAATAAATGTCATGCCAATATGCTCTTGTATGCAGTCATTTCGTATCTTATCCTTTCTTATGTGACCACACATCCATCTTAACATTCTCATTTCTACTACCCATTTTTTTTGTTCTTGTTGTCCTTTTAAAGTCTAACATTCACTACTATAAAGTATAGTTAGTTGTATAGCAGTTTAATAAAACTTCTTTTTAAACTTAGTAGATATTTTACGGTCATAAATAACTTTTGATGTCTTTCTCTATTTTAACCATCTAGTTTGTGTCTTGTTATGACATCTTCATTAATTTTCCTATCGCTTTCTAATATAGATTCCAGATACTTACGGTATAACATATTCTTCAATTCTTATTTCCAAATCATTTCTATCTTACTTCTTGTTAAATTTGCAATGCATATAGTTTGTCTTATTCCTATTCAAGCAAAAATCCTTTAATTCTAATGCTTGTTTTCAAAGCTCCAGCTTATAGTTAACCTTTTCACTCAATTCCTCGATCTGAACTATATCATTTGTAAATAGCATATATTTAGGGATGGTCTCTTGTATATCCCTAGTAAGGACATCCAAATTAGATTAAATAAGTAAAGACTCAAGATTAAACTTTGATATAAACCTATCCTTATAGTAAAATTATTTATCTCGCCTTTAGAAATTCTTACACTTGTAGTAACTCCATCATACATGTCCTGTATGGCTTGGATATATGTAATATGAACTCCTTTCTTATCCAGAGCCTTTAATAATACTTCTCTTGCTACTCGATCATAAGTTTTTTCTAGGTCAATAAAAATCACATGTAACTTTCTTTCTTTACTTTGATACATTTCTATCAACCCCTGTAGAAGACAAATAGCCTTTATTGTAGACTTTCTTGGCATAAATCTAAATTGGTTCTTTGCAATTCTAGTCTCGTCTCTTAATTTATGCTTAATAACTTTTTTCCATAATTTCATAGTATGACTCATAAGTTTTATCCCTTAATAATTTTTACAGTCTTGGATATCTCCCTTGTTCTTATATATAAACACCAAAATACTTCTCCTCCACTGTTTTGGGTTTTTTCTTATACCTCAAAATCTTATTAAATAACTTAATAAGCCAAAAGGTATCCTACTCTTCCAAATATTTCCAAACTTTAATAGGAATGCCATCAAGACTAACAGTTTTGCAATTATCCATTCTTTTAAGAGCTTCTTTTATCTCTCTAACTTGAAACTTGCGATAATAAGTCTGTCCTCTTAGGTTTCTAATCCTTCCATATCCCTAATTAAATCCTTGCTTGTTATTAAAAAGTTTATAAAAATACTTCATCCATCTTTCTTTGATATCTTCATCTGTAAGTAAAACTTATCCTTTTTCATCCTTAATACACATTACTTAATCTAAATCTCTTGATTTCCTTTCTTTATTTTTGGTAAGCTTATAAATCTTTCATTTTTTATTATTTGTCCCTAAATCTCAGTAAAATTTCTAAAAAATTTTAGATCGTGCTTCATTTATTACCTTTTTTATCTTATTCCTAACCGTCCAATACCTTTTCCAATTTAATGTAAAATAAACTTTAAAAAAAGTGAATTGCTAATAATAAACTTTAAAAAAATTTAACGTAACTTCCATCGATCATGAATCGCTAAAAAACCAAAGAACATGAGGGAAAACATGTTGCTTGCATTGTCATTATTTATTATGGTTAAAGTAAGGGTGATAATTCATATCATTCGGGTTGATCCATTTATTAATCATGTTATTCGTATTGACTTATGGGTCATCTATTTAAACTTAAAAAAAATTTAACGTAACTTCCATCAATCATGAATCACTAAAAAACCAAAGAACATGAGGGAAAACATGTTGCTTGCATTGTCATTATTTATTATGGTCAAAGTAGGGGTAATAATTCATGTCATTTGGGTTGACCCATTTATTAATTATATTATTCATATTGACCTACGGGTCATCTATTTAATTTATTTACTAATTTTAAATAATAAAATATATATTATAAAATTATTTATTAAATTTAATTATTTTTTATTTTTTATAAAATATTTTTAATTATTGATAAAATATTATTTTAATTATTTTTTATTTTTTATAAAATATTTTTAATTATTGATAAAATATTATTTTAATTTTTTTTTATTTTATTAAATTAATAATTTTATATCTTTATTATATATATATATATATATATTTATTTATGATTAAAATATTATTTATTTTTTACATAAAATTATTAAAAAATTAATATAAATTCTTAAATAGGTTAAAGTGTCAACCCAAATTCAAATAAACGTGTCAGATTCGTATCGTATAAGAAATTACCAGGTCAAAGTGGCAAAATGAGTTAGATTAATGTCGTCTTCTAAAGATAAAGGCAACGTTGTGGGGTGTGAAAATTTCATCTCTTACAAGAATTTTATTATTAGATTTTTTTTAAATTTTATGACAAGTGAATTAAAATTTGAAATATAAATCTAATAAAAAGTTAACATTACCTTAAACATAAAGATTTGAATACAAATTGGTTTCCTAATTTTCAGTTTGACAGAATTTAGTCATCCTCAACATGAAAAATGTATTTTCATTCTTTATATCAAATCGGTCCAAATTTGATCCCTTCTATCAAATTTCAAACGAATTTGGTGATGGGGATGATGGAAGTGAAATATAACAAACTTGTGCATTGCTTCTTGATCGTAAATTCTTTGATTAATTAGCAGAATTAAGGATCGGTGTAATGTGATGGAACAAAGTGTAGAAATGAAGTTAGAACGGTAAAGGAAGAAAAGATACAATAATAGAAAATTTAATCAACTAAAATTCTATTTTAATCATTAAAATATTTAATTTGTATTAATTTTGTTTTAAAAGTAAAATTGTATTAATTTAATATCTGTAAAAATTAAAATTTATATCAATTTAATTCTTATGAAAAATTAAAATTTTACCATAAGAATTAAATTGATATAAATTTTCCTTCAAGGATAAAATCGATACAAATCAAATATTTTGAGAACTAAAATAGAGTTTTAGTTTAATAAACTAATAAATTTCATTAATTTCCTTACATCACAAATTAAATTATTAATTGTTATTAGAACAAATTATTTTACCGTGAATTACTTTTTTTAAACCTTAAAACAAGTAAATTAAATTTAAAAATATAAATTTTAATATATTAATTCTAATCTAATTGTGAAATACCCAACATCCTATGAGGCCGAGCTTTCTATAATGTTATCCTTAATTACTTATCACCAAGAAGTCAAAATAATAGATAATTAATTTAAACTTTTTTGTATAAATTTTAAATTTTAGTTAAATAAAGTTGTTATGATATTCAATGAAACATAAAATCTAGAATCCTTTTTTAGTAAATTAAAATGGTTATTTAATATTTAAAATAAATAGTTAGTCAATACATTTAAAATCCCAATAATGAATTTATTTATTTTCAATTGTTACTAAAATAATGAATATAATGAAACGCTATAAATAAATACTATAAAATTATAAGATTTAAAATAAAATCATTCATGGATTCTCTTCAAAGATATAACTTTCAAAGCTTGGAAATATAAATTTCACGATACATATATGCAGAGAGCAAATACCCTGCGTTGGTATTTCTCAAGGAAAGTGATGCATAAATTTGTCACTTTTGTTTTCCGCAAAACCAATTTCGTTTGATATTTGATGGAGGGACCAAATTTGGACAGATATGATTTTTAGGAGGATAAAAATAAAAATTTTATTATCACAGTACCAAACTCGCTCGAATTGAATATTAGGAGGAACAATTTCGTATTTAAGCAAAATATAGAAGATTAATTTGATTGATTTAAAATATTTTGCACTTATATATTTTTCATACAATTATGTTCGGAGGAAGTCAAATCTATACACAATAATAATAATTTCCATAAACTCAAGCAATAATTTCCTTAAATTTAGGTTGTAATTTTACTAGCTCAAACAGTAATTTTATAATAAAAATTTTAGAATGTTTTTCACTTTTTATTAGGAAAAGTTACCATCTAAGTTTAGAAAAGTTATGATAATTTTATTTGGATGAAATGGAATAAAATAATCATTCCATAATTATATTTAATATAATAAGGAGTGGAATGGATATTCCATTCCAATTTTATGTTTGGTACAACAAATAAAGAAATGGAATGAAAAAAATGTAGTTAAATGATAATAATTTTTTATTACAAAAATAACAAGACCTTATCAAATAATTTATTATTAGAATATATGATACAATTAATAAAAAATTATTGTAATTTAAATTTTATCATCGAACTTATAATTAGTAAAAAGAATTTTTTAAAATAAAAGTAAAAAAATTCTAATTTAATAAATTATATATTAAGTATTTTTATGAAGAATACAAAATTTTGGTATTTTAAATTTTATTATTAAAAATATAATTACTAAAATATTTTGATAAAGAAATATTCAAAAACCAATATTTTTTCATTATATAAAGTAAAACGTTGAAATATATGAAAAATACGAGGATATGTATATAAAAATGTTAATCCACAATTGGTAACATGATCTATCTCTTTACTTTTGCTATGGAACGAAGTTTTCATTATTTAATAAAATGTTTATTCCTTTAGTAGCCTTATTCTATAATACATATCAAACAAATTTTTTAATTATTTGTATCCTCATTTTCATTTTCCCATTCAGGCATCACCAATCAAAGTGTTGATAAATGTTAAATTGTGGGTCCACAAAGTAACTTGTTAATCCTTTGCTTAGATGACCAAAAGAAAAAAAGAAAGAAAGAAAGAAATGAAAGGAAATTGGAGGAAAGAAAGTAATAAGAAAATAAATTTTCTTTTCTTGCTTGAATATGTAAAAAATAACAAGAAAGAAAATGATTTTTCTTTACTTATTTAAATAGAAAAATAAGATAAAAGAAAACTAAATTAAATTAAATGATAATTAATTCTCCCTTCAACTTAATATATTTATTTAAAAGTTTGTTTATGTCCAAAAATAACTACTATTATAATTTATCATATTTATGTAAAATTTTTTAAATATATACTTAATAAATAAAAAATTGAAAATATAATTAATTAAATATTCATGATAAATGTTAATAATAAATTTTAACTATATAAACATTTTACTAAGAAAAGAATTTCCCTTTATTTAGTTTTATTTTCACAATCCTTGATCCTATAAATTTTCAAATGAAGCTTCCCCCCTACTTCTATTGTAAAAGGTCCTTTTTTATTAGGCATTTTGAAATTAATACAAGATTAATAATTTATTTATTAACAAAATAAATTAGCATTTGCTTTAAAATTATTCCATCATTTTGAAATTGTTATATTTTATATAAATTACAAGAGTCTTAATTATGATAGTTGGTAACTTAATAAGACTTGCTTAACATTGCACTCTCTTTCTCAAGTGTTTCCAAGGTAAATTAAAGGCAAGATCATAACAAGGGAGTTTTCCACTCATTTTCTACCTATATGTGATGATAAAATTTTTTGGTGGAGCCTATCCTTTATTTTCTACTTTTTTTTCTTCCATCCATTTTCTACCTTACAATCAAGCAAAGAAAAACATTATTTTTTCTTTCCTTGCGTTTTCTTTCCATTGATTTTCAACAGAAACAAGTAAGAGGTAAATGTATAGTGAAAACTATTGCATTAAATAGAACGCTAAACTGGATTGAAAATACTTATATATCTACTAAGTGTTGTTGGATAATAAGTTACAATTCCATCAACCATATAAGAATTTGCCAAGTTCTCAAATGCTAGTTTTACTTACTTATTTCATTCTTAATTAAAATTTTTGATAAGGATTAAAAATTTATAATAATTTATTTCTTAAAAATTTAATAAATAATAAATTTAAAGAATGTTATGAAAAATAAATGTAGAATGATAAAAAAAATAGAAGAAGATAATAGAATAAGAGGGGGTTTTCTTTTATTTTTGAATGTATAGAATCCTTTATACAATATCTACATATATAGTTTCAAGGTACCAAGTGATTAGTATCACTAGTTGATACATTAATTGATACTTATCACTAATTAATTATAATAATTGATTCAAGATCTGTATATATAGTTTCAAGGTACCAAGTGATTAGTATCTAATTGATACTTATCATTAATTGATTATAATAAGAGATTAGGTAAATCTAAATTATAGTAACTAATAAATAAATCAAAGATATTTTATGGATATTTACATAAATATTTATAACACTCCCTTTGAATGTCCATTTTGTGAGAAATATGCCTTGTTAAGACTTACATTGGGAAAAACCTAATAAGGAAAATATTTCAGTAAAGGAAAAAGAGTACATTATTCTTTTAGTGAATAAAAATATTACTAGAAAAATCCAATAGGGAAAAACCATGGTCAAGGAAAAAAGAGTGCAACATAAATTTAACTCCCTTTATTAAGAATATTACTAAAAATTTGACTTAAAATATTTGCTAGCAATTAAACCAAAGACCACTTAAACAAACTTGTTATCATAATTAACTATCATAATGCTTTTGTAAGCATGAGAAAAGGTTATCTCCTTTGGTGCATTATCCTTCCAATTAAGCTTTTGCACATAGCATTACCTTCATACAGATTTGTTGAAATTTCTTCCTTGAAATTTAAAAGAATTGATTCTTCACTTGTTACATATATATTAGAGAAATCGCAATAGTAATTTATTTCACCAAAAAGTATGATATAGATGCATTATCATAAATAGAAAAATGAGATCAAACTTTGTATAGATAAGATATTTTACATCTGCATAATCAAACAAAGATACCAAAAATATATATTTAGTTTTATTTTAATATCTTATGGTTGGAAGAGAACAATATTTTACTAATAAACTTTTAAGAAATTGTATCAAGATATGTAATTAGCAAAATACATTAATGCATCAATTGCACTAAGGTAGAATGCATCAAGGCCATGAAAATTTTCTTCTATTATTAGTCAGAGTTCAAAGTTGATCCTATTAGTACTAATTAATTGAATAATCATTGAAAACATTTGATGGATGTAATTTATCTATGTAAAAGGATCTTTTCACTTTAATTGATGAATAAATATTCTATCATTTAAATGCATGATCTACAAGTTAAATAAAACTTAATTTTTCAAAAACCTTTCAACTCAAACTCCCTTTTCAAATACACTATCATATTTTAAAGCTCTTTACGAGTTTCAATAATAATATTTAAATTATCTACATATATAGCAATTCATATTAACATAATTACACAAAGGATAATATATATTCAATAAATATTCACTAAGATGATTGTGACACATTCATCTTGAATTCATACAAAGATGTTTGTATTTGAATTTAACATATTTTTTAAATATTCAAATTACATGTTTTGGACATCTAAAATCCTTAGGAAATTATAATATTATTGTCAATTGTCACTCATGAAATAAAATATAATTAAATCTAGCAGACACATATCAAGTTTTTAATATATTATTGGAAAAATTATATTTACCAAACAAATATTTCTTATAGACAATGACAATTTTTGCAAAAAAAAATTCATATATTAAAAATCATACTTTCTCTTTATAATTTTAACTTATTTATTATCCTAATACAATTATACATTTATACCTTATCAACTTCACACCTTCAAGGTATTTCATTGGCTTAACACCTTTAAGGAATTTTTTTTTCACTTTATAAGTAAATTTAAACTTGCATTTTTCTCTTTTCCTTTTAGCCAATAATCATCACTTTATAATTTTAAAATGCTCGTCAATCACTATTTTTTCATAATTTTGAACACAACATTGTATATAAGAGTAAATATTGCCAATAACTATTTTTTTTATTTTAACTTTCGTATTGGAGACATAATCAATTTAGATCTATTTATTCTCATAAATTTCAAATATTAGAACTTCTTTCAAAAGTTTTTTTTTTGTTATGTCTCAAATTTCTTTAAGAGTATTTGATTCCTGAATAAAGTTAATTTTTTATTTGCTCATTCCTTAGTTTGATGATATTCATATATGGAACTAAGAGGTTTATGCTCCAAGTATGTTGAAAAATCAATTATTATTGAAAAACATATTATCTTACTTAAGCATCATTTTGAATAATAGCTTTTATAACTGAAATATAATATTTATTTATACTCTTTTGATCAGTAATAAATTTGGTAATTTTTCTATATTTTATAAATTAATCATTTTATGAGCTTCTAGTTCATATCGTTTTGTATGAGAATCATAATTATATATGTTATATTACTTCTACAATTGCATATTTACTTCCTTTAATTCTGTGAATATAGTTTTACATATGAATTCATATTCTCCATCATTTTTCAAGATTATCTATATGTATTGTGATGGAGTAAAATATATTAAACATTCAAAAATTCTTTACATGTAAAACTTTCTACTCCCTAACTAAAGCTAATTATAAGAGGACTTTTAACTTTTTGGCTTAATGTATGTAAAGTTACATATTCTTCAAGATGACAAAGCTAATTATAGGTGTATTGTGATAAAGTGAAAATATATTAAACATTCAAAAATTCTCTATATGTAAAACTTTTTAATTCCTAACAAAAGCTAATTATAAAAGGACCTTTAACTTTTTGGCTTGATGCATGTAAAGTTGCATATATACTTTAAGATGATAAAGGGAATCTTGTTCTTTTGAACAATAATACGATTGATAACTTAGGGCACTAAAATTATTCTAACAAAATCATTTTATATATAAACATATTTCAAGATGTTCATCAATTAGTCTTATTAGAACATCATAATCCTTAAGAGATTTTGGATATAAATTTATTAGCATTATTAAAATATATTATTTTAATTGTAAAATTAAAAAATTATACTCAAAATCAAATTATTTAAGCAAGTAACCTTGCAAACATAAAATATTCATATAATCTACATATACATGGTTTTTAAAGTAAGATTGGTTATTGAATCAGGCAAGTCACTAGTATATTAATTCATTAATTCAATCATTGATTTATTGATTGAATTGGTTTTGAATAAAAAATATAAATTACACATATGTAAATGTATTAAAAATTTATATATATATATATAACACATATATACATACCTATACATTGGCATTATATATTTATAATAACAATTAACAAGTTATGATAAAATCAAAAAATTAATAAAATATATAAGTTAATGATATAAAAATAATTAATATTAGAGATATTTAAAAATAATAATATAAATTTAGTTGACATGAAATTATTAAGGTATTACACCTTAAGTGTTGTCAAAATTATAAATTTTTTTTATAAAAATGTATATAAAATTTGTAAAGAACCAATACAGTGGTTCAGTTCACTGGTTTTCTCATATTAATTCATGCTAATTCACATGTATTTTTGATTCAATACCCTCAATCAAACTAGCTTATTGGTTAGTTTATTAATCCAAATGGTTGGTCTAATTCGACATTTAAAACTATGCATATATGTCATCTTATTTTTATTCTAATAATATTGGGGATCCAGTCGCAAGTTTAGTTGGCAATGGTTTTAATTCCTTATAATTAAATTACTTTGAGAACAATTAGTACATAAAAATTTATCATATTAAAGAAACTTTTAGCTTTTCAATGAATAACCTTGTTAATTTTTAATGATTTTTTATATTATCATTAATCCAAGATAATCCATTCAATCATGCCATATAGTGAAAATATTTTGGTCAATGAACTTTTAATTCACATTTCTTTCAATATGCTTTGTATATGTATACTACATATCAAAAGAAAATGATAGTAACTTTTCCAATAATTTTCTTTTCACTTAAGATAACCATTATAATATATAAAGATATTTATTATCTTATTGTTTCAATATAGTATATATTTCATCACATATCTTTAAAACTTAGTAAGTATCTTCAAGACTTAATTGACAATAATGCATCTAAAAGCATTGCATATCTCCTAGTACAATTACATTAACTTTTTAGGAATCTTTAATCAACATTATACCACTAGACTTTATATTAACATAATTTTCATCAATCATTAATTAAGAAAATTGTATTCAATTCTCAAGAATAGTGTGCATTATTATACTATTTATAAGAGACAAATATTTAAAATTAATTTAATAAAAAATGAAATTGACATCTTTATTACCAATGTAATACACAAAAGAAATTTGATTTATTAGAACTATAAAAATTTAATTAGAGCATTATTATTAATAAGTAACTAGAATAAAGAACCATTAGATATAGTGAATAAAAATTCATTAGGAATTATTTTATAAAAAGTTAGAAGTTTTCAAGAAGTACATAAAATCAAGGTTTAGTAAAATCATAGTGTAAAAAGGAATTTTTACTAAGAAACACTTAATAAAAATCTAAAGCCATCAACATTAAAAATTTTGGAGGCAAAGAAGCACATTGCATGGTTTTGGAAAAGCCAAAATGCAAATTATTCCATTTGAATGGCTAAAAATGTAAATAGAGTGAAGTAGCATGGATATTGCTTGATAATAGTGGGAACATGGACTAAAGCTTACTTAGGGATCTGAAGCTATGTGATTTCCTAAGATTTCATTAAATTTTATGATCTTTTAAAGATCTTATGTTACTTGGTCCATAAGAAAAAAGGCTTATCATTCATATTGTTAATTTTAAATTGAGTTAACACTTATTGATTTTTTTAAAATCAAGGAAGTATTGAAAAATTAAAGAAAAATATATTTTGGACAAGTGAAAGTAAAGAGATCATTTTGACACTCAATTTATAAATTTTTTACTTTATTTTAAATAATGAGTTTGAAAATATTTTACTAGCTTTCAAAGAAAATAATTTAGTTTTATAAATTTGAAAATTATTTTAAAATCATTAAATTTTACTTGTTTTGAAAAGTACAAAAGTTTTGCTTTTAAAAAATTATTTGTAAACAAGACCCATTATTAAAATTACTTTCTTTAGAGTATATGTTGATAATTCCACTAAGTGAGATTTGCTTAGATTTGGAAGCAATCTAATAGCATATGCTAATTAAACTCATTAGATGGAGAATATTTACCAAGATTGGATAAAATTTTATACAGATTTGCTTAAATTCTCCAAGCAAGCCATGACTTGCTTCTAAAGAATAAGGAAACATTCTTTCATGACTCCAAGATGATGTCATTGTCTCTAAAAGCTAAGCCAAGTTTTTCCTATAAATAGCTACCATTTTCAGCATTTTTACTCACACTAGAAAACTCCTTATGGTTTTACTCTTTAAGGAAAGAAGGAAAAGCTTTCATCTTGTCATTTTCATTCCTCCACTTTCCAAAACTTGATTTTGGTTTCATCTTTTAAATTCCTACAAGAAAAGGTTCTTAGATTCTTTAAGTAAAGGTAAAAACATCTCCTTTGTTTGATTTTAACTCCTATAGTTCTTTAAAAAGTTTTTTTAGTAATACTTGCTTTGGAAATATTTGGATCTTGAATTTTTAGGTACTAACTAAAAACAAATCCTCAAAAAGAGTGAGTGGAAACTTTCCTTTCTTCCTTTAAGTTATTTAAGTTACATGTATGTATGGCCATATATTGTTCTTACTTGATGTTAAGTTGTAAAATATGATTTTGAGACTTAGATTTTGAAACTTAATAAAAAGGGTTTTCAAGAACAATATATTTTTGGAGTTTTTGAAACAAGAAAGACATGAGATTTTGGAAGATATGCTTTGACAAGTTATTTAAAAAAAATAAAAGTTGTTTTGAAAAGACTTAGATATTATTCATGAAAGCAACACTTTTGAAACTAGTCAATGTTGGTCTAAATTTACTTATATGCCTATGTACTTGAATATGTTAGAAATTAAAAAAGAAAAATTGGAGCTTGAAAGTTTTAGAGAGCTTACGGTTTTTCTAAGAAAACTATGAGTCTCTTTTTAGTCTTTTAGAAAAATTTGATTCATAGAATGTAGAAATTGTATAGAATGCATAGGTATTTGGTATGACTAATTTTGGAGCAAATTTGAGGATGAAATTGTATGGTGTAATCATAGTTTTGCTATAGAACCTATGAGCCATATATTTGTTTTAATGAAATTAAAAGTCAGTTTTGGCTTATTGACATATGTATTTGAGAATTGAAAATGATTATGGAAAATTTACATGAAAAATAGTATAATAATCTCTTAATAATTATTGGATGAAATGTGAAAATATGGTAATTTGAAATATGATAGAATATTTGTGAGATTGGTTAAACTCTATTGAGCTCTGTGAATGTGAATGTATATATGATGCATTACTTTATGATGATTAAAGCATGGATGGTAGTTTAGCCTTCTCTTGATGTGCATGTGAAACTAATAAATGATGGTATGAAGTGTTAGGAGACATCATCCACACAATGTTATGATAAATCATATATGAAATTGAATACAAATATTATAAGTCTACAGGACTATCTAGAATTAACATATATTATGGAGAGAGAAAAGCTTAGCCTAGTGCCTCATATTCCTATTATGGAATGACACATGGTGTGTAGTAGGAGGGATAAGGATGGTTTGAGTAGAATAGGGTTAGCTCAAAGTCATTATGAGGTAAACTTGCATATCTCCTACCATTTTTATATGTTAATACAATGCAGAAAATGAATGCTAAACTATTTTAATAAGAAAATATTTTTAATATATATTTTATGTATATATGATTTTCTAACTAAAATCATTGGAATAAGGTTTAGGTAGTCACTCACTGAGTATTATTATTCATACTCTATTTATTGATGTTTTTCAAATATTTCACTTACCAATGGAACCTTTTGAGGTTAATTACTATTATTGGTATTTGTTTGAGACTACATATGATTGGTATACACTAGAGATTTATTATACTATTAGGATTAATCATACTAGTCTAACACATATATCTCGAGTTAAGTTTGTTCTTATAAAGACAATAGCTCTTGATCCTTATTAAACATATCTAAACACTTATGTTATAAATCTACCAAGTTTTCATAAAGGTATCAAAGGTTTTGATACATGATCAATAAAAATATTAAGCCCTAATACTTTAATCATGGAATCTACTATCATTAATTTTGTATTGATATGCTCAATGAACACTTTCTTCTTTCTAAACTTTCATGAATAATAAGGCATTTTAACTATATGTGCTTTGATTTACTTGAGCATTTATTGTTCTTAGAGGAGAAAACAATAACAGAATTATCATAAAACATTTTAATAGATTACTTTTCTTTAAGCAAAACTTTTACCATTCAAGTTTAGCCCTATTCTAACCCTTAACTCTAGAATCCATGAATTTTGATGTGATTAAGGTTAAAAAATCATCAAACTATCTTTTTAACATCCTCTTCCATACAAAGTGAGTGGATAATTTAGATAAATTTATGAATTTTATGATTATATGATGGCATTAATGAAATATGAGTTATTTTGTGATTTTACTTTAATTATGTTTGATCTAATGTGGTGAGAGTAATAAATAATGAGAAGTAGTTATATAAGACATTAAATAGGTATATTGATAATTATATCAAGGTTTAATGCATAAATATATCTTTAGAGGGCATTTAGGATCGAGTAAATAGTAAAATTTTTGTAGAAAACTTACATTTTTATGTGTGAATCTAGTAATCAATCAATTCTAGGAGTTTAAAGGTAAAATTAGGCTTCAAAATCGAGTGACCAATTGATTCTAAGAGTCTAGAGGCAAAACTAGGTAGATGAATCGACTAGTCAATTGATTTATCGACAACAAAATTTCATGTTAACTTTAAAAAGGTGTAACTCCTTCGTTTTATATCTATTTTAAACAAATTACCTATCATGTTGAAGGCAACTAAGTCTATTTTCAAATGGAATTATTTTTAACTTAACATATATTTTGATATATTATTAAAATTGAGGACAATGGTAAAAAATTCAAGATTTCAAAAAATAAACTTTTTATATCTATCTTCTAAAAGGTATAACATTTTTAAATTTTAACTGATTTAGGTGAATAAATAATTTATAGAAAGTTAATTGAATCTACTTTCATATAAAATAAGGTCCATAAATAATATATTCATAATTTTTTAATTATCCTTAAAATATCACTCAAAGGTTGTAACTATGATGACCATACAATCTACCATGCTCAATCTATTTTGTATTTTCATGATTTATAATAGCTTACTTAGGATGTTTGACCTTCAAACATTAAAGATAAAGTTATTTATAATAATTTAAGATAAGTACATAATTAGGAAATTCATGAAATGAAAAATTAGATATTGTGCGATATAATGTGGGTTCAAACAAACTTATTGCATTATTCATGAAATAAAATATACGAAGAAGTATTTTACAGACTATATGAATGCTTATAAGCAGGTAAGAGGATATGATGATACTAATATGTATTATGATGTACATTGAAATTGAATTATGATTGCATTGAATAAAGTTTGAACTCTAATATTTAAATTGTATTGTGAATCATGCCATGAATAACATTAAAGATGAGAAATGTGATGGGGGTGATATTGTGAATACCGGATAGAAAATTCTTGGTTATATGGTGATATGCTTATAAAGGGTATAAAGCAAACCCTGGAGGGATAAAGATAGAAAATTTATAAAAAGTATAAGGCTGACCCGGGAGATAAAAGGTATATGATTGTATTTTTATCTATTGTTTATTATTCTAAATAAGATATAACTTTATTGTAGTTATCCTTGAGTAGTCTTATATGAAATATTGAAAATGAAATGATTATGTGTTAACTTCATTCTAAATAAGATAACCTTTAAACTCTTACCTTGATTGGATGAAAAATTCAAGAAAGATTGAAGTTTTCCTTGCTTGATTAAGCGAGTTGTAAGGATTTATGTAAAGAAAGTTAAGAAAAGTTGAAAAATAGGGAAAATAAAAGAGGGATTAAGGCTTGGGACTAAAATAAAAAAAAATAAAGCCTCATGGGCATTTTTGAAAAATTTCTCTTAAATATCTTCTATACCTATATACTCACTCATATTAGTATATAACTTTATATTTTATAATTCCAATAAATTATCCTCATTAAAATTTCACTCAATTCATATTCCTATATTCTTACTCTTATTGACTTTATTTTATTTAATATTTCACACATAAGATTCTTAATTTAATTGAATTTACCAGTAACTTTAGCCATTTTTTGTCATAAAATAATTTTTAATTTATTAATAATGAAGAAGGGTGTAACATAAATCCAAGTCTGAACATTCCGTTTTAATTTCTTGTTATTCTTTCAATCACTAAAATTGAAATTACTCATAAGAATGCTAAACATGTGGCTAGAAAGAGAAACTAAAGTTATAGCTCACATAACTTATCATATATCAGAAAACTTTATGTAACAATTCCAAAAGCAATTTAACACATTATCATACCTATCTTTAAGGCTAGATATGACATGTAATAAATTTAATCTAAAAATGATAGCCTCTATTCACTTTAAAAATTACAAGTGAAAATACCAATATTCACTCTTAAAATTTTCTTTAATGTTGTATAATCTTTATAGCATGACTATAAAAATAATTATACCTTTGAGTGTGAAAATATTTTAATAATCACAATCTTTATTATTTGTATAATCAAATAACTTTATAATGTTATATAATTTGATCCACTTTGATGAAAATCAAGCATTAGATATAACAAGTAATAAATTTAACCTAAAAGTGATAACATTCATTTACTTTCAACACCATCTATAATATTTTATGCCCTTGGAAATAAAATAATTTGAATCTCTATAAAATAATTATCAAAATAATTATACCTTTAAGTATGAGATTATTTGAATAGTCACGGCCTTTATTATTTGTATAATCAAATAATTCTATAACATTATATAATTTAATCCACTTTAGTGAAAATTAAATTGACTAGTAAATCCAAAACAATGCATAAATCCAAAAGTTAATTTTTTTAATTAACTTGAAACATAATTTATATGAGATGTTAGACACTTTATGAGGTGTTAAACACTTTTGGGCATATAACAACTTAAATTTATATGACTATAAAGGTAAATACACCTTTAGGTATAAAATTATTTTTACGGTTACATTCTCTAATTTGTGTAATAATAAAAAAATTATAATATCATATAATTTGGATGACTTTGATAAAAACCAAAAATCATATTACACAAATTAGATTTTATGCGGTATAAAATTGATTTTATAATTTGTGGAAAAGTAAACTTTCATATTGTCAAATGATTTGAATCATTTTGGTGAAACTAAATTAACAAATAGTTTATTACCATCATATTATGCAAACAAGATTTCATGTAAGGTATAACATTACTTCTATAATTTATGCAAAAATAACTTTCATATCATTAGATGAATTAGATTATTTTGGTGAAACCAAATTAACTAATAGTATATATAATAGTGCACAAATAAAATTAATTTATGCAAATATAAACTTTTATATTGTCATATAATTTGGATCACTTTGGAAAAACTAAATTAACTAATAGTAACCATATTAGTGTACAAATAAAACCTAATAGAATTATAAACACAAGAGGTATATGAATTATGAGTGCATAAATAAAACCTAATGACCACCACCACCACCACCACTACTCATTATCGATGACTTCTATCAATCATTACTCATCGTTAACCACCACCTATCATCAGTATCCATTGTCACTACCACTTATCATCAATGACTTTTATTAGTTATCACTAGCCACTGATGACTTTCGTCGACCACCACTCACTATTGATTAAAGCCATTGAAATAGGCCAAATGCATATTTGTGCTACTAGAAAACCCTTCACCTTTTACTCATTAGAAGGATATAAAGAAGATTTGGTTTACCTTGAAAATTCAAGAACTACAAAGATCCTTGAAAAAAGTAAAATATTTTTGAAACTCACATTTAGCAAGACCTTGGTATTAAATGATATTCCGCATGTGCTTAATATTAGAGCAAATTTAATCTCTATATCTTTACTAAATCATAATAAGAAATAATATTTTTATAGGAAAGGGATATTTGCAATCAAGGTTTATTTATACTAAATGTCTTTGATGTTGCAGATAAAAATGCATCTATTTCTACTTGCTTTATTGATTCATTTGATTTATGGCATCTTAAACTACATTATGTAAATTTTATGTATATTTCAAAAATGAGAAATTTAGGATTAATACCTAAAGTTATTTCTAATAATATGAATAAATGCCAAGATTATGCAAAATCTAAGTTAACTAAGAAAACATGTACATCTGTAAACAAAGAAAATCAAACTTATTAGATTTAATTCATATTAACCTCAATGATATAAAACAAACTATGACAAGAGGTAGTAAAAGATATTATATTACTTTTATGTATGATTACTCTAGGTATACCAAAGTATATTTAATAAGGAATAAAAATGAAGCCTTTTTTATCTTCTTACAATACAAAGCTAAGTTTGAAAATTAACTAAGTAGGAAAATTAAAAGGTTAGATTAGATAGAATTTATCTTGTTTAATAATTTTTGTGAAAAAGAATGAATAATACATGAATCAACACCATTATATTTACCTGAATCAAATAGGGTAGCTAAAAAAATAAGACTTTTAAAGAAATGATAAATGCTTTGTTATTAAACTCTTTTACGCCTGCAATATGTAGGGCAAAGCAATTTTATTTGTATGCCACTTACAAGATAGGATACCCTATAACAAAACAAGTAAAACACCTTATGAGTTATAGAAAAATTATGCATCTAATTTACAATATTTAAAAATATGAGGCTGTCTAACTAAGGTCTTGTTACCTAAACATAAGAAAAGGAAGTTAGGATTAAAAACCTCTGACTGTATGTTTATAGGATATGCTAGTAATAGTGTAGTATATAGATTTCTTGTTTTGAAAGGTGATATGTTTGATTACAATATAATTATAGAGATAAAGAATGTTGAATTCTTCAAATACATTTATCTACTGTATGATAAAATTTCTCATGCAAAAAAAACTCTAAATACTCCTTTAACTGATTTAGAATTAATTGCTAAAGTCTTGAGAAGAAGTAAAAGATAAAGAAAAGAAACCTTTTTTAGAAATGACTTTTATACTTTTCTTATTGATAATGATCCTCAATCTTATTTTCAAATAGTTTCTTCATCTAAGGTAAAATTTTAGAAAAAAGATAATAAAAACTAAACTTGAATTCATTTCCAAAAATCACACATGGGAGTTAGTGGATTTACCATCTAAGGCAAAGCCAATAGGTTGTAAATGGATATTTAAAAAGAAATATTTTCCTAATGGATCAATTGTAAAATTCAAAACTTGTTTAGTCGTAAAAGATTTTTCACAAAAATAAAATATTAACTACTTTTATACTTTTGCTCCAGTAAAACAAATTTCTTTAACTCATACTTTATTTACATTAGCTTCCATTTACAAAATATTTGATCATCAAATTGATGTTAAAATTGCTTTCTTAAATAATTACTTAAAAGAAGAAATTTATATGGTACAACTTGAGGGTCATGAGGTCTTAGAACAAGAACAAAAAGTTTACAAATTGAGGAAGTCTTTATATAGTCTAAAATAGGTCCTAAACAGTGGTATGAGAAATTTAATCAAACTCTTTCATATATTGGTTTCTTCTTATGTTGAAATGGATAAATGTGTATATATAAAATGTGAAAACAATGAAAGTGTGATCATTGCCTTATATATGGATGATATTTTTATTTTTGGCACCAATATTCTTATTATGCATGAAACTAAATCTTTTATGGCTTCAACTTTGACATAAAATATATAAGTGAAGCTAGTGTTATTTTGGGTATTAAAATCATGAGGAAAGATAAAAGTATTATGTTGACTTATAAAACCTTCTTTAGAAATTTAGGTTTCTAGAAGAAAGGCTTATTAGTATTTCTTATGATGTTAATACTCAACTAAAAAAAATTTAAAGAACTCAATAAATTAGTGTGAGCATGTTCAGATTATTGGGAGTTTGATGCATTTAATGAATTTTTCTAAGCCTAACATAGCATATGCTATACATAGACTTAGTAGGTATACCCATAGTCCCAATTAAGATCACTGAATACACTAGTGAGAATAATGAAATATCTAAAAGGAACCATAAACTATGGTATTCTATATAGTGGATTTCTCATTGTACTAGAAAGATACAGTAATGCAAACTACATCTCTAATTTAGCTGAGACTAAATCCACTAGTGGTTTTACATTCACCATTAGTAACGGTATAGTAGCTTGAAAATTTTCTGAACGAACAATTATAGCTAATTTCATCATGAAGTCAAAATCTATGGCTCTAGAGAAGGCTAGAAGTGAAGCAAAGTGGATAAGAAATTTCTTATCTTATATATCACTAAGTACAAATCTAAAATCTTTAGTATAAATACATTGTGATTGCCAATTGGCAATAGCTATTACTAAAATTAAAGTGTTCAATAGGAAAAATCAATATATACAATGAAGACATAATATTGTGAAACAATTGTTCAAAAAGGAAATAATTTTCATATATTATGTGAAGTTAGAAATAAATTTAGTTGATCCTTTAACGAAACCCTTAGGTAGAAAACAAATAATTGATACATAAAAGGAAATGGGACTAAAGCTATTTTAAGAAATTAACATTAATGGTAACCCAACCTATATGATTGGTGATCCTATGAAGTAGGTTCATATGAGTAATAATAAGTAAATGTTAGTTTTGAAAGTACTAGAATTAATTTGCGTCCTTTCTGTGGTGTATGTGATTAATGCTTTAAAACTACAAATTATGTGTGAGAAAGAGCTTGACTGTTAATGAATTCCATGGCCTTTATGGGTGGTGTATTTAATTACAGTGTACATCTAATGGATTCACTTATATGATTATAAAGTACGGTTGCTTCTATGATATACTAGCAAGATCTTTAGAACATTCATGAACTATTAAGCATGCATATAGCCTATGAGTGCAAAATCGCATTGCACAAAAAAATATTTTACAAATGTGAATTGATTGGTGAGATTGCTATTTTACAACAAAAAGATTATCAATTCATAGAAATTAAACATTTTACTGGTAACTTCGTAAATTATATATATATCTCTCTCTTTCTAGGTTTAGTTCATAGTTCATAAGACACCAAATTAATGATTTAAATTTATTCGAGAATTCAACAAAGATTCTTTATTTATTTCTTAATTTTCTTTTATAAGTCTTTTAAAATACGTGAGGGATTGTTATATATTGTGTTATATTTCAAAAGACTAAGTCCTATATTAGGCAAGTTAGACCTTAAGGGAAAATTTATATATAAGACCTCTTTTTTATAAAATAACAAGAAAAGAAAATGGCAGGCTTGCATGCATAAAGTAGGCTAAAACTAGTGTAAAATAGTAGATTTGTCCCTTTCTACGTGAGAATATCACCCGAGGTTAAGCCTAAGCTAGTTTTTGCAAAATAAAATTAAAATAATTTTTATTTTATAAAATCTAATACTTATCTATGAAACCAAATTTTAATTTTGATAAAATTTGAAATGTTCAATAGATAATTTTCAATAGATTTATTTCCAATAGCTATATTTTTAGCGGATTTATTTCTAACATCTATATTTTCAATGGCTATATTTCTAACAACTATATTTTACAACCTATAAATAATATACTATTTCTCTCATTTTCAAAATAACTCATATCTAATAGCTTTTTGATAAATACTCTTTTTCTCTTTACAAGGTTACATTTCTGGCTACCTATATCCTATTTTAATCATGCATTTTCAAGATAAACAAGTTTGTTAAATTCTAGAAGCATTACGAGTTTAAGTTCCCACAAGAGGATCAAATAATTCTTTAAGAATAATGACCTGTATTATACCTTAGACTATAGAGCTACTTTTTTTTATGAACAATTACTAATTTAAAAATTACTTTGTAATTGATTATTATTTACTTAATTCTAATTTCTTAATTTTTTATTAAGAATCATAATACTTTATTTTACTTTCTAAGTGTATCTTTCACTTTAAAGGAGTTGAATTTTTTTTCTCAAAATTAATAAAAAACTAATATTAAAAGGGCAAGACTTCTATGCTCTAAATATTTTTTTGAGGCTTGGACACCCTACTTCATATTTTTACCAAATTATGTAACGTGTTACCAAAAACTTGATTTTATAGATTATCAAACTTTATTCACCCATTCATAATTTCACCTAATTAAAATTAATTATTTTAATTTAATATTTTATTCATTTTAATTAATAAAATATAATTTTTATAATTCACATTAGTGGGACTTATGTTAAATTGAAGTAAAATTTGTGATAGATTTAAGCTTTGTTTAGCAATTAGCTAATAGTTGTAGTGGTTAGCTAATTCAATTAGTTGTTAACTGATGACTGATTGTGTTAATTAATTTAACCAGCTAATTGCATTGGTTGTTTGAATAAGAGTATTTAGTAAAATTAACTATTTATAATTAGTTGTTTGTATGTAAAATGACATATAAGGGTATTAATATATTTTATGAATTATTTAAATATTTTTTTAATATTTTAGATCCTATATGTTATCAAGTAGATTAATTTTTCTTATAAATAATATAGTATTATAAATTATTATATATTGAATATTTCTTTAAAATTAAAATAATATAATTTTATAGTAAATAAATTTACCAATAAAAAATTAATAATTATAATTATTTAATTTTTATGTAAAAATAAATATTATAATTTTTTATATGTTGATAGTGAAAGAAATAAAAAAATTGATAATTATTAAGATATATATATGCTTACGTACTAGAAATATCCACAAAAAAAAAAATACTTTTGCCCACATAAACGCACACAGGACACTACCACGCATGCAAGACAAATGCTCCTCTTCTCGTACGCCTGCTGGTGCTTTTCAAGGATAAATCGATCATTTAATAAAAAGCTAACCAACAGCTAAATGGGAACGTTGCACTGGCCAGCATTTGAAAAAATGGCATTTCACAATGGATCAGCTCTTCTAAGCAGCTGTTCACCAAACAACTATTTTAATTAAAAATCAATCAACCAATTAAAAGCTTTTTTCAATCATTATTTACCAAACAAGTTCTTAATATTAATCATTTAATAAATTAAAATTCATGTATCAAGTTATCAAGAAATTAAATCAAATATTTACTTATTATCTTTTGAATTTGAATAATATTTGTAGCAGAATTAATTTTGATACATACAAGTTATGTTAATCTTGTATAACTATTTGGGTATACCCGAGAATGACCTCACTTATTATCCTTTTTGTTAAATACCCCACTTATTATTTTGGTACATTGTTATTTGAATACTTTTGTTATCACTTGGTTATTCCTGTGTTATCCTGCCAATCCTGTGATTTCTATCGTCTACTTTGTCAAATAGTGACAAAGTAAATCAAAGTAAAGTACTATTAATTAATTCTTTTTCCTTTTTATTTATCTTTAAGCACAAGAAATGGAAGGCGCCGGATATAGACTTTGTGTCAAATCTGGTTAGTTTCTTCTTCCTTCATTTCTCTTTCAGAACTCAGAATTTTCACTACCTGTGCATCTGAATCGACAAAAGATTCGATCTTTCTATAATCTTAAGCCAATCTATTTTTCACCACCGCGGCAATTGCTTCTGCAGCTTTCGATTTTGCATCGTCAGACAACTTTTGTCGTTTTGCATTTGGAATTTTGACCGAGATTTAACTTGAAGGTTAGGGATCTTGATCTGGACTGAAGTTGAAATTCTGGCTATGTGCGATTTTTCTGAGAAATGGGCTGTTGCGAATGAAACGGAAATTTTATGCCTATCAATGTTGAAGAGTTGTTGTTTGCCCTTCTGAGGCTTTAGTTAGAGGTCCGAATCTGCAATTTTTTACATGATTTGGGACATTAAGTTATTTGGGGATTTGAGAAAATTAGAGCTCATGGATTGCATTGGGCATTCTTCTGAATCTAAGTCTGGAATTTCTGATGTTCAATCAATGGAAAATGAAGATGAAAGCCGCCTTAAGCAAGTTTCTCCTAGAAGGAGTACCGGTGGTGGGTCAAGGAATACTAGTCCCCTGGCTCGTGCTGGGTCCAGGAACACGAGTCCTTTGAGGCAGAAGGCCATTAAGACCAAGCCTCGCGGTTTAGATGAAGAAACACTAGCTACATTTGGTAAGGCTGTTCATGCTGATGTCCAAATGGAGGACAATATATGGGCAATGCTGCCTGAGGATTTGTTGATTGAGATCTTGGCTAGGGTCCCCCCATTTATGATTTTCCGGCTTCGATGTGTATGTAAGCGCTGGAATTCATTGCTTGAAGACGATAGTTTTCTCAAATTCCATTCGCGCGTGCCATCTCATGGGCCTTGCCTTCTGGCATTTTGGAAAAACTCACAAACCCCACAGTGTTCAGTCTTCAGTTTGCCTCTAAAAACTTGGTATAGAATACCTTTCACATTTTTGCCGCCGTGGGCATTCTGGTTGGTTGGTTCCTCTGGTGGTCTTGTTTGCTTTTCTGGTCTTGATGGGTTAACATTTAAAACCTTGGTTTGCAATCCCCTCACACAAACTTGGAGGACATTGCCAAGTATGCATTATAATCAGCAAAGGCAACTCATAATGGTTGTTGATCGATTTGACCAGTCGTTTAAAGTGATAGCAACTAGTGATATATATGGTGACAAGTCACTGCCGACTGAAGTTTATGACTCAAAGCTGAACAGTTGGTCACTTCATCAGATAATGCCAGCAGTTAATCTGTGCTCTTCGAAGATGGCATATTGTGACTCTAAACTATACTTGGAAACTCTTTCTCCCCTTGGTTTGATGATGTATCAACTAAACACAGGTCAGTGGGAACATATTCCAGCTAAGTTCCCGCGTTCCTTATTGGATGGTTATTTGGTTGCTGGCACCCAGAAGCGTCTTTTTCTTGTTGGAAGGATTGGTCTTTATAGTACTCTGCAGAGTATGAGAATTTGGGAGTTGGATCATACTAAAATTATGTGGGTGGAGATCAGTAGGATGCCCCCAAAGTATTTTCGTGCATTATTGAGGTTATCAGCTGAGAGATTTGAGTGCTTTGGACAGGACAATTTAATTTGCTTCACATCTTGGAACCAAGGGAAGGGTCTTCTGTTTGATGTTGATAGGAAGGTCTGGTCCTGGATTGGTGGGTGTGCTCTTCAGTCATACAACAGTCAGGTTTGTTTCTACGAGCCAAGATTTGATGCTTCTATCTATTGAGTTGGAGTTTTGCAGCATGGTGTCCATTAAAATGACTGTCTAGAGGCTTACTGGTATTTTGTTCTTGACATTGTGCTTTGACCATCATCTTCCTTCTAATGAAGTATTATTTCTTCCCAATCGACTGATTTGTTGATCGTTCAAGATGCTCTGACCTGGAACACTGCTGATTGAAGATAGTGTTATCACTCCAAAATGAGTTCTGTGAATAGAGTTGAAATACGATACAAGGGTTGTAAGAAAGGAACAAAAAAGTTGATAAGGCTCTGAATCTGATGAAAACTAGCAAGCAGGCTTGTAATTTGATGACAAGTTGGCATATTAGAAAGGAACAATGCGGATGATTATGGTGAAGGTATGATTATAAGTTCTTTGCATTTGCATCCCACTTGAAAATGCCTAGAACATGGAAATTCCATATCTTAAACTTCAACTGGCTCCTTTCTTATTAGCTTATGATTTAATGTAACTGTTCTGAGCTTTCCTTAGACAAAAAACTATGATATAATTTTGTCATGTAAATGGGATCTGTCCCCACTGGCGGTTTTTAATGAATCTTTTGTTTATAGAAGTAACGTTGAAGGATGTACTTTCCGATTGTGTGATCTCCATCTGCATCACAGTTTATATGTGACAATTTTACAAGGTTGCCATTCATGTGTACTGTTACAAGAACTGTTTATAATTAGATGGCATATTTGTATGAAAGTGAAAAACTACCATCTCTTGCTGCCATGTTGAAACCTGTGATAAGAAATTTCTTTTGTGCAGTTTCAGTGTCTCAACTGCCCCCATTTATGGGCTTCCAATACTCTTCTATGTCTAAATTACTCCAGGACAAGCCTTCAAATTTGTTTATTTGATTTCCTTTTTCTCTTTGAAAAGGGTTTTGGTGGGAAAAAATTAACATTGTTTGCTAAACTGTAATGGTTGAAAGTTTCAAGATAGAGACATTTGTCTTTGGAGACTTGGAAAGCCGGTCATATACAATGATTGCTGCATACGACATCTTGTTGACAGTTTTTCTAATGTATACTTTCTAGTCTTTTTGCTAGGGTCAAATATTACCAAACTATAATTCTTATTGTTGGACAATATTGAAAATACATGTATTTGTTGTTTAGTTGTAGGTTCTAGAATGACTAGGTAACTCCACATAGGTTGTGGAAAGGGCCAGAGCTCATTACTACTTGTATATGTTCATGTATCTTTGTTCAGTTTTATACAAGAAATATTTTTTTCCGCCATATGTTCTCTCTAATTTCACATGATATCAAGAATTTGGTTCTAGAAACCCTTTTTTTTCTTTTTCACCTGTGCTGTCACTGTGTTGTCGCTAGTGTTATTATTTTTTTTGGTTGTCCTATTTCCCAATCTCCAACCATTGCATTGCTCACATCATGGTGCTTGAAATCTCTTCATTGGTTGAACATCAGAGCCTTGCTATCAGCAAGCTCTCCATGCACCTGCACACACTGCCAATGGGTTCTGCCATTGCGATTCGTCTCTGGCCCTGATCTCCTCCCTGGCACATCTCACTCCACCACTGGCATCATTGTTCTTGGCTACTTATTGTCAGCCTATCTTGTTATTCGGCAAGGCATGCGCTCTCATGTGTGTCCTCAAGCTACCTAGTCACCTTTTTCAGCCCAGAATTGTCGTTCCACTGCACGTGGTTACAGACTGCCAACACCATCATCCCTAGCGAGATCCGACCTACTAGAATTCGGTCTCTTTTGCCACTCTTAGAATTTTGCTCTGAGTCTATTTGAGTTTGCCTTATTTTCTATGCCTCTATAGGTTTATCATAGACGCACTACACCACTAATTACACCTGGTCTACTGACTCCTACTTGTCCAGCAGTTGTTGACTCACCTCCTGCTCTAACATTTCCATCTGCCTTGGGTTTATCTTCTGATGATTAGTTTCTTATTGCCATTTGAAAAGGTAAACGTTCTATGCGCAATCCTTATCCCATTTATAACTTTCTTAGTTACCATTGTTTGTCTCCATTATATTATGCCTTTCTTTCATCATTGTAATCTGTATCATTTCTCAAAACAACTGGTGAGGCACTTTTCTATTTGGGATGGTGACATGCTATGGTAGAAGAGATGACTGCCTTGCATGGTACCAGTACTTGGGACTTAGTTCTATTGCCTCTAAGTAAATCTTTTATTGGTTGTTGTTGGATTTTTACTGTTAAAGTTGGCCTTGATGCATAGGTTGATTGATTTAAAACCCATTTGGTTGCAGAAAGGGTATACACAAGTTTATGCATTAGACTATGGTAATACTTTTTCTCCTATGGCTAGGATGTCATCTATTTGTTTATTTTTATCTATGACTACTATATGCAATTGGCTGTTATATTAGCTTGACATTAAAAATGCTTTCCTTTATGGTGAGCTTTGAGCTTCAACAAAATATCTATATGGAGTAACCTCCTGGCTTTGTTGCTCAATGGAAGTCTGGTATGGTTTGTAAACTTTATTGCTTGTTGCATGGTTTGAAGCAGTCTCTATGTGCATGGTTTGGACGCCTTACCACTGTTCAACAAAAGTCTGGCATGATTCAGTGTCAATCTAATCAATTTTTTTATAAATACACATCCCTAAGGCGGTCCATTCACTTGGTTTTCTATATTGATGATATTGTCATTACTAAGGATGATTAGGATGCAATTTCTTAGTTGAAGACACATTTGTTTAGTCATTTTCAGACTAAGGATTTGGGGCTTCTAAATTTCTTCCTAAGTATTGTCATTTCTCAAAAGAAATATGCCATAAACATTTTGGAGGTGATTGGTATGTTGGATTGCCAGCTAATAGATTCTCTTATGGATTCCAATACAAAATTTCTTCCAGGACAGAGGGAGCCTCTAACTAATCCTTGAAGATGCTAAAGATTGTTTGCTAAACTGAATTATCTTTCTATTATTTAACCAGATACCTCTTTTGCTATAATGTTGTTAGCTAGTTCCTTAAGTCTCCATGTAACAATCATTAGGACGTAATGATCCGAATTCTTGGATATGGTAAGGGACCAGCCAGTCAAGGATTATTGTATGAGAACAAAGGATATACTCAGGTGATTGGATGTTTTGATGCTAACCGGGCAGGATCTCCTTTTGAGAGACAATCCACTTTAGGGTACTGTATCTTTATTGATATCCTAGAAGAGTAAAAAGTAAGAGGCCGTAGCCAAATTAAGTGTTGAGGTTGAATATTGTGCTATGGCTCTGCCGACATATAAACTTATGTGGATTAAACAGTTGATTCAAGAATTGAAGTTTACAAAGGTGATTTAGATGTAGTCATTATGTGGTGATCAAGCTGCACTTCATACTACGTTTAATCCAGTCTTCCATGAGAGGACTAAGCACATTAAGATTGATTGTCATTTCATTAGAGAAAAAGTATCATCTGGGTGTATTATTACTAGTCATGATAGCTTTAATGACCAACTTGTTGATGTTCTTACTAAATCCCTTAGAAGCCCTCACATTGAATTCATTTGTCGCAAACTTGGTGCATATAATTTATATGCTTAAGTTTGCGAGATAGAGTATTGGACAATATTGTAAATATTTGTTGTATAGCTATAGGTTCTAGAACTATTAGGTAATCCAACATCGGTTATGGAAGGGGTCAGAACTCATTATTACTTGTATATATTCATGTAATCAATTTTATGCAAGAAATATTTTTTTCCCTCCATGTGTTCCCTCTAATTTCACACTTACTGTAATCTATGGTTAGGACAACTTCGGACAATATGAAGATTCAGTCAAGTTTTGGATTGTAATTAGGTATAATTTTAGTTTGTTTAGTCCTTAGTAGCTTTTCAATGCATGTTGAGGGATGCTAAACACTAGTGTTTTCTGCACAGAGCCCTCACAAGATTCTGTTTGACCATTAGACCATTTCCTGAGCCCCAATCCATCGGTGAAACAACACCACAGAAGGGCATTGTGCACAAAAATAGTGTATAGAACATATTCCTTCTAATAATGTCACAGTCTGTTTGAAATTATTATAACAGTTGTATTAGGATTGATAATATAACTATAGGATTTATTGATTCATTCTTATTCTCGGCTAGGGGCGCTAGTTGTACACACAATTGCTTCATACTAAACTCATATAGGGAGGACGGGCGGGTCTTGCATCTTTGTGGGGCTGGCATCTTTCCTCAGTTGAGCCCTACTGTGAAAGAGCACATGCAACTATTTTCTTCTTATATGGGGAGGTGGACCTAAATTTTTGCTTCCCCACAACATGCTCTGAAGTTACACAAGCTCCATTTGTTTTGATAGATAACATCTTCCATAGAAATATAAGTATTATATTTTCTAAGCACAAATTATAGAAGCACATGTACTCCATCATCTATAGATAAAGAAATGAGATTTTCCTATGAAAAATATCTTACGAAAAACAAATGGAGCTTTAGTCCTTTAGATCATCACAATAATTCAATAAGTTCTTTGAGCTACAAAAGTCCAGTAAAAACAGCAGCTGAACTTTATTAGGGCCAAGATTTAGAGTTTTATAGAGCTTACAAATCATTTTTGGATGCTCTGCATGAGGAAATTAGGGGGCTTGTGGCACTTGGATGACAAATTGGTAAGAAATCGTGAATGTATCCTGGGCTATATTTTTTTATTTAAATAAGGTTTATATGTTGTTATTGTGCTGGTCTTCTAAACTGGGAATGAGCTCTTGATCCTAGTTCTCTGACTGACTTGTACTACTATTGTATACTGTTTTCTGTTTGATAATTGAATATTGAGATATTTTACATCTGAAGCCCCTTTTCCGTGCCAAAGAGAGACTCTATGTTGTTTGCCAAAGTGAGAAAGTGAAAATCAGAAGGTCATATCTGTATCTGCTGATTTTACCATGTCTGAAGGGACAATTTGCTGTATTGAAGGAAAGGTCATATTTGATTAGATAAAGCTTGAAGCAAGACGAGAGGTTGGCTTGAAGGTGATGATGAGGTGATTGTCCGGGCTGTTGAACCAAAAAAATTGGAAGAACGAGAAATTTACATTGTACATACTCTCCTCACGCACTACACCATTGGATTCAGATATTCTCTTTCTTTCTTTTCATTTTTTCTCCCTCTTTTGGTCATGAACCTGTTATGTTGGAGAGAAACACAGTTTTATCTGTCTCATTACACATAAGGGTAAGTGATTTTGGGTTCCACTGCGTTTAGTAATTTTGGATAATATCTATCTCCAACAAAATGAGAGAATACAATTAATAATTAATTGGTTCAATAGTAGCATGTTGAGTTTTAAGGTATTCAAAGTCCGATAAAAAGTCTTAAATTTGATCCTCAGGGTTGCATATATCGGAAGGAGTTAATCGTTTACTGTTCCCATCCTGAACAGAATTAAATTCATATATGACAAAAAAAATGTGGCGACATGGAAAAAAAAATGAAAAAAAATAAAAAATGAAAGAATGCAAACCTCATACTTTTAGTTGTGCAAGTGGCGTGACTTGAACGTTTCACATGTTCATATCTACAAGCCAAAATGACCTATGCCAGTACACGTGAACCTCACTCGAACAAAAATACCCCATACTGAGCTTTGAACTATCTTTACAAGTTATTGAATTTAATCTCTTAATGGCTTCTTATAATAATTTCATATAATTTTAAATTCTTAGATAAATAAATAAATCAATAATTTACACAATGAATTTAACTATTATCTTCGAATGACCTCTATGAGTAATCTTATCCTTTAATAAAGGATTTCAGATACTCTATTGTTGAGTTAGACGTCCGTTTTTAGGACGCTTTGTTCAGTAACAAATGTTTCATGTAATTTAGGATTAAAATACTATGAAAAGTTGTATATAGGAACAAAAGAAATTGCAACTCAACGTGTGGGACAAATGTAGATGCTCTCACCGTCTATATATTAAAACAAAAAAAAAATCATTGTTTAATTTTTAGAAAATTAGATATATCTTCAAGTGATACTGAGGATTATGTTTGAGGATCACACCTTGAAACGTTATTGCTCGGCTTAAAATGTAATTATGACGGAGGATTTTGATTTTGATTTGGGAAAAGGTTGTTGTACACTCAAATGTTTACTATGAGATTCATATTGTGAGGGCCCATGTCACTCTGCAAAACTACGTTTTACAAGTAGATTGTCCAGACTCAGACTTGATCCTCTGGGAGAAGAAATTTTATTTTATTTTTAATCCAAAGACCCCTTCGAGCAGGAGAAATTTAAATTTTATTTTGCTTTAGTGTGACGAAGAAAAGAGATAAAAACATAAAAAAAAATTTGGAGTAAATCACTGAATTGATCTTTGAAAAATAAAGGTTACGTTAGTTATTTTACATTAATTAATTATAATCTCAGGATAAACATGATATAATATCTATCTTTTAAGGACTTGATGTAAAAATTAGAAGTTTATGCATTTATATGATTTAAAATAAACTTAGAAAATCTATTGTAACCTCTATCTTTTATGGACTAATTTGGTGGTTTAATTTTTTTTTTCACTCAGGGTATTCTTACATTTTTTTACTAGATATGATATTAATTTCTGTTCGGCGAGAAAATAGTAGAAGATATACTCATTTCAACCAAGATATCTCTAAATGTCAAATTTAACACCTTTTACTAAATTTGTAACATTTTAAGATTTAATTGGATCTCACCCATTATTGATAGATAAAAACATAGTTGTGCACTGTGAATCTCACAAAGCTTGTGTCTCATGTCAATTTTTTGAAGTAAATGTTTCAAAGAAACAACAATTTAAGAATAATATAAGTCGATCACTTTATTTTGGGATTATAACATGTCACTAATTTCTTTACAAGAATATTTGCAAATAACCAATTCTTTTGAAATCAGTGAATAACAGAATTCCAACACAAAACATGAGTATTTTATTCATCAATCAATCATTTCATAAAATTAAAATTCCTCCCCTTACAAGTAATCATCATGCCACTAGTAAAAGTGTGTGTATACACACACACACATATTAGCTCAATTTGCGTGTGATACATAAGATTTTCCTTTTAAGTGAAAATTAATATATATGTATGTATATGTTTTAGGATAAATATTAGATATGATTCATTATTAAATTATGAAGATTTTTTATTTATTTAAAAGAGGATAGAAAATTAAATAATTACAATATATTAAATTTAGAAAAAAAAAGTAAACTAGTCTTATAAAATATGAAAATGGCAAATATTTCATTAAAAATGCTATTTTACATGAATTTTTTTATAGGTTTTGGGAGGAAAATTTGCAGATAGAAGAGTTTGAAAGGAAAATACCCACAAACACAGAGGCACCCACACACACATAAATGTGGAGGTTATCAACCTTCATTCTTTCATTTGAACAAAAAATATGATAATTTAATAATAATAATAATAAAATAAATAGTATTATAATTAATTTATCATCATCACAAACTAATTCAATTAATGAGTGCATTTGTTATGGAAATGAGAAGAAATGAGTGAAATTAATTAAAATATTTTAAATTAATATTTCTAGTGAAATTATTTAAATATCTTTTATTATTTTATTATTATTAAACTAGTAGTCTAGTTTTTTCATCCAAATAAAAAAAATGAAAGTTGTTAACCTTTATGCATAGATATAGAGGTTAATAATCCTATATACGTGTGTATGGATTTGAATACATAGGCACATATTGTTTTATAAGAACTATGTGTATTATTTGCACACCTAAAGGCTAGTTTGAGGGGATCTATTTCTTGGGTAGTCAATGATACACATAATATTTTATATTTATTTTTTCCTATATTTAGGTCTCTTAGAGTGTGATTGTGCTCATTTTAGTGAATTTAGGCTTATTTTGAAATAAATCATGAGTTATGGGTTAGATAAAAAAAATGTCCAATTGTAAGAATTTGATACTGTTTCAGATTTTTAACTATAACTTGAATCCTAACGTTTATTTAGGTTGGTTTTTATACAGATGAAAAGTTAAGAGAATTATTTATAACTTTTATGTTTTCTAGAAAAGCTAGTTCGCACATTTGGTAAGTTAAATTTAGCCTTTAAACTAATCCAGTGGTGTTGTACCTGTATAGTGAACTTGATCATTTCTCATTACTTGGCCCATAACTCGAGTTCTAAAAACCCAAACTACAAAATTTAGTGCCCCAAGTTGGCTAAGATCCAAAGCAACAAGTTTCTAAACTTTTGGAGTTAAAATAACATTATTTTGAAGGTGAAAAATCAGCTTCAACTAAAATGATGTGAATCAAATAACTTTGAACCTATTTGGATGTTTGGGTCATAATTTGATATATAAACCTCCAAATTATAAAAAATGTAGTCTATTAGTTAGCCACTAGTTAGTTCTAAGTTTTTGTAATCTAGTTAGGCAAAACTAAAAGGCTACAAAGGGAAAAAAATATAGCCCACCAAAGATAATTTAGCAATTAGCAAAATAGAGTTTTTTTTTTCTTTTAGTGTTTTGAGCTTTCAAGCTATGAGTGACTAAAATCTCTTTTTCTAATTCAAGGGATTTGATATAATCTTTTTAATTGATTTTGAAATCTTATTCTTCATCTTTTATGTTTAATTAATTTTCTTTATTTATCTATATCTTTTTTTAATGATTATATAGAAAATTTTCGATAAAGGATTCGTTAGTTGATTATCTATGTGATTATTCTTAAAGTGGTTGATTAGATTATTTTTGCAATTTTAAATTGATTCAAGTAGTTGCTATTTGGTAGATGTATTGGAGGGTAAGCTTTATGATTTGCACTGTTGCAGGTTATTTAATTTATCTTGGTTGAATCTATCTTATCTTTACTCTATTTTGATTTTGATCAAGTTCGATTAGTCTTAATAAGGATTAGATTTAATTAATTAATTTTGATTTATAAATTTTAATCATATTAAAAAGGGAATTTTGGAATAATTATAGGTTTCCAGGTTATCTTCATTAATTGAATTGTTAAGTAAGCATTGCCTATATTTTGTGATCGATGACAAATCAGTAGATTGTTGTACAATCCTTTAAACTATAATTCATCTTATTGTGAGTAAACTCTACTTTTATTTTTTATTTTCTATTTCTAAGATTGTTATTTCTTGCTCTTTAATTCTATTTTTCTATATTCAAAATTCTTCTTGTTTCATAACTAAATTGAAAGTAAATTTTACTTTTATTTTCTATTTATAAAATTGTTATTTCTTGCTCTTTAATTCTATTTTTCTATATTAAAAAATTTATCTTGTTTCATAACCAAATTAAAAGTAAATTAAAACCTAATTTTTGTAGGATTGACCCAATTCACCCTTACTATAGTTTTATGATTTTAGTTTAATTTTAGTGTGTGACGACATACATCAATCTAATAGTATACATAACTATTATAAACAACTTATGCCTATGTCTTTAAATTTAAACAATTTTGACAAAACCTTGATGATCTAGGCTTAGGTGTGATACCTACAAAACAAAAACATGGCATTCTGATATATAAGTTAGTATAAGTAGAAAAAAAGTAAAAATATTAAAGAGTAAAAATAAACTTGGTAGAGTAATAATGGGCATTATATATAAAGTATATGTATGATATTAAAGGGCATAGTTGCAATTATCATTGTCACTTGCATTTTTTTATCACGACATTTTTGAAAAGGAAGTTTCAATACTTGTAGAATTGAGAAATAAAGAACTAAAGGTGGCAATCTAAAGAGGCATCCATTAATTAGATTAGTATGTGTCATGAGAGAGAAATATAAAGAATAAAATATCGAGTAAGGATCAATATTTAAGAAATTGACTTAGATCTTCGGTAATTTCCACCCGACTTCGATATAATACTGAGGGCATGTAACTTACTTGGGCTTTATAGTATAAGCTCATGGCTCACTTATTTAATTCTTAAATTACTTCTTTTTATCTAACTTTCTTAATTTTTGCTAAATTGATTGGTTATTGCCAAGAGATCATATTGTATAGGTTCTTCCCTCTTCCAGATAGGCTTATTATGGTGATCAATTCTTTGAGTTAATCATCCTGTAAAATGAGAATAGTGAATTAGTGTTTCTTGAATTAATTTTTAATAGTGAATTGTGTCACATAGATAGGTAGAAGATAATCTATGAAGAAGTATAATTATTATTATTAAGGTAAGGTTGTAATTGTTATTGTTAAATTTTGTTTGTTAGAAAACTAAACTAATCAATTAAATCTTGACTTTTACACTTTACAACAAATCTTTGTCCGCCATCTCATATTTTATTTTTATCATACGATTCTCCAGCATTACCATCATGTCGAGTGGAATTTATCAAGTTAAATTGAACCATGCATATGATTTCCAAGGATCCTCTTAGGTATTTGATGTAATTTAAAAAGTAATATAAGAATTACATATTTCAATAAGTAAATTAAGGTAACAAATAGTTACAAATTTAAAAATTATTTTTAAATTTATTATTTATGATGTTTTGAATCTTTAATTTTATTATTAAGAGTTATGATAATGTAATCTTATACTTTAAGCTCTAAGTTAGTGTTAATAGTTAATAAATTAGTTGATAATTGATAAATTATATAGTAATAACTTAAAACTTGTGATAATAAGCAAGATAATTTTATTACAAGTGTTTAGTAAAATTAATTGTCAATTAATCAAAAAATATAAAAATGATATAAAAAAGACATATTAATGTAAATAAATATATGAATTAAATTAATTTGTATTTGTTTTGAAATCAAATTATATTAGTGCAATTAATATATAAATATAATCACCTAAAACATATTTATTCATTTACTCACTTATTATTTATTTATTTATGATTTAAAATAAAGAATATAATTATCTAAAATTTGATTAATTCTATTTTATGACATCATATATATATTTATTTATATTGAATTGATAAGTAAAAACTAAATAGTTATTTATATCATTAAGTTATAGGATGTTATTTAATAAAAAAAGGGATAAGTTAAAAAAATCAATGAAAAACCATTATTATAAGTTTTAAAATACCTTATGATAAGAAAAATATTTACTATTTTATTTTCTCCCATTTTATATTTTTTAGTAGGTTACACATACTTAATTTTATAGCATTGACCTTATTTTGTAATTTATGATTAATTTTAAAATATTCTGAATTTATCCAATTAATAGTAAATTTTGATACTATTTCTATTTTTCAGCTATATCTTGAGCTTTGAATGTCGGATTTATGCAATCTTTAGATCATTAGAAAGGTTAAAGAAAAATCTACAAATTTTATATTTGGACCTAAGCCTAGTTCAAATGTTTTAGAGGTTATATGTGGTTAAGAAAGTGAAGTCGTGTATCCATCCAGGCTGAGTCTGCATCTATATTTAGGTCATATCTGAAACTATAGAGGTTCGATTAACTTAAAGCCAAAAGCCAAATTTTCATAACACATAGGCCTACAATTTGGTATTTATGAATTACCCAAATTATCTTATTTTGGTAGTCTTAAACTAGTTAGAATTCAGGCTTACAGGAATTCATTGATGTAACTGTTACAGTTAATTGTCTTGTTAAAAATAGGTCTAGGCTTCTAAAAATTAACAAGGCCTTACTATTGTAATCCTAAGAGACATGTAATCCAAGTCTAGTAGGGTTTCATATTAATTAGATTAAATAAATAGGAAAACTCATTAGATTATAGAGATTTTTAGATAGACTCAGCAGTCGAGCTTTTCTCTCCTTTTTCTTGTTTCTTTTTGGTCCTTTATCAATGGAAGCTTAAATTTAGAGTTGATTCAAGGAGTTTAAGGCTCTCCTCTTTAGGGCTATATAATGTTAACTTTCTTTAAATAATTTTCTCCTTTCCCTATTTATTTGTGCTAATTTTTTGAAATTACTTGTGTTGGATGTTAATTTAATATAATTGATATTCATTTGTGTGATTTCCATTTTTTTGTTATTTTGATATCAAATTATAGTTAATAAATCATGATTTTACACATAAAGGTAAAGGGTTAAGAGATTAATTTGAAAATTTCTAATTTAATCTCTCAATTCAACTAAATTCTATTATTAAATTAATTTCGATCTACCTTAAGGATTATAGTGAGATTTGGCTAATCTTAACTAATCAATTCCTAGATGATCATCTAGTGTAAGATTCATGAATTATTGCAAGGATTTTAGGTAATTTAAGGTTGAAAAATTAATTAAAAAAAGTTAAATTCTAATTGATAAATGATTAATCCAAATTAGAGTTTTCAATTCCTTGAATCTACTGCATTAATACATTAATTTTTCTTCTTGTTGTTTGTCTTGCATTTTTACTTTGTTCAATACATTCAATTCAATTTAAACTTATAAACCCCCTTTTTTGTGTTCTACATTCTATTACTACATAATTCTACATACATCATTCAATATCCATACATATAGTGCATTCATTCTATTTATATGTATTGCATCTTATTTTTATATTTTTTAATTCTATCATGCATTTTATTTTTGTATATTGTTCGTAATTCATAGTAAAAAATAATGTCAAGGGATCACTAAGGGTATGACTTGATTTATTTCATTATATTGTATTATTTTCTAGTAAACTTGTTTCTAACTAATTTTGGTAGACATCGGTTATAGGATACACCAACATCATCATAAATGTGGTAGCATTTTTGAAATTATTGGGTTAAATAAGATAACAATTTAGAACAAATTAACATTTATAGTTTAATTGATGGCATTTTTAAAATTCAAATAAAAACTTAAGATAAAGGTTAAGTTAGAAAACCATTATCCAAAAGATACTTAAAAGTCATGTAGGAAGAAGAAAATATTCCATGTCAAAATTCTTATTAAGCGATGTATAAATACATTTAAAAAGTTCTTTAGGCAATGAATCAACATTTAATTATAATAGAATAAGCCTAAAATATCAATTTTGATTTAATAATTAATCTATATAGTTTAATTTAATGATTATATGTTTCATGTTCACTTCTTCATTTGAAAATATTTCAATAATGCCTTAACTTTTATTATTTGACTTTACCATATGATTAAGTTAAAGAAGTATAACTCTCCCATCATTTCATTTAATTCCTTCAGAGACATTATAGAATTTAATTAATATCATCTAAATATATCAAATAAGATGATGAGGGAATTATGTTCCTCCTTTTCAAACATAAGCTAGCGTTGGTAATGGAGATAAATATATTGCTTAGATCTATGATTTACCAATTGATGGATGGCTGCAAGAAATAGCACTAAGTCTGGCAATGATAGTGGAAGATTAAAATCCTCTTTTTTTATAATATTATTGTAATTTACATTGATTGATATAACAATATATAAAATAAATAAAATTATAGAATAAATTTTCTTATATTAATGTCTTCTTTCTTATATTTTTGTATATTTATGTTCAATGTATTGATGTTTGTATCATTGTAGGAAAAATATGCAAAAAGAATATATAATTTATCCTAAAATTTATGATATTTACTAAAATTGATTAAACATTCTTTATTAATTTTGAAATTAACCTTCTTCTTTTTTCAAACTTACAAAAATTAGTATCTTTTAAAATACAGTATCATCTCATTTTGTTTATACAACTTTCAGGTTTTTCTCACACTTATTTTATCTTTAAGTTGTTTGTAGAATGGTTGCTTTAGTTTTTCAATAATTGAAATAATTTTCTAAAATTTGATATGGTATATAAGTTCATTAAAAATATATAAGAGAAAGGACGCTGTTTATTTATTAAAATCTACATTGTTTATGAAAATTAAATTTTTATACTACGACCATTTTGTATCATAACCAATGTCTAAATCTAATATAATGGTTAACAAACATGTAATAAATATTTACTAACCTATAATAAATATCTACTAATATAATAAATAATGTCTAAAATTCTTCAATTAGATGACACTATTTATTTATAATGTCAATTTTTTAATTAGAAACTAACTTAAAATGTTCTGTATTATCTATAAATTGTGTCTTAATATTATTTTTTCTTTCACTTTTTTTTTCATTTAGGGTTTCACTTTGTAGTTTCTCTTTTGTTTCATTTTATTTATGTTGCATAAGAGGATGATACAAAATTTATGTTGCTTGATTATTAACTATTAATATGTAAGTCGTTACTCTCAGATGCAATTATTTAGAAGTTTTGCATCATTCAGATAGGGCTACTAGTATTTGTTAGCCTTAAGATTATATATGATGAGTTTTGATGATGACAAATAGGTATTGCAATAACATTGTATGTCTTATGCTAAAGTGATACATTGTATAAGCTTTAATAAACATACTATGTTATAATTGATGCATATATATGATATTATGACTATACCTGTTCTTATATATGCATGATGACAAATGAATGTCATAATAGAATTGCTTGTCTTTGTACCAAAATGCTATAAAATCTTCAATAGACATGCTATACTATGGCTGAAATAGCAATGCTTAATTATATGCTAAAAGATCTATATTGTAGACAATCATTACTAAGCATATGGTTAATCAAGATATATGAAAGGATGATTATGCATGTTCTTGTACTAATTTATTTTATATGAATCATGCATATCAAAATCTTGGTAAATTAGATTGGACTAACTATATGGTTTGCAAAGCTTATGAACTTGTATATAGAAAAGTCCAAGATAAAGAAGAGTGAGCATTGGAGTAAGGAAATGAAAGATCATATTGTGCTCAACTCTAGAACAAGGAAGAAAAATGAGAAAGGAGATGTGATCCAAGTATTAAAGATTGAGAATACTAAAGTATTTGAAGGCTTAGAAGCATCAAGAAAAAGGCCAAGGAACTTCATTGGTATAGTTTTTCATCTTAAAGCTTAGTCTTTCTTGTAAAATAGAGTATTTCATGATATAGAGTTCAAACATGTTTTTCATATTCTTAACTTGACCAAAATGTTTTAAAAGATAACCCACAATCATGTTTTTACAAGATAGCCTATTGGGACATTTTAAAAACAAATGAAAAATGAGTTTTTGATGTTTTCAATTTTGACCTTTGGTCATTCTCTCAATCATATCTTATAAAATACTCATGTTTTTACTATCAAACTTTTTCCATATGAAAATAGACTCAAAGATCTTTCCATGGACATATCATTTACTTAAAATGATTAATATATAAAATATTTATTATCTCTTCAAGTTGAGTCTAAAAATCAGCTTTTTGCATGATAGCCATTTCTGATGTGTACTCATTGTTTTTATCATATCTTGAAAAATAAGAATGATATGAGTATGAAACTATTTTTATGTGAAAATTGACTCAAAGGGATTTCTATGGACTTGTAATTTGCTTAAAATTACTAATATATGAAAAATTTATGAATTTTACAAATTGAGTCTTAAAATCAGATTTTCACTGATTCACTGTTTCTGACCTTTACTCATTATTTTAAATATATTTTAAAAATTACATTAGATATAACTATAAAACTAATCTCATTTTAAAGTAGACTCAATTAGCTTTCCAATGATAGGTCATTTTCTTAAAATAAACTTAAAATGAAGAAGTTATGACCTTTTAAAGTTGAGTCTACGTTTCTATCTGAGTGAATTGATTGGCCAATCGATTTCAGACATCCAGAGAGCACTTTGAACGTCCTGAATCGATTCACCAATCGATTCCAACCATTCTAGTGCACGAATAATAGCTAGTAACGGCTAGTTTTTATTCATAACAATCCCAAATAGCTATAATACTCCATGGGCTTCGTATATAAGCTAAGAAATACAAAATACAATGTAGAAAGAGCTTGAACATCAATTGTAAATATTATTTTACATCCTTCTTCATCCAAATCATGATTTGAGCTTTAATTTCTAAAATTCTTCTATTCTAAGTGCTTCATTTGTTTTATCCACTCTTTAAGAGAGTTTAGCTGAATTGATATTCATCTTGTACCATATTAGAATTGTAAGGGTGAGGTACCCCTTAGAGAATCATTAAGAGGGTGAGGTATCTTTTGTAAGAGAGATTTAGCTCCAGGAAGAGCAAGGATTGTAAGGCTTTTTCAAGTGCCAATTGAAACTTGAAGAGATAGTGGATTAACACAAGCTTGGAAAGCTTAGAGAGTGGATGTACACCTTGGTGAGGATATTTAAGGGAGGAACTACTATAAATCCTTGTGTTTGATCTCTCTTCCCTATCCTTTTATTTTTTTGTAACATTGCTCTATTTTTCTGCTGTGTATACTCTATTTTTCTATTGCTATTTGCTAGACATATTTGTGCTATAATGCTTATGTTATTACTTGGATATTTGAATTATTGAAAAAGAAATTCATCTCCATTCTACTGTTGCTATTTGTTGAGATATTGTGCTAAATGATTTATTCTTATTATTAATAATTGTTGAATATATTATGCTTTAATATTGATCTTAATCCTTAAATGATTGAAAATGAAATACATCTATGCATGTGTCTTTTGATTATTCATATATGCATAGTTGAATGAGTGGTTTTGCACAAGAGTATTGAATTGCTATATATTGTGTGCTAACCTCTTCATTAAATTATTTTCTTAATGGTTTGTATATATATAGTTAAATAAGTTAGTTTACACTAATTCCTTAATTTATCATATCTTGAGTGCAACAAGCATTTTTATAAAACTTTCTTAGAATTATTTAAATCAAAATTATTTTCATAACTTCCTAAAATCAAAAGGCTTTCAAAAGAATTGCAAAAATAAGAAGAATTTTAAAAACACCCAATTCACCCCCTCTTAGGTGTGGGTTGTCAAGGCCAATAGTATTAAGAAAGAGTAGGTATACCGATATTCATTGATAAAAAAATTTTATTTTTAATTTTTGCATCATTCATATAAGGGCATACTTTATTGAAATTTGCTATAAACATGAAAGTAAGGAGAAAAAATTACTTCATGGATACTATATAAACATTCATCATCACTTTTCTTCAAAGTTATAAGATAACATAATTAATTATAATGTTATTGTATGATATCTACTAGTTAATGTTGATAATATTGTTAGAACAATAATTTGTTATTGTATTTGTTTTTAAACAAATGTAAGGATGCAAAAGTTGTAGAAAAAAATAAACTAATCAAGTTGGTTATTTACTATAAAACCAATGTGGTTATAATTGTGTGATACAATGTCATTTATTTGACCAAACTGACATATAAAAGTATAGCACTCATCACTTAACTCTAATAAATAGTGGCAATAGGAATTTACCAAGGGCCATCTAACTCTAATAAATGGTGATAGTAAGTATTTATCAAAGTTAGCATCTTGTGAGGTATCAATATACAATGTTGATATTTTTAGTAATGAACATATAAAAGATGGCATACAATGTCAAATTTTTAGTAAAAACAAATTTCTAAATTTTAGGAATCCATTTCAATCATTATGATGGTTTATTTGCATGTTGTGATAGTCCATCAATAATTTACATATCATAATGGTTCAACACTAATTTGCTCTTAGCTGATAAATAAAGCTTTCCTTACCTATTTGAAACAATTATTAAAATAACTTTCGTTGTGGTACTTAATTATTTTATTTGCTATGAATGTCTAATTGTTCCAATGTTTTAGTGTGAGAATCAATACATTGATTACTTGAAATGCTACGAACGTCTAATTTTTCTTATGTTTTAGTGACTTTAATGCATATGTAGCAATTAACACCATTCTCATGCCAAAAAATAAGAATACTCATATGCTTAAAATAAATAATTAGTCAAGCCTTAAGGTTAATAGATAAAAAATTGATATATCAAACTTTGATGGGTTGCAAAATAATAAATTATTGAGAGAAAAAATGCATTTCTAATATTGCATTGGTAAGCTTGAATACAATATAAGATTCTTAATTATTTTTTTAATATAATTTATCTTTAATTTATAATCATCTACATCATCAAACTCAAAAACTCTTAAGCAACATCCCATTTTGAAAAAAAAACACAAAGATGATAATTTATTGCCATAATTAATCATCAATTTGTTACCTAGAACATGACTTAAAAGTCGTTAAGTAATATAAAAGAATTACAAAAAGATGTATTTCACTTTTTCTTTTCATTTAAAGTCTATAGTTTATTCTAAATTATAATTTATTATAACTTATTGAATTGTTCAATTTATTATTGTTTGTATCTAAATAATTGCATAAAAATATTTTTTTGAAGTTTTTATATCTATTATTGTCATGTCTATTGTTATTTGTTAGATTATTCATGTAAAGTCTTTTATGTTTGTTGTTATTTGTATCTATATAATTGTATACAAAAATATAATTATTTAATGCAAAATTTTTTTAATGCTACTGATTTGTAAAATTATATAATTTTTATTTGAAACATATTTTTAAATAGAATATTTTAGTTTATGATGTCAATTGTTATTAAAAATTGACGTTTAAACTTTGTATTTGAATGACATTATTTTACTATTCACGTTAATTTTTTTCTTAGGAATTGACACTTAACATTAAAATAGTTCAAATTACAAGATGCGAAATAAGAATGAAAAGAGTGAAGTCATAATACTATTTACAAATTTTATTGTGAAACTCTTTTAATCTTAAAGTAATTATCTCTCTATCAAGGTCTGCTTACATTTTAACCTTATAATGATTCTTTTCAATTTTTTTAGTTTATGTTCACCAATTATTTTACAGTATTAAAGGTTTGTTAGCCTATTGATAAATCTATAGGATTGTGTGTTTATTAGAAAAGCATAGAATATAAATATGAGAGCTTTTTTAGTTCTGATGTTTTGTTCTTACAACTTAGTTTTTTTTTTTAAGTCATACTTTATGCACAATTGCTTGATTCTTAGTTTATATAGTATATTGAAATATTTGGATAATATAAGTCTAACTTGAGAGATGCACATGAACAATGCATTAAACATATTCAGATAGAATGATATTCATAATAAATTAGAAAGTAATTTTTTTTACGATGATAAATCATTTCTTTGTAGTTTTTGAAATACTTAAATTTTCATTTGCTTATTTTCTTTAGTTACAATTTGAAAATACTTTGGATTATGTCATTTAGTAATACAAATAATTAGGTATTCCTTAATCCTATATCCAAATTATATGGAATTAATATAAAGGGAAAATAAGGTTATTCTATTGGTTATGAATTGTATATGCTGAATTTAGAATCATTTACTATAATTAAAATGAATGTACATTGCTTTCTATTCAATATAGGGTTTATATATATCATAAAGTTCTAATATTATGATTTTAGGAGGTTCTAGATGCATTTTAAGTTAGAAATAGTGCAGTAGGAAATGTCATTAAACAATGTACAAAATGGAGAAAGTGTAAGGAATAACTTTTTTTTTAGGAAGGAATGTAATACAACATTAGTTATGTGAATCACTGAAGTGATAAATTAAACATTTCATATCAGTTAATAAAATAACATGAAATTAAATTACAACTTTTAATGATAATTATAAAGATGAAATCAACATTATTAAATATGACTAGTTATCGAGTGATGTGACTTATGAGAAATGATAATGGTTTACGTGTTAGGAAACTAATATAATATTTCACTTATACAATTATTTTTTTAACTAATGTTATGAAATATTTACTATGATGCTTGATAAAATAATTGTTTAAAACCAATATCTAATCCCTTAAATAACTAATGTAAATCTGTGATTCTGTAATAGTGCCTCTATTTTATCAAGTGTTTCCTTCTTATAGAGGTAAGCATTAACAATAGAGCTTTATTCTTTCCTTTCAATTATGTGTTAGTTTATCTTTTTTCCCTCTAGCTTTGCTTTTCAAAGTTAATTGTTACAATTACTCGATGGACAAATGTAAGGCTATATAATATCTTATCAATGAAAGCATAATTGAATCAACGATGAAAGGACAAATTCTTGTGTTTTATCTAAGGTTGCTAGAAATTTGATAGGTGAGGGTTTGGTGAGTAGACTTCCTTTATAGTTCTATATAGCTAGAATACTATTATCTAATAAATTTCCATTCAAAATTGGCATGTTAATTGAATTAATTTGAAGTTCACTTGTGTTTTGGTTATGGCTTGATTGTGTTGGGTTTTAGCTATTGACTTTGTTGTGACCAAGGTTTTAAATTTGGATGAGCTAATAATGGATTACACTAAGGATTGGTTTGAATCCTTTGCTAAATCATAGAAATTGGTTGTTTTTCCATGATGTTAGTTTGATTGCTTGGTTATACTTGTTATGATCAATTTATTTAAGTAAAAAGACAAAGGTTATTAGGTGAATGTTGACAATGATTTTACAAAAGTTTAATATCCTTTTTGGTAAACTTACTTTTAAAATGGTTAATGGAACAATGATTTTAGGATTCAAGAAAGGATTTCTAGCTTAAATCATTAATTCTAAGACTAATAAAGAGGAGTAATTGCAAGAAGAAAACAAGTTGAAATGCCTTGTAAGTTTTGAAGTCGAGAATCCTATGTACATTGACTTGGAAAAGGTAAATTTAATTTTGATTTCAAAGTTAAAGAAACTTGAAAGCAATTATCTTAATGAAATTACATTAAACCTATGTAATACTGATGAGGTAAAATGTGATGATTCTCTATTTCTTACAATTTTGTTAACTATTTTACACAAAAGATATTAAAAAAAGTTAATTACCAACACTGAATTCAAAAGAGGAAGTTGTAAATAGGAAAATTATTGACTTAGAAGTTCAAATTCAAGAATTGAAATAAGCTTAAGGATGATATCAAAAGTTTTCAAACTCCAATAACATAGTTATCTATATTCTTTTGGTAGAAATTTGAAGAATTTGGCTGCAACTAGGTGATTTAGGGTTTTTGTGCCGTTAGTGTTGGTCATACTTTTCTAGTTTTATTTAAGAAATAAAAAATAAAGAGATTTTATACAACTTAATTATCATCTGTTAGAGAATTTTAAAACATAATGTGCTTATAGGAAAACTTGTTTTAATAAAATTTTAGTTGCTTTTTTTTTATGATGTTCAATTTATATGCGGAGTGTTACCTATAATCTTGCTCCTAAGATAACTTATGTTTCTTTTAGTTAATTTATAATACTTTGCAATGCTACTTTCACATCCAATTAGATTTTCTAATCCTTTTTAAATTGATACCTTCTAGTATGTCATCGATTGCCACAACTAACTTGAAGTTAATGTACTCTAATATTGTAATCCTCATAGTCCCTCTTATCACATGTATCCTTTGAAAACTTTTTTAAGCATGTCCTTTAGTGGCTCCCCTACTTTAACATCTTGAAATGGTTTGAGTATAAAGCATCCTTTACTCTAATTTGAGCTCCACTTTATTCGTGCACAAGGAAATTTAAACCTTATAGTCAATGTTACAAATCTTTCAACTATGTGACTATTTAGTGCTAGTTTGCTACCTTTTCTTCTATGCTATTATCACCACTTCACAAAGTGACTATCAGCCTAGCCCACTACATTAAAAAATGCTCATTGCCCTACATAATTATGCACATAGTTTCAATTCTTTCGAATCTCTACTTCACCTATGGTTATGTTCCTTTGAGCGATCATACCCCTTGACATGATTTTGGACTCCTTTTTTTAGAGTAACCCACTTGACACTACTTCGATTTGCCATCCATTAGGATTTGTCCTTTAATTATAGCCATGCATTTTTATATGATTAAGGTTTTACCTTCTAGCTCCACCACTTTTACCTTTTAGCTCCTCCACACCCTTAAAAAATGGCCAAACCTTAAGGTAAACATAGAAATATGAGAAATTAATAATTTGAATTACTAGAGTAATATGGTCAAGCCCTAAAATAAGAAATTTTTAAGGAAGTAATTAACAATAGTAAGCTTATAAGTTATTCCTTTAAATTGGTGATTAGGAGGAAAAGGACAAATAAGTAAGGTTATTAGGTTATTTTAAAGGGGGTAAAAGCAATAAGGTAAGTGTACATTGATCCTAAGATATTATTTAATTTTATTTAACTTTTCATATTTTTTATTATATGTCTAGCTTTTATACTTATACTATTATGCAATGCATAAGAATCATGAAACCCTATTAGTATGTTCAAACATAGAAGTCTAGAATGGTGAATAATTGATATTATTTAAGTTATTGTAATGTTTAACGATATTCTATTTGCATTGGGTGTTTTCTTGTAAATTCCTGCTAAATTACTTTTGGGACTATGTAATGAAGGCATAGGATTGCTATTGTTATTGAGCTAAGATATGTTATTGTATTGTTTATATGAATTGTACTGTATGCTGAATAATGGTTTGTGGCCACTGTATAAAAGCTATAAGCTGCTATTTAATATTATTATCATCTTTATATTTAAATTATGTTAATAATACTTTTTATGAATTGTGATATGATGTGAAAATTGCCATTAGACATGTTAATATGTTGAATGGGTCATTTTTTTATTATGTAATTAGTATTAGATCCAAAAAATCATTTGTGAGGGGATAAAATAAACCCTAAAGAGATAAAAATCGATTTATGAAGGAATAAAGTTGACCAAAAATCATAAGGATATTTAAAATTCTTTCTTATATTTATTTTCAAATTCTAATCATCTTTTGCATGATTATGTTTGTAATGATATATTGATGATATGTTATGGCATTAATTGGATTTATAAACCGATGTGAAGGTGTTATTATAGGTTGTTCTATAAGTATATGATTACCAAAAATACCATTACCTTTCAAATCCTTTATTGTCATCTTTACTTGTTGCATACAAGACTTGACTGCTGGATTATAGGAAACTTTTTGGGGTATCGTTGTGCTTATGATTGTGGAAACATTGATGTGATGTATGAGTAGAAGAAATAGGTTAGTTAAGTCAATTATGTGTCAGAAAGTTCAGGAGTAGGATTTAATGTTAATATTCTTTCATTCAATTAATGCAATTCTTTAGACTGCATTTAGTTTGTTTTTAAACATGTTTAATGCTAAATATACATTCACTAAGTTTACATAACTTTTTCCATCTTTATTTTCAATGTTTTCAGGTATTAACTTGAAAATATCAAGTCATGCTACTTAAATGGCAATCTTAAGTACTTACCAGAGGAATTTGATAGTTTAGGAGAATTTGTTATATATAAGTCTAGGTAATTGTGATTAAACTATTTAATTTTATTAATGTTATTTAGCACTTGTCAGTTGAGTCACAAATTTCTATCCTAGGGAAGTGACCCTACTAAAATATCTACAAATAGAGAAAATTTTGTTTGATTATTTTCTTAAAGTTTAATTTCACACTCTGGGTCCCATAAAAACACAAGTATAACTGTTGAGTTAGAGTTTGCTTGTCCAAATATTCAAGTTAGTGGAACTAGTTACGAGTTCAAAGTCAATCACGATCAAAATAGGTTGTGATATTAGGCTACCATATTTCAATCTAAGGTAGAAGTGTCACCTTTTATAATTCCTCTCAATTTGGATACTCAAGCTCTTAGAGAATTTGCTTCACAAGAAGGTAGTCAATTAATATTGAATAAGTGTTGATTGCACTAATAGATGGAGTTAATTTTTAGTTATTTTTTATTGCAAATATGGAAGATAATGCCTTTTAGAAGTCACAAGCGATTCATCAAATACATTTTCAAAGAGTTCTAAAAGTTCAATGCAAAACATTCAAGCATGCTTTTAAGCAATGAGTGTGCTACAATAACTTTAACAGACAACATGTCTTTAGCTTTGCTTCCTTGATTGTCATTTATTATCATCACAAAAAAATTGTAGTTGATAAGAATACACAGGCTAAAACCAATCACCAAGAAAATTTGTAGGATTTTAGTTATTTCCCTTTGATTTTGTGTTTCTATTTGTACTTTCAAGTTATTTTCTTTATTAGTGCATGATTAGATATGTTCATGTGAAGGAAAGATATCTTATGAAGTTTATTAAATTAAAACTTATTTCTTTAAATAAGTTGTCGTGCCAAATACTATTAAAAAATTATTTTATAACTTATAAATTATAAAATCATTCATTTACCACACCAAATACTAAATGTAAATAAATTATATCAAGTTAAGCTTGGTTTAAATAGGCTAGATTTACTTTTTAAATCATAAGTCTAAGTTTAGCCCACTGCCATATATAAAGATCAAAATTTAAATTTAACTTAACTTATTAAAAAATTTAATCTAGCGAATTAATCTATTTAAAAATTTATTTATATAAATAAAATTTTAAATTTATCAATAAATTAAAGTCATATCAAAATTCAAAACTATCTAATAGTATAATTAAATCTATATACATAAATATATAAATATATATTAAAGTATTTATATTATATATATGTATAATATGTTTATATATATTATTTATAATTTATAAATTTATCAATAATTAAATAAATAAATTTGATAAATTTGCGAACTGAACTTAAAAAACCTAGATCTGACATTTATTTTAATAGACTTGCTTATTAATTTTAACCTAATTTATTAAAATAAATTAAATTAAATTAGATTATAAATAAATCATAAACTTCTAATTGATCGCTCAGCCTCTAATAGTGTTTTGCATACGTTGTCGGTGAATGTAAAGACCGTTATTTTAATCACAGACCGACTTTGGTCTTTGACTAAAGCGACGCAGTTCTCAAGGAGCAACCACAGGCAGGGAATTGGAGGTCACGCCACAATTAACTTTTGTGGGTGTAGTTTGCATTAATTAATTGTCAAAAGGTGATATGGTTTCGTAATTCGATGCAGACTCACTTGCCTGTTTCAGCGGCTCTTAATTCCATGCCTCTTCCGACCAGATGCCCTAATTGCTAATTGCAGTGCATCACCTTCTCCCCTAGTAAAAAATATTCCCTTCATTTTTTTTTATCATATTTTTAAAATAAAATTATTTTTTTTATTTATTACTTTAAAATTTTAATAAAATATTAAATATTTTTTTAAAATTTATTTTTTTATTAATAAATATTTTATTATTCTACACTATCAATCAAATTATATTTATTTTTTTATATTTTTTTACCTTCAACTATCTTGAATTGTATGCATAAAGAATAATCTTATAAAAATTATTAAAAATAAATAAATTTAACTATTTTTTTAATATGTTAATATGTATGAAACCGACAGATAAATAAAAACGGAGAGAGTAAATAAATAAATAGATAAAATAATCTCCGATTTTAAAATGGTTAAATTTTATTATTTTATATTTTAAAATTTTAAAAATTAATTTATTTAATTTTATAAAATTTAAAATTAATTCATATTTTCAATTTAATTAATAATTTTATTAAATTATATTAATTTTTTATAAATTTTTTAAATAAAAATTATATTGTGTTAATTTATTTCATATTTTTCACATATAATTTTTTAATATATTTTTTATTATTTAATTAATTATATATAATATAAATATTATTTTTAAAAAATAACAAGATAAATTAATATATTATACTATTGTAATTTTTGTTTAATAAAAATATAGAACATTATAAAATTTAGTAAAGTAATAAATTAAGTTCATAATGAATATTAATTCTAAATTTTGTATAATTTTAGAGAATAATTTCTAACTTTCTAACATTAAAGAATGAAAAATTTTAAAAAAAAAATTGAAAGAATTATTTTATATTTTTCTGAAAAATTTGTAATGGTAATACACAGATTTTATTGCTACTGTTTATTGTATTTTAATAACTTGAATCTTTTAACTACATGATTGAATAAATTTTAAAATTAAATGACATTTTTTCTAATTAATCAAAATATAACGAAAATTAAACAATATAAATGAAAGCTAACACCCTACTACTATTTTCTAGTCCCATGTATAATGTATAACGGTATGAAAACTCAAGTGACCAAATTAATCATGAACTTTCATTGGATGTTACATAACTCATGTAATACTAACTGCAAATTTCTACTTGTCTCTAAAAAAATTACTAATTTTTACAATTTATTTTTTCAAATTTGAAATTTTAATTTTTCTAATATAATATAGAATTAGAATCCATTCCTTTCCTTAAAAAATAGAAAATAATTTTAAAAGGGAGGCAAATATAAAAATATTTTTTATTGAAAAAGTGGGACTCAAAAAATGAAATTTTTGAATAAAAATAATATATTTATTTCTTTAAAAATAATATTAAAAGAGAAAAAACTTCATATTTATACATATATAATTATTTTAAAGAAATAAATTTTGATTATTAAATATTATATTAATAAAATAAAATTAAAATATAAAATTATATAATTTTTTTAAATGATTATGTTTTGACAAAGGCGAGAGAGAGGGGGGTTCAATCCCCACTTGCGGTGGTAAGACTTTTTTTTGTCTTGTCTGACCTTTTTTGTAATTACCGCCCACAGTGTCTAAACCGGGTTATACAATGCTTGGAAGCATGAAAAATATATATATTTATATATATACATAAAATATATTATAAATTTTTTTATATAATAATAAAAAATAAATTATAATTATTAAATTTAAAATTAAAATATAAAAATTATATAATTTATTTAAAATAATTATATATTTTTTAAATAATAATATAATTTTAAATTATATTTCAATTTTAATTATTAACATAAAATTTAATAATTATAATTTATTTTTTAATAAAAAAATTTTTTACCACTTGATATGTCTGTGCGTCTATATGTAGATAAGTCAATTCAGAACAGGTTATCAACTCATCTGGCAATTCGACTGCAAATTTGAAGCGTTAGATCGCTCTCAACTCATTAGAAGATGGCTGCCGTACACTTGCTTTTTGGCTTTTCATAGCAGTATGGTGCTGTCAGCGTTGTACATTGCTGTCTTATTTTCGTTTATTTCAAATTCTTTATCAATTTTTTAAATATAACAAATAATTTGTGTGAAGAATTTAAAATTTGATCGCTGTCTCATTATAGATGTGAAATTTTATTTAACCTGAGAGGGGAGGAGAGAAAATAAGATAGAGAGATTTTTTTTTTAATTTGAATGGGAGTGAAAATAAAAAAATGTAAATTCAAAAAGGTTAAAAAATTATAGTTACATATTTTACTTTAAAATTTCTCTCTTTTTTCTTTTCTTTTCAATTAAATAAGAGAAAAGATGAAATTATAAAATTTTCTTTCTTTCCATTTAAATAAATCCTTAAAAAAAAGTAATACAGTGAAACAAAAAAAAAAAAGAATCTGGGAGGTTTTACTTTATACTCCCTCATAAACAGTTACGCCATATTATGAAAAATATGTAATTTTTACATAAAGTTAACTATTTTTCATTAAAAAATTATAACTACAATTACAGTATGTATGAAGTTGCAATTTTTATTAATAAAATTTTACCATATGACTATAAAAAGTTGTAACATAAACGATATTATTTGTAAGATAAAAATATTCGATACTCTACGAATAAGTTATAGACTCTCGTGAAAATTTTGCAAGACATTGTGTGAATACCCCATTATTTTTCAAGGGAGCACCAAAGCTAGCATATCCCTTTTTGATGTAATTAAACAAGAATGATAAAATATTTATCGCATATATATGCAACATTCTAAATTTAAGCTTAGGATATTGAAGAAAAAAATTTTAAATCATATAAAGGATTACTATATTATTAAAATGATATGACAGATCATTTTATTTTACTTGTTTTAAAACAAGCGACAACCTAAATATAATTTTACTCGCAATTTTGTGAGAAAACTACAATATATCGTCTCAATGTTATACTTTTAGCAACGATGAAAACCAGATACAATACAATGCAAATCAAGACCAAATTATGACCTTTTCAGACTGTTAGCAACTTGTTGCTCAGTTTGCTCAAATTCTATCGAATCTGACCAGAAAAATCACATTCAAACTTGAGATCGAAGAAAACTCCCTTTTTTAAAACTTTCATTTTGTTTTACAAGTTACGTGTTGGTTAATTTATTCATCTGTTTTTGAGCTTCTCTGAAATTTTCACACACCAAGGAATAATTAAATACCTCATCGAACAGATGTCGGAACCCTAGCTTTGACCTGGTTTTGAAGCACTCTCTATATAACCTGGATTCTGCTTCTGAAGTTTCCTCTCTCTTTCAGTTCTTCTCAACGATATTCATATTCAAGAGAAAAAGGAAGAAACGCTCAGATGAAGCTTAGAGCACTTGCAAGCTTTTTTCTAGGGTTTGTCTTAGTTATGAATGCCCTAGATTGCTCATCAGCAAGAGTTATTCTTGGTAAGCCATCTCTTTCCTTTTGCTTTACTTTGAAAATAATCAAACATATTTCTTTGAGTGGGCCTCTTCGGGTGATCTCAGTATATCATTGGCACCTTGTTTAATAGCAATGGAGAAGCTTTCTTTCTTGCTATTTAATATTTTGCTAAAGAAAATGATCAAATCTATAGAGTGAAGAACCTGATTTTTTAAAAAATCCCAAGTTATTGCAGGTCAGAAAGTGAGCAAAAATAAGCTTGAGGTGACCAGAAATAATGTTATACATGCTGAAGAGGTTGGTTGAGTACTTTCTTTCTTGCAAAATAATAAACAAATTTCCTTCATTTTTTCTTTTCTTCTTCTTTGCCTTTTTGCATGGAGTAAGACCTAGGAATGGTAAAGTTTTCGTAGTAAATTAAACCTTTTAAAAAGTAAATTTTCCTATAAACTTTTCAGTGAATGTTTGATTGACAATAAAAATTAAAAGTTCCTATAGAAAATTCTTTTCATTTGGAGGAAGATAAATAAGTAATTTTTTATATTTTTTTAGAAGCAAAACTCCTTAAAAAATCTTACTTTCCAACCAATTAGTGATCAATCCATTAATCCACCTATCTCCTACTTTTCTGAAAATTGCTCTTCTCATTAACTTTTTTCCGATCAAATGACATCTTAAACTCCTATCTCTATAATATAATATTAGAAATCAGATGCTCCAGCAATAAATTACACAATTGTTGGCATATAAATAGTTTTCAAAATCAGACGTTTTATCAGCAAACTATACCAAGTATTGACACATAATGATTTGTATAACCAGATGCTCCACTTACCAAATACCCTATTTATAATTATTTTATTCGAATTTAAGTTCCCCCCCCCCCTTAACTTATGAATAATGACTTAGTTTTCATGCACAGAAATCTTTAGATGGAAATGGAATTGCTGACATGAGGAAGCTAGGGCCTGGTGCAAAGAAACTGAAGGCACATATTAATGACCAAGAGTCAAGTTTGAGTTTTGAGAATGGTGAAAAAGGAGCAGATGGAGGGATTTCTTCAAAGAATTCAGGTGCAACCTATTCTGATGGAATAAGTGAGTTTGAAAGAAAGGGAATAATAAATGTAAAATCTAGTAAAGTGGAAAAAAGTAGTCCCAGAATCAGCAGAAAGTTGAAAATGGCTGGTTTTGTAGCTTTCACTGATGATTATCATGGCCCTAGACACCACCTTCCAATACATAACTGAGATTCAAAAAACTTGTGAGTGAAAAAAATTGTTAATTCGTTGATATATGTTATGCATTATATAAATTAATATTATAATTTTATCTAAAAAATTCTGTATATGTAGCAGTTTTCTACAATTTTTTTTTTTTGCCGAAAATTATGTTCTAGTGAAGGAAAATTTTGAAATATTTATGCTGACATATTTTACATATATAAAGAGCTAAATACTTTGTTCTTAGATATATGTTTTTAGAAATGTGTTGTTTTCCTTGGAGAAGACATTTCTCTATGGCTTATAGATGGATGCATGTTTACTGCAGGTGAAGAAAGTGATATTTTGAAGAAGTCTCTCCAAATGATAAAGGGACGGATAAATGACCAGGTTCATTGTAGTTCATACCATCCTTACGAAAACCCTTTTTTTCCTATAACAAAAGTCAAACAAATTAATCCACAGTTCGATTTGAGTGAAAATATTTTTTTTTCATAGAGTTAATTTTATTTACTTATATTTATGATTAAAAAAATTAGGTGACAGGAGATATTTTAGTTGCTCAATATTACATGCAGACAGTGTAGCAGGAAACAATATTAGTATTCTGTACTCCAAAAAGATTTGCCCCGCTAATGTAAAACTATTTATTACTTTATTAATTAGAAGAAATATAAAAGCCTCCCACTTATATAATCAAATGAAATTTTCTTATGAAGTTTTTTCCTTCTTTGACAAAACATGGAATACATCAGCGATGATCCTTTGAAATGATTGCCCCACCCCACATATTTTACAAACATTGTTTGCAGCTATATAAAAAAAGTGTGGCGTGGGCCCACCATGCGCTAAAGTCTAACTAAGAAACTTACATTCTAACTACTTTTGGGTGATAACTCATAAAACATCACCATGAATTTACATATTATGTTAAGTGTTTGTGATTGTGTGAAATTAGTTTTGCTTGTCTTAAAATAATTAATTTTATAACTTAAAGATCCGTGAAAAATGTGTACGGCCCTTGAACTCCTACATCTTACATCCTTAAACATTTGATTTGTAGAATAAAAAAGAAAAGAAAAAAAATGCTTAGCTTAATTATTCCTACGGACTTTGAATCATAATTAGTTTGTTGTTCCATAGAACCATTTTTTTTTCTTTTTTTAAATTTTGGGTGAATTCTAGAGCCTAATTTTAATTCTATCAATGTTGGCAGAAATTGCTGAACCCGACGGCATTGGAATCTGAAAGCTACGTAATTCCAAGGATTGGTGGTCCCTTCAAGATGAATTACTCAAAGTTTTCATCAGTAGATTCCAATATGCCAACTGCAGTTAAAGGCAGGTTGAACAGTTCTTCAAAGCTTGAGAGGCAAATCTTTGAAGAGCCAACTCAGAAAGATCAAACAGAAAGCCTTCTGGACGCATCAAAAGAAATTGTGGATCTGATGCATAAGGATTATGGGGGAATGGCTCGCCGCAAGCCACCTATCCACAATAATCAGCCAAGAACTTGAAACCTTCACATCAAGTCATCATAAGTCATGACCTCAATAGAAAGGCTTGCCACATCTCAAGTGAGTCTCAATACAGACCCATCAAGCCTGGGCAACTGGGCATGTAATGGGCGCACAAGTTCGAACTGAACGTATTTCTCGACGTGCCCAATTGAACGTGTCTATAGCATAACTCTTAATACTTAGGCTCACAATTTTGCGAAGAAAAATGTTACTTGTACGTATATATAATACTTTCATGTGACTTCTAGTGCTTAAATATATGATAAAATAACATCAAAGTGCAGCTACATGCATCAGTCAGAGATAGGCTTCATGTAAACATAACAAATGGCATGTATTTAAAATTTCCATAAGATTTCAATCTTTATTAGCAGCCCTCCAATTTTGCCTCAAGTGTATCTCTCAGCCCATACACGAGTTTGGTTTTCATCTTAAAAAAAACTGTTACAAAGCGTCACTGCATAGTAGTACCCCAATCAAAATCATGTGTCATTTGTTCATTACTCTTGATAAATATGTGAACCTTCCTCAATTCTCTCGTGACATGTTTGAAATTGATAATGTAATTATTAATTTATTCTCCTACAAAGAAAATCCTACGAATAATATATCCACAAACTATACTTAAATGACATCAAAACACTTGCATATGTTAAATTACAAAAATATTTCACACTACAAGCTTTTAAGTATAGTAAATAAAAGAATGACCAATTTTAAATAAAGAATGAAACAATTTTTTTTGGTAAATATTTTATTCTATAATTTTAAGCACATATATAATAATTATAAATTGACACATTTAAACTATATGTATTTGCTTGCCAAACTTACCATAACTTTCAATTTGTGTGACTCAAAGGCACTCATAGGATATCGAGAAATGCTTTCTCAAGTGCATAGGCGATGAATGTGAAAACAGGCGTAATATTAGTGTTCTTTGAATCATTGCACATCAATGATGCTACTAATATATTCTTTTTTGATAATATGTAGGAAATTAATTTATATGAAAAGTTTTTCTTAGGAAAGTGAGAATTATATAATTCAAACATATTGCTAAAGTCTTAGGGCCCATTTGATACACCATATAAAATATGGTAATATATGATAGATTATATTAATAGAATTGTAGGGAAGAATTGTAAAATATGGCTATTTATTCTCATTGATGTGTGAGATATATATATATATATATATATATATATATATATATATATATATATAGTTTACAGAGCACAAAGATAGGAACTAATTACAAGAAAATAGGAACTAATATATGGTTGTTAGGTTATTAGAGAAATCTCTTTCATTTTTTGCCATAAATATCTCAACTAAAGTGTATCTCCTTATCATTCCCCTGTAAGATGGATGGTGGTGGAGTAAGTCCAATCTTGATCTTGATGGAGTCAAACTGAGGACAAGTAAGTGGTTTGGTAAGTGCATCCGCAAGTTGATCAGAGGCAAATACGTGTGATACTCGAAGCAGACCATTTTGAACTTATTCACAGATAAAGTGATAGTTAAAAGCAACATGTTTCATACGTAAGTGAAAAACTAGATTTGAACAGAGATTCATGGCTCCTACATCATCACAGTAGATGACTGGTTGTTGGGGAAGAGCGAATCCCAGTTTTGTAAGAAAAGAGTAAAGCCATCGGATTTCTGCAGCGATAGAGGCCACTAAGCAATATTTAGTCTCAGTGGATGAGCGAGCGACAGTTTGTTATTTCTTGGAGCTCCAAAAGATAGGATTGTGACCCAAATAGACTATGTAGGCACTAGTTAAGGAGAAATCATTTTTGTTACCTGCTCAATCAACATCAAAAAATGCATGAAGTGCTAGAGGAGAAGTTTGGGAAAACATGATTCCATGATATAAGGTGCCCTGGAGATATTGTAATAAACGTTTAACGGCATGCCAGTGGTTAATAGTTAGTTAGTGCATAAATTAGGAGAGTTTGTTCATTGAATAAGTAATGTTTAACCTGGTAAGGGAAAGGTACTGGAGAGTGCCAACTATTGCTCGATATTATGTTAGATCAGAAAGTGCATTCCTAAAATGTAAAGTGAGGTTTGGATTGGTCGCTAATGGTGTTGAAGTTAGTTTAACTTCAGTCATGTTGGTTCTGTGAAGGAGATCCATAATGTATTTTCACTGACTGAGAAACAAACCATTGCTATGAGACGTAACTTCCACACTAAGAAAATAAGTCAAGGATCTAAGGTCCTTAAGTGAGAATCATTGGGAAAGTTAATGAATGAAATCCTGCACTGTGGTAGTAGTATTTCCTGTGACAATAATGTTGTTGATGTAGATAAGAAGATAAAGAGTGATACCGGAGTTATTGAAGATGAATAAAGAGGTGTCGGCTATGGAATTGGTAAAGCCATAGTTGAGAAGAAATTGGCATAACTCATGATACCAGGCACGAGGAGCTTGTTTGAGGTCGTAAATAGCCTTACGGAGCTTGTAGACATGATAAGGATGATCACAATCAATAAATCCCAGTGGTTATGACATGAAGACATTTTCAGTGAGAGTGCCTTGGAGGAAGGCATTGTTGATATCCAGTTGACGAAGGGACTAGCCATGATTAACCGCAAGACTAAGAACAAGGCAAACAGTAGCAGGTTTGATCACTAGATTGAAGGTCTCTAATAGTTAACTCCAGAGCATTGATGAAATCTTTTAGCGACTAAACGAGCTTTGTACCTATCAATAGAGCCATTAGGTAAATATTTAGTGCAAAAAATCCACTTACAACCCACTAAATTTTGAGTGGGATGAGATGGAACTAGTTCCCATGTCCTCTTGTGTAACAGTGGTAGGTTCAAGGGGCACTTGTTGAAGTTGGCCAGTGAGATTAAGTTTCTAAATTGGTTTATGAATGTTATGTTTGGAGTGAGTAACTATGACACGAGGTGAGGAGGGAAGGTCGTTTTAAGGAGAAGAAGGTGGTGCAGAATGAGAAATGTTAGGTTCAGTAGGAAGCATGGGCATGTTAGAATGGAGGTTAGGCTTTAGTGTAGGTGTGGCACAATGGTATGAACTGGACTTGGACCTTGGGATGAATTGAGAGCGATAGGAGATGGCATTGATGATGAGGGATCAAGGCCGGTCGAGAATAGTGAGTGCAAAACTGGTAAGATCATGGAGCACCAGTCAGAGATGGTGGATAAAGTGACTTGAGAAAAGGAAGGATGAGACGTGGCAAAAGGAAAAATTGACTTAACGAAGCGAACATGACATGAAGTGTATAGATGACCTGTAAATGTGTCAAGACATAGGTATACACTTTGGGTAGGAGAATACCTAACAAACACACAAGGAGTTAAATGAGACTCAAGTTTGTGTAATGTGTAAGGGCGAAACCAGGGGTAGCAAAGACAGTCAAAGTGGCGAAGTTTGGAATAGTTGGGAAGTGCACCAAAGAGTTTAAAGTATGGCGAGGAATGATTTAAAGTTAGTGTAGGAAGGCGATTTATGAGATAAACGGCAGTAGAAAAGGCAAAGGGCCAATATGAGAGAGGCATGGATGCATGAGTAAGAAGAGAAAGGCTAGTTTCGACAATGTGATGGTGACGACATTTAGAGTACTTGTTGTGTTCGGGAGTGTGAGGTTGAGAAGTGAGATGAGAAATCCTGTTGATTGTTAAGAAAGAGCATAGAGCTTGATATTCCCCCTTGATTGTCTAAGTAGAAAGTGACGATGGGTCAGTTGAAGAATTTTTCCATGAGAGCCTTGAAGCATTTAAAAACATCTTATGTGTTAGATTTGCATTTGAATGGATAAAGCTAAATGTATTTTATGAAATGGTCCACAAAGATTATGCAATATTTGAAATTATCAACGGAGTGGATAGGCGATGTCCATAAATCATTAAATATAACTTCAAGAGGTGAAGAAGTGGAAAGTGTAGAAGTGGAAAATGGTAACTTATGACTTTTATTGCATTGACATGAATTATAATTGAAACTAAAATTGGATGAACAAGAGACATCTAAATTAGAGGAAGATAGGATGCATTTAAAAGTTGACAAAGAAAGGTGGCCTAGCCTATGATGCCATTCAGACAGAGTTGTCTTGACACTAGAAAAGGCAATGAGAGGAGACTGAGTACTTAAGATTGGCTATTCATACATACCATCTTTAATCCAACCCTACAATAGGATTGCCCCCATGCGAAGATCCTTCATAAGAAAAGAAAAAGGTAAGAACTCAATGAAAGTATTGTTAGTCTAGAAGAATTGTGAAATTGAAATAAGGTTTCATTTTATAGTGGGAACATATAAAACATTAGATAGAGAAAAAGAGTTAGAAGGAGTTATGAGAGATGTGGAACTAGTATACGATATAGTGAATCCAGAGCCATCACCAATCATGATGTCATCTATGCCATCATAAGGACTATAAAGAGCAAGGTTGTTGAGGTCAGTGGTGACATGATGAGAGGCGCCACTATCAAGTAGCCACTAGGTGTTGAGTGTGTTAGATGTGGGATTTATTGTAACGTGTGCTTAAGCCTACTAGGGAGTGGTCATCAGTGACTGAGACAAATTATTGGGACGGGGAGGTGGTTGAGCATGAGGAAATTGCTGTCTGAACAGAGGGCAGCCAGAGATTACATGACCTTGAGTACTACACCATTGACATTGGCCAAGAAAAGGACGAGCATGACAACTGTCTTAAGTATTGGTTGTGCTTTGTGAATGTGGAAGTGCGGTTGGTGACCTATTGTTAACAGGCCATGTGGGTCGTCTGGAACAAACATTGGTGGGATGAGCAGAAGCTGGAAGGAATGGAGAACTTGATATGTTGCGCAGAGATAGCTCCATATTGATGAGTTTTTCATGGAGTTCATCAAAGGAAATGGTAGTGTCCCCGCCATTAACGGCATTAATGATAGACTAATAGTATTTATCAAGGCCTTCTAGCACTTTTTCAATCAGGTCTTCATGATCAAGCAGCTTCCCAAGTGTAGCAAGCTCATCAGCTCACATTTTGAAAGATTGCATATAATTTATAATGGATTGAGAACCCTTGGTGATGTTTTTCAAGTTGGCTTTGGGTTGCTTGATGTGTTCTCAAGAGGGGCGAGCATATGTGTTGGCTAAAATTTGCTAGGCAGCATGAGAAGATTTGGATTATGCAATGAGAGGGATAAGAGTCGATGAGAGAATGCCTACGAGAGCACCAAACAATACTTTACCCCGACATAGCCATGTTTGGTATGTAGGGTTAGGTGAAACAACATTATTTGTGGTGACAGTGGGAGGTGGAGGGGGGTTGGGACCCATCAATAAATTTTTGCATATCATAACCAATAAGAATTGCTTCCATTTATGTTTTCCATGATAGATAGTTGGTGGGTATGAGTTTAATAGAGTTGTGAAAGGTGATCATAATAAGTGGTTTTGCAGGCTCATGAACATTGGGAATGATAAGTTGAGGATTTTCATCTACCATGGAAGTGAAGAAAGGAAAGAAAAAAAATTCAAAGCCTAGGACTATGTTGCTCTGATACCATAATAGAATTGTAAGGAAGAATTGTAAAATATGGCTATTTATTCTTATTGATGTGTGAAATATATATACAGTTTATAGAGCACAAAGATAGGAACTAATTATAAGAAAATAGGAACTAATATATGGTTGTTAGGTTGTTAGAGAAATCTCCTTCATTTTCTACCGTAAATATCTCAACTAGAGTGTATCTCCTTATCATATACAGTCAGAACTTATATAATGTGTGTATGGGATTTTCAAATGAATTATATAACTTATCTAAAAATCTTCTTTTACACATCTAGTTTTATAAAAAGCTATCTATTCCTTGAGAGACAGAATAAGAACTAATAGTATAATATTACAATAAATACAAAATTGTTAAAAAAAATTATATCTTTATCTCTCCTATTTCTTAGAAAAAATAATTTCTCTTATTTATCAAAAAAATCTCTTTTTATCTTTTTCTCTCATATATACAAAGATATTTTTGCTAAATTATTTATTTTTTAAACCTATGGATTTTTATAAAACATGACAACAAATATAAGAAAAAATCATATTTTATATAAATATTCATCTAATATGGTTACAAATCAGACATTGCATAATATTCTATTTTATCCTAAAAAATATTATGTTATAATATCCAATAATTTTTATATTATATTATATGATGTACTAAATGAGGCCTTAATCAAGTTCAAGTCTTTCATGATCGAATTAAATTGAAATGATTTTTTTAGACAAATCTATTATTATTCGCATAATTTTTTTAAAAGATTGACTTATTATTAAATCATTACAAACACTCAACTTCATAATGGGTGTACACTAAAATTTGCAAGCACATGCAACAAAACGTGGTATAAAGTTAAGGTGTACAAATCTTAGCTCCGAAGAGGCTGATTACTCTTTAATTTCAAAAGCCTGTCCAAGACCGGAGGACCCTGAACACATTCAATATAAGTCACGAGTAAGGATGTAGATGAGTGGGGATGAATGGAATATTCGCATGCTTAAACTTGATAATAATAAACAAATTCTAACTTTGACATGCTTGAAAATTTTAAATCGAAAGTCGAGCTGAAATTAAATATAAGTCTAAATAAATTTATTTGAATTTAAATAAGTAATATATTTTTTTAAACTTTTAATCAAATTTAAAATATTTGAGTTTGAACTTCCAAATCAATTTAAACGAATTCAAACAAATTTAAATCAATTTGACTTTTTATTTTATATATATTATTTATATTTATTTACACATTAATAATATATAATTTATATATTATATTTATTATTTAATTTAAAAATAAAAAATATATTTTGTAATTAAGTTCTTCTAAGCTTGTAAACAATTTGAGTTTAGTAATATGAAACTCAAATTTGACTCATGTTGAATTTAACTTGTTTAAACTCTATTCTTTTGAAATTCAACTCAAATTGAACATTTTGCCAACTAATCTGCTCCTGAATAATTTGATTTGTTTGCACTCTTAATTATAAGTTAAGTAATTTTTTAAAAGAAAAAGGGATTTCATTAAAGGGATATATTACAAATATATGTATCTTAAGGAGAAGTTAGCATATAGTAAAACAATTAATCTACCATACTGTTTTGGCCCCCAGCTGCAAAGTTAGGATCCCAAGGATGGAGATTGTTTTCCTTCAACAAGTACAAAAGAAGCCCAAAGGGAATGCCATCAAGCAACTAAACAAGTGTAGCCAACGTCTGGCTTTGCAGGTCTAAGGGTGCAAACAGGTTACATTACATAAGATTAGCTTGGCATTCACTCGAAAAAAATTAATTAATTTTGAATTCAACTCTAAAATGAACTAAATTTAAATGAGCTGATTAATATATAATTTGAATTTAAACTTCACAATATTTGACTTAAATTATTCATAAGACTAAATGAGTTTAATAATAAATATATTTTTATTTTTTATTATATACAAATAACAAAATTAATATATATAATTCAATTAATAGCAATTGTCAAGGTTAGTATAATGCTTTGTTTTTTTAGAATAATTAACTTTTGCTAAGTGTAATTATTAGAACTATGTGATGATTATGTAGATAGTTTTAATAAATTTGATTATTACATAACATATTGTATTAATAAATAAAATAAAATAAAAAATTTGGTATCTAGTATATTTGTGAAAGATAAAATTTTTATATGATTAAATTTAAGTAAAATAACAAATTATTTGAGTAAAGTAATATAAAATTGTTTAAGTTTATATTCATTAAAAGTTCAAATTCAAATTCAAATTCAAATATTTCAAGTTTGATGAAAAATTATGGCCTAATAACACTTTATTCATATAAACTCATATAAACTTATTTGAATTTATATTTAAATAAGGTTTGAATTTAAGTTTGAATTATTGAAATTTAATTTTATTCAACTTGAATTTGAATTATACGAGTTTATATTTGAATATGTATATATTTGACTTAATTGATTTGCATCGTAATGTTGTTGGACAAGTTTCTGGAATAGTCCTTAGTTGTTGTTGTCATTATCTTTTGTGAAATTATAGTTGTTTTGTGTTAACAGGTAATATTTCTAGGTAAATTTTGTGTTGTAGATTCAAGTTTTAGTTCCCCCCACCCCTTTTGAAAGTAATTTCAGGCATCAGTGAATCAACTAAAGAGCTCACCCAATTAAGGTCTTTAAGTTGAAAATGTATGCGGATTAACGGAAATGGTTAAAATTGGTGTAAACAAGTTAAAATTAGTTTGAACTAATTAAAACTAAGGAATTGGACTAATTTTTCATTTTTTTACAAAAATAAATTTTTTATAATTTTATAATAATTGAGATATAATATTTTTTTAACTTTATATAAATTGAGTTTGTATTTTTAATTATTTTTAAAATAAATTATTATATCACTTATATTTTATTACTCTAAATATATATTACTGTATTTTTAAAATTAAAAATGACTCTAAATCATTAATTGAACTAATAAACTAATAAATTAGTATTCCCTCTGATTTACTAATGAATTCAATTTTAAAAAGTTTGGTTTAGGTCATTTAACTTCGGAGGCACTGTTGACAGACTGATAGAAAAAACTTCTTGGAAAAATATAATTTGAGATTATTTCTATTTAATTTAAATTTATGAAAAAATATACACCTGTAATTTGAGATTATTTTGTTTATCTATGATTTAAAGTATCCAAATTGATTCACTTATTGCTTCATTAATATTTTATTCACCTGAAGTAATTTTCACAAAAAAGATGAAATTTACACATTTTTATTGTACAATCTTTCTTCTTTATTGTTTAAATAATAGTATGTTGATGTGGATCCACCATAATTTAAGAAATAGGAATATTAATGTTAATAGGGCCATTGGTAACACTTAAATAAAACAAGTCATAATGTACTCAACCTAGACATATCTTTACCTTGGCAAGTATAAATCTTATGATGGATAAAATTCATAACTTGAGTACATTTATAAATGAAACCCTTACCTTACTAAAATTTTACATTCAGTTTCCACTCCGTATCAAGGAAACTATTTTTCTCTCTTTCTTTCTCCTTAGAGATATAGCAAGAAGATTTTAGTTAAGGAAAAGTAATCTCATAACCTTGTTACATTATATTGTGATTTCAAGAATTGGATAAAAAGGAGGAACTACATAGTTGTTTATTAAAAGCCATAATTGATGAGGTATGGATGACGAAAATATAGGTATTTGTAATGGGAATTCTTTCATAATATTATATTGTGTATATGAATTTTATCTTTATCTCATGCCATGGTTTAAAGACACGAACTAGATTTATAAGTAAAATAAAATAAATTCTTGCAATTGGTATCAAATCTTGGTTATGACTCGAGATTATGATTGAATGTTTAAGACAATCTCCCACTTTGAAAATTTTTTGCTTCAATGCATGATTGATTTGCATAATTTTGTATATGAATATAATGTTGCACTCCATGAATTTTGCACTAGTGTTAAAAGGCTAAAATTCTCTTATGGTTTATATATATATTATAAAAATTAGTCGTGTAGTCTGAGGCATGATATAAGTCACTATCTTTAAGAAATTATCTAAGCTTCTTATGTAGAGCTTGAACCGGCAATTCTCCTAGGATTCAACAAATTCTTCTATCCTGAAATTACACAACTTGAACAGGAAATAGGTAGAAAAAATGAAATCTAACAAGTCAAAAAAGAGAGTTTTTAGAGAAAAGTTATTGTTGATATATGTGTTGTGTAAAATAAAAGGACTAGTATACTATTTATAGGTTGAAAAATATAGCAATTGAAAAATAACCATTCAAAATATGATTGTTGAAAATATAACTATTGGAAAATAAATGTTGAAATAGCCATTAGGAAATAAATGTTCAAATAAATCCATTGATATTTTAAATTTTACTAAAGCTAAAATTTGATTTCTTATATAAGCATCAAAATAAAATAAAAATTATTTTAATTCTAGTTTTGCAAAAACACATTTAGGCCTCACTTCATGTATTATTTATGCATAAGGGGTAAATCCATCATTATATACTAACTGTGGCCCACCTTATGTGTGTGAGGCTACCACTTTTTTTCTTTGTCATTTTATACCCAATATAGGACTTAATATTTTGAAATTCTACTTAATGTATAACAATCCCCTATATATTTCAAAAGACTTATAAAAAAAAGAAATAGGTAAAGAATATTTGTTGGGTTCTCAAATAAATGTAAATCATTAATTTAATGTCTTATAGACTACAAACCAAATCTAGAAAGAGAGAGATATAATTTACAAAGTTATTAGCGAAATATTTAGTTTTTATAAATTAATAATTTTTTATTGTAAAATAGCAGTCTCACCAATTAATTCACATTTGTAAATTATTTTCCTGTATAATGCAGTTTTACGCGAATAAGCCATGTGTATGTTTGGTAGTTCATGAGTGCTCTATAAATCTTGCTAATATCTTATAGGAGCAGCCCTACTCCACACTTATATAGGTGAATCCATTAAATTTACATTGCAATTAAATACACCACGTATAAGAGTTATGAAATTTACTAAGAGTCAAGCTCATCTTCACACATAATTTACAGTTTTAAAGCACTAATCACATACACTATAGGAGGGACACATAAAATTAATTCTAGTGCTTTTAGAACTAACATTGACTTGTTATTTCTTATATGAATCTACTTCATGGGATCAACAATCACATAAGTTGGGTTACCATTAATATTAATTTTTTAAAATAACTTTAGTCCTATTCCCCTTAATGTATCAATTATTTGTTTTCTACCTAAGAGTTTTGTTAAAGGATAGGCTAAATTCCTTTCTGACTTCGCATAATTTATGAAAATCATTTCATTTTTAAGCAGTTACTTCACAATATTGTGTTTCGATTTAATATGTTAATTTTTACCATTGAAAGTTTTAGTCTTTGTAATGACTATTGTCGATTGGCAATCACAATGTATAAATACTGAATGTTTTGGTTTCATACCTAAGGTATATCAAATAAGAAATTTCTTATCTATTCAACTTTACTTTTAGCCATTTTAAGAGCCACATACTCTAATTCATGGTAGATTTAGCTATAATATTTTTTTGGATGATTTCTAAGTCATTGCACCACTACTAAGGGTGAATACAAAATCACTAGTAAATTTTGTCTCATCTTTTCTAAATTAGAGATCTAGTTAGCATCATTGTATCCTTTTAATATAGTGGAAAATCCAGTTTATATAATGCCATAGTTTATAATTCCTTTTAGATATTTCATTATTCTTACTAATGCATTTGGTTGAGATTATGGGTATACTAACTTAGTTTATATATTGCATATGTTATATTAGGCCTAGAAAAACTCATTAAATGCATCAGATTCCTAATAATCTAAGCATACTCACACTGATTTATTGAGTTCTTTAACTTTTTTTAATTAAGTACTAGCATCATAATGAATACTAACAGACTTTTTCTCTAGATACCCAAATTTCTTAAGAAGTTTTTGTACATAATATTATTGAGTCAATATAATACCACTATCTTTTCTTATGATTCTAATACCTAAAATAACATTAGCTTCACCCATATTTTTCATATCAAAATTTGAAGTTAAGAAGGATTTAGTTTCATGCACTATAAGAAGACTAGTGCTAGAAATAATAATATTATCCACATATGAGCAAATAATTACACATTAATTGTTTTTACATTTTGTATATACACATTTATCCACTTCAACATATGAAAAATAATAATTTATCAAGGTTTAATCAAATTTCTCATGCCACTATTTAAGAACCTATTTTAAAGTATATAAAAAACTTTCTCAATTTGTAACTTTTTATTCTTGTTTTGGGACTTCATAGCTCTTAGGATGTATCATATAAATTTCTTCTTCTAAGTCACCATTTAAGAAAGCATTTTTAATATTCATTTGATGTATAAATAATTTAAAATTAGAAGTTAAAGCAAACAAAATAAAAATTGAAGAAATTCTTGTTACCAGTGCAAAAGTATCGAAATAGTCAATATTTTTTTTTATAAAAAAACCTTTTATGACCAAACAAGGTTTGAATTTTTCAATTGATTTGTGAGGAAAATATTTCTTTTTAAAAATATATTTACAACCTATTGGCTTTATTTCAAATGGTAAATCCACTAACTTCTAAGTTTGATTTTTAGAATTGGATTCAAGTTTTGTTTTTATTGTCTCTTTCTAAAATTTTGCTTCAAAAGAAAAAATTACTTGAAAATAAGATTGAAGATCATTATTAACAAGAAAAATGTATTTATAGTCTTTATTTCATGGGAAATTTTATCACATCGTGGATAAATGTGTTTATAGAATTCAACATTCTTTATTTCTATAATTGTATTGCAATCAAGCACATCACTTTTTAAAATAAGAAATCTATATGTTACACTATTTCTAGCATATCTTATAAATACACAATTAGAGGTTTTTTATCCTATTTTTCTTTTCTTTAGTTTAATCAATAAAACTTTAGCTAAATATCCTCACATTTTCAAATATAGTTAATTAGGCACATAACCTTTCCACAATTCATAAAGTATTTTCCTTATTTTCTTATAGGTTATCCTATTTATAAGTGATACGTAGAATGGATTTACAAATACCAATAATATTGGTTAATATGTCTATTGACAATACACATAAAATTGAGATAAAACCTATTTAAACACATTAAGTGAATAAAGTAAGCAAATATGTTGACACTGGCTTAGATAAGCTTGTTTGTCATGCATAAATACCTTCACCTTTAAAGTAAGAAAAATAAAATTCATTAAATCCAAAAGGCTAATTATTTAATATTTATGATCCCACAAATATACCTTTTAAGATTTTAATAAAAGGTTTCTAAGCAATCCATAAACATTAGATAAAAGGAATTTAAATTTATTTTAAATTTCAAAAGTATAATGTAAATTCTCAAATGAAATCAAGAACTATTAAAATTATACTTTTATTTGAATTTTTTTCAGTCTCGTATGCTTCTACAATGTATAATTAATAAAAACCAAACATCCTAAGTCACGCAAGAAGTAGTGAAGCAAGTTACTAGATAGTGATGTTCACATATATAGTAAAAATATTTTCTGATGAAAACAAATTCTTACACAATGTAATTCCTAAAAAATTAAAATATAAATAAATAATTAATTAGATTATTGTTTCTTTTAAATTGTGATTCACAATTCAATAACACAACATATGCATAACACCAATATATCTCTAGCAATAACAATAAAATCTTAATGTTGGAGTAAAAATTAAACAAAATTTTTAATTATTTAAGTGCATAAGTCTTATGTTAGGAATGTCCAAGACCATTGAAAGTTGGCATGAACATCACTACCTATGTAAGGAAATACATTAGAACCATGCTTGTCCATTATAGTCAAAGATAGTTCAATTGTACTTTTTCAATTTATCTATGTGGCCTTGCTTATTAATAGTTAAGGAAATTGAGTCATGATTATCTTATGATAGATGATAACATACTACATCTCAGATAATAAATATAAATGAAAAGAATGGTTAGAGAAATTATTATATAAATTGTAAACATAATGAACTAAAAATTATTTTAAAAACCTATCTGTAATGGCATTATCCTTAAAATTACACTTGAGAAATAATTTCTTGAGATTGTTATAAAAATTAGCTATGCAGTCTAAGGCATGATATAGGCCACTATTCTCAGGGAATTATCTGAGACTTTTGTGCAGAACTTAAACTAGCAATTCTCTTAGGATTCAACAAATTTTTCTATCCTGAAATTGCGTAACCAAAATAGGAAGCAAGGAGTAGGAAAATGAAATCTAGCATGTTGGAGAAGAGAGTTTCTAGAGAAGTTATTGTTAATATGTGTGTTGTGTAAAATGAAAGAAATAATATACTATTTATAAGCTAAAAAAAATAGCCATTGGAAATAAATGTTAAAATAGGTGTTGCGTGGGCCTGACCTTACATGTTATTCACATGCAATAGGTGGACAAATCCACCTTCTTACGCTAATTTTGGTCTATCTCATGCATGTGAGCTTGTCACTTGCTTTTTTTTTATCACTTTACATAAAAAAGAAGTCTTATATATGAACCTTCTCTTAAGGCCTAACTTGCTTGATATGGGATATAATATTTTGAAATACTACTCAATATACAATAATATATATTAGCAATTTCTAGATTTCATATTTTGTCATAGTGTTGTTGCTTTTCTGCATAATATTCCTCTTAAAATGGGTCTTATGGGTGCATAAATGCATAAGGAGTTTAAATATGTAACATTAGCATATGTGTTACTTTCTAAAAAGAATGGCTTTTTTAAGCATGGCAATTTAATGAACATAAATGAGCTGATGCATATAAAGAGCAATATTGGTTTTCTAGTTTAAAATATGCTGATGTTTTGCATGATATTTGTATATACGTACATCTAGTTATGGACTTTAAAAATTTTCATTTCATTGGCAAAACTAAAGATGCACCATGCAAAACAAGTATATCCAGTTGCATGAATATTAATCATAGTGTTTTTCCATGTTGCCAATAATAGTTTACTAGAATTTTATGTGTATAAATGGTGCAAAGCATTTCAGCAACATACATACGAACAAACAAGACTGCAAAGTCATTCTAGCATTTATTATTTTGCACCTTTACATAAGTTTCAAACCTAAAGAATTATATGATGGAAGAAAACATGATTTGGTACAATTTTTAGCTAGAAAATTAATTAAAAGATAATATTTCCAAAAATTTCTCTAAAAAAGTCAATGCACATTAGCCATGTAAATGGCATATTTTAATTTGTATTTTAACCTCTTTTTATTAAGAGGTTTATCAAGTTAGTATAAAACACATTTTGTAAAGGTATCGGATCACATTAATAAGCAAAAATGCAATTAGAGAATTTTGAAACCATCAAAGTTATTTTCTTCAAGTTTTAGATTTTTCACAAATTAATTTTTGTCTATTTTTTCCAAAAATTTTGATTAGGTCATTTGAATTTTGAAATAAGAAATGCATCTAAAGAAAATCCATACAAAAGTCACATTAAAAATGCATGAAAGCAAGCTGTGAGAAATAAGTCGATCTAACCCTATAATTAGTGAAAATAGTTGGAGAAAAGGGGTAATACATGCATGCACAAGGCCCACACTCACTAATAGTGTGTAAGCTGCATGCATTACCTTTCTGGCAATTAGCGATGACGGTAAGCACATGGTTATGCTCTACTTTCTAAGCATATCATTATAAGTATTTTTTTATATTTTTTAAAATTAAAAAAAATTTAGCTAATTTTTACTCATTTTATTTAAGTATTCATTTAAAATTATTTTGAGTTACAAATTTACATGAATAATTCCTATAATTTAAGCTATATAAAAGTTTTGTAAAAATTTTTGGACATCATTTAAATGATATAATGATGTCTTGAATAGTAAAGTGTTACACGGGAATTATTTTTACTTACATTATGCCATGAAATTTTGTGCAACTACATACTTGCCTTTGTGAGATCAATTGCATTAAAATTTTATTCAAAATTTTGAAAGAAAAATTATTTTGAAATATTTAAGGGAAATACTATATTAGTCGTATTAAATACTTTTCAATATTATATTATTAATATAGTTAATTAATGATAATATAGGTATAAGGTTAAATATTATCTTTCTAAAATTTTTAAACATTTTTTTTATTTTAGGTTTGATGAGTGTAATATTTGACTTTTGTATTATATTATAAGGTTTTAAATAGCATTCAATGTTACATCTTATAATATAATACTGAATATGGTTGCATAGTTTAATTTTATAAGAAAAAATATTAGCATGATTAAGGTATTTACATGCACCAAGTAATTAGAACATTTTCTTCATTTTAAAAGCCAAATTCTAGAAAATGTATCTAGCAATCTTGAAATTGGAACCTATTATTAGTACAAATTTGATTAAAGGGGCAAAAGAAGAACATGAGAAAAGATTGCACTAGAATTAAGTTAGTTTGATGGTCACTATAAATCAAATCATTAAACAAAACATCCCTAAACCAATTAATGCTTTGACCCTATTTTTTTTCAATTGTGGAAAATGTATAAAATTTAATAAAGTAGGAAAAGGTTATAACCTCTCATTGCTTGAGAAAATGACCAATAATAAGGTCGGTGGAGTATGGTAGTACATCTTAGGATTTATTAATTACTATAAGCTTGATGGGCATAAAGTTAATATGAAAGATAGTTTTTCTAACTTAGTGTGTACTAGAGTTATTTCTTTTAGAATTTAATCTTCAAAACTTCTTATATAATGCCTAAAAGTGTGAGTAAAAAATCAATAAATTGATATCAATTATTAAACGGAGAAAGACATGAAAAGGAAATTGTTCAAATAGATAACCTTATTTCTCATGGTTTGACTTCAAAATAAGAGAAATATTTTAGGAATAGCTATAAGAATTCTTACATGATAAGGATAAAAGGTGTGATTTCCTCAAGCCTTGAAGACATAAGAAAATGTATTAAAGCTAGAGATACTTATTAACTTTTTTTATTCGTTTATTTACTAGAAACATAATGTTTTTATTAGGATAACTTGTTTTCCAATTGTCATGTTTTGAAAAATAAAATTTATTTTTGATGTGTTTATTTTGAGTATATGTTTTGCTAGGTTATATTAGTATTCTGTAAAATCTATTTTGAAATTTAATCTTAAAACCATATGTAAGCCTTAGTTAAACTGATCCATTTAAAGGATGTTCATGGATAGTAGGAGCTATCAAACACCATAAAAGATAAGAATTAGAGATAGGGTATGGTGACTCCACTATATGCTAATTTGTTTTTGTCATCCTATGGATTTATCCAATGAAATTTAATAGAGCAAAATAGCTATGAAACTCTTTTTAAGAATATCTCGTAAATTTTTTTTAACCTCATAGAATGGATTATAGCCATTGAAGTTAGTAACAAGTTAAACTACTAATTAATAATGCTAATTTGTTTTTGTCATCCTATGGATTTGTCCAATGAAATTTAATAAAGCAAAATAGTTATGAAACTCTTTTTAAGAATATCTCATAAATTTTTTTTGACCTTATAGAATGGATTATAGCCATTGAATTTAGTAAAAAGTTAAACTACTGATTAATAACAAGTTAGTCAGAAAAAATTTAAACTATTGATTAATAGCAAGTTAGTCAGAAACAAATTTTGACTTTAAAAATAAATGCTTAAGTAAATTTGTAAGTGTAAGATTAAGTTGATCAATAGTTAAATGATTGCACTTAGAAGAAAAGTGTAAACTATTAAAGACTTTCTCTCTCCTAACATTTTAAAACTCATTTTAGATTATTGTGGTATAAATTAACTTATTTTAGTGAGAGCCATGTTTGTTAGATAATAGAATAACCTTCATAGATTGTGATGGAAACAAGATGAAATAGTTAGATAATTTTTTAGAGGGAAAAATAAAGATATTCGTCTATATAATTATATCTTAATTCTTTGATAAGATCATAATTTCTTTCAGATTTGAGGAAAGCAATGCATATTAGTATATGATGTTAAGTATAAGTATTTTGGTCATTCTAGTCCTGCACAATGATAATATTTTACTAGTGAGTAATAACATAGATTTGTTGGTTGAGATAAAGCATTTAAATTAAAATAAAAAGGAAAAATTGCAAATAATCTCTCCAACTATAAAGTCATTGGATTTTACCCCCTTGTACTATAAGAACTTGAATTTTATCTCCTGTAATTATATAAAACTTGAATTTTACCCTCATCATTACTAAGTTAATGATTGTAATACTTAGCGGTGGTTCTGTTACACTTAGTGACAATTATAAACCAATGTCATCATCCTTAACCACAACTCATAATCACTAGTAAGTGAAATTTTTTTAAAAAATTAATAAATATAGTAGTGATTTTTAATTGCCGATAAGTGAAATATGATAATGATAATTTTTCTAACAAACTTTGTTAACTTGGTAACAATAAGAGTAAAATTTAAGTTTTATATAATTACAAGGGGTAAAATCCAAGTTTCCATAGTTCAATGGGTAAAATCCAATAACCTCATAGTTAGAAGGGTAAAATAAAATTTTCCTGAATAAAAATAAAAGACTTAGGAGTACCTCTTTATATAAATAAATAAACATTTAAGATCTTAATGATAGGTCCTAAAAGTATTTAGCTCGTCTCATTTATGGTACTCAAAAGGACTTAATAATTTATTATATTCACATACTTGTTAATCCAAAGGGATAAAATTCATTAGGCCTAATGTTTTCCTAAGTTATAAGAAGTGTCCCATATGCATCAGATATAGGTAGCTTCTTGTGTATTTAGGTCAATAATATTAGACTCCTATTAGTATGGTAGTGGTACTTGAATGGTACAAAGGGTTAAATATTGACCTATGAAAGATTGAAAGGTTTTATAGGTATAAGCTACTTAGAATTATTTAGTTAGTTATTCAAGTGATCATAAATTTGTGTCTAGACATGTGTTAGGAGGAGTTGTACATAGAAAATACTTAACAATCATTTATAGCAACCTCTATTATAAAGGCAGGGCATGTCATGTGTTTTAAATGTGCTTATGAAGTGAGTTTTTGTTCTTAACCATTTTTACGTCACAACAATGTTGTTGCTAAAGTATTCTTTCTAAATAATAAAAATTTTACCCATGTAAAGGACTTCAATTTAAAGTACTAATTTGTGAAAGAGAGAAGATGAGCATATTACCTGTTTTCCATGGATTGTATGGTTATGGATCCACTAACCAAAGGCTTAAGAGTTAATATGAAGCATAATCATATGAATAATGTAAAATTACCTAAACTTTTTAGTGTTTTGGGTTAGTAAAAGTTTTAATAATTTGAACTCATTATTATCTTGAGAACAGTTTAATTGAAATACTCATAAAAAGATATTTGTATTGTTGCCATACATTTTGCACAAATTTTAGGTTATTGCATGTGTTTAAAAATATTTAGACTTTATTTCAATACTTAAGAATTTTAATTATTACTGGGTATTTTAAGCAGATGCTAAGACCCAATTTGTAGAGATTTACATATAATCACATGAAGTCATATAGATCTTGTAATGCACATTTGAGATTATTGGTTATGTTAATTGATAAGATGTAGGTATTTAACATGTTTAATGTTAATATCCCTTCAAATATAATATTCTATGTTATTAAATGCTTATGATTTCAATTTTAACATATGGGTTTAATAGTACTATTTAATATTGATAGTAATATTTTAGTGACCACTATAAATAAATTATATGAATTCAATTGGGAGATTATTAATATTTTGCTGTAGACCCACGATAATTTAATAAATAGGAATACTAAAACTAATAGAGCTACTAGTGACACTTATATAACATAGGCCATAAGGTACTTAAGCCTAAATATGTTTTTAATTTGGTAGGTATAAATCCTATGATGGATATGAACCATAACCCGATTATATTTATAAATAAGATTCCTATTTTACTAAAATCCTACATTTAGTTTTTGCTTCATTAAGGATATCGATTTTGCTCTCTCTCTCTCTATTAGAGATACAATGAGAAGATGTTAGTTGAGGAAGGGTAATTTTATAACTTTGTTAGTTTTTGTTATGATTTCAAGAATTGGAAAAAAAGGAGGAACTAAATAGTTGTTGATCATAAACCACAATTGATGAGAGTATAGTTATCGATGACAAAAATCTTAAGTATTCGTTACAATAATTCTCTCATAATATTATACTGCATACATAAATTTCATTCTTGTCTCATGGCATGATTCAAAGCCATTGTCTGAATTTTATAATTAAGATAAAATAAATTCTTCCATTAAAGACATGAAAATTATGTAAATAAGTAAAGTCATAATTGGTATAATTCTATGGATTGACTACTAGATTCGAAATATGACAATTCATGTCATAATTGAAATTTAAAGATATGTTGCTACAATTACCATTCAAACAATTGTGCACAAATTTGCATTCCCCAGGAGTATTTCGAAGTATTTCACTTTGACATGACTTTAGAGATGTAAAAAGAATCGCGTTCTAGTTCATATATTTAATTAGATCAAATTATTTAAAATTTATTTTATTTTAAATGCAACAATTATACGAACAAATGAAGTTAAGAGAAGAACGGATTATCCGAACTAAATTGATTTGCAAAGTTATAGTTAAAGTACATATAATCACGAATTGAATTAGATTATTTAAAATTTAATTCCTTTTTAATACAGATTTATATAAATTGAACTCGGATGAGCCGTTTCGGTTTAATTCGGTCCACTGTTACCATCCGCGTATACCCTTGCTCGCGGGTCATGTTATAGCCCGCTTCCATATCTTCTAGATTTTGTAGCTTTGAAAAGAAAAAATGGAGATTACATGAGTAAAGAATGCAGATTTCGTACGGAAAAGTAGATGGAGTGGGTAAAGTACAAATTATATTATAAATGTGTTAATTTTAACATCTTGAATTACAATTAGATAAAGTTAAATTATATCCCATGTAAATAAATTGTAATTTTTTTCCTTAAAATAATTTATTATGGCATCAAAGTAAAATCTCAACCGCACAAATAGGAACAATTACGTTAATCTATTATGTTAACAATTATGCATCGTATATACTAAAAAAATTCGTGGGGATAAGTATTCGTATCAGTTTTAACTCCTATAAAATTCGTTCTTTCATTCTCTACCAATTTTATTGGAGGATATTATTTTAAATTTAAATTTAATCTATTATTAACGTAAATTAATTTTATACTACCGTTTAATCTTGTAATACTATATGAATAAAAGGTTATTACAACTTTTTTATTATTATTAAAAATTCTTAATCTATAATTATTTTTAATGTTATATCTTATTTTTATTTACTAATAAAATAAAATATTTTATATCAACAACAATTCAAAGTTAAATTTTATAATTTTTATATAAAAATTTAATTCTATATAATTTTTTGATAAAATTTAAATTTATACAACTTTGATTAATAAAATTATGAGCATTTGATGGAAATGGAAAGGAAATGAATTTAAACTAAGGCATTGGAATTTGTTTTATCATTAATTGTGTGATTTATTTAGACAATAACTCGTATTATTTAATTCATTAGTCAAAAAATAAAATAACATTAATAGTGGTAATGGTGAAAATGATAATGATTACTATAGTGATAACAATTATAATAATATAATAACAACGATCGTAATGATAATAATAATTATTTAAGCGGTGATAATATGAAAAAAAATATTTTTCTAACTCTAATAAATAAAGTAATATCAAACTTCAAGGAGAGAAATGGATTTAAATGATGGGAGTTTGTCAAAAGTAAATAAAAAAATTTATTCCTTTAGTCATAAATCAAATATGCAGTAAAATAATCAGTGATTTAATTATGTTACCAATAGCTTAAAAGCTTCTAATCAAACAGTCAAACGCCGCCTTAATGCACTCATTACACTAAAATTCACACCACATTACAAATTCCAAGTTACCCAAAAAAAATTTAACTCTTATAAAAACAATAATAAAATTTTATATACGAAATTCAACTTCTAAGTTAAAACTTGACAAAAAATTTTCAATACCTAATATTTGTTGGGAGAAAAATCAAACAAACACACCACTTCTATATAATAATAGCACTGGCACATACCAAATTTATAAAGTTACCCTTCCCTAGATGGAGAAAGCAGGCCTGAGAAGGCGCAAAAAAGGTTTAAAAGCATAACTACAAAGTCATTAATGGGCCACATCCATCCAATGGAATCGTCGCAGTACCGGCAGCGTGCTTTTATTAATAAAAAAATATGGTAGTAAAATTTAAAATTAAATTCTAAATTTTTATATTTATTTAATTAAAATTTATAAATTAATTTAATTATTTTATATTTAACCGATATTTTTTTACTTATATTTTTAATTTATATTCAAAAGTTTTATTTCAAATTTTACTTTTTTTTATTCATGTAGAATTGTTGTCTATTAATAGACAAAGATGCCGTCACACAAGGCAATTATTCCCTAGCTTTAAACCCACTCTCATTTCATTACACCGCTAAACGCCAAATGCGCGTTCCTTCTTAATTGCTCCTCCCGCTCCCAATAGCCTCCAACTCAGACTAGCTCCAACTTTTTCCCTCTATTGGATTACTTGGTTTTCATATGCAGTTTCTTTTATCAACTGGGTCTTTGCTTATTCCATGCCATTGACTACGGAGACCGGTTTCAGCTTTTGATGGTTGCTTTGCTGAAAGAGCTGATCACTTCGTCATGGGGTTATTCTTCTTCAGCTGATTTGGTATGTGGAATTTAAAATTATGGTACTTATTGTTTTTTCAGCTGGGGTTTAAGAGAGTTCTGGTTCTGGGCTTTGGTTGTTCTGTTTTGATTTGGGTTTGATTGGATGTTGAGGATTTTGGGTGGTGATGTTTTGGAAGAATTTAGTTGCTAGATTTTGCTGTTGTTTGATGTTTTTGAAACCATCTCTTTTATCCTGTTGCTGCTTCTGTAGCTGCAATTTCGATCATGAAACAGGAAATATGGTCACATGTTATATGCTCTGTTTATTGTATGTCGTCTTTTGATGTATCTTTTAGGCAAATTAGTATTATTGAGTTGTGTGCATATATAGATGCGGGATGGTTTATAAGATTTTCTTAGGCCTCTTCCCTAGTTATGCAGTTCGTGGTTTTACTTTATTTTCTCTGAAGAATTACTCTGATACCATCACGAACATGATTAAAACATCCATGGTTACTCTTTCCTTATATCAGACACTTCGGTGCAGATACTTAAAGAGAGCATGAAATAATTTAGTATTGGTATATATATTTGCTATGTCTTCTCTTGTGTCTGTGGTGGTTTTCTAACGCATTTTTCTTCTTACATTGGATTGAAAGTTAGTTCCAATTATATGATACAATTCAGATCATGTTTCATTTGCATCAATGACTATACAATATAGATTTTACAAAATTCTGGTTGATGACTGATGTAATTCTTCTTCTGTTCAAAAAACCTGCTCTGTATATAAAGGATATTAGTTCTTTTCTATCCTTCTTAAAACTACTGATAAGATAAGAAACAAGAATTTTAATCACCAAGTGTCTTGAGTTCTTAATTATGTTGATGATATGTCTACTGGGTAAAGTTTCAAATTTACTTGAAATTGTATTAAATTTGTGACAGTGAGCCTCTCTAGCACTAGTCTTCTACAAGATGATTTTGTTGTTTGAATCTCAAGATAGACCAAAGAATGGTTCAACAAGCTGATTTAGTTATCATTGGTGTCTCCGCTGGTTTGGCCCTTGGAATTTTGATAGCTTCCCTTATATTTTTCGGCATAAGGTGGTACAAGAATCGTGCTTATCTCAGACGATGTGCAAATGATAATGAGCGTAGCCTACCAACTCTTCCAATACGCACAAATGGATTTGGGACAAGCACTGACTTTAGTGCCTCTCTTACCAGTTCAATAGCCCCTTCGACATCAGAAAATTTGCATAAAAATTCCCATTTCTCTTGGTGGAGTCATGAAAACAAGGATCGGTTTGCTTCAGCTTCAGGCATTCTTAGGTACTCGTACAAGTAAGTACATTTCTCTCTATGAGCATGGGGTTTACTATTACTATCTTTGAAATGCAAATTCTATTGTCATGCTTTATGTTTGGTTTTGTGTTCTTTTTAAAACCATGTTATTTATATGTATGAGCATCAAATTTGCGGAAGTGATTTAAATAGATATCAGTTGGAAAGAGGAGGAAAAAAAGGAGCTCCAGAAGAAAAATAGTGCATGGATGTGACCATTTGTAATATTATATCTAACACTTCAGATGTCCTAGGGAAATCCAAAAGGCTACACAAAATTTCACTACTATATTGGGGCAAGGATCATTTGGCTCAGTTTACAAAGCAACAATGCCAACAGGAGGAGTGGTAGCTGTGAAGGTGCTTTCTTCCAACTCCAAACAAGGGGAGAAAGAATTCCAAACAGAGGTAATGACTAATGAGCACATAACTAAGTTGATACCAGGTTTTTGACATTTACATTTTCTTTTTAATTTCATTTACAGCCTTTTTTCCATTTCAATTTGTTCAAAAAAACTCATAAATTGACTAAAGATAAAGGCCATTATCCATGGGTTCCTCTAGTCATGCATGACTTGATGCTAGAATTATACCTGAACCAGAGAAAATAGCTTAACCAGAAGGATGAGAATGGAAGAACCATGCAGTTCTGGGTAAAGCTCATTGACTTGAACCCTTTCCTTTTTAAGAGTTCCTTTTCATCTAGACCTCATAAGCTTGGGGTAAATTTGTATGGGATTTTCAGTGCCTACTGCTATGAACCCCTTTCCTTCAATATCATCTTTTCTCAGTAACCTGAGGGATTATTGAAGTATGGATGTGCATTTTGTGTTATTGCTATCATCCTAAGCACTTTAAAAACTACTGTGACATCTTTGCTTTTCCTTTTTTTTTTTTAGATACATCCGAAAGTGGATTTAGAATTTTGAAATGGCACTAAAGTCTATTTTTTTCGGATAGGTTGTCTCTAACTGGTGAAATTTGACCTTATTTTGGCTGCTCAGGGACTAAAATTTAAAGCTAACAACAGCCACCAGTTAAGCTTGTTGAATTCCTATCATCCTGTGATTTAACTAGATGTTGTTGCAGGTGGTCCTCCTTGGAAGATTGCATCATCGGAATCTTGTGAATTTGATAGGATATTGCATAGATAAAGGACAGCGAATACTAGTTTATGAATTCATGAGTAATGGAAGTTTAGAAAAACTTCTATATGGTAAGCTGATAATCTCATTCCTTCTCAGTTTAAGAATTCTGTTTCTTGTGACAGCAGCAGAACATAAGTCAACACCTACAAGATAATTTGATAAATAGAGAAGAGTAGTTGTTTCCTTTTCAATTTTCTTAGTGGTCACAGAATCATTAAAATATATGTCATATATTTTTCATTTTCCCCCTGGCTGTGTCTACTGCATTTGTTGACAAAAGTTTGGATGGTGCATGCATTTAGGTGAAGAACAGGATCTGAGTTGGGATGAAAGGCTGCAAATTGTACTTGATATATCACATGGAATTGAATACCTCCATGAGGGAGTATGTTCACTGCTATATTTTTCTCTTTTCTTGTTCTTATTCAACATTGCATTTGGTTAATACAAATATTCATGGAACAGGCTGTCCCTCCGGTCATACATCGTGATTTGAAGTCTGCCAATATACTGTTAGATGACTCAATGAGAGCTAAGGTAAGCTTGTTCCTACAAGTGTTTTGTGATGTAGTTCCTTAAACTTGTAAATCTGATTAAATGCAACGAAATCTTTCCTTGATGAACTGATCCAAAAATTCTATGAATTGATACATAAGCAAGAGTTGAAAAACTTCACTGAGAGATTTTATCATGGCAGTTCTTTTCTTATTATTTCTAAACAGATGATAAATTTTAGGCTTAGTTTCAGTTTTGGTGAGAAGCATGGATACTTCAAAATGGTTGGCATGTCCATGTCAAACACGCTACTCAAAACTCTTGGATAACTCTGCAATGCATATCCCTGAATGATTTCCTTTTGTTCTTAATATTTTGACAGTAGAAACCCCTAATAGTGCTTGTTCTCCATGAAATTGGGCACATTTAATTCAAAACACTGTATTTTCTTGATTTCTTCTTTAAATCTTCATGCTAAGCTGAATGCATGGGCATACATCAACAGACAAACTTAGGAATAAATCCATAGAAAGAAAGTTGGGTAGCGCCACTTGATGAAAAGATGAGGAAAACATGCTTGAGGTGGGCTGGGTACGTGAGAAGTAGACCTGTAGGTGCTCTAGTCTGAAAATTGGGGTTTTTGGAGGATAGTCTGTTTGAAAGAGGTTGATGGACACCTAGGAAAACTTTGGTAGAAATCATAAAAAGCAATCTCATCTTAAAAAGTTCTATAGAAGATATGTTTTTGATAGAGCACAATGATATTGTCTGGTCATTATAATCAATCTCACCCATCTAATGGGTCAGTTTTGGTCTTTTAGTTTCTTCTGTAGCAATTTCATCCTCGTAGTTCTGGAACTAGAGCAATTTGATCTCTGCTGTGAGCATATATTTATTTAACTTGTCTTGATGTTCAGTTGACACACTAGCATTAATGTAAAGCTGCATTTCTACTTTATTATCTCATGTTAGATGGCTGTCTACCATGTTATGGTTACTTCTTTGGATTTATCTTCAGGGATCAAATAGGAGAACTATAACCGTTGATGCTTCAAAATCATACCTGTTACCGTTTTTAACTGTTGAAATTTAGATGATACTGTTGAAGTCATAAACAATGTTTCCTGTATAATCTTGAGAATTGGCATCTGCCAACATTGAAAGCATTGATATTCTTTAATGCTCAGTATGATTGAATATCAAAATTGTTGATATGTAAGGTTGCTGATTTTGGGCTGTCAAGAGAAGATATCTCTGATGGCCGGAATTCCGGTCTAAAAGGTACATACGGCTACATGGATCCAGCGTACATTTCCACTCACAAGTTCACTGTCAAGAGTGACATTTACAGTTTCGGCATCATCATTTTTGAGCTCATCACTGCCATCCACCCGCATCAAAATTTGATGGAATACATCAACCTTGTAAGTTGTCATTCTCATCAACCTTGTAAGTTACATTGTTAGACATTCTCATAAACCGTATATATTCCATTTAATTTTCTTCATCTTTCTTTTTTGTAAGGCTGCTATGGATCATGATGGTATTGATGGAATAATTGACAAGCAACTTGTGGGGAAATGCCAACTTGAAGAAGTCAGGCAGCTTGCCAAAATTGCACACAAATGCTTGCACAAATCGCCCAAAAAACGACCCTCTATAGGTGAGGTTTCGCAGGTTATAACAAGGATAAGACATAGACGCCTTGTGAAAGAAGATACCATGTCATTTGCAGGGAGTAACTATTCTCGAGCTGTGAGTCGAATAGAGGATCAAGAAGTTGAATTAAGTAGGATGACCAGCACGAACCAGAGAGTAACTGGATGAACATAAACATAGTTCCTAGTCTAGTTCTTCCCTGGGGACAAATGAAATTGTATAGATAGACAGAGTTAACTAGTTTTGCAAAATATGGAAATTGATGCCTCGATTTTCTCTCATAGTATTATTAGTTCAGCTCATATTTTATAATAGTAGGAATGATAATCCATCTAATTTACACGTGCAAAGTCTTCGGTTTGAACTCTAAATATAATAGGAAATAAAGTTTTCAAAGTGTCATCAAGTTTCATTGTATTACTAAAGTGTCAGCTAGCTCTGCTCATTTTGTTTGCTTAATCTCTCCCTGCAAATCTGACAAAATCTGAACCAATGAGGATGATGATAAGTGGGAGCAGTTTAAATCTGATTCTTGTGCAACGAGTGCTAATGTTTGAACCAGTGAAGCAGTTTAAATCAGTTTAAATTTGATTCTAAAGTTACGTCAAGTGTCATTGTATTATTAAAGTATCGGCAAGTTCTGCTCATTTTGTTTGCTTAATCTCTCCCTGCAAATCTGACAAAATCTGAACCAGCGAGGGTGATGATAAGTGGGGGCAGTTTAAATCTGATTCTTGTGCAATGAGTGCTAATGTTTGAACTAAAGTGGGTATGAACCTATAACAAGGGTTATTTCTCTACAAACATAGTTCTTGGCTCGGTTGGCAGTTTTCAGTAAAGGATGGACTATGGAGATTTCACCCTTTTTGCCTGGTGATAAGTCAGTTGCAAGAGAATCGTGATTCGCTTAGACTATTATTTTTGAGATATTTTGTTCGAGAAACTCTTTTGTCAGTACACCTAATATGAATTCTCGACAAATTGAGAAGAACTTTAAGAATGATACAAGAATATTTTTTCTCTTGAAATTGAAGGAAAATGACAAGTAAAGGAATTGAGAGGATTTTTGGGTAAATTGTTGCACAAAAGGATTAAAATTTAAGGGTTTTTAATTTGATAGGAATTAAAATTGATACAAAATTTTAATTAGAGACGAAATTAAAAATAACTCAACCTTATAAGAATCAAAATAAGTTTTTAGGCTATTTTTATCAAATTGATAAGGGTTGGAAATGAACTGACTTAATTCATAAACTACTTGTAATTTGACTTGAAAATTAGTTTAATAAATTGTGTTTATGAACCAAATTCATTAAATTTGAAGTTGTAATGTTGGCTCATTTGCTAATTGAATTAGAGTTGATTTATAATCAATTCAGCTCATTTGGTTTATGAATTAGCTTAATAAGTTAATTGTATTTATAAACATATTTTAATAATATTTATGAAATAAATTATGATATTAAATATCATATTATATATTATGTAATGTATTTAAATAAATTTGATAGCATTTTCTATATGATTTAAACCAATTGAACCAAATTAGTGGAGTTGATGAAGCAATAATACAAATAGGTTTATTCATTCTAACTTTGTTTTCTTGAGACATGATTCATTTAATTAGATCAAACAAGTTATATAGTTAAGTTAAGTCAATAGTTCACAAACTTAATTCAAGCTGAGTTCAAACCACATATTGATTCATTTGAATGAGTAAAGTTTCAAATGGAGTTAAATTTATTCAAGTCAATTTAAGTGAGTTCATAACTAGAATTAACCTGATTCTAATTTATTCCTAAAATCGGCTGTCATTTTCCTATAGGAAAATAGATAGATATAAGCAAGGAAATCTAACGTTGATAGTTTTTACAAAATTGAAAAATGGACATCTTTTATCAATAACCTCCTTTTTGAAAAATGGACATCTTTAATTAATAACCTCCTTTTCTTAGCAAAAATAAGTACAATAAAAGAAATATGCATCCAAATTATGAATTCATTTGTGTAATGTACATAATGAAAAAAAAGTGACATTATATGCACCAAACATAAGGTAAAAAATTAAATTTTAAATGTAAAGTAAGGATTGTCATTAAATACATAATAGTAAAATAAATTTATAAAAATCAATCTAATGAGTATAGAATATTCAAAAGTCAATTTCAAATCTCATTTCCAATATCTATAGAAATTTTTATAAAAAAAGATAAGGTAATTAATAATTATGTTAGTTTAATAAAATTTTATTAAATATGAAATAGATAATAATGAATTAAAAATTATTAAACACAATATTATCTGCATGGTGAATTAATTGTTTGTTGATAATGATTTGAATGATAAATTTTTACTTTTTATTTTTTGAAATGGTTTACTTTTTAAGAGAAAAAATGTTTTATCTTTTTTTTTAATAATGGTAGGAGTGGTTAAACCATTAAATGCACACATAGGAAGACAAAAAATTAAACCCTGAATATAACGAAATGCACAAAACCTTCAAAAGACATCAAATACTACTTGAGTTACAAGCTTTCAATAGAAACAATGTTTTATCTTTGACTTACTTATTTTACATTAAAATTAGTATTTATTTAAGGGCTTATTTTCAATTCTAAAAATAAAAATAGTTGAAATATTGGAAGATAGTAATTTCCATGAAGTTACCTTACAAGACCTCAAAGTTGAAGGATTAGATTTTTGCTTCAAGTTTAGTTATGAGGAGAATTTGTTACTTTTTTTTTCTTAGGATCTGTCATAATTTATAAATTAAAAATATTAATGTTAATAGTTTAAATAAATAAACATTTCATATTTAGGCCTAAACTTATCAAGTTATGTGAGCATGAATCTTAAGATGGACAAAATTCATGACCCGATTTACTAATTATAAAGGATCTTTACATCTCTGCTATCTCACATCTAATTTTTTGCTCTATTGAGAAATAAAAGTTATACTTTCTCCTAAAAAAAATAAAATTTAGGGTTTAATAGAAGGAGGGACACACCTTATCCTTTTTCTATTTATGTTAGATTTCAGGGAATTAGAATGAGATTTGTACTATTGGTGGATGCTAAAAGATAAATTCAATTAGTGAAATTATGAATGCCTTAAAACCATATTAGTTTTATTACAAAAATTTCTCATTATAGTCCTTAGTTAAGAATTAGGGTTTTGAAAAAATAAATTAAGAAATTACTTCACTTAGTATCAAGGCTAGATTTTAGCTATGGATCATAACTGAGTTTTAAAGCAATTTGATGCAAATTATACATGTCTACCTTTTTGCCAAATTTTTGTTTCAATACATGATTTGCATAATTGAGTATATGAATATGGTTGTTGCACTTCATGAAATTCTATGTAAATATTGTTCCTTTCAACATGCTTTCTTTTTGGTACTAGGATATATATGTGTGATATACAATGTAATGCAAATTTTTGCTTAGAATATATGCTAGTGTTTGAATTCATGTTTTGTTATGTAAAGTAAATTGTGACATACAGTACCATATATGATCTGGAAACATGTTTTACTTGTATGCATTTTCAATATGATTGCTTAGGTTTTGGTGTGTTGAAAATGTATATGCATGCTATGCTATTTTGTGTTCCTAGTAAATTGACCAAATATAAATGATATAGTATTGATATTTTTTGGTATTCACATTGTGCATAGCATATGATTCTTTGTCTTGTTGAGAATGTGAATATATATATATGCTAGTTTTGGTTCTTTTGGGATATTTAAATGCTATTATGACGATGTTTATATTTTAAAAGGCATTTACCTTTAGTTTGTTGTATTGGAGTTTATGTTTTGCTAGAGGAAGCATTTTCTAGAAATAGGTTTCCAAAAACATTAAAGATAAATAGTCAAATTAGCAAGCAAATCTGCAAATTTGTTTTCTCTATGATCTAGGATAAAATTAAGTAGGCTAGTTTAGAACGTATATTTTTTTAGGAGTATATAATTCCATTTAAAGCTAAAAAAAGTGGAGAAAATTCCTTGGAATTACAATATATTTAGACTTTTTTTTAAAACTTTTAAAAAATTACAAATAAAAATGAATGAATTTTTTAGATAAATTGTGACTAGGTTAATTAAAGATTAGATAGTACAACAAATCTATATTAAAATAATGCAAAAAGTGCATAAGAATTGCATGAAATAGAATTGGGTTCAAAGTAGGTCAAAATTAGATCAATTCAACTCGAATATCAATTATTTGGATAAATAAGAATACCTAAATGTATGAAGCCTTGTCGCACCACTAGCACATGAGTGCCATGCATCGTCTTTCTTATGTTAGATGGTAGCAATACTAGCACTATTATGCTCCACTCTTCAAGCATATTTAATGGCATTTTTATATATTTCTAGAATTTATTTTTTATTAATTTTTTGCTCATTTTATTTTAGTATGTATTTAAGTTTATTTTGAGGCTAAAATTTTCCTATATGATTCTTGTGATATAAGTTACCTTTTGTATTTTTGTAGCATTTCATGGACATCATTTATATAATGTAACAATTTTATTGAATGTTGTTATATTATATAGGAATTACTAATTACTTATATTATACCATAAAATTTTATGTAACTATATACTTACTTTTTGTGTGATTATTTGCATAAAATTTTGCTCAATTTTTTAAAGGAAAATTATTTTAACTTGATTAAGGGAGAGGTTGTATTAGTGATATTAAACATTCTTTAATATTATATTATTAATACAATTCATTCGTGATAATATAAGTGTAAAATTAACTATTATATTTCTAAAATTTTTAAATACCCTTTTGATGTTAAATTTTTAGAGTATAATATTTATTTATTGTATTATAACATTCTAAATGCCTTTTAGTATTAAATCTTATAATATAATACTAAATATGGTGTATAACTTATTTTATGATGAAAAACATTAGCATGATCAAGGTGTTTACATAAGTTAACTAATTGATGTGTTTTCCTTAATTTCTAAGCCTATGTAGCAAATTTCTAAGAAAATGCTAAATAAGATTGTTGATAAGGACCAACCAAAATTCAAGAGGTTGGCTCTAGTTTTCTTTGAATCAAATGTTATTGACAAGCTATCAAACAAATGGTGACTTAACGTTGGTGTGACAATTTATGTGATGAATTCTACACAATTACTAAAAAATTCAAGGAAGCCAAGCAACAATTAGTTAATAGTTAAACTTGGAAATGGTGAGAAAGTAGGAGTAAACATCAATGGAGACATTACATTATGGTTATCCATTAGGTGTGAACTAGAATAGAAAACATCATGTATCTACCTCCTATGAGGAGGAACTTGATCTAAGTGGCTGTACTAGACCTAGAAAAGTATTCTTATAATTTTAGAGGTTAAAAGATGCACTTGTTCTATAGCTTAACTATAATTAGCTCTAATTTATTAATTAAGGGATTGTACAAGATTAATCTAGATCCCAATTTCATCAACTCTATCAATATTGTAATTAGGAAAAAAAGGAATAAAATTAGTGAGAACTCTTCAATGCTCTAACATAAGCATCTAAAGCACATTTCCAAAGATAGAATACAAAGATTGATAAAAAAAAAAAAAAGAAGAAGGTATTTTGCATGACCTAGATTTCTATGATTTTAGTACTTATGTAGATTGCATGAAAAAGAAGCTTCCTACTCACGTTAGAAAAGAAAAAAGAACTAAAAAACAAGATGCTTTAGAGTAGAGGTGGAAATAAATTAGGTCATTGATGAGCAGCCTATGGTTTGACTCATTAAAATTCTAACTTAACTTGTTTATTTAATTAAACAAATCAAACCTAAGCAAATATATTGGCTTATTTATTAAACAAGCATATTTAACTTTATGCTTGGTTTGTTGGCCTATTAAGCCAACCTATTTAATTAATATGTTACTTTAATCTAATCCACTTAAATTAATTGACTAGTTACATTATAATTATTACTATTCTTTTATTATTGTATCTTTTTTTCTTTTTTCAATTTAGTTATTAATATTCTCAAATTTTAAAGTTTATAAGTGATGAATTTACATTATTGTATCATTTAATCTTTTCATTTCAAATAAATATAATTATAATTTATTATGTTAAGTTATTAAGACTTCAATAAGAGTGGAGATAAATTTTCATTTAATAAATTATTTAATTAACAAAATTATTATTCTTTTTTTACTAAGAAACTTATCTATGACATATATATTTAAGTTTATAAATTTATTAATAATTCATTTAGATTTTAATAGTTAGGCTTAAATAAGCTCACAAGTTAGAACAAACTTCTTAAATTATATAAATAAGTCAAGTTAAGTTGAAATTTTAACTTACAAATAAGTTATAAGCCAAGCTTAAGCTAGTAAATTTTGAAACAGGTCTGGCCTATTTTTGCCAAGGTTTAGCTTGCCTTGCCTTGCTTCCACCTTTATTTTAGAGCTAATCTATATTGATATTTGTAGTCCTACCACACTTATAATAATGGGAGTCATAAGTATTTCATTACCTTCATAGATAGCTACTTAAGATTTTGGATAAATTGAATTACTAATAAAAAAGTTTGAATCATTAGATGCATTTAAAACTTTCAAGGTTGAGGTTAAACTTAAATTTGGGGAGAGGATCAAGTGTGTAAACTCAAATAGAAGTGATAAGTACTATAGGAAATACGATGAAAACAAGAAAAATTATGGTTATTTGCAAGAGTTTGGCATTGAAGCTAACTACACCATTCCTAGAACACCAAAGCAAAATGATATAACTAAGAGAAGAAATTGTACACTCATGAATATGATCATATCCATGCTTGCATATTTCTTATGGCCATAGTTTTTATAAGAAGAAGCTTTGAAGACTATTATCTACATCTTAAAATAAGTTTCAAGTAAGTTAGTGCCCAAGACTTCATATGAGCTATTAAGTAGTAAAAATCCTAGCTTGAGGCATTTTCATGTTAAAGGTTGTAAAGTAGAGGTAAAACTTTATATTTTGGCCACTAGAAAGCTTAAATTCAAGATAGTCTCTAGATTTTTTATAGGTTATTGCAATAGCTTTAGGGGCAACAGGGTTTTATTATCCGACTTATACCATTAAAGTCATTGAATCAGATAGAGTAGTCCATTTTAAGGATGAGTTGGACAATAGGACTCAGATATCATAGATTACCACCTTCAAAGAAAAATAAAATTGTAATTCTTCCAATTCCTCAGTCTACTTAATCTTCTTCTTTTGTTGTTCCATAATTTAACTTAATGTAACCTATAATAGAAGATAAAAATCCTAATGATGAAATTCCTTTAAGGAGATCACAAAGAGAATGCAAGTTAATAATCTCAAATGATTGGTTGCTCTATTTGCAAGAGCATGGATTTGATATCAATGAAAATAATGATCTTATAAGATTTTCATATGCAATATCTAGTTCTAGCTCTTCTAAATAAGTTTCTATAATGGAGGATGAATTAGCTTTAATGTATAAAAATGAAATATGAGTTCTAGTTAAGTTGCCTATAAATTGTAAGCTAATAGTAAATAAGTTTTCAAGACTAAGCAAAACATTTATAGGAAGATTGAAATGTACAAAGCCAAACTTGTAACAAAAAGGTTTATTTAAAAAGAAGAAATAAATTACAAGAATTTTTTTTTATCAATGTTAATAAAAGATTCATTTTAGGTTGTCGTGGCATTAGTAACCTACCTTAACTTAGAATTGCACTAAATAGATATAAAAATAGCCTTCTTAAATGATAATTTGATAGAGATAATGTATCTAAAGTAGCTAGATAGTTTTTGAGAGAAGGATGAAATTATCTTGAAAGCCTAATATCCTCAAAATAATAAAGAAAGAGAAAGGATAAAAAAATATCTTGCATGGCTCAATTGTAAGTAACCTAATGTATACCTAGGTATGTAAATAACCTAATATTACTTTTGTTGTGGATGCACTTAAGGGATCCTTGAGTGATCCTAATAAGAAACATTGAATTATTGCAAAGAAAGTATTGAGGAATCTATAGGGTACAAGATACTTTATGCTTACCTATAGGAGATTGAAAGATCTTAGTGTTATAGGTTATTTAGACTCAAAATTTTACTAGTTGTCTAAATAATTATAAATCTAAATTTGGATATATCTTTATGATGGTAGCAAAAGTTGTGTTATGGAAAAGTATCTAGTAGTCCATTACAACAATCTCCATTATGGAAACATAATATGCTACATACTATGAGGCTACTAATGAAGCTATGTGGTTAAAAAACTATGTTTCTGATTTTAATTGTATTAAAATCATTGCAAGGTCTTTATGCATTTACTATGATAATTTTTCTTTTGTGAGTTTCTCTTTCAAGAATAAGAGTTTTACTTGTATAAAGTGTTTTGATATGAAATGTTAATTTATGGAACGGAAGATACACAAGCATATCATTAGCATTGAGCACATTTTCACAAATCATATGTTTACGGATCCATTGACTAAAGGCCCAGTAATAAGAATATATATTGGTCATGTAAACCATATATGTCAACATGAGTTATGTGTATTTAACTTGATCATGATGTATTTATTGTCCATCTCAAGACTTGATAATGAAATATTCATTCTATATTACCTGTAAAGATTTACATATAGTTACATTAATATTATGTAAATCTTATTATACATATTTGAAACTAATATTCTTATCATATATTTATTACTTTAGTCAACAAGGTGTAAGCATTCAATGTAATTAGTATTAATATCCCTTCAGATATGATATTTTATATCATTAAAGGCCTATCATTTCAATTTAGACGTACACATATAATAATGCCATTTAGTATTAGCATTAATATTAAAAATAGCTATTATTTATAAATTATATAGGTCCAAGTGGAAATTTTTTAGTATTTTTTAAACATGTCATAATTTGTAAATAAGAAATATTAGTGCTAATAGTTTAAGAAGTCCAACAAATGACATTGAGTAAATGGATATTTGCTAATTAGGTCCAAACTTATTAGATTGCAAGTTAAATCTTATTAAAAATAGAATCCATGACCTAGTTTACTAACTATAAAAGGCCTTTACCTTTCTATTGCATTATGTCAATTTTTTTGCTCCATTGAGGAACAGAAGTTATGCTCTTTCCCAGAGAAAATAAAATTGAGGGTCTAATAAAAGGAGGGGAACATCTTAATTCTTCTTTATTTATATTAGATCTTAAGGAATTAGACAGAGGTTTGCATTATTTATGTTTACTAGAAAATAAATTCAATCAATAGAATTATGAATGCTTCAAAAATAGGTTAGTTTTATCATAGAAATTCCTCACTTATATATGTTAAACTTCTTAATGGTTGTTCAATTTCCATGCTATGGTCTTTAGTCAAGAATTGATGTTTTGGAAAATTAAATTAAGAAATTTCTTTGAAATTTAATTTATTCTTTTAAAAATGAAACAAAATAAGAGTACATTCTAACTTCCTTGGATGCTCTATATTGGAAAACACTTAAGTAAAGTAAAAATAATTAAGTTAACATAATTTTTATGTTTTTGAAAAATAAAAAAATTGGTTTTTTAATTTTTTTATAATTACTTTTTAAAATTTATAATTTCAAATGTGTAACTTAAAAATAAAAAACCATTTTTAGATATTTTGTTAATTTATTTTTGTTCTTGATGATAATTTTGAAATTAAATAAAATATTTTTTTATTTGTTCTATTGACCACATTTTATTTTTATTTTTTTGCTTCCCTCAACATTAAAAATAATTTTTGAGAAGCTTTTTAATAAAAAAAACCATATGCAAATAAATATAAATTTAGTTTTTTAACATATGTCCTTTACCCAAGTACAAAAATAAAAGATTTGTATTTTCAATCACATATATCGATGAATATATTATTCTCTCCTAATCATTAATTTTCTTAAATATTTGAAAAAAAAGGGAGAAGAAAAATAAGTTTATTAACTAAATGGGAGAAAAAATAAAAGAAAAAAGAAATAAAAGGAAAAGACAAGTATAAATTTAATTTTTATTATTAAAGATAAGGATTTTTTTATAGGATAAAGGTTATATTTAGCAATCATTTGATTTTTTTAGAATCCTATGGGATCTTGAACCTTTGAAGAAATAATTTTTCTCATTAACTTGTAGAAAAATGCTTGAAGTTATTTAATTAATTGTAAGAAATTGATTCTTTCTAAAAATTAATATGTCTTTCATTGTTTAATTCAACTTTGAACTTTTAAGAAAGTAATCATAGTAAGGGAAAGCTATGGTGTTTTTAGAAAAATTAAGGTTTATGGACCCACGACACGCAATCGTACATGGGATTGACATGTGTACATGTGATAGAGAAGAAATTAATTTTTAATTAGCAATATAATTTAGAAAAATTATAGACATGACCTAAATCCAATTGGTGAAGAGAGTTACCGTTTACTGTGTGTTCCTTATCAGCTCTTTATAAACTTCAGATTAGGCTTTAACATTAAGCCATTGGGATTATCCATTACTATTGAATTAAGCTATTAAAATTCAAATATAGTAAGGATGAAAACCAACAAATATAGAACCAATTTAAAGCAATGAAACAATGTAATGCTCAGGGCAACACTATAAATCCCATAACTTTGTAAATTTACCATTAAAACATAGAGATGACTAAAGGCTATTAGCAATAGCATTCAAACAAGATTCCTATAAGTATGAACTTAAATTTACTATCTTTGATCAACAAAGCAAATAAATCCTTTCAAATTTTGAAAAAAAAAGATATTGATTTAATTGGGAAATTAAATCTAAACTGGTACTAACCAAATTGCTATTTGAAATACTATTCTTTAATCACCACCATCTTTCAAGTGCACATAAGTCAATAGTACTTCCCATAATAATGTCTATCAAAATAATTAGCTATAAAAGTGCCTTTAGTATTAAGGCACTTCTTCCTTAGCTTCTGAACCTTTCCACAACTATCCTTTTTGTAAAATTGAACCTCAATAAACTTAACCTTCCTCTTCTTGTGCTTAATCTTCTTTGGCTTGGTATAGGTTTTCTTCTTACACTTTTTGGCACTATTATAGAGGCAATGTATGAGATGGAAGGTGGACTCCTTTTACATGTTGTATTCAATTAAGGTTTAACCATTCTCAAGTTATTTTCTAGCAAAGATGATATATTGTTGGTCTAACTGAGGTCATCAACCTTGAAAATTTGCCATATTAACACCCTTTTCACTTTCAATGTTCTATTTGTAGTTTTCATTACTTTATATCCTTCTTTGTTAATTCTTACTACCATAAAAAATCATTTATTTAAGCCAAGGTTATAATGATATAAAAGAAATGAGATCAATTTTATTATGCTATGTCATCCTAGGTTCTTAAACCCTTATAATGCCTTGGAACTCCTCTCAAAATGACTATTATTCCATTTAAAATTATAATATAAAAAAATTGAAATGTTAATGAAATCAAACATTAAGAGAGGTGAGTATAATTTATCCTAAATTTTATTATATTATTGAATTGAATCTACCAAAGAAGCATATCAAATAAAAGAACCATTGTTATTGTTATATCATATATGGTAGTAAAAGGAGTGGAGTATGGTTATAAGATTTTGAATTAATGGTTAAGAATAAAACATGATTTATGGCTTGAAAAAGTTAAATGATATTATATTTTAATTTTGATCTTTAATACATGATTTTTTTGGATAACTCAAAAACTAATTAACTCCCTAATTGATTCCTTGCTCATCTTTAACAGACATGAATTAAATATGAATCAATCCTAAATTTGAAAAAAGTTGTTATTATTCTAAGGATCTCTTTATCTAAGTATCTATTATCAATGGTTAAGCTAGCAACCAACTAAGGAAGGGGAATAACAACAAGGCAATTGGGACAAGATTTAAACTTCTTCCCTTAATGTTCTAAATTGATGATCTTATGGTTTGGACATTACCTTATTGGCTTAATTGATGCAAGATTTATGTCTCAAATGAGTATGATTATTTTTTTTTCATTTTAATATAAAAATGCTACTTTTACTTCATTTGAATTTTTAGTGCTATATTAATAAATTTAGTGCTATTCTCATATAGTATTTTTATAAGAGTATTATTTTTCTAACTTTCAATGTGAAATTTGATTTTCATTTTCTAAAATACATTAAGATGTATCTTATAGCTAATTTTTATAGGAAAATAAATATATTTATCAAAATTTTTATAAAAATAATATTAAGGCTCTATTTCGTATAATAAATAAACCACCTTATGATTTATTGACCTATTTATAAGTTAAGCTTTACAAGTATTTTATGAATTAGCTTATTAAAAAAACTACAATTTAATAAATTATCTTGAATAACTTATAATTTATAGGTTTTGTTTTGTGTAAATAATTGATAAGTGAATTAATAACTAATAAATTAGTTAATAACTGATAATTTACTTGATAATTTATAATTAATAGTTGATAATTGATAAACTAACTAATTGTATAAGAAATATTTTACAAAATTAGCTATTAAAATTGTAAAATGACATGAGAGAATATATTAATAGAAATAGATAATTAAAATAATTCATATTTATATAAAAATTAAATTATATTAATACAATTAACATGTTTAAAATAAAAATATAATATTTAATATTCAATTAATTATATTTTATGAACCTATATATTTATTTACTTACGTAATTTTTATCTTATTATTTCTTAATTATAGCAAAATATAATTAATTATATTTTATGATATTATATGTTTATTTACATATATAATCATATATATTTATAGTTTAAAATTAAAATATAATTATATTAAAATTAAATTAATTAAATTTTATAAAAAAATATTTAGATTTATGTTGTGAAAAACATAGGTTATAAATTAATAAAAAGAATAAGTTATAAGTTATTCAAGATAACTTATTAAATCAGAATTTATTTTTTTAATAAGTTTGAACATGAAACACCTTTAAAAGTTAATTTATAACTTATTAATTGTACAAAATGGAACCATGAGCTATTACCTCATCAATTTTTTTAAAATTTATCTTTATTTTTTTATTAATTTATAACCTATACATTTCATAATGTAAATCTAAATAAATAAATATATGATGTCATAAAGTATAATTAGTTTAATTTTAATATAATTATATTCTAATTTTAAACTATAAATATATAAAAATACATATGCAAATAAATATGTAATGTTATAAAATATAATTGATTATAATAAGTAATTATAATTATGTTATAAATAATAAAATAAAATTATATATGTAAATAAATATATAAGTTTATAAAATATAATTAAATAAATATTAGATATTATATTTTGATTTTAAATATCTTAATTATGTTAATGTAATTTAATTTTTTAATAAATATAAATTATTTTAATTTATATATTTATTTTTATTAATATATTTTTTATAATTTTAACTCATTTAATAATTAATTTTATAAAATATTTTTATACAATTAAATAACATATTAATTATTAATCATCAGCTAATTTATTAATTATTAGTTATTTTATTAATTATCAATTAAATTATTAGTTACTTGTATAAAATAAAACCTAAATTTTAGTGATAGTATAGCAGTAGAATTTTTTTTCTATTTTCTACTTATTTTAAAAAAAAAAAAACTGACAGAATAAAATTAAATTCCATCCCTTATCCAATGCAGATTTCATGGTAAGCAACAACCAATCACCAATTTGTAATTTTAATGCTGTACATCTGTTTTCTTTGCCCAAAAAAATCCCCTTTTTCTTTTTATTTCTGGCTCTGCTCTTTAAAGAAGAAAAAGCTTTTCCTTAATCATGCATTTAATGTTCTAAACTGCCCCATATCCGTCAGATATCCGTATTTTAGCAAACCCCACAGAGGAAAAAGACAACGGGGCCATGCCATTTACCAGTATCCGCATTTTATGCAGCTCTTGATTTTGCTAAAGATAGTGCTATGCATAAGAAAGGGAAATATTCATACTTATAGTGTAGCAAAATCAAATTTGATTTATAACTATTTCGATTCATTTAATTTATAAATTAGTTCAAAATTTTAATTATATTTATAAATGTATCTTAATAATATAAATAAAATAAATTACAATATTAAATATAATATTTTATATTCTGTAATATATTTAAATAAATTTGAATAGCATTTATATGATTTAAATCACTTGAACTAAATAAGTTAATAAAACAATAATACAACCAAACTTATTTATTTTGACTTTGTTTTCTTGAAATATGATTCATTTGGTTAAATCAAACATTTATATTATTGAGTCAATAATTTACAAGCTTAATTCAAATTAAATTCAAATCACAAATATTGATTCTTTTGAATATGAATAAAGTTCTAAACACAGTTAAATTTATTCAAGTCAATTAAAGCTGGTTGATAACGCGAGCAGATTCTACTTAATCCATTTCTAAAATTGACTATTATTTTCCTATAAGAAAATGGGCAAATCTAAATAAGGGGTTCCAAGGTTGATAGCTTTTGCAAAATTGAAAAATGGACACCTGATGTTTTTTCTTAGCAGGAATATCTATAATAAAAATATTTCTTAGCAAGATATGCATCTAAGTTGTGAACTTATTTGTGCAATGGATATGATAAATGGTAATATTATATAAATGGTAATATTATATAAATTGTAATATTACATATATTAAAAATGAGATTCAAAATTGAATTTTAAATACAAAATAAGGATTGTCATTAAATAAAAAATGATTAAATAAATTTATAAAATTTAATCTGATATAAAATATTCAAAACTTGATTTTTAATCCTATTTTTTATATCTATAGCATTTTTATAAAAAAATGAGATAATTAATAATTTATGTTAGTTTAATCAAATTTTATTAAATGTGAAATAGATAATAATATATTAAAAAATGAATAAACACAATATTATCTGGCATGGTGAATAGATTGTCTGTTGATAATGATTTGAATGGTGTGTGTGTGTGTGTGTGTGTATATATATATTAAATACGTTATTTTTGAGAGAAACAGTGTACTTACTTATTTTACATTAAAATTGGTATTATTTCAAGGACCTATTTCCAATTCTAAAAGTAAAAACAGAATATCTGTCATGAGATACTGACTTACATGAAATTACCCTACATGACCTCAAAGTTTGTGGATCAAGTTTGTGCTTCCACCTTCGTCATGAGGAGAATTTACTTTATTCTCTTGAAAAATAAGAGCAAGTTCCCATTCACTTATGAAAGTTTAAAAACGGTGAAAATTTCTGCAAGTTAGAGATGGGTAGTTTGTTGCAGGTATCCAATGAGATTAACATTTTTTTAGAAAAGCAAATTTAATATTTGCAAATACAATAAACAATATTCATTAAAATTTTGCATATGATGTTACATTGAATGTTAAAAAAGATAATAAAATCAAGTTTTTTACCTGTATAATCTTATAAAATTTGTATTGAAATAAAAGGGAACAAAATATTGTTAATTATAAAATTAAAAAAAATGTAAAAGTAAATACAAAATATAAAATAAATCATTTCATTTATATTTTGTACTTTCTCAATTAGTGTTAAAGAAGATAATGGAATGAAGTATGATATTCATTAAAATTTCATGTATAATATTATATTTGAATGCTAAAGAAGATAATGAAATTAACTTTCTTACTTAACAATCCTGTAAAATCTATATCAAAATAAAAGAAAGTAAAATATTATTGATTATAAAACTAGAAATTAAATTATAACAATAAGCACAAAATATAAAATAAATTTTTTCATTTATATTTTACACTTTCTCAATGAATACTAGATCTCACATATTTAACAACAAACTAACAGAGTTTTAATCCTATAAAATAATTAGTAGGTATAAATATAAAATTAAAGAGAATTATTTTAAAGTTGGAAGGTAAGTATATCTTGTTAAAAAGAGAAATTTTAAGTTTAAAACTGCTTCACGATATAGTTTGCTTCACACTCTTGTTTTCTCAGTATTTTAAATTTACATATCGGTTAGTATGAAAAAACTAACATATATAATAAAATATTATTGGTCAACTATAGAATTTTAAATGTTAGTTATTAAATAAAAAATGATATCATCAACTAAATTTTTTTATTTTTCATTATATTTTAAGTTAAAATTTTATAATTTTACAAATTAATAGCATTTAAATTATTTTTTACATGACAACTTTTTGTTTGTATAACCAAACAAATACAAATAACAATAGTTTAAACAATATAATAAATGAAAAATTAAAATTTATAATGAATAAAAATTTTTAATTAAAGTTAATGTGAAACTTCTGGCAAATAAGAAGTTATAAACTAAAAATTTTTATTTCAAAAATTATTACCCACAAGGCCGTAAAGTTATAATAAAATTTTTTATTATTGCACAAAAGGCCATAAAGTAGAACATCTCTTTTTGTAATTCCTTTGTATTATCTGAGGACTTCCACAAGCAAAATATTATATATATATTAATATAAATTGTCCCCATAATTTACTTCTACATAAGTAAAATAGAAATTTTTTTATTTTAAACAAATATAAAAATTTTAAAATCCATTAATTACTACAAGGATACACATACAAAAAATATTGAAATAAATTATATTGTATTTTTTATTTAAATATTTAAAGTTTTTCAATAAATTTATTTTTATTTTATATTAAAATATTGCAATGCTAAAAGTACAAAAATTTATTTAGTTGATGACAAGAATTAAATACTTACATAAAATTGTTCTTATCTTGAAGGTGATGAGTAATTAACTTCTTTGACTTTGTGAGAAATACAACTTCTCAAAATATTCAATTTTTTTCTTTATTAATTAATGATCAATTGAATAACTAACTTATCTAAATCGTAGCAATTCCTATGTGCCATTCTCCTACTCAAATAACCTTTAACTCTCAAATATTAATTAGAATTCTCAGATATTTGAAAGGGCAAAGAAAAATAAATTTATGAAATAAAAAAAGGAAAAAAGAAATAAAAAGAAAGGACAAATATAAATTTAATTTCCATCGTAGAAGACAAGGTTTTTTTTTGGGGGGTTGGAGCAGATTTATATCATGGATTGCGGGGGCGACAGCCCTTACAAATAAACTTTTTTATTTTATATATAAATATACTAATTATATAATAATTATATAAATATATAAGATTGTCTAGATATATTTTTTGGGTGATGTGATTGTCAACATATTTATTCTTTCTATTATTTGAAATAAAAAAGTTTACTTTAAACAATTACAAAATTATTTGATATTTTATTTATTATACAAATTGACAAACATATAAAGAAATATATTAAAAATAATATTTGTATTTTTATAATAATTTAAGTATTAATATTTTTAAATATAACCTCTAAAATTGAAAATTTCTAGAGGAAATACATTTTCATGTTAACTTATGAAAAAATGTTTAAAATTATTTAATTGACGCATGAACTTATGAGGAAATACATTTTCATGTTAACTTAGGAAAATGTTTAAAATTATTTAATTGATGCATGATAATAAAGACTTGATATTTTCTAGAAGTGATTTTTTTTTCTGTTTTTCAAAGAACATGATAGAAGTTAATTTATTGTGTGTTTTTAGTTTTACTTTAAACTTGTACTAAAATAATTAATATATTCTTTAAAATTTTAAGACCAGTAAAATATTAGAAATATCAATAAAATCAATCCTTAGAAGATATGAGTATAATTTATCCTAAATTCTATTATATTATTCAATTGAATTTGCCAAGGAAGATTATCCAATAAAAAAAAATTACAAATATCAATTAAATGAATCCTCAAATTTCTTTTATTGTCTTTGAAAGACACGTGCCAGATATAAATCAATTCTAAACTTTATGAACAATCATTATTGCTTTGAAAATGTCTTCGTCAACGCACCGATTATCAATCGGGATTATTTCTTTGATTTTTAAATAAAAGTGGTACTCTTAATTTCATTTGCTTCCTTTTTTTCGCTTGCTTTTATTAAAAAATTAACAGGGCATAAAATTAATTTTCAGGGTATATACTTTAATACCTTACCCAATGTGACAACAACCAATCACCAATTGGTAATGTTAATTTTCTATCTTGGGAGGGCAAAAGGGGAAAAAAAAGGACATTAAATCCATTGGTACCCCCACACTCTCAACCAACTAGTAGGGGTGTTCAAAAATTGCCAAACTGCTAAAAACCGACTGAATTAATTCAAAAATATGCGATTAACATCGGTTCATAAAGCCCAATCAGTCGGTGGCGGGTGAATTTGTTGGCAAAAAAAACGAAATCGGTTTGAAACGAGCAATTGAAGTGCTAATCAACTTAAATCGTGTCCGATCGAAAATAACATAAAACGATAGCGTATGAACCTAGCAGGAAGAAAAACGCTCTCTATCTCTCTCGTCTCTGCTCACCGAACAAACCAAACGACATCGTTTTAATTATGATTTGGCTTTTTCCCTAAATCCCTTTTCGAACAAGCCAGATATTCCAGAGTGTTCTACTCTCTCCTCCCATTCGATTTTTTCCCCAAACCCTAGCAGAGCTCCGTCTGCTTCCTCCCACTCCCTCCTTGCCCCACCGGTGATCTCACACCCTCCTGATACTATTCAACGAGTGCGTCCGATCTAAGAATGAGAATGTTCGGTACAACTGAGGAAAAGATCGATGTTGAGGCCGAGGTTGGTCAAAATTACTAAGGTATATGATTTACTATGAAATGATTACGTTTTCTCTTTTCTTTCGATTCTGTAATCATTATTATTTTTAACACTTTGCTTCTTCACTCTAAAGCCAAAGGAGGATAACTTGTTCACAGTTTGCACTTCGCACAAAGAATAGAAGAGACTAGTTGTTTGAATCCGCAAGGTTCCTTGTTTGCTTTTGCATGTTCGGCGAAAGTCCAGATTGAATTTTTCCTTGCTTTGAACAAGAAAGGTACTATCTTGCGTCAATCCTTTATCTATTTGGGTTTTTTTTTGTATTGCTTGCATGCTTGCGTAAATTTATCTTATTTAATTTGCTCTATTTTTTTCTTAAATATTGGTTCTGCTTCTGATATTGCTTCTGATATTGGGCTAAATTTGGTTTCGAATATGTGCTAAATGGTAAACATGTTCATTAGAAATATGTGCTGTTGATATTCTTAGTTCAAAATTGAATTATTAATGAAAAAAATTTCTCAGTGTAATGAGTCTCTATTATTAGATTGTTTCCTTCTCTCTCTCTTTTTAATTTTTCATGAAATAAGTTTATAAAAACTGAATATAAAATAGAAGTTAGGGATTAGCAAAATAAAATAGGCAAGATATATATATATATATATATATATATATATATATATATATATATATATATATATATATAATAATAGTATATATATATATATATATATATATATATATATATATATAATTGATTAATAACAGAATGATTGTTACTTTGAAATCTGAAGCAAGAGAAAGACATATATTGTTTTTCCAATAACAGGATGCTTATGTAATTTTACGAAGCTTAGTGGTAACAAACGTAATTTACATATTTTACCGCACTTTATATTATCAAATCAAATCCACCATTTCAAAACTTATTGGCTCCCATGGGATGGAAGAAATATCTAAGAACCAATCCTCAAAGTCATATGGATGTTCACGTTGGTAAGCATGAAACCACATGGTCTTGGTCAGTAATGTCCTGTTACTATTTAGTTCAGCCAAGGACCAAGTGAGTTTGATCGGTAATTTTGAAATAAACATAATACTGAGTTTTTTATTTATAAAAGTAGTGATTATTATATCTTTTAAAATTTTTCATAATTTATTTTAGTATTACATATGAAGAGATATATGAATAATTACAATAAAAATAAAAATTATAAACTAATAATCCTAATGATAAAATTTGAAAAATAAAATAATTATCATCTTTATAATTAAAAAATTAAATATTTTATTTACTCTTAATAAGTCAAATGGAAAATTGTAAGCAGTAACAAAAGCAAACACCACCAGACTCATCTCAAAGGCATTCATAAATTATGTATATCTCCACTCTATGGATCATACTTTAAAGAGATTAAATTCCAATGGTAAAATGTAGCTTTAGGTCTGTGTGTCTTGGAGCCATTGAAGGGATCGTTATATAGTGGTGAGTGAAGGCTTAAAAGATTTAAGACGATACTTGAAATTTGAATTGTTTTGAAATTTTTTAAACTTTGATATAATGATTATAAATAGAACATCATTCTTCTTTTGTTTTTATCACAAGAGCCTCAAGATTTGAATTTGGTATCGTTCTTTTCCTTTCTTTCTTTCTGATCTTCTGTGTGTCCTATTTATTAATAAAGTCTATGTGTACTGTTTTTCTGAATTTGGTATAGTGGTGAGTGAAGTCTGTGTGTCTTATTTTTATCACAAGAGCCTCAAGATTTGAATTAGCCCTGTAATTTTTGTCTTGCCTTTATGCGTGAAGGAGATACAGTCTATTCTTTTTTTTGTTTAATTATTTTTCTTTATATCTTAATGAGCAGAGACTAATTTATACACACATAGCTAAGTTATAAGCATTTTAACGAATCACCAATAGCTATCTCTAATTTGAAAGTATTCAAGAATTCATAATGGTCAACAGGCTTAGCTTCACTTCATCACTTTGCGTTTCCATGTATGATATGATGATATTGCTTTCATACTTGGAGACTTTCTTGATTTAGTTATACTCTATTTTCATATACATAGGAATCTAAACTTATTTCTTGCTTAACTTGAAATCAGAGGGCAAATCTACCTTGGCTATATTGGATTTTGAAAGAGTTATTCATGTGGCTGGAATCTTTAATTTAATGGTAAACATCTAATTATTTTCTGTTAAGGTTCATAATATGTGGTCATTTGCTGTGTAAGTTGTGAAGGATGTTAATAAGTAGGCCTTTTTATTGTCATTTGCTGTGTAAGTTGTGAATGATGTTTATAATATGAGTTTGAATTTCTTTATGGTTTTACAATCTATTTTATTGTTATTGAAACTTGGCACTTGGTAGGTTATTACATGGAGGACAACCTTGGTGAGCCACCTACTGGTGGGGCAAAGAAAACTACTACAAATGTTGCAAGTGGACCTAGTGTAACAACTGATAGTGGAAAACAACCTGAATATGATGCAAAAAAGCAACCACCAGCAATAACAACCAAGACAAAGAAAAGGAAGCCATCTGCCAACAAAGTTGCTGAAATTTCAACTAGGAAAAGGAGCATTGCTTGGGATCACTTTAAGAGAGTGCTTGATGAGGAGGTTAGTGAAGCTACTGTTGAATGTATATACTGTGGAATCAGATTTTTGTGTGATAGTAAGGAATATGGTACATCTAACATGTTAGGGCATATTCCTAAGTGTCTAAAATATCCTTTTGCTTTGAGGAATGACCCTAAACAACAAGTACTAGATTTTGAAACAAAATCTAATAGGACAACCTTGGTAGGTTCAGCCCCTCACGTTTATAGCTTAAAGGAGTGTAGGAAAGCCATATCCATGTTTATAATATGTGATGAACAGCCTTTTAGAGTTATTGAGGGTTATGGATTCAAATATATGTGCAAAAGACTGCATCCACAATTAAATGTTCCTTCTAGGCACACCATTAGAAGAGATTGTATGAAGATGTACATAGAGGAGAAAGGGAGATTGAAAGCCTTGTTAAAGTCTGATTGTGTTAGGGCATGTATTACCACTGATTGCTGGACTAGTATTCAGAACTTGAACTACATGGCATTGACAATTCACTTTATAGATAATGATTGGCAATTGCAAAAAAGAATTCTTAATTTTTTCCTTGTACCAAACCACAAAGGAGAAACCATAGGAAAACAAGTTAAGAGTTGCATGAATGAGTGGGGGATTAAAAGGTTATTCACTGTTACTGTTGATAATGCTAGCTCTAATGATAGGGCAATAGCATATTTGAAGAAAAAAGTTAGTGCTAGGAAAGGGCTGGTTATGGATGGTGAAATGTTACACATGAGATGTTGTGCCCACATCCTAAACTTGGTGGTGAGTGAAGGCTTAAAAGATCTCCATAGCTCTATTTCAGCAATTAGAAGTGCAGTAAGATATGTAAGATCTTCTTCCTCTAGGTTAGCAAAGTTCAAACAAGCCATTGAAGAAGAACACATTTCTCACAAGTCACTTGTATGTCTTGATGTGCCTACAAGGTGGAACTCCACCTTTAAAATGCTAAAAGCAGCAGAGAAATTTCAGAAAGCTTTTGAGCGATTAGAGGAAGATGATACTGATTACACTCTCTATTTCATTGAGGATTCAAAGAAAATAAGGCCACCAACTAGTGCTGATTGGGATAATGCTAGAGCTTTCACAAAATTTCTCAAAGTTTTTTATGATGTTACATTGTTATTTTTTGGTTCTTTGTATGTAACATCAAATTCTGCATATAGCCATCTAGCTTTGGTGGAAAGTGAGATTAAAAAATGGAGTGGGGATGAAATGTATGATTCGATATTGCATGTTATGGCATTGGACATGAAGGTTAAATATAAGAAGTATTGGGGTAAGATTGAAAAAATGAATCCTCTCTTATTTATAGCAAATGTGCTAGACCCTAGATACAAAATGGCTTATATTATGTGGTCATTTGAGGAGATTTATGGGGAAACTGTGGCACAAACCATGGTTAAAAAGGTTAAAGAAGACTTGGTGAGGATGTATGAGTGATACTCAAAAGAATATAGCCAACCTTGTGCATCTACAAAAGATGGGTCAGAACTTAAAGATGCAAACAACATTTCATTTGTTGTTGAAAGCCATGCTCATAGAGTTGCTGCTTTTAGGTCTCATTTGAAGAAAAAGAACACAATAGAGGAAAGAAATGAAGTGGAAAGATTTCTAAATGAATCATGTGTAGTTGAAGATGAAAAATTTGATATTTTGGCATGGTGGAAGCTTAACGCATCAAGATTCAATATCCTTTCAAAAATAGTAAAAGATGTGCTTGCTGTTCCAATATCAACTGTAGCTTCGGAATCTGCCTTTAGCACAGGAGGAAGAGTGTTAAATTCCTTTAGAAGCTCTCTTATTGCAAAATTGACTGAAGCCCTCATATGTACTCAGAATTGGTTAAGGCCATCACAGATTAACATTCATGACATAGAAGATGATGATGAGCTTGGCTTGTGTCAAGAAATAGAGCAAGGTAAATCTGTCCACTCATTACTTAGATTTTTAAAAATTGTTTTACCTTATTTTATAGTTCTTCATTCTTTAGTTTATTACATATTACTTCATTCTATTTTGTGCTAGAAATTTTGGGAGGGGGTGCTGGAAATAGAGCAACTAGTGAGGGGGAAACAAACTCTCAGACATAGCCTATGGTTGTTGATTGAACCAACCTAGTTCCAAACATTCAGTTTTTTATTTTTACTGCAAGTAGTGAAATATTGAAGTACATATTTTGGTAAGTGAAATAGTAAATACACCTTGAATTTTTAATTTCATTGGACTTATTTTTAATTATGTCTTTTGTTCATATAATTGTTTATGTTTATTTATTTGTTTTCACTGAAACAGAACTGGTCTGGACCGATTTTTTGGTGTGCTGGCCATCTAACAAGAGTAACATCACGCCACTAGTACATTATAATTTGTGGCATTGCATAGTTTTTGGCTTTTTTTTAGGCTTCTGGTACAGTTTAATGGTGCAGAATCTGTGGATAAAAGGCTGTATAAAGAAAACAATCAGTACAGTGCTACACACAACTTCAGGTTCATAGGCTGAAGAATTTTTGTATAGCTGAATTTTTTGGCACATAATTGGTAGAAGCAACATCAATTCTCATTACTAGAATTGGAGAATCCAAACTATATTTTTGTTGTTGATATTTTTGTTATTATGTTGACTTCAAACTTGTTGGATTGTTGGATAATATTTCTATTATGATAACTTTAAATTTTATTAATTTTTTCTTAGCAATATAAATAGATATTGACATATTGGATGGCCTTGTATGCTGTCTGTCCCTACTGTGTTGTTAAGCCTTTAATTGTGTGTATGCCATTTGTTATTTGACCAGATTTAATCATTTTTAAGTTTGTATTTTTAACTTGGGCTTACTGGGAAAAATAGCCCGACTTAAATTATTTTAAACCAAACTAAACCGTCTAAAAATGATTGTACTCGGTGGGTAATATTATTCGATCGGCACAGGTATTAGAAATTAGGTCTCTGATTTGTTTCGGTAGGGGAAAACTCGGTTTAAAACCGAATTAACCCACCCGATGATCAGTCCTACCAACTGGTGTTCTATTCATTGAGGCCCACCCACCACTTTCACTGAATCAGAAACAATAGAAGTTGGATTTCTTAGCATCTTATTCGTAGGATGGCCCCTCCTTGCTGAGGAGAAATTTATATAATAGTGTATCAGTATATTATTAAATTTAATTATTTATTAAATTTAATTTTTTTTAAAAATTATATATTATATAATAATATATTATTATATTTATAATATATTATAAAATTTTTTTAGAAATTTTATTTTTCTCTTTGAATTAGAGTTTGAATTCAAAATTTTAAATCTGTATGTTGGATAAATTATTATTTCAATTAATAAAAAATAGAATTGAATTGAAAGAAATACAAAAAAATTAATTCAGGGATAAAATTTTGTCTTGATATTAAAAAAAGAAAATAATAGTTTTTAATGGTAGTAAATATATAAATTATGTACGTAAAATAAAATTATTAATTTCATCTTTAAAATTATAAAATATTAATAAAATAATTTTTAAATTATATTACATAAATAATTTTATACTTAAATAATAATTTGTCTAACAATTTTATTCATCTATATATATTTATATAGATAATTTTATGTTTAAATATCTATTTCGGAGAACATATTTATTAATATAGACTATTATTTAAATATAAAATTAATTATTTAATATAATTTAAAAATTATTTTATTATTATTTTATAATTTTATAAATAAAATTAATCATTTTATTTACTGAATAAATAAGAAATTTTCATTTGAAATGGCAAATTCCAACCCCTTCTTTTCGAAATTTAAGGTTTATTTGGAAGGAGAAAACGGAAATTAGAGAGAAAATATTTTCTTCTCTTTTTTTATTTGATTGAAAAGAAAAGAGAAAGGAAAGAAAATTAAAAGATAAAATGTAAGATTATAATTTTTAAAATTTTTAAATTTTAACATTTTTTCTTTCTTATTTCTTTCATATTTAAATTTAAAAAATTTCTCTTTTCTTTCTTTTATTTTCTCACCTACAGTGCAAGGGGTTAATGCTGTGCATCTGCTTTTCTTCGCCAAAAGAATCCCCTTTTAATTTTAATATCTGATCTGATTGTAAAAGAAGAAAAGCTTTTCCTTAATCATGCATTTAAAGTTCTAAACTGCCCCATAATCCTCAAATATCCTTATTTTAGCAGACCCCACAGAGGAAAAAGACAATGGGGCCCATTGCCATTAACCAATAACCACTGAATCACGTGCCAAAAGCTTATTCCTCCCATGATTTTACCAAAGATAGTGCTAAACATTATAAACAGAAAAGTGTTTCTAATAAAGCTATTAACACTAAACCACTGAAATAGTATTACATCAATTTTTTAAGGCCTATTTTATATTATATAAGTATATAAATATTTACGTTTTACATCAAATTCATTCTGAAAAAATAAATATTACATCAATTTTTCAAATTTTAATTAACTAATATAAAATATATTTTAAAAAAAATGATATAATATATATTTTTTAATATCAATTTAATGATTTACTCAATTATTAGAGTGTAAAATGTAGAAGAGAAAAATGCTTACCGTGCATATGAATAATGCTGAAGCTACGCTCTCAAGCGAGTAGGAAGGATTGTGTAAAAATTATTAATGTAAATATATAGTACAAATTTAATATTAACATCTTCGTTTCAATATATTTTTCTTGTGATTGATCTTAAAAAATTATGTTTTATCATTATAGGTTTAATTGTAATTACCCTCCTAAAATATGATTTGTTTTCGTTTCATCTTGCTTTAATATATTAAATTATATTTTAATTTCTGTAACATGGAAATTAAATCAAATGAGATTTAAAAGTATATCTGACCATATTTTTGTTTTTATATTTTTTAAAAATTATTTTTAGATTGAAGAAAAATAAATAATAGAGGATGATAAATATTATAAATAAGAAAATATTTTATTAAATTATAAAATTCATATAAAAAATAAGAAAATAAATTAATAAAATATCTAAAAATTATTTTTTAATTTTTAAATTACATATTTAAAATTATAATATTTAAAAATACATTTTCAAATAGGTTCTTCTATTTTTAAAATAAAGTAAAAATTATTTTAAAAATAGTAAACAAATAACGCTAAATTTGTAAATTCTATGAAATTGGAGGTTAATTTTTTTTGGAGGGGGGTAAGTAGGAGATTAAAAATTTCTATTGACACAAAAAATTCTTACTAAAATTCAAGTTGGCAGTTACTAATAAAGAAATTAATGTATCATGCAACGCTAACTGTTAAATTAGATATATTTTCATATTTTGAATGCGGTAATATGTATACATTGAAAATAAGATTTAAAATTAAATTTTAAATATGAATTAAAAATATAAATTAATATAAAATAATAAATTTTTTTATAAAATTTAATTTAATTTAATTAATATAAAATTTTTAAAATTTAATTGTAAATTTTATTTTTATATATATAATATTTTTATTTTGAGCGAGTCACGTGATTTATGCATTCTCTTTTGTTACAGTTAAATGAATCTTAAGGCACCGTTTGATTCATATGAGAAATAAGTTCTGGTAGGAAATTAAATATCTTAAGAAGTAATTTCCTACATGAACTTCTTGAGAAATCTCAAATGTTGTTTGGTTGACATGAAATAAGTTACAAATCCTAGGAAATAAATTTTTATATTTTGTTTAGTTCAACTTTGAATTTTCTAGGAAATAATAATGAAATGACTACAATACCTTCAATAATAATTGAATATATATTAATAGATATTAATTAATTTTAAAAAGGTGATAACGCTGGATTTTCAATCATTTTTATATGATCTTTCAACAGAAAACAAGAAAGTATGAGTTTGATGAAATCTACTTAGTTAAAAATATGTAAATTGAGTTCAAAACTTTGAACGATCATAACTTTGTACTAGATTGTCCATTTTAAGTAAATTTTTTAATTTCATATAACCTTTTGAGATCTAAGTGCTAGCAAAAGTCGAAGGTATTTTGTCCACTTTGATTTAGCAAAAAAGTTCTTTTTCAATAATTTTTTAAATTTTCTTTATTTTCTTATTATTTTTTTAACTTTGATCTTATTTTTATTAATTCAAATTCATTTAAATCCTATATTAAACTTTTGCTCCCTAACTCTTTTGATATTTAGTAGTGTTATAATAATTTTCTTAATACATAAAATTACTAAAGAATAATTTATTATTATTTAAAGATTAAATAGTAACATGTTACTATTTTGAAATAAAACAGTAATATCAACAAAAAATACCAACAAAAAATTTAAAAAAAATAGATAAATTAAGTCTAATTAATAATTAAATTATCAAATAATAGCGTGTTACTATATATTCTCTAGATAATAATATATTACTATTTCATTATAAGCATAATTAACAATCAAACTACCAAAGAAGGGAATGTTACTATTTCATTTCAAAACAGTAATATTAACTAAAAACTTAAAATAAATGGATAAATTAAGTTTAATTAATAACTAAATTATCAAATAATAGTATGTTACTATTTGTTCTTTAAATAGTAACATGTTACTGTTTCATTTCAAAACAGTAACACTGATTAAAAATTTCAAATAAATAGATAATAACATGTTACTATTTATTTTTTAGATAGTAACATGTTATTGTTTCATTCTAAGCATAATTAACAATCAAACTATCAAAGAAGGGGATGTTACTGTTTCATTCCAAAATAGTAACACTAACTAAAAATTTAAAATAAATGAATAAATCAAGTCTAATTAATAACTAAATTATCAAATAATAGTATGTTATTGTTTATTCTCTAGACAGTAACATGTTACTATTTCGTTCTAAAACAGTATTATCAATTGAAAATCCTAAATAAATAGATAATAATATGTTACTATTTGTTCTTTAGATAGTAACATGTTACTGTTTCATTCCAAAATAGTAACATCAATTGAAAATCTGAAATAAATGGATAAATCAAGTTTAATTAATAACCAAATTGTCAAATAATAGTATGTTACTATTTGTTCTCTAGAAGTAACATGTTACTGTTTTGTTTCAAAACAGTAACATCAATTGAAAACCTGAAATAAATATATAAATCAGGTTTAATTAACAATCAAATTACTAAATAATAGTATGTTATTATTTGTTCTCTAGATAGTAACATGTTACTATTTCATTCTAAAACAGTAACATCAATTGAAAATTTGAAATAAATGGATAAATCAAGTCTAATTAACAACTAAATTACTAAATAATATGTTACTATTTGTTATCTAGACAATAACATGTTATTATTTCATTCTAAAATAGTAACATCAATTGAAAACTTGAAATAAATGGATAAATCAAGTCTAATTAAAAATTAAATTGTCAAGTAATAGCATGTTAGTGTTTGTTCTTTAGACGGTGATTAATTAAGAAAATTCTAATTCTAATTGATGTGTGTGTATATATATGTTTAATTTGAGTTATAGTGCTTGAAAATTGATATTAAAAAATATTGATAAAATTTAAATAAAATTTGATTTTAATATTCAAATAATTTCAATCAACAAATATAATATATAATTATATAGTGCAATTAATATAATATATATTAAAATTTTAATTTATTCAAAATATTTATATAATTAAATTAAATATATCGTATTATATTTATATTATTTAATAATTAGAATCTAACTTTTAAATAATAGTAATAGATAAAATAAAAAAGAAGTAAAAGAAAATTGTGCAATAAAATAAATTAAAAAATAAAATAATGAGTGGGTTATGAAATAACGTAGGAATTAAATAAAAGTATGTTGTTAACTAATTCATTTAAATTAAATATTTAAATTTTTTATGTAAAATAATAATAATAAAATATGTCATGTAATATATATATATCTTAATTAATAAGCAAACTGTAAAATAACAGAAACACCAACTAAAATGACATTCACAAAGTGAAACCTTATAATCAATTTAAAAGGTAAAATTGGTATTAATTAATTTAGTAAGGACATTTTGGTCTATGAATAGTTAAAAATATAGGAAATAGAACTTACTTAGGGGGAGTGGGTAAGTGCTTTTCTGTATTTTATAGGAAATACAAGTTCTCAGAAAGATCTGTTTCCTCCCATTTGTGCAACCAAATAACTTTATGATAGTTTATATCCTGAGAAATATAATTTCCTATATTTTTATTGTAAACCAAATGACCCCTAAATTTTATCGTCGGTTTGCTATTAGCCAAGGAGCAAATAACTTTTGGATTTTCAATATTTTAACGTGATTGTAGCAACAAATAATAATAATAATAATAATAATAATAATAATAATAATAATAATAATAATTTTTACAATAATTAAATATAATTATTTTTTATGAAATATTTTTTATCAAAATGAATAATTAAATATAATTATTTTTACAATAATAATGATTAAATCATTAGAACTTACATATTTAAAATAGAACTCAAAATATATGAGAATGTAAAACCTTAAAAAATATTTAGAATTTAGAATTAGAATTAGAATTACAAGTATTTTCATTATCCTGAAAGTGAGATTGACTTCAAAGTTCAAAGTTCAAACCGAGAAAAAAATTTTCCGGGAAAGGAAAATGGAAAAGGAAACTGGTCAGCCTGGTCTGGTCTGAACTTCATTCAGCCAACTCGAAACTGTCCCTTTCTAGCAAAAAAAAAAAATGAAAAACTCGAAACTGTCCCTGCATTATAATGCCATCCCAACAGGCCACTAGCCGGTAGTCTAAACTGGCATTTCCCACGTGGCATCTTAGACTTTTCCAATTTCCGACTGACTCCGCTACTCTTCTTTGTTTTTGTTTTCTTCTTCCCTAGAGCTTCACAGTCGCAGATAGGAGAGAGAGAGAGGGAGAGAATGAGTTCCCAATGAAAGGCGAAGGGAAAATGAAGTCTAAGATGAAATGGGTTGGTCTGGTTGGCCTCGTTCTCTCAGCTCTCTCCATTTTCGTACACTTTCTGCTTGCTAGATTCACAGAGGAGGGCTTTGCAGAGTATCAATCTTCAATCACAATCTTTTCTTGGAGACCCATCTTTGAGAAAGCAGATTTTTCCACCAATGTAACGTGCAAAATATGAACTTGCTGACATAAAGATCTCACCTTTATCATTTACTTTGACCTGTTGAAGACTCATGCTTTACTGTTACCTTGGACGATTCTGAACTCAAATTTTTAAAGTCTAGATTTTCATTTTCACTGCTTGGTAGTTCTGGAGTGTGAATAAAGAATGAATTTTGTGTTGCTATGGTTCGTAAGAGACAAGATGTGTCATTGTCGAATCCTGGGTTTTGGCCCAAATTTTGTACTTAATGCCATTTTGTCTGGATCTTTAGAAATGATTGGGGAAAACCCAGATGCTGGTTCTTTTTACTCTTTCTCCACTAAAATTAATCCAAGTCGGCAACTTTTATTTGTTGGAGATCTATCCTTTGCATTTCTTCATTGAATTTGCATTATAACGAGTCCTTTAAATTCACTTTTATCATATCACACGTTATTTGGTTTTCTTATTGGTTGTCAGTTTTTGCAATTTTTAATTTTTGTCTACTTCCTTTGGAATAGTTTACTCATGATTAAAACTTGTGTTGCAGAATCCTTCCTATACAAGACAATGGGGTCCAGTGAGAAGCCTTGGATCCTTGCATCCTGATGCAAATCCCAGACGATACTATGCTGGTTAGTTCTGAATGTTGTGTTGTTGTATATTCGAGACGATATTATGCTGGTCTGGCAGCATTCATCTTTTGACCAAACTTCTGAACTAAAAAATTTAATGTCACTTCATTGTAGTTTAATGACAAAAGTTTAGGTTAAAGTTTGGTTCTTAACTGCAGGAGGCATTCTACTGTGAATTTTCTAAAGAATAGCCTGCCAGGTTCCTAGTTTCTATTATGCAAACCAAGTAACTGAGCTTTTAAGACAACAATTAATAATTTGGTCTAATTGTAGCAAATATGAATTCTTCAATTTTCATTTTAAGTTATTGGTTTCTATCCCTCTTTTTGTTTTTAATAAAACAACAGCTTTATCCTTGAGACTTTGAAGCTTATCAATTTGACTTTTCTGCTTTGAAGGTCACGACTGTTATAGCATAACAACTATCACTAGCCAAGGATATGGAGGAGTGAAAGGAATAAATTTTTATATAAAGAATTTTTTGCAGGAAAAATGAATTCCAAAATAAAGTAAAAATGAAAAGTAAAAACTGAATAACTGCACATTCTCTTCTATACCAAGTCATATGAGAAATGAACTTAAGGATTTTTGGTTTATGAAGCATCCGACATAGGTGCTTTTGTGTGTTTGTGTGTGTGTGTGTATGAAGGTTGATTGCCCCTTTAATTGAAAATAATGCATAGGCTGGTGTGAGACAATACTGCTAGGAGTTTGATCGAATAGTGCATCTTGTATTCAGAGACAAAATAAAAGAATTATAGTGTGATCTCGAAACATGAATGTCATCGTTAGAATAGTTCATATTGCCTATATCTTGCTTTTTCAAGGCAGCGTACCACATAAAATTGCCTCTATTGGAAACCTTGACCACTGAGGTCACTGTTTGCACTGATTTTGAATATTTCATTTCAGTTTTTGGAAGTATATTTGATGTAGCCTTTTAAACTTGCTTTATAAAATAGAAGTCAATGTTATCAGATATATGTTGCTTATAAAGTTTTTACTGTACAGTTGTTGAATAACTCAATGATTTCAATCTATGGATAATGTTAACCTTTTAAGAAATGAGTTCAATCTTATTTTTTGATCTTTTTAGCCTTGAATTATGCTTAGTTTAGGTAGCATTTCCTCTGTTTTCAAACTTTGACTTGTATTTGAATCAATCAAAGCCCATGCTAGAGGGATGGTAGCATGTAAATATGTAGATCACTTTTTATCCTTGTACATACATCTTGAAGTAATACTGATATCTGTTTTACCTCTAGCAGAACCCAGTTCACAAACAAATGGGTTTATTTTTGTCCGGATACAGGGTGGTTTCCATGAGATCAGGAATTCGGTGAGGATATCATGTTTTAGCAGATGTATTTTGTTATGTTCAGATCATACTGAACTATAATATTTTCTGTTTCTTTCAGATATGTGATGTGGTTGTGGTTTCTCGTCTTCTAAATGCTACACTAGCAGTTCCTGAGATCCAATCAACAACAAGTAGCAAGGGCATAAGGTTCCTGTTTTTCCAAGAATTTACTGAATCAACAATTTTTAACTTAGCATGTAAACAAGTCTAATTTGCTTGATCAAAATTTATTTTAACTTTCTATTCATTTGTGCAGCTCTCAATTCAAGAGTTTTGCATATCTTTACAATGAGGACCAGTTCATAATGGCGCTAGCAAAAGATGTCAAGGTAGTGAAAACTCTTCCGAAAGATTTAAAAGGAGCAAGGAGGAAGAAGAAGATTCCTTCTTTTAAAGTGCCTCGTTCAGCATCACCATATTATTATTTGCACCATGTTCTGCCTGTATTGAAGAAGCACTTGGTGGTTGAATTAGTTGTTTCAGATGGTGGATGCTTGCAGGTAAAGAGATCTTGTGTTTCATCTTTTTAAGCCACAATCATTTTTTCCTCCTAAATTTCCTTACCCAGATTAAACTACAGTGGTTAATATTTCCAAGATCAAATGGATAAAAAGCACTAAAATCCACTTCCCCCAAATTTCACTTGCATTGCTGTGTCTTAAATGATTAAATCAATTGCTATGTAATTTGGTGACCTTTCAGATCACTCTTCAACTGATCGTTTGTTAATTTGGCCTAACTATAATTCAATCTCTGATACTCATGTACAGTTTCTCAATTATGACTATCCTCTGATGGGATAGGAGGTCAATTTAGATGCAGGACTCAATTTGAGGATTTTGATTATTCTTGTAGTGATTTATATTTGTTTAATGAGTTTTTGAGTTAGTGCTGTTTAGTATTCTTTTAAGGATTTATTGATTTATTTATTTCAGTTTTTGAATCAGGGTTGTTTAAAGTGGTTTCTGTTTTCTTCAAAATCAATTTGTTCAACCTAATAATGTAATGTTGCATTTCCAATTATTGCATGATCTCATGCAGAGTTTATCTATGCAAATTGAATTAAGTTCAATAGGCTAGAACAGACTGAAGTAACTGATTTGCATGATGGGCTGGCAAGTTTAGTATTTTCACTTATCTATGCCATATAATCTGTGGTATTATTTTCTTTTTGGCTGTTCATAAATATCAGATGGATTTACATTACTGAATATTGTAGTCATTACGGTGTTTTTGTTGTGAGTATACCTGTTTGCCTCTATTGATTCTTTCTTACTTTGCCAATGTGTTGTCCTATTGCTGACTGTTTCCTTTTTCATCTTTTTCCATGTACTGACATTTATATACTGAACCTTGTGCAGGCCATTCTTCCTGTCTATTTTGAAGAATATCAAAGGCTGAGGTGTCGGGTTGCTTTTCATGCTCTTCGATTCCGGGAGGAAGTGCAAGAACTTGCCACTAAGATTTTACAGAGGTAACTGGTTCTTCATCAACACCTATCTTTTAAGTTTGTTTTTTTCATCTTCTATTTTGTTAGTCTCTATATCTGCTTTTGACTTTTCTGGTAACTTTTTGTGTACTTGTAGATTAAGAGCTCCTGGTCGGCCATTTATTGCCTTGGATCCTGGCATGACAAGAGAAGCTTTAGCTTATCATGGATGTGCAGAACTCTTCCAGGCATATAATTTAAACTTGTAGTACATAATTGCTAATTGGCCTTTAACATTTCTCAGCATTTCATATTTGTGTTATGCCTTTATATATATTTTTTATTTTTCCCCCCAAAGGATGTGCATACTGAACTCATTCAACACAAAAGAACTTGGATGAAAAAGCGTGGGATTGTCAAGGGGAAGCTTTCGGTAAACTCAGCTGAAGCAAGACTTAATGGTTCTTGTCCTCTGATTCCAGAAGAGGTAAGAGAATATGTGCTTTAAACTTCAATCAAGCCTAATATGCTCATTGCCTTTGAGGCCAGATTTGAGTACAGTTAATAAGTGCTTATATTGGAGCTTAACTATATTGATAAGCACTTATATGTCATTTTTTAGCATTTGGATTAGGCTTGTGGAAGTAGCTTATATACTTCGAATAAGCTTATTTAAGCTGATTGTCCTAAGCTACCTCATTAAGCTTCTGGAAAATGCTGCCACCAAAGTTAACAACTTAGGCAGAAGCTGATTTCCCAATAGCATAAACTAAAATCACATTGGTTGTTCCCATACGCAAAATAGCTTATTTTAGAACGCATTTTTTCTAAGATAGCTTATTGGAAAAGCTCTTGTCATGTTTCTTTAAGTTCTTGTTTTAAAACTCTTGCAGTTTTTAATTTAGTTTGTATATGAAGTGAAGGAGATATGTTCAGTACTATCTTCTCTGAGAATTTGGTTTACTATAATTTTGATGTCTTGCAGATTGGTATTCTTCTGCGTGCTTATGGATACTCATGGGACACGGTTATTTATGTTTCGGGGGGAGAAGTCTTTGGTGGTCAAAGGACATTAATTCCTCTTCATGGCATGTTTGAAAATGTTGTTGATAGAACTTCTCTCAGCACCCCGTGGGAGCTGAGTCGGCTCTATGGCCATGAGGTTAACCTTGTTAATACCAATTCCGAGCCTCCACCTTTCATTGAAGATGAAACAAAGCATGAGGCTTGGAAGAATGCAGGCCCGCGGCCACGTCCTCTTCCTCCTCCTCCAGCAAGGCCCAAATCATATAACATTGAAGGATGGTGGGGTTGGGTAGCCGAGAGTGACAATGAACCTGATAGTACTGTCATGGAGTTGCGAACCAATGCCCATAAATTATTATGGGAAGCTATTGACTATATGGTTTGTGTTGAAGCTGATGTATTCATTCCCGGGCTTGATCGGGATGGCAAGGGACGTCCAAATTTTGCTAGCTTGGTGATGGGGCACAGGCTGTATCAGTCAGCTGCATCAAGGACATATAGACCTGACAGGTAAATATCTCTATCTGGATAACTGAATTTGGTTCCTTTAAAGGGTACCATGTTTTAAAGTAAATTACAGTATAAATAAGTATATGAAAAGATCAAATTATGGTTTCAGAATTTGATAAATTACAGGCAATTGAAAGATAATTTATAACTTATAAACTACCCAGTACCTTTTTTTTCTCATTAGCGGTCATATTTTGCAATGCACTTTAAAGGAGTTGGATTTCTGGATATCTTGTCTACAATCTTGAAATAATCACTTTGAAGGCCTACAAATCGGAGTTTTCTTGATTAGCCTGGATGGGGACATTTTGCTCATAAAAATATTCTTTCTCTATCTCAAGCTAGAGATGAACTAATGCAATAGAGTTTCAATTGTCCTTATTCTCTTTAAATTGGGGAGTTAAAATAGAACATTATATGCATTTCCAAATTAGGTCTAAACATGTGCTTTCTTTCATGCCACCAAGAATCTAGGAAGTGAAAAACATACATATATCAATTTGAAAATCAAGTTTTTGCAAATTCATGCTTTCATGCTTGATGCAGAAAGGAGGCTGTCAAACTTATAGAAGAGATTCGTGAGCACTTGTATCAGGCAAATCAAACTTGGCTAAAATCCGTTCGCAGGCATTTGAGAAAAACATTACTTGATGGACTCATAGAAGCGTCCAAATGGTCGAAACCACTATCCTTTATCTCTCATCCCGTCCCCGAATGCTCTTGCTCGAGGTATGATTCATTTAACACATCATCTAATGCTACAAGTTCTTCAACTTCACAAGTTTGGGCTGCTCTTGGTGTTCCACATCGGTGTCCTGCCTGGATGGACACTGATCTGATTTCACAATCAAAAGAGAAAGAAAATGAAGAAGAAATGGATGAGGATGATTCCAAATCCTCGGAGCAATTCTTCGGGCGACATGAAGGAAAGCATGAAGGTGGTGCTGAAGGAAACAGTAAAGAAGAAAATCAATTTGAGGATCAAGAAGAGCTTGAGGGTGGAGAAAGATGACACGAAAGATTCTGAGTTGATGGTGCCCCTGATTATCAACGATGAAAATTGAGAAGTGCTAACTGCACGATTTGTTCCCTCACAACATCCATACATCCTACTCACATGACATAACGTGGGTGGAGTTTGTATTAAACAGGTTATGTCTGCATGTGCAGGATGTGAGATGTTGTGAATAAAATTGGTTTGGCGAGTAGAACTATTCATTGATAATGAAGCTTCACCCTTGGCAGTTATGTACATCAGTGATTGTTTCATCTGATGGATTCAATTTTGGGGCAAGAGAAGTGTGGAATTCATATAAATATGGCTCCAAACTCGGTGGGGACAGAATAACTTAACTCATTTCCTATCAAGAACCATCTTGAAAACATTAGCTCAAGCCTCATATAGTGTAGAAACAAATTTGTTTAGCTCATCAATTTTTGACTGAACCTGCCAGAAGAACTTTCTTGTTTAACCTGGTGAATAGACTGGATAAATATACATTTAGTTAGTTGTTTGTTGTGAACATTGCTTTTAGTATGTTTCGCAAGCTGGCACATGCTACATGGAAAAGTAGTGTGCCTTAACATTTTTCCGTTCAGTGCTTTGTGTACAAAGGCATCAAATCTGCTAGTGAATATGATTTGTACTTTTGATATAGATATATCAAAATGGCATTCGAACCTTTTTTTTTCCTGAGTAATAGTGAAAGTGGTTAATTACTGAACGTATAAATGCAAATATTAGAGATTAAAATTTAAATGTAAAGGAAGATACTAAACTTTCTAGGGATAAGAAATGTCATTTGAACTAGAGTTTCTCAGCTGCTATTTGCATTTTTTGTTCAATGAGAATTACACTTCAAGTTGTATGTATGACAATTTGAGTTAAATAATCTATAATTGTTATTTTTACACATTTTAAAATAGTTGGGGTTAATTTAATTCAAATTATATATTGCGGAAGTGTTGTAGATGTCATTTGGTAAGACAAATTGAGAAATTAATCTAAAATTGAGGCATCAAAAGATGTTCTTTTCAAATAAAGATTATTTTAAGAAAGTTTGTTTTCAGGGTCCCAATGTTTATCCATTGTCAAGTTTTTCTAGGATTATATATCGTTGGTTATGTTAAGATTAAGAGTTTTTGATTTATATGACACTTGATATTTTTGAAAGATTTTGTATCTTTTATTATATTTAGAATTTGATTTTTAAATTATGTGTACATTCAGTAATTTAATTACTTTATTCACCATATATATATGTTGTAAAAGTATACATGAGTCTAGATTATTGTGCTGAATTATATAAAATTCATGACCCGAGTTTAGTCTGATCTAATTTTATCCGAATTTTTAATGTATGGTATGATGGGATAGGCTAGTAGCTCAAATAAAATAATTTATTTTTTAAGTAAAAAAATTTAAAAATATAAAATTAAAAATATAATATAATATTTAAATATATAAATTATTTAATTATATTAAATTAATTTTTTATACTGAAAATAATTAAATATAATTATTTTTTTAAATACATAATTATATTATTAAAAATAAATTAATACGATCAACCAAGTTAAGTTGGCCAATTTTTTTTTTATTCTAACTCAAATTCAGTTTAATTATTAATTAAGCCGTTAAAAAAAAGCTCAATAAACTTATCAAACTAAAAATAAAAAAAAGTCTATATTTTTTTGAATGGACTGATCGGGCTGGGTCTAATATGTTATTGGTTATGATTCCTTTTAGTGTCGTAGTCCACCAAACTCTTTCTTACCCTCTGTTTTGTGAAAAATGATGGATGCTCTTCCTTGGACTTCTGGAAACATTACCTATTTACATGAGATAGATTCTTGTAAGAAAGGATTTGACAAGATAGAAGACCGATACGAGGTGAAGTGTCATTGGCATTACTTTTCTTTTGCCATTGCTCTTGGTTGGGCGAATCAGTAAATCATATTAGTCTCAGATGCTTTTTTTTCTTCCATAAGTTTAAAATGATTTGCTCCTTCAAAATAGAAAGTATCTATATGATTTTTTTTTTTGTAATTTTTATATAAATATTACAATTTTTACATAAAATTTTGTAAACTTTCATATAAAATTTTGTGGTACAAGTTTCACTGTCCATATTTTAAAATTTACAAAAAAAATTATAAAATCCAATATTTTTAAACTTAATTGAGCATCCAGCATTAAAAATGGACTATATGAATCCCCAATGCATTCTAGTTAAAAAGTTGGGTTGATTCGGTCAAATTCGATTGAATTGGCCTGGCCTGGCCAGACACACTTGATCCATCAACATGTTTCTCTCTCTCTCTCTTTTTCTCTTGCAGTTTAATCCAAAAATTTAATATAATTATTATTATATTTATTTTATATTAGAGTATATAAGAAATAATATTCATATTTTTTAAATTGTTGAAGTTAGGACATTATCATCAATTTATTATAATATAAAATTTTATTATATTTACTTTTTATTAGATTATACATTGGAGGTAGTATTTTGGTAGTATATTTAAAGTTGAATTTACTAAAATACAAATTTCTAACAAATGGCTTTACATTTGAATATAAGATCATGCCTTGAAGGTGTTTGATATCAATTTTCCTATAAAATCAAAATTTGTCATGTACCTTTTATTTGAACTAAAATTATATTAGATTATTATTATATTTGTAATAGAATCAAAATTTATTTGTATTTTATCATTTCCATTTTATATACATATATGTAATATATAACTTATTATATGTAAAAATAATAAAATACAACAATTAGTTCAACCATTCCATTTGATTAGTTGAATCGATGCAATCTTGACTTATTTATCTTGTCAAATTGATAATTAAATTGAATTTTAAAATATTGATAAAATATTTATGAAAAAATTATAAAATTTATATGAAAGGCTGCATTCCATAATTTTTGTCATTATGAAAAATAAAAAATTATAAATTTTATATAAAAAGTTACAAGTTTTATAAATGAAAAATAGATAGTAAATCACTATAGTATTAAACTTAATCATTAATATATTATTATATAATATATGAAATTTGATTTTAAAAATAATAAATTTAATATGTAAATAAATTTGATATTATGAAAAAATTTTCTTTTATAAAAGAATTTAGTAAAACTTACAATTTCCTGAAAGTTCCACCGAAGCAGTACCCTGCTTTGTTTTCAGGAGAATACTATAGTATTTACAGGGATTTCAAACCTTAGGTGGTGTGGCGTAATCTCATCCATTTTAGGTAATCTCATTTAATATATGAGATTCTGTCACACCACCCAGAATTTAGAAACCTTGGACCACCTTATATTTTCCCTTATTTTCAATGCCATGAGCACTTAGATCCAGTTTTTGTCTTTTGACATCTGCGGTCGATGGGTCGAACGTATTAATTGATTGATACCAACCCGTTGTTAGGTAATTTGACCAACCAATTGTACTATCCTGGCCCGACGGACAGAATTCCAAGAATCATTTCCAAGGGAAATGAAAAAGCACTGGTTCGTATATAAAACAAGCAAAAATATCCCAAAAATATCCGTTGAAATCTTCAATGTAAATAATCACTTTCGTTTAATAAATAGGAGGTATTTGGGTGCCAGCATGGTTTTTGACTGATTTCATTAAAATCAGCTGATTAATTTATTAAATTAATTGATTTTAATATTTTAATAATTAATTAATTGATCAATTAATTAATTATTTTTAAATTATTATTTTTAAAAAAATTGAGAAAAATGATGTTTTAAAATTAGTTATTTTAAGAAAAGATTAAATTATTCTTAATCAATTTATAAATTTTTTATTTTTGCGGTGTGTGATGAGAGAGAAGAGAAAAAGTGAGTGGATAAGAATAAGAATAGCATAGCATCAGTTATAAAACTATATGAAGAGGAAGGGGATAATTTCATAGAACAGAAAAAAAATTGGGGTGTAAATTTAATAAAAGATAAAGAAATCTATTTTATAATAGAATCGTTGGTTTTAATAAAAAATTATGAATTCCAGAGTATAATATTTAAAAATTTTGATTGGATCAATTTAATAAAAAAATCATAAAGTAATCATGTGGCCGGTCCGTTAACTCCAAAAATTAGCTTTTAGAATATTAATAAATTATTGATAAATTGATCAGATCATCCAAATTGCTCAGAATTTGCACAGTTTTGTTAGATTTTGTTTTAAAATGTTACTATTGATAAAAATAACATTATTTTTACTTATTCTTAGATATATATTTAAAGTTTAATGTTTCAAATAATTAAAAATTATCTTGTTTCGATGAAGGTCATTGAATAAGAAATCGAGTTCCATAATATATTTTTTTTGAAAATTTAAATTATGAGTTAGAAAAAATGAAATTATTTATAATATTTAAAACATTTTCATATTTTATATGTATAAATTTAATTTTGTAATAATTTAATTATTTTATATTAAAATTTTTAGTTTATATTACATTTTCAATTTAGTCCTAATTCAATCTTGATTGAATTTTTAAATTTTGAATTGCTTTCATTCCTAATCTAGTCATCGATCTAATTTTTCAAACATTCTTCGAAGAGCTCATGTCTTTTATCTCTTTAAATCTAAACAACATTAGCAAGTAAAAATAACGTTTGATTTATGTTCAAAATTTAATTTCAAAGTTCAATTGAATTATATCTAAAACCCAATTTCAAAATTCAATCTACAGATATAACATTGATATTAAATGATAGGGCTTGAGCCAGCAATCCTGCAAATGCAGGTCAGTCCCTTTCTTTTTTAAGTTCTTGGATTAGGTGACCCACTGTGGATTTCGGTCTTGGCTAAAAACGTAGCAGCGTGATACCCTAACTCATAATCCAGTTCGCAACAACACCAGCAGCAGCAGCAACACCAGCAAGTCGAGAACTTCTAAATTAAGTAACATTTAATGTTAATTAAAATTTTTATATCTTTTATTATATTTAGATTCAATCGTTAATCCTTATTTATGTATATATTTAATAATTTAATTATTCTTACTATTATAAAAAAATTATGATAAAATGCTAAAATTAAGCTCAATACACAAAAATATTTTATAAAAAAAATAATGATCCAATTCATGGTTAATTTGGCCCACCTTTAAATTAGAACAAACTAACCGATCACTTGATCGTATGAAAGTAAACTTAAATGAATTAAATTCATCTAAGCTCAGTTTGCAAGAGTATTGTCCTGAATTAAATCGAGTGGTCCATTTTACACCCCTCCCAATTTTAGTCAAATTTACTTTAATTATAGTTATATGGTGAACTAGAGTGTATGATACTGCTGTTAGGGTTATTTTCCTGGAATGCCCCAATAAAGATGGTGAAACTAATTTTCCAAGCCAATACCATAAGTGAAATAGCCTCGGGACATTGGTAAGATATGCTATAAAACGGGGTTTGCTTTGGTCAAATTTTGTTACACCTTTTTATAAAATTTATAATACTTTATACAAAATTTACAATTTTTTTATAATAACAAATTATGAATTGCATTGTTCACAAAAATTTTATAGCATAAATAATAATGACTGCAACACTAAAATTTTTTTAGAATCTCTATAAAAAAATTATAAAATTTATAAAAAATTGCAAAAATCGTACTAATTGTGTACTCTTCTTTTCAATAAGCGTACATGTTCCCCTTAGTCGACGTAATTACATGCTTACACGTGGTTAAATAAAATGTGAAGCTGTAGACTTCGGGGTAGGGGAAGGCGTAATATATGAACTAACGATTGTCGTTGCAATATATGTTTTATGTTTTTTTTTTATAATTATACTTTACTTTTCATATAATCTTGTTAATTTTTATTTAATATTTATATATTTTAAAATATTATAATTTATGTATTTATACTTTCTACCATTAACACTTTATTTATAAATTTTTTAATCCAAATTTTAATGAAAAATTTCATAATTGATGAGTTAAATCAAATCGAACATATATAAAATAATTTCCTTATATTTATATGCATTAATATAAAAAATTATCAATAAAAATTAAAATATGTTATTTTTATTTTTTATTTGAATAGTATACCTAAAATAAATTTTTTTATCACAATACATATTACATGGAAAAAAATAACTAAATTTTTTTAATATTTGTAAATAACAAAATTCATATATTTATTTACTAATAATTTTATAAATTATATAATAGTATATTGTTTATAGACTTAAATTAAGAAGATAAAGTTAATATAATTTTTAATCCTAATTAAGAATTTTAAATATCAATTTACATAAATAAAAAAATTGTAATTTACTCTTAAATATTTTTTTTTCCAAATTCACTTAACTCATTTACAATAAAATATTATGTTAAAATTTTCATAAAAAAAATTCAAGGGAACAAAATATTAACATTAAAAATGCATATGATCTAATAAATTTTGGCTGTCAATCACCTAAAGGCTAAAGAAAAAAAAAAAAAGCGTAAACTTTTGCCCTCGGCCCTCGAGAAAAATGTTAAATACACCTGATTTTTTATTCTATACTTTATGTGTAAAATTTTTTCTAATATTTTAAAGGATATAATCAGATATTTAAACTATATAGATATTATGTAAAAAAAGCTTTTGGTATTATTTTTTAGTATGTTTAATTATGTAAAAACTGACTTTTTAAATCAATTTTATATTCAAAATTGATTTTAAATTGAAGGATCCGACTAGCTTCACTGAGAATCATAGCCCTAATAGCAGACAAGGATTTTAGATTTTGAGACTTACATATTTTTAATTTTTGAATATATATTTATTTTTTGTATAAAATATTTTGTGATAGAGGGAAATATGTATTTTTTATTCAATATAACTAAAAATTAAATATATAAATGAATATTATCATAGCTTATTAACAAGAAATATTTGTATATTCTAATTATATCATATACCCTTAGTTATATTTAATAGGGAAATGAAAATTATTAATTTATTAATTTTACGAGATTTATACATATTAAAATTTTAATTTTTTAATTTTTAAGATATTAATAATCATAAAAATTAATAATTATTTTATACATAACATAATAATCACATTCAATTAGGTATTAAACTATGTTAACATTAATAACTTTATTTAGAAATTAATGTGAGGTCTAAAATTTTTAATAACCTTCCACTTGGTCTCACATTAATTTAGAAATAACAATCACTTGAAATTAATGTTAACATCTAATGAGATATTATTTAACCCATAAGTTTAATTGAGATCATAAGCATATAACAATACTAAATATTATATCTGAAGGAATTTCAATATTAAATATATTAAATATTGACACCTCCCTTACCAAACAAATAATTCCGATAAGGATATAAACAGAAATGTTCATAATAGAATTTATATAACTTTAATGTGACTAAATATAAATTTTCATATAATGATCTTAATATCTGCCTAAGATGTCTAATGAGCATTAATATTTTTAACACAATAACTAAACAAGGTATAAATGTCTCTAATCATATGCTATAACCTAAAATTAGGCATAAAATGTATAGTGATAACATAAATATCTCATTATAAGTATTTCTATTGAACATATCTTAAAATAATAATAAACTCATATATCAAAACTTCCATTAACCCATAATATTGAAAAGCTTAGGTAATTTTACATTATTTATATGATTATACTTTATACTAACTCCTAAGTCTTTGATTAATGAATCTGTGAGCATACAATTAGTGGAAAAACAAATAATATATTGCGTATCCTTTTTCTCTTTCACAAATTGATACTTTAAATTGAAATCTTTTACATAGATAAAATATTTTATTATTTAAAGGAAAAATCATGGTAATAGTATTGTTACAACATAAAAATTAGTTAAGCATAAAAAACCCTTAATCTATTAACTTCATAAGTATGTTCATAACATGTAACATGCCTTGCCTTTATAATAGAGGTTATTGTAAATGATTGCTCACTATTTTTCACGACACAACTTCTCCTAATATGTGCCTAGACATAGATTAATGATTACTTAAATAACTAATGAAATTATTCTAAATAGCCTACATCTATAGGATCTTTTAATTTGTTGTAGATCAATATGTAATTATTTGTATAACCTAGATATGATACCATTAGTAGTCTAATACCACAGACCTAAATACATAACATACTACCTATGATTGACATATATGAGATAATCTTTATCACTTAGAAAGACATTGGGCATAAAACATTATCCCTTTGGATTAAAAAACAAGTATGAAAGCACACTAATGTGTTGCGCCTTTTCTAGCATGACTATTGAGACAAGTTAAACACCTTAGAACCTACCACAGAACCTTAATATTTATCCATACAAGGAGGCACTCCCAGACTTTTTATTTTAATTATTCTATCTCAATCAACACATCTAGATTATCATTAAGGAAAAATGTTTTCATTATACTATAATCTATATTGCTTTTCTTGAATCTAAGAGAAATTCCAATCTTATTAAAAATTGAGATACAATCGTCTAGATAGATCTCTTTATATTCCTCATAAAATGTTCTTCATCTTTCTTTTGGAAACTATCTAACCATTCCAAATTGTTTCTATCAAGTTGCAATTTAGAAAGGTAGTTATGATTTTCAACAATCATGACTTCCACCCAAATCAGCTACTTCATATCACAATGATAATAAAAGTGAGTTCTAAAAATGTCAGGAGAGAAAAGTCTTTTGCAATATATGCCTTCTTTTAAAGTGTAGTCCTTTGACTACTGACCCAATTTGAAACTCATAATTTTGTTTAAGCATTCCCTTTTGAAGTCAAAATTAAATTTATTTCTAATTGACTTGCTGTTTACAAATAATTTTAGTTAATCCCATACTTATCACCATAGTGCACTTTGAAGGGTTAGGAAAATTTATAAGATATTTCTAAAAGAAGTTTCATAATCATTTTGCTTTACTAACCACATTGGACCAAATCATAGGATGATGAAAATGGATTTATTAGCTCATACATATAGTGGAATCACTATACTTTATCTTTGACTCCTACTTTTTATTAGATCTAATATCTTTTAGCATTGAAGAACATCCTTTAAATGGATTGATTAAACTAAGGCTTAAAAATGTTTTTAGGGTTAGGTTTCAAAATAAATTTTGTAAAATGTCAATATAACTCATCAAATCATGTCCTTGGAATAAATACATCAAAACAAATTTTATTTGTCAAAACATGACAATTGGAAAATCGAGTTTTCTTAATGAAAAGATATTGTATTTTGGTTACAAAGCAAACCACAAAAGTAAATAACCATCTCTAGTTTTAAAGCTCTTTCTCATATCTCCTAGGCTTGAGATGGTCACCTTTCCTTTTATCCCTATCATGCGAGAGTATCCTATGGTTGTTTATTAAACCTTTTTTTGTTCTAAAGTCAAATCATAAGAGATAATGTTATCTATTTGAACCTTGTGTTTCTCATATCTTTCTTTATTTAATAGAGATAAGCCTATTATTGTCTATTCAAAATTTTGAGTGTTACATAAGACTTTCAAAACATCTTAACTTGGGGAAACAACTTTTGTAAGCATTACGTTAGAAAACTATTTCTCATATTAACCTTTATGATTAATAAGCTTATAATAATTGATGAATTTTTAAGATGTAATCATGTTATACCCTTCATGACTTATTTAAGGATAACTAATTCATGGGGCGGTTAGAGTATTATAGGAGGGATTATAACAAATCCTAGTATTTGGAGTTACGAAGGTGTAGTTGCACTCCACCCATCTCATTATGGATTATTTTCTAAAGTAATAAAAGATTATGACCCTTTTTCTCTTTATTGAATTTCATAAAATTTTCATAATGGAAAATAAAGTAGTCAAAGCATGCATAGGCTTAGGGATGATCTGTTTGATAGTTTGGTTTATAATGTACTATTTGATAGTTTGGTCTATAATGTACTTATTAACCATTAAACTAACTTAATTCTAGTGCAACCAATTTTCATATTCTTCTTTTACCCTTACACTCAGATTCAAATTAATAGTGGGTTCTTCTTCTAAGATTGCCAGATACAGTTCTTAAGATCTAGCCTTAATCATTTTAACTTGTCCCATCTATCATTTTTTTTATAAAAAATTGTTACATAGAAATAAAAATTGAGGAAAATATATCAATCACTTAACGCATGTAAGTATCTCAATTATGCTAATACTTTTCCTCACAAAATAAACTATTTAACTATATTTAGTATTATATTATAAGATTTAATACCAAAGGATATTTAAGATCTTACAATATAATATAACAATAAAATATTATATTCCTAAAACTTAACATTGAAAGGGTTTTAAAAAATCAAGGATTATAACATATAACATTATATTCAAATTATCGCTAATAAATTATATAAATAATATAATACCAAAAAAGTATTTAATATTATTAATATATATTTTCCTTTATACATTTAATAAACAATCTTCCCTCAATAAAGTTTTTTGAATGAAATTTTATTGCAACTTGTCCCATGAAAGGCAGGTACATAACTATATAAAATTTCATGATATAATATGAGTAAAAATAATTCTTATATGACATTTTAATATTCAATAAAATTATTACATTATTTAGATGATGTCTTAAACTTACTACAAAATTTCAAGAGGTAACTTGAATGATGGAAATTACTTAAGAAATTTTTTAGCTTGAAATAATTTTAAATAATTACTCAAATTAATATGAGGTCCAAAATTTCCAACAAGGTGATTATTAATCTTGTCAAATAAAGGTTGATTAATCCATAATATTTTCATTAACCTTTTAAATAAGAATTATAACATTATTGTATGTTGATTTGTTATATCATTTTTAGAGAGAAATTCTTTTTAAAGAGAGAAAATTTTTTAAAGAAAAATTTAGAGAGTGATGTATTTTTTTTAAAAAAAGTTTTTATTCATTGTAAAAAAACTCATTAATAAATTACATTTAAATTATAAAATTTCGTACTAATTAGTTTTATATTTTGATTTAACTTTCTATTATTCTTTCTTATATAATTTTGAATATTCAAATAAAGGAAGGGAAAGCTATGACTTAACCATCCATTTCTTTCCCTTCATTCTCTCCATTGTCTTCCCTTCTTTTCCTTTCCTAACTCTCAAAACTATCATTTTCTCTTATTGTCTCCCCTTCTCCTAACTCCCAAGCACACCATTCCCTCCTCACTCCAGTTAATTGTTAGATAATATTGAAAGCAATCTTTTGGGTGATAAATTTGTGACTCATTTGATTGGTTGAAAAAGAATGGAAAAAGGAAATGAAAATAGAAAATGAAATAAAATAAGTATTTCATAATTTTATTTGATACAAACATAAATATAATAGCTATTTTATTTCATTTTTACATTGGGTAAAATAAAATAACATAGGAATAATAATTAATTACAATAATATGCTTATCACAAAATAATAAAATATTTATTAAATTTTATTTATTACAATTTAAAAATATATTTATATAATCAATAATAAAAAATGCTTTGAATTTTACCATCAAAATAATAATTTAAAATATATTTATATTAAAATCATATTAGATATTCATTTATCTACTTTTATTTAATAGGAAATAACTCCTATATAATAAAAATAATATTTGCTAAATAATACATAAAATTCTACTTTAAATTGTATTATTAAAATGATTTAAACTTGATTAATTATTAATATAAATCAACTTTATATTGCCACATATCCATGCATTGTCATATCAATAAAAATTATTAAAATATTCTTAATTACTATTTTTTATGACATATTTTCTTTTTATTATTGATAAAATAAAATATTTTATATTAATAGTAGATTAAATTTAAATTCTAATTAAAATGATAATTAGTAAAATATTCATAGCAAAGGTGTTGAAAAGTTTACTTTATCTTATCTTATTATTTAGAAAAAAATATATTGACCTTCTATGAATTTTAGTAAATTTTCGTAGAATTCCTTTCTAATTTTAAAACTTATAGAAACTTCTTTTAAAACATAAAATGATACTTTACTTAAACCCATATTTAAACTTGTTTTCAATAAAATGATGGAAAGCGATAATTATAAATTTGAATTAAATAATATATGATAATTTAAGTATTTTGTCATAAAAAATATGTTATAGTTAGATTTAAACAACTAAAAATCTATGATAGTTACATTAAAATTTGACTTTGTAATTAGTTATATTTTAATGATTTGAACTTAATTAAAAGTACATTTTATTATAAAAAATCAAAATATTTCATATTAGCATATATTGTTTGATTTGAATTTATAATTATTTTTTTCACCATTTTATTGAAAAATGTTCAAATTTGGGAATAAATGTAATATTGTTTTATGTTTCAAGGGGATATGTATAGATTTGGGAATTAGAGAAAAAATTTGTATAATCTCTCTAAAATTTAAGGAAAAGTTAATATATATTTCTCAATCATTTATTAATATAAGTCTAATTTTAAGATATATAAAAAATATAAAGGATAATGTTAAAAAATTATTCCTTGGTAAAATGAAAATTTCATTTCATCACTCTAGTGACTAGATATTCCTCAAAGAAATAATTTTTTTAATTTTTCGTCCCACTAGAAACATCTACAAAGTAAGAAGATATTTGGAACTAAAACATTAAAGTAATCTAAAACATCTTACTACTGATATCAATTTGCAATAAAACAAACAATAGAAAGTAGTTAATTAGAAATAGATAACAACTAAATGCTTATTAGAAACCTTCGACGATCAAAAGGTTAACCTTGTTCTATAAACTCTTTTCAGATATGACGATATGCAAATATTTGCAATTGAAATTTTCCTCTCGTTAAGGTGACAAACATTGTGAACTACAAAGCAAAAATCAAGATTGTTGTAAAATCCTCACTTGCCTGGTAAAAGAAGCATTCATATTCTATTGTACCAACTAAATAAATTTTCATGAATATTAAAATTGGCACAGTTCAGTTTTTTATTATGGCTCAATTTGATACAAATAGCTGATAAGTTATTTAATAATTGATAATTGATAAGTTAATTAAATGTATTAAAAATATTTGATAAAAATTATTTAAAAATGTAAAATTATATAAAAAGATATGTTAATATAAATAGATTTATGAATTAAATTAATTCACATTTATTTTGAGATTAAATTATATTAATGTAATAAAAATATTCAAAATAAGAATATAATTACCTATAATTTAATTAATTATGTTTATGATATTGTGTATTTATTTATGATTCAAAATAATAATATAATAGTCTAAAATTTAACTAATTATATTTTATAATATCACATATTTATTTATTTATATTAAATTAATGAGGATATATTAAATATTTATTTCCATAATTAGGACATAAGATGTCATTTAATTAAAAGAAGATTGGAAAAATTGAAAAATTTTTAAAAAACTATTGGCTTGTATGTTATAAGTTACTTTGTGAAATTTATTAAATAAAAATTTAACTTAATGATCAAATCAATACTTTAAAAGTTAACTTATAACTTATTGAGTAACCAAGTAAATAATTAGTCAATAAGTTGCTAACTTATTTGTTGTGCCAAACATACTCTATGAGTCCGTTTATTTTTTGAAAGATATTTTATGTAGGAAAACAACATATGCTATGAAGGAATCATATATTGTTTTTATACTTGATTACTAAAAAAGATGACACTTAAAGTTAAGGTAATGGAAGAAAATAAATTCCTTTATAAAAAAGAAGAAGTCGTCTTCTGCCAAACTTTTTACATTTAGTATGAAACATATAAAATATTTTCTATCACTTTAACAGTATATAACTGTAATTCCACAGAAAGTGTTTTTTACCAAATAAATGGATCCTATATTTAAAACTCTAATTTAATTTTTTTGGTAAACAAAACTCTAGTTTAATTCTAATAAAAGCAATAAACCTATTGTTCTTTTTTTTATGTTTTAATTTTTAAAATTTTTTATGTGACTTATAGAAACAAAAATTACAAAAAAATCCAATACCAGCTATTCTTAATTGCCATAACCCTAATTTTACCTAACATTCTAATAGTCTCCTTGTTTGAAAGTAATGGCAACCAAGCTTGGTATATCACCTGGACATTGTCAAAACTAAAGACAAACTCTTTTTTCTCAATACTTAGATTGAATTTTTTTGCCTAATCCTTATAACAATCATGGCAAGTATATTTAAAATGATTTTTGTATTAGAAATTACATTTGGGATCCCTTTTCTTTATATTTGTAGTCATAAAAATAGATCTTGCATTGCTTTGATAACTAAATAATTTTTTCCTTTTGCATCTTCACATCAATACTTGCCAACACATCTTACATTATTGTTGAGAATGACAATGCAATCACATACCCATTTTTTTCATAGATCTTATTTTCTTCTTTTTGATTTTGAAGAAAATTCATGCCCCTTATCTTATAAACATCTATTGCTAAGCTTAAGCGATTTGATGGGACTTAATAATAATAATTTCTTGATGCAAATCTTCCTTAAATAAATAACTTCTCTTTTCTCTGATATATTTAATGTTCCATCTTCTAATTAATTATTAAGCTTTATGAAGATATGGTTCTTGCAAATTGAAAATTGCATCATTTCTAAAAAATCCAAATAGCATATAAAATTATTGCTATCTTATAGATAACCCTCGTATATTTTCCAAGATTTGCCTAGTTTTCTTAAAGAATTTGTTATAGCCATTTCATGGTTCATGCTTCAATTTCATCAATTTTTATACCTAAGTTAGATCTAAACTAAAGGGCTTTTACAAAAGAACACTCCATAAATAGATGAGTAATTGACTCTTTATCTACTTGACAAAATTCACACTTCATATCTTGCATGATATTTTATTGCCTTAACAATTGTTTTGTTGGTAAAATAGAGTGACAAATTTTCCATAGGATTAAAATAACCTTTCTTAGTAAAGGAAGTTTCTATAAATCTTGTCAAGGAAATTGATTAGTTGCATCCAATTAATTTATTTATACCCTTATTTGATAGTGTAATGCCTATTTCTTGACTGTGTCCTAGCTAACCAATTCTTAATATTCTCATTTGTTAGTGCTATTTATAAAATTTCCTTGTAGTTAGCTCAATTAAAATGAGTGTGCATTTTTCTAACATCTTATTACGTAATGTTTTGCTTCCTTGAATCTAACATTTTTTTCATAAATTAAAAAGTTAGTCCTGCTATTTTATACCAATATTTACTTCTTAATTTAGTTTGTTTGGATCATATAGGTGATTATTTTACTTGCCTTTTCAATGTCTTTCCACCTCTATAAATCTTTTGGCCTATTTTTATCTAAATTTTCAAAATTTCCATTAGCTTTACTATAAAGAAAAAAAATTGACTAAACAAGGGTTTTGTTTGTGACACAACTTTCCACATTTACATAGTCAAGCTAACTTTATTAAACTTTTTAATATTAAGTAAGCCTAAACTACCATTCTTAACCAATTTTTGTAAATTCTTTTATACAATAGTGAGAATTTTTTTAATGTATCAGATTCTCTCCACTAGAATTTTCTAATGGTTGCTTCTATATTATAAATGTTCAAATTTCTTAACCTTGCAGAATTTATTTGATATGAAGGAATAGTTTATAAGACAAGCATGTAAAGAATGCTCCTTTTAGCTTATAATAAATTTTTGGCTTTCCATCATTGCAATTTATTTTGTAGTTTTAACATTATTTCTTTACCAATTAAAGCCTTTTTCTTATAGTCTCTAATCCAAGTCCCTATATATTTTCCCATTTTTGTAACAATTTAACTCCAATTATATCTGCCAAATAATTTTTAATTTGAGAAGGAGTGTTATTACTAAACCATATTTTTGATTTAGTATTGTTAACACTTAAAGCATATTTAAAGCTCAAACTTAGATAAGATGCCATTAATATTTTGGTGAATTTTAAGAGTAACTCTAAAAAAATGATTAGATTATTTGCATAAAATAAATAACTAATTTGTGGCTTATCTATTTACCTTAATACATTAAATTTCTTTTCTTCTTTCTGCATTTTGGATCATGGTAGATAAAACATTAATATATAAGATGAGCAAATAAAAGGATATTGGATCCCTTTGTTTAAGGCCTTTAGTTAGTTTGATATTATTTATTTTTTTCCTATTTACCAAAATTTGGTAAGATATTATTGATATGCATTCTATTACAACTTAGATCCATTTTTTTTGGAAAATTCATGCATTCAAGAATTTAATTAATGGCTTTCTATTTAATTTTATTATATGCCTCATAAAAATCAATCTTCAAAGCACCCCAAAAACAATTCTTATTTTTATTTTTTCTCATGTAATTTGTAATTTTAGATGTTATAATAATGTCATTTGATATCAATCTACCTTTAATAATAACATTTTGATAAGGTAAAATGATTCATCCATATTTTTTGTATCTTATTCATCAACACTTTAGAGACAACTTTATAAGCCATATTACATAGACTGATTAGTCTATAATCTACTATTGTATTTTTTTTTATCCTTTTAGAATAAGGTAAACATGAGTTTAATTTAGAGATTTAAGAAGGAAACCCCTATCCAAAAAGGATAAAACCATACCTTGTAGCTAGGGGCCCAATAATTTTCTAGAATGTTTAAAAAAATCTAACTGAAAAACCATCTAGACCAAGAATGTTATTGGGTTTCATTTTTCTTTTCAACATTATACATTTCTTTAAGTGTAAACTTTTCATTTAAGATATTAATATGTTGAGCACATAAGCTGGGCACTTAATATAGCTCCAAAGTTAATGATTCTGTGTTGTTTTATAAGTTAGTATATAAAGACTAAAAATATGTAAAAGCTAAATCCTTTATGATAGAACCATTTCTTTGCTATTCCTTTCATCATCCTTTAAAGCTTTAATTTTAACTTTACCATGCTTTTTTAGCATAGATAATCGAAAGTATTTGGAATTCTGACCACTATTTAACAACCATAATTTCCTTAACTTCTAGGCTAGTTTTATTTGTTGCCATTGAAAATAATATTCTAACTAATGTTAGCTTTCTTTTTAAGTTGTTAAATTTAAAGTAGCATGATCTTCTTGGAAAGAGAATAATTGATTTTCTAACTTTACAATTCTTCTACTAAGCTATCCAAAGATATTTTTATCCTATTCCTTTAATGTTTTTCTTGTATCATTTAATTTCACCATTAACTGAAAGTACATGAACCAATGTGATTTTTTCTCCGAGCATAAAAAATCACATCTTTACATGCATTATGAGTCAACCATATATTTTAAAATTGAAAGATATGTTTTTTATATACATTTTATCTTATTGTACTAATCATTATGAGAGAATGATCTAATGATGCTAATAGAAGAATAATAAGATAGATACAAGGGAAATATATAAACCATATATCATTACAAAACTTTTATCTAATTTTTCCCATATGCTAGATTTACCTAACTTATTATTGGTTTAAGTGAACTATACAACTTTACTTTTTAGGTCTACTAAACCACTAGAAAAAATAACATTTTTTTAACTCATTAGCTTCATGCAAACTAGAAGAAGAACTTAGTTTATTTTTTTGGAATAGCACCAAGTCAAAATCACCAAGTAGTATCTATGGATCTTGTATTCCTAATCTAATATCCTTTAAAAAGCTCTAAAGTATTTTTCGATTCTATCTTTAGGGCGGTTTATATATACTAGTTACATATATATCATTAAAAGGGGATAAGCTATTTTCAAGTGAATCCAATTGGCTATCACTTGAAATGGCTCAACCATAAAATTATCCTTCCACCCTTAAACTATACCTCCATTTTGACCATTAGCATTAAGTCCAACCATATTATATATACCTATACTACTAAAATCTTTTTTAACTTTATCCAAAGAAGCTGGGGTTTTATTTAAGAAGACAAAATCCAGATTATGCTTTGTTAGGAGTTATTTAAGCCTTTGAATTGTAAAGGAATAACTCAAAATTTTATAACTCTAGGCTATTAGCTTAATAGATGATTAAGAGGTTGATTTGGGTCAAGCTCTTAAAACCATAAAGAACATAAAGCCAAATCCTTATTAAGATCTTCAATCTAGATGCTAATATCTTCTTCATTTTGATAATTTTCAGTAACAAGATTTCCATTTCTAAATTGATGTAGGTTATTAGAGCATACTTCTATATTACCTTTAAACTAAACTAATCTTCACTTATTAGTCATATCAAGTTGGCTTCATGTTTTCCTTTTTTTGAAATATTCTAATTCAACAACATTCCATTTTTGTTGAACAAGTCCCTGATCTAACATTTCCATTGCAGATCCTTGTATCAAAGCCATTGACAAATCATAAGTTTTTTTTATGAAACATTTGATTCTTGTTGAATAAGCCCTTGATTGAATGTTTCCATTGCAAATTCTTGTATTGAAGTTGTTGACAATTTAAATTCTTTATTTTGACACCTCTATTGCTACATTTGAAATTCTATAATTTCCTTCTCTATAGCTTCTCTAATAATTAATCTTCTTTTATTTATATTTGATTTATGCATCTTATGCTTCCTTTTCCTGCCAAGTTTTTCATTGCATTGATTATTTACTAACCAACATAATTGATAACACACTTGCATCAGTTTCATAGTAAAATAATAAAACTAGACATACTACTAAATCAAAAGTAGATCATTAATATACCAAATTGTCTAGGACATGACCAATTGAAACATTGTATTATATTTAAGATCCTGCTCAAGTAATAAAATAGAGATTTCTAAAGATTGAAAAGTGACATCTTGCTTTTCTTTAGTAATAGTTGGAAGGGTACTTAAACCAAATGGAAAATTCCTTCTTGTTGCTAACTCCCTTAGTTTAGCAATTCCAAGTTTATAAATGTCTTTTTAAATAACCTATCATACTTAGAAATGAGTTTAATTCTATATTCCTTTGACTTTTTGATTGTGGAGCATTTATGAATACAAGTAAACTATTAACTTCGATATCATGCTCATCTATGTTCATTATGAATTGAAATGTAAAAGCTTTTAATTCCATTATATTGCTGGATTCACCTAGTTCATGATTAAAAGGAACATATTGTAATAAATTGGAATACTTCTAGCATCTCTAAATATCTTAGCCTTTTCCTTTTTGCTAAACAAATATCCTTATTTGAGAAAGCTCAAACAATAGGAAGTTATAAAAATTGATCAATATCATCTCTCAAATGAGTCTATGTCTACCTACGTGACTTTTGCTAATGTATATCATCTCTATTTTCATTTTGTGGTGAGTTTGGATTATGACTTTATTGAGGATTCTACACAATTTCATTCATTTATTGATATTCTATTTCTATTTCCTTATTATTTTTTTAAACTCTTCTTCTTTAAAGGAAGAAGGATTTTTTGGTTAAACTTCATCAAAATAAATTATTTGGTTTTAATTTTTATTAGTATAGGCCTGAGAAACATCCATTGGATGATAATGTAAGTCCAAACTCTCAAACCTCAGTCTGATTTTTGTAGGTCTCCTCCTAAGACTTGTACTAAGGCTCTTGCATTTGCCATAAAATGTTGTCTTTTCAAAACTACTTCGATATCAACATGAAATCTATTATGTATATTAGCAATTTGCCTTTTAACGTCATTCAAAACTTGTTCATAACTTCTAATGCAACTTTTAGAAAAAGTGTCCAATATACCTATAAGTAAAACACAAGTTAAATGCCTGTTCATAATTGTGCTATACCCATGTAAATGAACAATTATTTAGTCTTAAATAAAAACCTATAAATATGGTTTTTGGGCCTTAATATAAATTCTTATGCATATGCCCCGAAGGCCAATCAATTCATTATACTTTTGTTATCATTGAGCCCATCTATAAAGTAACTATTTAATACTCTAAAGTTGGACTCCATAATTGGGCTCAAATAGGAAATGTGTCAACATAAACATTTTCCATCTCAAAATTGGGCTCTTTAAGTGTTTAGAATTAACAAGGCCTCTTTGATGAACCAATGGTTATTTTTGTGAACAGAATCCCTATCAACCATTCTTTGAAATTGAATAACATTAGCTTTACCCACAAGATCCACTACTTGAAAAATACCTTTAAGTCTCCCTGCACTATGTAGTAGATTATTTCAAGTAATAGTAGAAACATACCGTTTATCAAGCAGGCAGCATATCAAACAGTACCTCCATCTCTCCCTACTATCATGCACTACATTTGGATTGAAGACAAGTTCTATAAGATAAATCTTGTATATTATCTATATTGCCAGGTAGACAATCCTTAGATTCAGAAGAGTTTTCAGACCAATTAAACTTTAATTTTAGACATTATTCGTTTCCTGACTTACAAATTTAGAATATGCAGTTATGCACACTTAATAATTATTAATTACAGAAACTTGTAAAAGGAGATTCAAGCTTCAATTTCATGAATTAGGACTGGAAATAACTTCAAAATTGAATAAAAGATGCTGAGGAATAGGAGATTTCGAGACTCTTGATGGTTCTCAACTATCGTCTAAACAGAATTGAAACAACAGTACTTTCACCTCAGTTAAATTTGATTTTTAAAATATTAAATTTTTAAACAAAATCTATATATATTATGTAAGCCATAGGTTTAATGAAGGCCTAATAAAGGTCCTTCTTCTTCTAATATCAGCGTGCATCACACTTGCTTTCTAATCATTTCATTCTTAAACACTTTCTCAATTTCAATAAAAATTATTTTCCAATAACAGCGTAGCTTCCTTCAAGCCTTCAACGTATCTAAAGCCCCTTGTGATATAATAAAGAAAGAACAAAGGAGTAATAGACAAAATCAATTAATTAATCTGAATAACAATCCCGAGTTTATACTTTATAGCATGTCCAACAGCCGCTGCTTTTCATTTATTTTTTTCTCTTGTTTATTTTATTTTATTTTATTTTTAATTTTTATTATTATTACATTGTGTGAAAATTTTTAGTCCAATCATATCGTGGGCTTCTTTTTTATCAGCTTATTGCGAATTATGATTATACTTTAAAAGATATAATAGTATAAGCTACCATATGATAAATAAATATAATAATTAGCATAAAATAATAAAAAAATAAAATATAATATTATCAAGTATTTAATAAACTTTCAACAAATATCATCTTACTTAACTTCAAGGAATAAAATTATATTTTTATAGTATATTATATTAATAATTTAATTTACTTTTAAAGTAAAATACTTTTAGTTTCTAAAGACTCATTATGCAATAAAATGCATATATAAAATTAATTATCTTAATCAAACACGTAAATAATAATATGAATCTATTAGTTAGTATGAACAATTTAAAAAAAAGTAATATAAAATATAATAATATATATTATCAAACATCAAATGAGTATAATATACATAAACATGGTCTGTGCATAGCACAGGGTGAAAACTAGTTCTTAATAATCATCATCATCATAAATAAATAACTCAATAAATTTAATATTATCGTCACCTCCGATTTTTAAACTTTTTATGACACGTGTCCATATCTCAAAACCTCCGATCAATCATCCAACGAACAGGAATGGATAGTCAGCGAAATCCCAATAACAGCGGCCACGTCAGCTCTCGCCACTACACACATTCGGCGAATCCCAAATTCGTCGTGGCCTAGGGCTTCATTTCTCACTCTACAACTTCTAAAAATAAAAAAAAATAAAACACATACAATTCCGCTATTTTTTCATCGACCCGTCGGACCCGTTCGGACCTTATCGTCGGAGCCCCCCATTGATTGCTCCCTCCGTCCCTCTTACACAACGGCTACAACATTCCAATTTCCAACTAATCTGTTTGCCAAATTCTCTGTCCCCCTTCGTTTTGAAGCCTAGCTTTGGTTTTCTCATAAAGATTTTCATTTTTTGTTCGTTGTTATCTAGTATAGGAGTAGAACGAAGGAGATGGCTAGGTCTGCGATAGGTCGTCAAGATGAAATGGAAGATGATGATGAGGAGCACTTCACTGGAAACGGCTCTTCTTCACACAAAGGTTATTTATCTATTTATTTTTTACGTCGTAATTGTACGAGAGGGTTTGATTGGACTCTGAATTTCCTGTGTTTTTTCAGTTTTGACCTTAATTAGGTGTTGAAATTTGATCTAGTTGTATGTTATGAGTGACAGTGAAGGTAGATGAATTGAACAGGGAGCAGAGGGTGAACACTCATCGTTCTAAGCATTCGGAAACCGAACAGCGTCGAAGGAGCAAGATTAATGAGAGGTAAGCTTAATTTTAATGTTAGGTTTACTTTTTGAGGAACATTTGTTTATATCTTCTGACGAGAGTGGTTTTTGAGGCATATTTTGAGTCAGAAATTGCTCTTCGAGTTTGTGAGATGTGCATGAAAGTTGGTCTTGGAATTTTCATATCAGTGGTTATTTTGATTGAAGTTGATACACTGTTGTTTGATTTTCACTGCATATGGGTAACTAGAGTGTCTTGAATTATTGGTTTGGGGCTTGATCATAATGAAATTATTATGGCTTATAAGTGACGTTATAGGGGTTGGCATAAGTTCAATGGCATACAAGTGCCATAGGGGTTGGGAGTTTGAGTGTTTTGTTGATAGGCTTTAAGGTCTAGGCTATGAATAAAATGAGAGGGAAGTAGGGAACTGCCTATTCGAATTTTTGTATGCAACTCATATGACAATACTAAAGTTTAAACTGTAGTTATCCAAACGCTAGATTTTAAATTCTGCCTATTGTTGAGCAATGATGTGGCTAATGACTCTACTAGGATTAAATACAGAAAGGCATTCTTTCAAATTAGTTTTGTAGCCAAAATCCTAATTCTGGAAGTGAGGTTTCTACTCTGATGTGTGACCTAGGGTGTGAACTATAACCCAATCCATTGTTGGCTCAAAATTGTGGAATTGCATGAACTGTGCATCTTTGATATTTTTATTTTATAACTTGGAAAGATTTTTTCTTCTTTTTTTTTTTTGGGCGCCTAAAATTCTATTTACATTCTAAAAAATATTGCAAATCTACATAAGTAGCTATGGATATCTGTGAGTTGTGCAAGCTTCCCAGCAGGTTATCATGTTTTCCAGTTTTGTTCCACTTAATTTCTTATAATAGTTAAATTTCATGTTTATATATAGCAGTTATTGTGGGAGTTACAATTTGGTAGCTTAAATAGGTTTATGTTTGTGAGCCAGGTTTCAAACTCTGAGAGATCTCATACCTCAAAATGATCAAAAAAGAGATAAAGCTTCATTCTTGTTGGAGGTAGTTCAATTTGATCAATCATGTATTTCTTTTTGTTATGTTAAATGTTCTATTCTCATGAACTAAATCTTGAACATTTGTTTTTATATGCAGGTGATTGAGTATATTCAGTTTTTACAGGAAAAGGTACAAATGTATGAGCACTCTTATCAAGGGTGGAATCAGGAGCCAACAAAATTAATTCCATGGGTAATGTTCTTTTGCAATGTTCATGTACCTAAAATGCTGGTGACTTTTGGGCATTTGCATCTTCAATATATGAAATGCTTTTGATGATGCATGTCTTTGTAACTTGTAAGTCTGTGTTCAAATTGATGTTTAAAGGGTATTCAGAGAACCATTTCAGGATACACTAAGATGTGTATGGTACACTCAGTGTTTCAGGGCAGGAGTCCACTTATACTGGGTTGGTGTTAGGTTGGAGTGATAATATCTTACAGAAGCACATTCCATTACCAGCAATTAGCTTTTAGACAAATATACTAATTGATGAGGCATTACCTTATGCACTTCGAACATAAGATTTAACTTAGTTTTGCAGTAAAAGGCACTTCTGTACAGCCAGAGCATAGGAGTTAACTTAGTTTTTCTCTGTCTATGGATAGATGAATGTATTATTATTTTTACTTGCAGAGTTGCATAATGGTGTGAACTTCATGATTGTCTAATTGTATATGTAAACATTTGTATTTGGACTACAAAACTAAGTTAGATAGGTTGCTTTCACGTTTATGATCTTACCATTTTATGTTGCTTAAAAGATTTCATATGTCTGGCTGAAGTTAAAACATTCATATCCTCCTTTTCTAACAGCCAGGTTGCATATATGTGTGAGTCAGTGATGAAAACTTAGTTGAATTTTTTTTTTTCTAAGCAGTGCTGCTTTCATTTGGCACTACTCACTTTATCTCACCCACCAGCATACATATCTCCTACACATATGTAGGGACCACATAGTGCCTGAGTGAGTGAGTGAGACTAAGTATGACATGTTAAGTGTGAGTAGTATTTCTTCATTTTTTTCACACATCATGGTTGATTGTTTGTGATTTAATGCCCAGCTACCTAACTTCATACTATTATAGATCTTAATGGGTTCAGTTCAACTCTTTGTACCAGAGAAATCATCGTGGGTCTGCAGAAAATATTACGAATCCTTCTCAAGCTATTCAAAATGGTTCTGATCTTGATAACATTGACATTGTTTCTCCCTCATTGCCCACAAATGTTCAGCACCCAACAGAATCTGACTTATCAACGGCTACCATTCAGAAGGCCAACCCTCATGGTAGTACTGCTGAAGCACTTCCCTTGACCATGCAACCATCGGACATGTTTGACTCCATTCTGAGTGGTTGTATGCCGACCTCACACTGGCAGGAGCCTGCATATGATGCTCAGAACATGCCTTCCCATACTCAGCCCCAGGTGGGTCTTGGTAGATCAAACGAGGGCAACTGTGCTGTTCAAGATAATAATACATTGAAAGAACAGGAAGAGTTGACAATTGAAAGGGGATCAATTAACATTTCAAGTGCCTATTCTCAGAGGTAAGTTTTTCTGATGAGCTTGCACAAGTTTTTATTCCTTTTCTTCTCTTAATTATCTGTTTGAAATGTACACCTGTATTTGGTGATTAGGGGATGTGTATATAGATGTTTATGTATGCATGGAGATCATCTATCCTGCTAAATATGGTCTTCCATAGATGGTGGAATAAGATTTGCATAAACAAACTCATATGATAGGATGTGCTTGGGCCATATTTTAGCAGGATAAGAATATGTATCATTATTATTCTTGGGCCTGAACAAATATTTGTAAAAGTTCCTTACCTGATTGTTATTTTGCAAATTCATGGCCTCACTTGCCCAAGACATAAAATTGTATCCTTTAAGATCTAAGTAATCATGAGGTTTAAAGATTTCTCTATGTACATGTTCCAAAAAACTCTCTTGTTTTTATTTCTTTGTATGACAATATCAAGTCAGTTGTCTGAATGGTTGATAACATGAGTGTTTCTGTGAATTTATTCATGTCTTGGGTCTTAATAGTCATGGTTGATGCCAGTTGGACTGACACAGTGTGTATTGTGTGATCAAGTATGATTAATTCTTGTATATTTTCTTCAATCATGTATTATCCCTTTTTGCCTGGTGGTGTTTATTAATCAAAGATTTTGAAGTTGGGCTCAGTACGAATTGAATTACTAGGGAACCACTGCTGACTTCAATCGGGCATGCGGACTTTGTGTGGGTTCCTGAGTTTTCTGGTTGCTGTTGACACTCCTTCCTTTTCTATCTATATTATAAAAATGAGTAATGCAGCAATAATTTTGTTCAAAATTCTGTTCTCAGCTCAAAGGGTCACCTCGCCTTAACTTTATCTCTGAAGTGGATATTCAAGGCATTATTGATGATATTTTGGTGTTCACAGAATATTGCATACTCTCACTCAAGCGCTGCAGTCTTCAGGTGTGGATTTGTCACAGGCCAGTGTCTCAGTGCAAGTTGATGTTGGAAAACGAGCACATACTGGGTTGGCAGCTTCCACATCTAGCTCTAAGGTTTGTTTGAACTTCAGAATTGATTGTTTAAGGATATCTTACTATGTCTGTGCTTCTGGCTGTCAATATAGTGGATCTTTTAGATTTTGTCATTTTATAAATTGCAAGGATCCAGATCCGGCAATGTTTAGTCTGTTTTTTTTAACCTCCTTGGGTCTTCCCCTTGATCATCTGTAAAGTATTAAAAATTGTTTATTCAGGGTCATGAAAACCAGTTTGCAGACAACCCTATGGTAGCAAGTACAGGTCTTGATTACTGCAGTGAGGATTCTGAACAAACTCTTAAGAGGTTCAGAACAGAAGCAAGCTAGCATTCCCTCTCTTCAATCTTGGCCATTATTTTGTTCTGTCACCGCAGGTGAGGAAAATGGTTTTGGGTGGTGGGGTTGGTTCATTTTTGCCATTCTGGCTAGTGGCTAGGTTTAGAAAAATGTACATTTTCATAATTCTGGTTTGATAACATGAACATTTCAAATAAAATGTTACGTATGTTTGTGGGTCGCCTAAATTCGCCCTTTTTTTTTTGGTGCTTAGCTAGAAGTAAGTTTGACATCTTTAATAAGATGTTTGTGTGCATTTATTGAGCTGTTGATGTTCTCTCTTCTCTAAAGGCATATTGGATTTCTAAATTCTCTTCTGTTTCCCCCATAGTGGATTCTTGTCTTTTTCTTTTGGTCATTTTTACTTTTTGGTCATGTTGGAGGGATACAATGCAAGGTTTTTTGGGAATCTCATCATAAAAAAATGACTTTGGATCTCACTGGTTATTGCATATTAGAATTTTGTGTCTATCACCTCAACGTAACTAGAAAACTACATAATAATAATAATAATAATAATAATAATAATAATAATAATAATAATAATAATAATAAAAGAAAAGAGAGGTGTTGATCCAAATTCCATGGCGGAGCATATTGTTACTTTAGCACTTTTCTGTTTGATATCTAAAAGCAGAAAAATTGGATTCTGTTTCTTCAATGGAGCAGACCAAGATGGGGGCTTTAATGATATGGTTAATTTGGGTACTGAAGGATATATCTATAGCAACAATCAACCATCAATTTGTCTTATCCTGTTAGATGGGATCTAACTACCTTTCATCATTCTACTCATCTGCTATGATAATTAAATGGTAAACGATTGGCATTTATATTTTGTTATGATAATTCAATGGTAAATTATTTGATCATATGAGAGCATTTATATTTTATTCACATGCGTTCTTATTTTTTGATATATTTTATCTTAGTAATGTCATTTTTGTTAGGTTATCCAATTGTTAAAATATACTTCTATAGTCTCTCTCACGAGGTGACAAAAAATGATTTGTAATCTCGTGGATCCTAATTCCTTGATGGGTAAAATACGAAACCTTTCAGCCATGTGTGGTTTACCTTTTTAATCTCTACAAATTGTGCTTATAACTCCTGGGGACGAGTTCCTCCATAACCACTTCTGAAAATTCCAAAATTAAAAGTACAACCTAGTCTTCAAAGAAAAACCAATAAATTCTTTATCATACGTCGGAGATGATAAAAATGCTCATATTTAATGAGTTTTATTTAAATTGATTGATTTATATATATTTAATGAGTTTTATTCAAATTAGATTTATTAATAATTTGAATTTGAATTTAACTATTAAATATCCAATGGATTATATATATATATATATATATATATATATATATATATATATATATATATGGATGTAAAAAAAATGAATATAAGTTATAATTATTAAGTATAATTATTATCAATAAGAAATAATAATTTTTATTAAAAATATTTAATTTATATTTTCATTAGTTGGTTCAGTTAGGTTCATTTTGAATATTTTAATTTACTCTTATCAAATTTTTAATGAATTCTTGATGAATTTGAATTTAATCAACTTTGATTGATTCCAGACTCCACCTGTTGCCATTTCTAATTGTATTTCAATAATGCACTGTGTAAGTCGCTTCGACTCCGGCCCAAATAGTGTCTGGTTTTAAACTAGACGAACTTTGAAATAAGGCTGGACTTTGTAAGCCCGAATTTTATGATACTATGGATATAATTGGATTGAATAAATCTTACTATTATAATTTGGACCCCAAAAAAAAAATCTTACTATTATAATGATGGATCCATTTTAATAAATGACCTCAAATTTGATGTATCGATTGCTCCTGCTATGAAGGGTACAGCTTAGAAATGGAGTAAACTTCTGTAACAGAAGTTCTATTTTGGTCCCTGATTGATTTAGTCTATACCAATTTGGTTTAAATCTCAATTTAGTCATTTAACTGCTCAATTAGGCTTATTTCAGTCCTTCTGATAGTTTATTACTTAAATTCTTAAATTAAGTAATCATGTAACAACTAATTTGATGATTTAACAATGTTATAATGTTAATATGGTCATATATTTATCTTTCATACACATGAAAAATCAATGATTGCTTTAATAATTTTTTGTTAATTGTTCAAATAAGAGACTAATACAGCAGTTTGATGGGATATAATTGAATAATTGAAGGACTAAATTCAAACTGTTGAATAACTGGAGGACTTAATTGATGCTAAATTCAAGGACTAAATTAATATAAGTTAAATAAGTGAGGAATCAAAATAAATATTTACTCTTATAAAATATCATTAATTTTCACAGCGTTTATTCTTAGGTTGCAATGCCTATTTTTATATCCCCATTTTGAGTTGTCTTCGTCAAAGGGAGCAATGGTTGGCATGACATGAATATGAAATCTTAATGTAAATTGAGTTGAGTTTATACAAGTTTGAATTATAAATAGATTGATTTGTTTCACATAAATAATAAATAAGTCGAATTAGTATTATAAATGAGTTGATATGTTAATTTATATAAAAATTTATATTAAAATTCTAAAAATATTTTTTTAAAAAATTAATAATTAATTATATATAATAAAAATATAAAATTCATACTTTAACAAAATGATAATAAAAATTAAAAAATGTTTTATCAATGATTAAGTATATTTTTTGTAAAAATTGATGAGTAATTAAGTTTAACAAATAAATTTATAATATAAATTTTATTAATTAAATTATTAAATGAATTTGACACGTTAGCTCATCTTAATACATTTAACAAATGGGTTGACCCAATACGGTATATTATTATTGGGATTCAAATTTAGATTGAGTTTATTTAGGTTGTTATAAACATGAATTCAACATGTTAACATAAATTAACACTCCAAGTCTTCGTGTAGGGAAACTCCAAATACAACTTTGAATATTAAAACACTTGTGTTAGATTGAGTTTTTGCAGTTATATTCAGAGTTCGTCACATCTAAGATTTTCGTAGTTTCATAGTTTTTAGCTGTTCATATATGTCAATGGAATGAGAATTTCTGCTTCTGATAGAATTTTACCTATATTAACACATATAATTGAAAAAAGATTGTTATATTTTACTGTTTACAATTTGAGAATATCCATTTATTAAGTTGTAGGCACTTCAAACTATGTCCCGCTTTTAAATTTTAGGCAAAGAAACAAATAAAAAATGAATTTATATTGATGGTTGTTATTTGATTAGAGTTTAAATTTGATCTATCATCAATATAGAATTTTCTATACTTTCAATAAACAAGAATATGATACATTTTTAAAAAATTGATAATTTTTGTCATAGCTTAACCCTAGTTATGATTGATGTAAAAATCGACTACCAAATTTCCACTAGTCTAACCTATATTCTTTATTAATATACTATATGATACATGGGTTATCGAGGAGGTTATTCATACATCCGAGAGAAATAAAAAAGATTTCATGTATCAAATACAATTCCCTTATAAAAGGAGTTAGTCTTGCTTATAATCCATTTAGAGTTGAGAATAAACTAGCTTAACTAACCTTAAAAAGAATAAGTGTTTATCATTATATTCTTAACCCTATATAGAATAAGGTCTAAAATGTTTGTCTATATCAAGATATTTACTTGTCACTTGTCGCTATACCAGATAAGCTCCTAAGAATTTATCTTTGAGGTGGTAGGAAAGGAAAAGGTTCAACTTGAGAATTTATAAAAGAGAAACACATAGGAATAAATCTAGTGTTTAATGAGAGAACATCTAAGCATTAGAAAACAATTATAAGTATATTGATTGGATTACCTTCCTTTGTACTTAAGTATATAAATCACATGATTCACAACACAATTAGCATCAACATATCACTCATATAATTATATGTACTCAATAATATCCTCATTCAATTAGATTCACATCATAGTCATACAAGATGTGAAGATAATAAAATATGAAAGTAAGTAAGTTTTCTTATAACTTTTATGCATTTTTATCTCTCACTAATCCATCTTTATTCCTCTAGGTCAACTTTATCCTTTACGAGACATTACCAGATTCGATGTTTGATTTATCAAGCACATCATGACAGTCCCAACTCATTTCTCAAGTATTCAACACATTTGATCTCATTAACAACACAATCAAATTACAATGTTTCCATGTCTGTTTACATAGTCTCATATTTCAATTCCATTATCATATATCATATATAATCATACCTAATATTGTATAACACTTAGTTCAGTTGACTTCTTTTATGTCATTAATCATGAAATTTGGTAAGGGTAATCAATTATATTGCCTCAAAGTTAGAGCATAATCGATTATAAGGGATTCAAGGGCTAGAAATAAGCTTAAATGACTGACTATGAGCCATCTATTCATGGGTTATAATTAACTATGGAATCAGTTATGAATCTTTAGAAAGCAAGGCCAATTTTGATGATCAACTATAGTATTTTGAAAGGCAATTTCTTTAGCTATAGTTAGCTATAAGACTCCTAAGGTCAGATTTTTAGTGGGTGATTAACTATGGTTACCTAGAAAGCAGTTTTCAAACTATTGTTAATTATGTAATTGACTATTACCTCATTTTCTAAAAATTTCTAGCATAAAGTTATTATTCATATGTCATTAATTGCAATTAAATTCATTTATTAAGTTGTAACTTTCCATAAATCATTAATACATTCATACCTAACCTCATTTATGCCATTCTCAACTTCAAACACCACAAATCAGTGTACTTTCCATACAATCATCAAAAAACTAGAATTTAAACTTGAACAAAGTAAATCTAATCAAATCTCTAAAATAAAGTTAGAATATTCATTTACGTAGTGCAGATAAGATGATAAAAGGTTAGATTTGATGTTTTTTTACTCTAATAATCTAAAACCTTAAAGATTTCAAGTTAAAGCTTAAAATTTTCCTTGAATCAAAACCCTTCAATTAACCAAAAGAGAAATGAAATAGAACTTAAGGGAGATTAATATTCAAAAAATCCTATCTTGATTGTATGAAAACTTAGTGAAATTTGATTCCTTTGAGAGCTTGATTAAGGAGGTTGATAAAAAAGAGGAAGAAGATGATAAGGAAAAAGGTGATGAGAGTGGGAAGGAGTGTTTGGTTAAGAAAAAAAAAGGGAAAGGCTGATTTTTAGGAGATAAAATAGGATAAGTGGCTAGAGGTATTATGGAAAAAGTGCCTTAAATTTCATCTATATTCATACATTCTTATGTAAACACTTCTAACCTCTACACATTTTATCTCATTTGCTATTTCTCAACTAATTTATGTTAAGTTCTCGCTTCAAAATTCATTTAATTAATTAATTCTTTACTTTACCAAATATCCCGACCATATTTTCATATTATAGTTTGTCTACACTTAAAATTTTCATTTTAATTATTAAAATTATAATTAATTTGTTATATCTATTACAAAATAAAATTTTAGAGAGGGTGTAACAAATTTTTATTGGTATGATAATATATGAATGAATGATAATATAAAATTAATTTACATTGAGATAAGTTAACTTTAAAACAAATAATATAGATCACTTCTACAATATATTTAACTTTCTCTTAAAACAAATACTCTATAAATTAGTTAGTTAAAATTTGCTTGTACAGATATAGTGACCACTCCTTACCTTTCTTTCACCTCCATTAATAGATTAAAAATGATTCCTTTAACAAATCATTGCATCACAGTGTGTGTTGTGCGTGTGCATTTATATATAAATATATATTTTAAGTAAGTTAAAAGCTTAGTATGAAGGAATTTATTGATTATTGATTGAATTCATGACATTTTATTTTTCAAAAGGTGTATTCGAAAATTAAAATTAAAATTATTTAAATTTTTTCAATGCTTTCTTCATATTATATTTTTAGTGCTATATTTCAAATTAAATAAATACACATTTATTGAAATTATATCAAAGTTTATATAACATGTGCTTTTTTTTTACTTTTTTATATTTTCTTTTTGTTATAAAGTTATTCTAATTAATTAAATATTTTTCAATTGAATTAATTCTCTTATTACTTTATAATTGATGTGATTTTTCACTAGTTTGTATTTGCTTAATTATCTATTTTCTTTTTCTTTTTTTTTCAAGTTCACTTCTATTTATTTACCATTCAAAAGCCAATGTCACTAAGTAGAATACATATAACATAAATTTTTAATTATTATAATTATATTTTCAATAAGTTAAAGGTTTAATTTAATTAAACTAATTAAGTATATATTTTATTTTTAACTCTTATTAATTTGTTGGTGACACAATATTTTCTTTTTGTTTGCTATTTTGCAAGTATTTTTCTTATGTTATCTTTTTTTTTTTTTTTGCAACTCATAAGTTAATATGACATAATGGTATAGATATAATATGATATATTTTATTTTTATTATAAAAATATCCCAAAAATGAGGTAACTATTTAAATTAATTGAATTAATTAATTACATATTTTTTAACTCTTATTATTTTACATGTAATACATTGTCTTTTCTTTTTGTTTGCCCTTTTATACCCATTTCCTTTTTCGTTTAAAAAAATTTTTCATGTCCTTTTTTTTATTTCTTATCACTTATACTAATATCATAAAATAGTATCAATATAACATGACCTATTTTGAGTAGAACAAGTTATGAAAGTTTCTATTTATGTATTGTGATATTTATCTTTATGGAGAAGATTTTCATTTGGTTTTGGATTTAAATTTTGAAGACCTTATACTTGGTGACAAAAGTCAATTGATTTTGCATACTTGTGCATACTTTTATGTAGTGAAAAAGTAATATATATAAGTAATTCCCAACCTCTACTCTTTCATGTAAATAAAAATTATATTACTAATTTAATAATTATAAAATAACTATTATTACAGTATTGTAAATAGACATTGGATGTTTAATATATTACATGTTGGTTTTCAATCAACATCTAATTAATTGAGTGATGTTATATATTTATTTTGGTTTTAGTTATATAACCAATGTAAAAAAAATTATCACATCATTTTTCCTTGATAAATTGATGTCTTTCCTTACATTTCACATCATTAAAAAAATAACATTCTTTTCTTTTAAAAATATTTTAGCTTTTTATATTTCACATTGATTTTTAGTAAAAAAAGTGGCATGAAATGTTTACATAATATTTTTTTAAATGATTATTTTTGACTTTTGTGTTAGAATATTTACAGTAAAAATTGAATAAATTCAACGTCCTATCAAAAATGTGTATTTTGAGTTAAACATATTGAAAAGTCACAACTTTGCGCTTAGTTGTCCATTTAAGTTGATTTTTTTCATTTCATGTAACTTTTTAAAAATTTTCAATTTGCAAATAGCCAAAGGTGATTTGCCTTTAGAAATCATGAAAAATGACCATTTTTGTGGACTTTTTTCCCACCTTTTCTCCATTTCTCATTGTTGTTTGACCAACTTGGGACTTCATTACAATATTTTATCAAACACATAATAAGTTCTTAAAACTCAAATATAACTTTAGAAGTTATGCGAAGCAAACATAAATAAGATCTCTTAAAAACCTTGCATAAAAAATTAGAAAAATGGAAGAGGTGAAGATTTGAGAAATAAAAGTAAGAAAGATACCTTTTATATCTTGAACTATTGACCTAAAATAGTGCATTTACTTTATGCTCGATATTAGTTAAAAGAGTATCATTAACTCACTAATATTTGGTGGAGGATAGAATGAGATCTAAGATTTTAACAAAGCTAGATGGAGTCATAGATTAAGTTTAGAGACAAATAAAAAGGATAATAAGAGTGATAATGAGAAAAAATAAAATGTACATTTTTATAATGAAAAAATATCATTGCTCCCATAACTTTATATTTAAGTTATTTTAAGAGTTAACCTTAAAAATCTAGCAAGGAAAAAATACTTCAATTTTTTTAAGAATTGACATTTAAAGTTTCTTTATATTTTAAAAAATATCATTATTCCAATAAATTTACATGTTAGTTTTTTGAGGAACTAATGTTTAAAGTCTTGGTGGATAAAAACATGTCATTTTTTTAAATAATTGATGTCTAATATTTCATCATTTGGACAATGGAAATGAGATTTTTAAATAATTTGAAAGACAATATATGTTGTTATCAACACAAAAATGATGTGCTATGTAATATCATTTTCCAAGTAGTTGGTAATTTTCATACTAGTTGATGTTAGTTAAATATGAAACTAATGTATTTACTTTTTCCATTTTCTAGTTAGTCATTTGAATTACCTTTAGATAATAGTTATATATATAATTGACATTCTAAGTTTTCATGATTTCTTAGTGATTTTGTAAATGTCATAACTCTAGACATCGATTAAATTCAAAATTGACATTTTAAAGTTTAATATTTTTGTTATTAGACTTTTACAATACCTTTATACATTGGTTAATTATAAAATCAAAATCTTAAACTTCCTTATTTTTATAGCAATCTTTAAATGTTATATATTTTAATGTTATTTATGAAAAAAAAATCTTAAGTTTCTCAACAATTTTAAAAATACCATTACATTCAAATAAATATTAGTTATATTTATAATCTATCTTCTTAACTTTTCAAATAATTTTAAAAATGCCATTGTATAAAAATAGACATTGATATTAATTATGACCGACATCTATCCACCATCATCAATTTACAATCATGTAATAGTGAAAAAGTACATTCAAGTAATTTTACTATACTATCGATTTAAAATAATTAACTTCACTCATTCTCTCTCATTTTCAAAATAAATACAATTATTAAATTAAAATTTAATGGTTATTTCAAATTGACTTTAATACTTTTTTATTAAATTATTATTATTAAAATAATAATATAATTTTTTCATCTAATTAGAAGAGTTGAGGTTAACCTTCATATATGATGATTAGTAATCCTTTTATATATATATATATCATATTACTAATTTAATGATAATAAATTAATAAAGTTTATTGAAGTGAATTTGTAATCATTAATAATTATTTTAGTTAACAAGTGTATTTATTGTCAAGATGAAAGACAATGAGTAATGTTAACCTAAAATTTTTAAATTTATATTTCTTTGCTAGTATTATTTGAATGTATTTTATTATTTTATTATTATTAAATTAGCAATATAATTTTCTTCATTTAATTGAAAGAAGTGGTGGAGATTGCTAACCTTCATGTATGGATGTAAAGGTTAGGTAGTAATTTATATATATGTGTGTGTGGGGGGGGGGAGGGAATTTATCATTCACAAATAGAAATATATAATTCTAAATAAATATAATAAATTAGATTCCAACAAATTTTATAATTTTTTTATAATATGAAACTATTTTTTATAAAATTTGATTTTTAACTTGTGCATCACATGCTACAATGAAACTAAGGCAAAAATAGCAAGGGTTTAAAGTAAGCACAATATTTAATTTTCTATTTATAAAAGTGATAACTATTATATTCTTTAAAGTTTATAATTAATATTATTATTCTCTTATCTTTTCTTTTAATATAATTGTTTATCTTTCTCTTTATTTATAATGTTATAATAAATGAAAAAATTGATGCAAATTGTTAAATCCCCTTTAAAAATGTTAATTACAAACATATTTATCAATTATATTCATTCTTTTTTATTATTTATTTTAGTATTATGAGTGAATAAGGGAATAAATAATTAAAATAAAAGTAAAAATAAATAATTAATAATATTATTTATAAAATTTTAGAAAAATATTAATTAATACTTACACAAATAAGGGACTAATTATTCACTTGCTTGCATTTACTTACTTTTACTCCTAGGTATAACAAAACAAAAATTATAACATAATTTCTTGGGAAGAGGGGGTACAATTACTAGTTGAAATTAATGTATAAAAGTTATATAAGTCTTCATAAATCCTTTATTTTTAAATGATAATTTTTTTATCATTTTAACAATATTTAATTGTCAAAATCTATTCTCTACTCTCAAATAAATATTCTTTTCATTTGATATATTTTAATTTTAGCAATCATTAACTTAAATGCATAAACGTAATTGACTCAAAAATTGAGTGAATGCAATACATTAGATACTTAATTAAATATCACTTATTGATAAATACTATTTTCATTCTTTTTTAATTATCATTTTAGAAAAATAATTTTATTCTTAGTTATCTATCATTTTAGGAAATTAAGAATGTATTTATTATTTTCTTTCAAATATTGCTTCTATGAGCTAAATAAATGCACAAAAACTTTACTCACTAGTTAATTTTTAATAGAAAACATATTAGTAAATTATAACTCATTTTTCTTAAAATTAATATTATTTATTATCTTTTTAAATCTTTGTACATTAAACTTAAATGACACTTAAAAATGAATAGATTGAGTAATTAACAAAAGATTCTTACCTATACATACCTCCATGCATTTCATACTTTCACGCTCCTACTTGAGTATATGACATTTTTTTATCTATGTTAAAAAATTGTTTTACTTGAATTAATAATATTTTTACAAATAATGAATCTTAACTATATTTTAAAATTCATAGAAATTGTGATTTATACAAATATATTTTTGCATTATTTCTTGATATAAAAATGATCCTAACTTTTATATAATAACATAATGATGGATTTGGAATACAAAGCCTAATTACTATAAGGAGTTAAATGAAGATAAGATGGTTTAATATTTTATTGTAATCATTTGATGGACATTGTACATACCAAAATTATTAAAACTACTTCTAAAGGGACTTGTAATATCAATTGATAGGATAAAAACACACCAAGAAGGGATGAATTAATATTATACAAATTTAAGCATTTGCAACTTTAAAAACACTTACTTTCTATAATTGCTTTTTTGTAATCCCTAAAAAGAAACTAGAAAGTAAATATGAAAAATAAAATAAATAATAGATAAAAATATGCAACAAAGTGCAAGAAATAAAAGAGTAAGGGAAAAAGAAGATAATACCAGTGTACAGTAGTTCGATTGTCCAAAGGAAGAAATTATTCCTTTAGGTCTACTCTACTCTCCCAAGATTAAACCAATTTTAGTGATTATCTACTAGCACTTTTTCCTTTACAAGGCCTAAGCACACTTTTCTTATTTGATCTTTTAAGTACTTAAGTAATCCTACTTCAACATTTGAGGATTTCTTCTCATAACCTAATTATAAAATGACTACAAGTGTTTCTTTTACACTTCACCCTAGCTAGTGAATATTTAAATGGTAAAGTTTGCCTCTTAAAGAGACTATAAGATTTATATACTTTAGTAGTGTGGATTTGCAAGTTTAGGCACAAATAAAGAAAATTACAAAGAGATTGAGAGATTTTATTAGACATGTAAAACGGGGCTCGTGACCGTAGGCAATGTGGGCAACCTGCGGTCACAAGCTAATGTGAGCAACTTTGCATGAAGCCCGCATTATGAGGGCAAGTTCGCGTGGGTAAATACTCACATGGTCAAGCCCGCGCAGTCACGGGTTTGACCGTAGGCAAAAAATTATTATTTTTAATTATTATTTTTATTTATATTTAGGCTTAATATATAATAAAAAAATTCAACCTAATTACTTTATAACAAATTTAATCCAATTTCTATACTCTAATTTAATTTCTTTACCTAAACAATTTAATAAAAATTAAAATATTAGAATATAATTTATACTTTATAAAATAAAATAATTAATAAAAATATTTTAAAAAATATGGGCTACCCACAGGTAAGCCCGCATCGGGTGTGGTGCGGTGCGGTGTGGATACCTTAGTGTGAAGCCCACATTTAATGCGAGTTTATGCGGGCAAGTCTGTACAGATACCTTAGTGTGAAACTCTTTATTTGTAGCTAAAGGAAAAGAACTAGCCATTAAGAATACATATATTTCAATGAGTAACCATATTCCAAAAAGCTTATTTTCTTGCTTTTTAGTTTTCTAAGCAATTTACTCTTTCTAGCAAAAAGTGATCTTGTCATTATCAAAGTTAGCTTTATTAAATGTGCAAAGCTTGCTTTTTATATAGTAAGCTTGGCGTGTCACTTTCATTTTGTATTATGAAAGTACATTTACCTTACTTTTTGTGTGCTATCACTATCACAGATAAAATACTTTTTTGATTTTTCATATGTGAATGTACTTTTGCTAGCTCAACATGAGTTGGCAATTAAAATGTAACCTATAGAAACTTTAAAAATTCTACAAAATAATGCAATATAAATCTAATAGTAAAAGAGCAATTAGATATAATTGATGATTTTTAATATTTTAAAAGCACAAGAACCTAATATATCATCAATATGGAAAGTAGCTGTGATAATAATTCAATTCTAATTTCTATTTTAAATAATAAATCATGTCAAAACATTAGAATATAAAATTGAGCAACCATGGTGTAAAAGTTGAAAATCTAGGTAGAAAGAACAATTTCAAGATAGATTCTATTTTACTCTATCAATTCTATGTAGTAACATATTATGTCTTATCTTTGCACAAAAAATAGTTAATTAATTTTCATGTCATCATTAAAACAAAATAAAAAATCATAGTAATAATTAAGGGTCCCGTATTTTACATTCTCCTTTTTTTATAATGATACTTATGCAAAGATAATTTTAAGAAAATAAGGCATAAAAGCAACTAGATATATTAGATCAAAACATCAACTTGCCTAGTATTAGTATTATAGTAAAATATTAGTATTAGAGCAAATTTACCTAGCTTAAAGACTGTCATCAGGCCAATCTTATAATTATTATCAGTTATAATAGTGCATCTTGCTTTTTTGTTTCAATCTTTTTAGTTTTCTGTAAACTTAATATCTGCTTGTTCTAAGTGCCTAAAAATATACTGCCTATTTTCCCATTTTCTCTATTTTATTTACCATTATTTTTCTTATTTTTCTCCCCTTTCATCATAAAAAAACATAAAGCATCAAAGTTGAGAAACATAAGATTGTAGAATAGAGAATAGCGAACCTTTTAAATCTAATTAAGATATTAGAGTAAGGAAAATCAGTAAGGCAAGGTGTTGTCATAGACAACAATCTTACAAGGGAAAAAACAGCAAAATGATCATTAATAAGAGAATTGTAAGTTACTTAAAGTGAACTCCCCCTGAATTAATTCTTTCTTGTCAACTTGCAGAAATAGACATTTAAGGATGGATAATAATAAGTATAAAAGGTAATAGGAATAGGAACACATCATGTTAAAAAATCATCACAAAGTTTAGAATTGTTCCAAATAGTCAATTTGCTAAAAATGGTAAGTTAGATGCAATAAATGCATGCTAAAAATTCTAATTAGTGTAGATGATGATCATTAATGCATCCTAAGCTGATAAAGTCTAATAATAGTAAGGAAAGTCCTATACTCAACTAACGTAGATATAAAAAGCATGTAACATCATGTCCTACAATAGAAACTTAAATGAGAAAATCACCTTGTCAATAACTATTTGCACTTAGAACTTGTTTCGTTACATGAAAATATAGCAACATATCATAGAAGGTTATCTTTCTTCTTTCCTAAGTTATTGATAGCATATTCAAAAGTATTGAATTTTTCTTTAAAGATTCTTATTCATGCAACTTTTTCTGATGCTTATTATAACTAGAGTTCAAGCATATCAATCCTTTCTTGAAGCTTTTGAACTCTATCATTTTGTTGTGTTTGGAATTCTTACTTTTTATCAATATATGGATAATTAATCTAAGATTCATATTAGGTAAGATTAATAACATTTAGAGGGATCATTTGAAATGCTTATTACTTAATCCTAATAAGTTAAAAAGTGTTAAGAGGAAATTCAGTTATGGTTATGGTTATAATAAAGGTGGTAAAGGTGAAGTTTGAGATGGAAGGTGCAAAGGCATTAAAGAAGGTAATTGGTTTTGTAGGAATAACCTTGCTTCTTTGTTATTAATCATCATCTGAGTCATCAACAATGATAACTTGCCCTTTATTTTTCTTTCCCTTCTTGCTTGCCAGCTTGTAAGAAACATTAACACTTGCTCTTAGCCTATAGGATGTCCTTAGTGAGAAAAATCCTTTAAATGTTACTTTAAATCTAGATTGGTTGAACTTCTTAGTAAATTTTTTCATCTTTTTTTCTTTTCCTTTTTTGTTAGTAGGCTTAATAATCTTCTTGCACTTTAGGTCCATCATTATCTAAGCATATTTAGACTTTAAAATAGTTACAAGTTTGTCAAAGATATGGATCCCTTTACTAGAATGTGGTGGCAAATTTAGATTAGAAAAAAAGAATGAATTAGTTGCTTTTTGGGAAAAGCCTTTTGATGCTTCTGACTTTGTAACCTTAGAATCTTCAAATAGTTAGTCTTCTTCTTTAGTTTGTTCTAATTCTTTCCTTTTAGCTACTATGAGCTTCTTTATAGGGCTTTTGCTCTTTTTAGGATACTTGTGGTCTCCATGTGAAAAAGTATTTGAGCATGCAACATTCATTATGTTGCCTTCAAAGAATCTTTTTCCAATCTCATAACCAAGATTCATTTTAAGTTCTTTAAAGATCCTTGTAATCAGCATGCCATAGGAAAGTGGTTCTTTTTCTTTATTCAATTCTTAAACCATATGTTGAATAATAAGATGTCAAAGGCTAATCTTGTTGCTAATTTCAATCATCCACAAAAGAAAAGCTTCCATTCTATTTATATTGCTCAAAACACCTTATTTTAGGTAGATAATTTAAGTAATGAGATATATTAACACTTTTCTATTTCTATTTAGCATGTCTCTTCTAATATGATCTTCTCCAATAGATAGTAATAATATCCATTACTTAGCATTGTATTATAGGTATTATAGTAACAATATCCATTACTTAGCATTGTATTATAGGCATTTGATTTGCTTTTTTAAGAAAAGATGAGTGCTTTATCACTAGATGTTCTTATAAAGTCATTAATCCTTTCAGTATCCAATGTTATGACATGCCTTATAGTAGAATTCGTGGGAGGCAAGCAAGTTTCATGCTTCCTTAAAAATGTTAGTGAGTATGAATAAAAAGAAAATAGAATTGCTATCAATTATTTTTTATGGTGTGATTGGAGTATAAAAAATGCTCTGCATTTTCAAAATTTAGATTTAGGAGTACGCGTAAGAAAGGTATTAGCACTTTATAATGTCTATTTAAAGAACACTTGCTTGTTTATTTTAATTTTATATTTTGAATTGAATTACAATAGTCTTTATTATATTACATGTGTGTTTTTTTAAAAATGTGACTTTAATTTTAATTAATTTATTGATTTAATTATTAAATTCATTTAATTTCATAATAGGATTCGAATGAAAGAAAATATCTCAATAATGTAAAATACCATTATGAATGCATTGTAATTGGATTACTTATTTTTGATATGTCATAAGCATAAATTTATTATTTTTGAAATATTTTTATTTTATCATTCGAGAAAATTTTTTATTATTTTTCAAATATTTTCATTTTGTTAGTTTTGAAATATTTTTAATAAAATGATTGTAGTATAATTTTTAAGGTAAAGAAAAATTATTTTAATTAATCTTATTTATTAATTTACTTAAAAATATTACATCAATAATTTTTAATTCAAATTATCGAATTTATCTAACTTCATGACTAAATTTAAAATAAAAAATTAAAAGAATTGAAATTATAATTTTAATATTATTTTATAATTTTAAAGCATTAAATTTGTCTAACTTTATAGCTAAATCTAAATACAAAAACTCAAGAAAATTAAGACCATAATTTTAATATTATTTTATAATTTTTAAAATATCAAATTTGCCTAACTTCATAGTCAAATCTTGAATCAAGAATTGCATAAAAAATTAAAATTATATTTGTTATATTTGTAATTAATTTCAACATTATTTCATTATCACAAAAATGTATAATTTATTTTTTTAATAATAAAAATATAAATTATAAGTACACATGATGAGTATAAAATAATTTTTATGTACAATAATATTAAATATTTTAATTGATTCATTCAATTTAACCTTAAAAATATTTCTCATTTTAAGAATGTTAAACTAAATTAAAATTTCAAACTATTTTAATTTATTTTATCACAGAAATTGCATACAAATAATATCTTGACAACATCATTAAAATATAAAAAATATTTTTTAATATAAATAATATAAAAAAATAATTATTTAAAAAAATAAAAAAGATAAATGGAGTAGGATGGACACAATAATGTCATCCCTTCCCTCTTAATTTGAATATTAAAATTAAAAATAAAATAAAATAAAATAACAAAGTGGATGGGACAACACAATGGTTAGTTGTCCCATCCCACTTTTTTATTTCAAAAGAATCTCTCTCTCCTTTTTTTCATTTCTTTATATTTTTTATTTTTAATAATAATATATTTTTTAAAAAATATAGATAAAGACATAATATAAATTGTGAGTACACATTTAAATTACATTTAAATTCAATAAAGTGAAATAAATTAAAATATATCATATAAAAATGATAAATATAAGATAAATTTTTTATGCAATAATATTGAATTTTTTTAGTTTAATTGACTAACCCGATTTATTTTTTAAAATATATGTTACATCAAGAATATTAAAATATCTCAAATTTCAAACTATTTTAGTTTATTCTATCGTAAGAATTGCATAAAATATTATCTTAACATTAGATATTAAGCAAAATATTGAATTAAAAAATAAATAAAAAATTGAAGTAACAAGAAATAGATAATAAAAACTAAAAGAGAATGTGATAGATATAGTAGTATTATCCCATCCTATCTTATTATTATTTTATTTTAAAAAGACCTCCATCTCTTTCTTTTCTACCTCCATTTCTTTTGTTTTTCTCTTTTTTCTTCTTTCTCTATATCTTTTTAATAATTTTTCTTCTTCTTTCTTATATCCAGGTTTGACTTACGTCTTCTTCTTCTTTTTCTTCTTTCTAATTTATGTTTGAAGTTGTTTTTGAAGTTTTAAAGAAATAAGGATTTTAATATCTCAAGTATGAGATTTTTAAGAAATAAGACTAGAAAAAGTGAATCTAAGGGTAAAGAAATTTTTTTTATTTTTCCTTTATTACTCATTATTTTTTATATTTCTTTTTGTCTAACTATATCTCTTTTTTTTTTATCTATCTTTAACATTTTTTTACTTACTATTTCTCTTCCTAAATTATTTTGAATATGTTTACTCCTTTTTCCCATTTTTTTGAAAATTTTTGATCTTCTTTTACCTCTTGAATTTTTTTAAATGCCTTTTTTTCCTCTAATTCTCCTTTTGTGAATGAGTTTGCCTTTGTTTTTATAAATGAAGTTTTAGTAATTGCATTAGCATTTAGCATATATTTAATTTATATTTTATCGAAACATTATTAGCAAGCCAAGAATTCAACAAAATCTTATTATTTTTCAACATTAGTTACTACTATATACTTAGTACTGCCACACAAATTTTCTCCTTTTGAATAATTCAAAATCATTTTATCTCACTGTGAGGATAGAGATAGGCTAGCAATGAGTCTGTAATTAGTACAATTTATTACATAATTGAGTAAAATATGATAGATGAGTATAAGGGAAGTGCAATGTAAAAGACATAGAAATCATTGGTAGCTCCTTATTTAATATTCTTATTCTATAAAATTTTTTTGAATATTATTATTTTTTAAAATTTTTTTTAATGTACTTTATTTTTTAATATTTATTTTATTTGTATTATTTTCTAGACAAAATTAGTTGTCAATATCCAAAATATGAACAAACACTTTTATGGTGGTGCTTATCTTCTTAGCTCCAAGTAGGCATGTAAAACGGGCAAGCTTTACCTGTGCGAGCTTTTGCCCATGCGGGCTTGCTCGCATAAGTTCGCATTAAATACGGGCTTCACATTAAGGTGTTCGCACCTCACCGCATGCAGTGTGGACTTGCCCACAGGTAGCCTGTATTTTTTAAAATATTTTTATTAATTATTTTATTTTATAAAGTATAAATTATATTTTAATATTTTAATTTTTATTGAATTACTTAGGTAAAAAAATTGAATTAGAGTATAGAAATTGGATTAAATTTATTAGGAAGTAATTAGGTTAAATTTTTTTAATATATATTAGGCTTAGATATAAATAAAAAAATAATTAAAAAAATAATTTTTTGCCCACAGTCAAGCCCACGACCGTGTGGGCCTGACCGTGCGGGCATTTGCCCATATAGGCTTACCCACATAAGTCCGCATCAAATGCGGGCTTCATGCAAGGTTGCCCACATTACCCGTGGTCACGGACCCCATTTTACATGTCTAGCTCCAAGGTTGGCATAAAATAATTTAGTGTAGCTTTCATATATAGGTTCATGCATTTCTGCAAATTAAGTCTAACCTTGAACTAGCAAATTGTTCAACATTATCATTTTTAGTGGCTAACGATTCAAGATAAGCTTTCCCAAGGGTTACACATTTCTTATAGATGAAGTTCTACTAGGCATTTTTAAATGATGGGTTTCTATAAAAATTTAGAGGGAATTCGATAAAAGTGGACTAAGAAGCCATTGGAAAGGTTTATGTAGGTTTTCTAGTTTGAAAGTGAAAATAAGAGGATTCATAAAGGAATTTATGTAAATATATGTGTATGTGTTTGTTTAAATAAAAGACAAGTAATTGGGATGAGAATTTTTTTAATATTTAGAGAGAGAGAGAGAGAGAGTTATAATAAGTAAAATCAAAACTTCGTTAAAGAAAATGGGTTTTCAAAAAATCACATTTTTATGCATAAAACTATGAAATAAAAAGAGAACAATTTATTAAAACAGAAGGGTAAAGGTGCAGAATCAACCTTTCTTAAATTTATGAAGACTTTAAAAGCAATTGATATAGTAAAAATAATGATACAAATAAGTAGTTTTGTAAAGATTAAAGAAAATGAACAACAGTACCAGAGAGTGATGTGTGTGAGTGAGAAAGAGAAAAGCCAAGATTATGTTAAGTTTGCTTTAAGAGAAATAATAAAAAATGGTTCTAAAGTTGAAAAATTTTGAAAAAAATTTTAAAAAGAAATGGCAGTTTTAAATTCATGAAAATTGAGAAGTGGATTTAAGTTTTAAAAAGAAAGGCTCAGGTGATTTTTTCTAATTTAGTGAAAAGGATAAAAAGGCTTGATGATATGTTAATAAGTTGAGTTTGAACCATTTTGCCCCCTTTTCAATATGTGAATAAAAGCTTATTAAGTCCAAATTTTTGCTTGTCTTTTCATGGCCCATTATCATAAGGAAACTAGTTTCCTTTTTTTTATTTTTTTGCCTTTTTTCACAATAGTGGAAGTTATTTCCTATTTTATGCCTACACAGATTTATGCATGGAAAAAATGTTATGAAAATGTATCACATAAATTTTTGCAATTTTTCCATAAATTAAATTCAAGAATTTTGAGCTATATCAATTAAGATTAATCCTTCCAAGCTTATTTCTAATAAAACAAAATCTATCTTCATGGAGGGGTTTTGTAAAAATATCAAGAAGATGATTTTCAATGCTTATAAAATTTAATTTAATTTCATACTTTTGAATATGGTATCTTATAAAATGATGCTTAATCTTGATATGTGTAGTGCTTAAATGTTGAATGGGATTTTTAGTCAAATTGATAGCACTAGCATTGTAACAAAATATTAGGATGTGATCAAGATTTAAACTATAATTTTCAACTTGTTGCTTCATCTATAATACTTGAGCATAACTTTTAGTTATCACATATTCCACCTTAGCTATGGAAAGAGAAATTGAAACTTGCTTTTCACTTTGCCATAAAATAAGGCATTGACTTGGAAGTGACATGCTCCACTAGTACTTTTTCTTTCTAGCCTATATCCGGCAAAGTTAGTGTTAGTTTATCTAATAAGATTAAAGCAATTATTTTTATTATACTATAAACTAAAATCTCTTATACCAAATAAATATCTAAAGATTCTTTTTACGATAACTAGGTGTGATTTTTTAGGACTAGATTGATGCCATGCACATAAGCGAACAATAAATATGACATCTGGTTTAGTAATAGTTCGATAGAGTAATAAACTAATTATACCTTTATACCATTTCTCATCTACTAGTCCACCACTTTCTTTCTTATCAAGTTAATTGAAGGGACTCATAGGTGTATTAAGAATCTTTGCATTTTTCATTCCAAATCTTTTTAAGAGATCTGTAGTGTATTTTGGTTGGTTGATAAAAATTCCATTTTAGTTCATTTTACTTAAAGTTTAAGGAACAATATAAACTCATCCATCATATTCATCTCAAACTATTCTTTCATAAGATTAGAATATTCCTTGCATAAAAACTTATTAATAGACCTAAATGTAGTATCATTAATATATATTTGTACAATTACAATATAATGCTTAACATCTTTAATGAAAAAAAAATGTCTACTTTTTTACTTTTAAAATTATTTTTAATAAGAAATTTACTTAATCTTTTTACACCAAGTTCTAGGAGCTTTCTTAAGACCATATAAAGTCTTAGTGAGTTTGAAAATATGATTTAGTTTTTCAAAATTTTCAAATCCAAGAGACATAAACTTTCTCATTTAAGAAACTATTTAAGAAAGCATTTTTTAACATCTATTTGATAAAGCTTGAAATTTCTATAACCTACAAAGGCAAGTAACATTTTAATGGATTCAAGTTTAGCAACAAGAGCATAAGTTTCATTATAATCAATGCTTTCTTATTGATTACATCCTTGTGTTACTAATCTTGCTTTGTTTCTTACCATTTTCTAAATTTATTAAGTTTGTTGCAAAACACCTACTTGGTGCAAATGATTGGATGTTTGAAAGGCTTGCACACAAGTGTTTATAATTCGTTATTTTCAAATTGGTTAAGTTCCTTTTTGCATGATTTGGATTCAACTATCATTAAGAAGTATTTCATTAACATTTTTTGATTTAATGTAAAAGAGAAAAGTGAAGTTATTATTATTTTTTCTAAATGAAGACCTTATTCATATTCCTTAAGAATGATTACCAATGATGTATTTATTTGGATAGGTTGGCACATGCCTCTACTTTCTTAGGACACCTCGATGTTGAGACTTAAAAGTTTGCTCTTTGGCTTTCTTAAACTAATCTTCTTGCTTATTAGGCTTGACTTTCTTTTTTTGATCCAATTTGCTTATTTGGAACTTTTTACTTGTTCTAATCTTGCTTAATCTAAACATCTTAGTAATTGTGATTCTTATCTTATGCTTGCTCTTTTAATGAGTTATTTTTTTGAAATAAAATCATTATCCCCATTTAAAGGCTTACTCACTTTAGCATCATTGTTTTCATCAAACACAACATGTATGGATTCTTCTATGAGAAAAGTTCTTTTAATGTAAACTCTATAAGCTTTACTTGAGATAAAGTAACCTAATAAGATACCTTTATTGGATCTTAAATCAAATTTTACTAGTTAGTCTTTCTTATTGTTAAAGATATAACATCTACATTTAAATGCATGGAAATAACTAATATTGAATTTTCTTCCATAGCTCATAAGGAATATTTATTCAAATAAGACATATTAGGCATCTATTTGTGACATAGCATGAAATGTTTATGGCTTCTGCTTAAAAATATTTTGAAAGATTATTTTCATAAAGTACAGTTGTGATTTTATCAATTAAAGTTTTTTTTTCAACTACCTATTTTATTGAAGAGTTCTAAGATATAAAAAATTACGGCTAATGCTATTTTCTTTATAAATTTTTTTAAAAAAATATGATTTTCAAATTATCCACCATGATCACTTCTAATGCTTGATACGCCTACCCTTTTCTTATTTTGAATTCTTTTACAAAACCTTTTAAATTCATTGAAAGTCTTATTTTTATAAGCAAGAAAGATCACCTAACAATATTTTAAGAAATCATTAATAATAACTAGACTATATCTTTTGTTTCTAAAATTTTTGGGTTTTAGTAGGACTAAAAAGATCTATATGCAATAAAACTTCAAGGGTCTTGAAGTGGAAACATTATTTTTTAGTTAAAAAGAAGATTTCACTTGTTTCCTTCATTGACAAGCATTACAAATATAGTTTTTTCTCAAAGATAATTTTGATAAGGCCTTGAACTAATTTTTTTTTGTGAAGATTTGAAATAAGGCACATGTTAACATGGCTTAGCCTTCTATGCCAAAGCCAACTTTGGTTGCCTTTTGAAACAAAACATTTAGCTTCCTTTAGAGCAATATCCTCTAAGAAGATAACGTAAATGTTATTGATTCTTTAGCTCACAAAATATACTTTATTATCAGAGATGTTTTGCACATGACAATAAGAAGGTTAAAAAATAACCTTATAGCCTTTGTCACAATGTTGACGTACACTTAATAGGTTGTATTTGAGTCCTTCCTCTTTTTTAACACTATTAGGATGTGATAAATAATCTATACCAATCTGAATAATTTTACATTTCATGTCATCACTAAGAACTATATTTCCTCTTTAAATTAGCTTAAGAAAAATGAACTTACTTGAATTTTTTATCATGTGCTTTGAGTAACCACTATTAAGAAACTAATAGTCTTTTCTGACACTTACCTTTAAGTTTACTTGCAAAGAGTAGCAATATATTTTAAGTATCCAAATCATCTTAGGTTCTTTTGGGTTAGTTCCTTTCTCTTTTGGACACTGACCTTTAGCTCTTTATGCATCATGAATTAGTAACTTCATATGAGCATAAAATTGAGATATATGTCCATTTTCCCTACAAAAGTTACAAGGTAAATAAAGGGTGGGTTTTTAAATTGCTTTTGTAAAGAAATTCTTATGATATTTCTCATCTTTTCCTTACACGTGGCTAACTTTTTCTTTGTCAAAAGAATGTTTTTTGTTTTCCTAAAAGAACATTTAACTTTCTTTTTCCTTTTACAAATTTAGAAAGATCATTTTTCAAATCCTTAACTTTTTTTTTCCAAAAAGTAGTTCTATTTTTTAAAGAATGAGCAACTGAATTTTTTTTCTAAAACTTGTTTTTCTTTGGAGAAGGTAACTTTCTTGTTTGGTTTTAAAATTTGTTGATCACTTTTTTCAAAATGAGCAATTACTTGCTTTTTAAAACTCTAGTTGTTTTCTATAGGAGCAACCATTTTCTTTATAGCATTCTTGTTATTTTCTAATTGAATAATCTCTTACTTTTTCACACTCAAATTTCTTTATGGAAATGCAATTGCTTGCTCATTTAGAGTGTTTTCAGAAAGAGTAGCCACACTGCTTTTTAACACCTCATTTTTTTTATTAAACTTTCTTTTTCATTTTTCAAGGAAATTACTTTACCTAATAAAATAATTTTTTTGATAAATCATTTTGAGAAAATAAATTTATTTCTTCACTTTTTTCTTTTAAAAGAATTTTTTTATTTTTCAAAGAATCAAGATTATCTTGTAATTCTTGATTCTCATTTTTCAAGGTATCAAAATAATTTTTCAAAATTTCAAGCCTTTCTTGAAGTTCTTAATTTTCACTTTGCAAAGATTCAAAATCATTTTTCAACTTTCAAAATTCTTTTATAAAGAAGATATTTCTTTTGAAATAAAAAGATATTTCTTCATGATATTTTAGGAATCCTTTAATAAGCTTTCAAAAGTTTATGTAATTTATTATAGGGAATAAGTGAATCAAAGTCTATTACCTTAATGTACTATTCTTTAGCCATGAAGCAAAATTTAGGAACTTTCTCTTTTTGTTCATTATCATCTAAAGATATTTATTGATCATCCTATCTAGCCATCATTGCTTTCTTTTTAATGGCTTTTTAGGAAACGTTTTCTTTAGATTTAGGTAATTCCCCTTAAAATGGTCAGAATTTTCACATTTAAAATAAATAGGCACTTGATTGCTAATTTCTTTTCTCCTTTGCTCTTTTCTCAATTATTCTTTTCTTGAAAATGGGTTTTGAGGTTTAACTTGACTCTTTTTTTCTAAATATTTTAGTAAAACTCTTGACAAGGTAATTCATTTCTTCTTTATCTTCAAATTCATCATCATTTTCTTCTTCATTTTCTTAAGAACATGTTGAAACTTTAAGAAAAATATTTCCTTTTCTTTTGTTTGTTGCATCTTTCATCATCTTAGTTTTTTCATAGACTATAAGTTTGCCTCTTAACTCATCATAAGTAAGAGTATTAAGATTGTTATCTTTTTGAACATTGCATTTATATTCCCCTAAACTTAAGAAATATCTAACTATTTTCTAAGTAACATCTTGTTTAGAAATGATTCTTCTTGGAACATGAAGATTATTTAAGATGATAGAGAGTTTTTCAAATATAACTTAATACCTTCATTCTCCACCATTTGGAAGAGTTCATACTCTTAAGTAAGCACATTTATATGGGTAGTGTGCATTTGCATGGTTCTTTCAAATTTAACTTGGAGTTTGTCCCATATTTCCTTTGCCAAAATGCATATATTAGTCTTTTTATTTTTTTTTAGGATTAACAGCATATATGATGGCATTTTTGGCTTTAGCATTGAGATTACTCTTTTTTTTTAAGGTTTTGTTCCACCTACTCTTTAGTTTAGAAATGTTATTTTCACCTTGCTTTTTAACTGAAAGAGTGTATCCTTCCTTAATTCACTCGTATATTTCTTCAGCAATGACTTAGAGAAATATTGTCATTCAATGTTTCTAGTTTCTAATAATCATAATTGGTTCCATTAAATAATAAAGGTCTAGATGTAAAATGGCTTTCTTACCCATATAATGATCCAAGGTTGTCCATATTTAGTCCTTACAAGATTTTTACTTAAAAGCGGTGAAACTTTAATCACAAAAACTAAGTTCTAATTCCAATTGATAAGACAAAAGTACATCAAGAGAGGGTGAATTGATGTTATAAAATTTAAGCAAATAAGACTTTAAAAACACTTACTTTTTATACTTGCCTTTTGTAACCCTAAAAAAATAACTATAAAGTAAATATAAAAGATTAAGTAATAAAGTAAAAGAAATGAAAGAGTAAAGGAAAGAGAAAATAGTACTGATGTATAGTGGTTTATTTATTTAAAGGAGAAAACTATTTTTTTAGCTCGACTTCATTCTTCCAGGATCAACCTAATCTTAGTGGTTATCTACTAGTGCCTTTTCTTTTATAAGGCCTAAGTATAATTTTCCCACTTGATCTATCAGGACTTAAGCAATCACACGTCAACATTTAAGAATTTATCCTTACAACCTAGTTATAAGGCAACCATAAGTATTTCTCTCACACTGTACCTTAGCTAATGAATCTTTAAAGGATAAAGTTTATCTTTTAAGGAGACTATGATGTTTATGTACTATAATAATGTAAGTTTATAAGTTTAAGTATAAATAAAGAAGATTAAGAGCTTCTAGAAAAAGTTTTCTAGGAAGAAAAGAATGCTTTTATTTTTCAAATGAAGTGAGTTTTTCTATTTATAATAAAAGGAAGGGAACTAGAGGTTAGTGATGCATAAATTTCAATGAACAACCATATTCTGAAAGGCTTCTTCTCTTGCTCTTTAGTTTTCTAAATAACTTACTCTTTCTAATAAAAAGTAATCTTATCATTATCAAAGTCAACTTCATTGAATGTGTAGAGCTTCCTTATTATCCAATTAGCTTGGTTTGTCACTTTCACTCTGTACTATAAAAGTATATTGAACTTGCTTTTTCCAATATTGTCACTATTAAAAGTACAATGCGTTTTAATTTTTCACATGTGAGTGTATTTTTATTGACTTAGGATATGGCTAAAGGAAGGGAACTAGACATTCGGAATGCATAAATTCTAATGAAAAATCATATTCTAAAAGGTTTCTTCTTTTGCTTTTTAATTTTCTAAACATCTTGCTCTTTTTAACAAAAAGTGATCTTGTCACTATCAAAGTCAACTTCATTGAATGTGCAAAGCTTCCTTATTATCCAACTGGCTTGATATGTCATTTTCACTTTGTACTATAAAAGTATATTCATCTTGCTTTTTCCTATGTTATCACTATTACAAGTACAATATTTTTTTAATTTTTCTCATGTGAGTGTACTTATGTTGACTTAGCATAAATTGACAATTAAAAAGAAGTCCATAGAAACTTTGAAAATCTCTAGAATAGATAAATCTAACAATAAAAGAGCAACTAGATGCAATTAGTGATTTTTAATATTTTAAAAGCATAAAATAATGGATAAATCCTTGAAAAACTTTGAAAATCTCTAGAATAGATAAATCTTAAGTAATAAAACATGTCAAAATAATGGAATATAGAATCGAGCAAGCATAATGTAAAAGCAAAAAATTTAGGCAAAAAGAGCAACTTCAAGATAGATTCTTTTTTTCTAGTTTTATTAACAATGTATGATAACACATTATGTCGCTTCTTTGAATTAAAAATATTCAATTAGTTTCCACATCATCATCAAAATAAAATAAAAAATTGAAGTAATAATTAAGGATCCCACATTTCACATTAGTGACACTAATTAAACTAAAAAGATTAAATGATTAATTCACAAGAGTAGAATTAGAATTAAAAATAAGAGGATTTTGTATAAATAACTAAAAGAGGCATAATTTAATTATCCATAACGAACTTAAAAATAAAGAAGATCATAAAAATGAAAGGTATCAGTTTATGAGACATTCTAACCCTTGATTCATTGATTTATCCTTGACATTAATGGGATTATTCAAATTTGACCATTTAACTAAGAATTACCTTAATAATGACTTTTATATTCCCTAATATTAAATTCAACCTAGCCTAAAACCAAATCTAACTAGGAGAAAACCTACAACTTTAGACCTGATGCCAATCCGAAATTCTTATTAATCTAAAGAGACATGACCTACCCAACCTAACAAGGCCCATTATTCCCTTTACATTATAAAGATGCATTAAACCAAATCTATTTTAATGAAAAATGAAATCCAATATATTGAACTAAATTTATTGAAAAAAATCAAACTTGGTAGACTTTTAAGTTATGAAAAAACCAAGTCTATGACCATCATAACATTAATGCTTCTTTAGAAATCAAATTTTCTAAAATTCAATTCACTTCATTTCAATAGAAATAATTTCAAGTTATTTACAAACATATTTTATTATTTATAAACTATATCCAAAATAATGATTTCAATTCATTTGCAAACAAATTCTTTTATTTGAAATGTATTGAAAGATGCATGTAATTCAATTAAAGAAGTAGATTTTAATGGTATTATGATAAATACAATGCTAGAAAGAAAGTAAGTTTTATTATATAATATGTGTCTTAGGTTTAATGAGATGAATGTTTATAAAATTCTCATTAAATTTAATGAATTTTATGAATCAAGGAAGCTTAGAAAGTTAATCTAAATTATCCCATCTTAGTAAGGGGTACACATTAGTCCACTTAATCCATACCATTAGGAATATTTCATATATTATTTTTTGATTATTTTATTTATAATAATATAAAAAATTAATTAAGAAAAGGCAATTTTGCCTTTTCTCTTATTCGGTAAATTGAAGTACTAAGTTCATTTGGCAAGAATGAATTTCATTGTGCTTTTCATGTTTCTCTGTTGAAAATATGATTAAGGCTTAAAGGAGGATGACATTTGGGAAGATTTGAAGGTGTCATCCTTCATGATTTGCATTGGTAAGGCCTTATTTCCACTAATCCTAATATATTAGCTTGAGTTATTAAGGTTTAAAACTACTTAATTTTAATATTTGGATCAAAAGGGTGTTGCTCTTTTAATTTGGAATTTAAATGAGAGAAGAAAACTTATGTTTAGGGGTTTCTAGCTAAAGAGGTTTTGCTACCTTGATTGTTAAATGAACAAAACACCTATTAAATTTAACTTAAAAAATACGAAGAGTGAGTGATGAGAAGGCAACCACAAGACTTATTGAAAAGCCATTAAACAATGGGATCCCTATTACAAAATAATATTCAAAGTGAAACAAATGCATGAACATTGAGATATTAATTTAAATTTACATCTTATCGTGAATAGACATTTAACACTTTAACATTATCTTTTTTTACAACATCCTTTAATGAGATTAGGCTTGGAATGTGAACAACTGCCCCAAATTTGCATTTGAGTTCCATGAACCTTAAGTAATTTAAAACTAGATGTTCCTAGTTCATAATAAATAAGGCGATTACAAGAATGATATATCAATATAGCACCATCCTTTTGTAATTCTAACTACAAATATAAACTATAGGGCTATGGAACACATTATCTAAAATATCAACATTGAAAACCTTTGTCCAAGATTCTCTAACACTAGATTCCTTTATCACCTACAAATTAATAGAAAAGAAAGATGCATCATAAATATAAATGTAGCTCCCTACCATTCCCATGTTGATATTCTTCATAGTCCTTAATCAATGTTTCTTTACTACGCAAGGAGAAGGAAATTTTTTAAATCTTTCACTTTCAAAGTTAGAACTTAAAATCATACCTCTCCAATGTCCATCACAGGCAAGGCAATGAAGTGATTCATTCATAAAAGTAGGAAATTTTAGCATATAAATAAAAATATTATGAGGACTTTTCATAGTTTTCCATATTTTAGTCCTTAGTGTGAGTATTTTAGCAGTAACACCATGAAGCCTCTAATTGTTGCTATAGTTTGGAATTGGACTATAACGATCATACACTTTTATCACCTTATACTTATTGTTACATGATAAAAACTTAATCCACTAATAATAAGTCCCTTTCGTATAAAAAAAGCATTAGGTTTTGGAAGTGTTATGAACTCTTTTATAACAGGGTTATAAATACAGAAAGGATTTTTGCCCATTGAATCAGATAAATAGAGCAACTATTCTACTTACTTCATGTTATTCTAATTTATATCATTTCTATAGTATGGAACTTATAAAATTCTTAATGTGATGTATGCATTCTAAGTATATGTAAGAGACCATAAAGAAAAAACATAGTTATGATTTAAGGTTTTATAAGGGTTGAGGGATTTTATAACTTTGCCAAGGTACTAAAGCCATGTTCTACAGGTCATGATAACAATTGCAACAATAACAATGAATAAACCATCACTTTCAAAGTAATTTAGAGAATAAGACATGTAAGATAATGTAATATACAAATAGGCCTCTATTATTATATGGATTTATATTTTTTTCCTTTTACTATAAGCAAGATAATACAATGGAGTTGCACACTTTCTATATATGGCATAAAGACTAATAATATATCATAAAACATGAGACCTTAACAGGTATAGGTATGTAGTCTTTAACATGTATGAGTTCATTCTAAAAGACATCCCTGCAAGTGTTAGTTGTGTTTTCACTATTAGATTTAAAATTCCCCCCACCAACTAATACTTTGAAATTAGTAATGACCAAGATATACTAGAGATATTTAACATGTATAGTACTTTTAATAGGATATATTTAGAAGTTATGGATGTTAGTGTAATAGAACCATTGTGTCAATAAAAGCCCTAAACTAGTAATGATGTTTATATTGATTTAGACCCCCTAACCAAACCCTTACCAAGGAGCCCAATCTTAACCCAATAATGTTCCTCAATTTGAACCTAAGCAAGAAATAAGGCTTAAGATGGAACAAGTATCCTAATATGAAGCAACCAGATTTGATAATGAGATTTTCTTCACTGCCTCTGAAGATAAAGATGATAATTATATTAAGATGAGTGATGGTGAAGCAGATGATGAAAATGATGAAAGTGTTATCCACATTGAATTGAAAAACTAGGAATAAGGTTAACTTTCTTATTATGACCCTGATGTCAATTGTAAGGATATTTTTTCTACAGCTAGTAGTAGTAATGATGATAAAGCAAGGCTGTAAAAACTAAAAAAGAAAAAGATTTTAATAGGAAGAAACTGGGAAGGTAAAGTTAGAACAAAATTAGATTTTTGTTAATATAGATGAATTTAGAGAGTTTTAAAAGATTTCATCATCTAAGAGCACTTTGATGTCATTAGGAAAAAAATGAAAAGTCAAGAATGACTATTATTTATGTTGCACAAGGTTAATCATGGAGGGTTTATGCCTCTTGACTACTAGATAGGGAAGCATTCGTGATAAAAAAATATAATAAAGTTCACACTTTTTTGAAAATTTGTAAAAAAATAATGCTAACTTCAGATGGATAGCTAAAAAATTAGTAGATTTGCTAAGAGTAGACCTTTATATGAGTTATAAGTTTAGGTACAACCAATTGAATAATCAGTATGGAGTCTAACCTTATCTAATGAAGCTATAAAGAGCAAGAAGAAAGGAGTTGCAAGAAATGGAAAGGAAATATGCAACATTTTACAAGAAGCTACCATATTATGGAAGACTGTTTAGGGAAAGACACTGAGGAAGTATAGTAAAGATGGTTCACAAGATGAGGACAACTATAAATCCTAATCTTACATTTAGAAAGTTCTTTGTGCGCTTGCAAGCTTCCAAGGATGGCTTTCTAGAAGGGAGTAAACCTTTTATAGGATGAGATGGTTATCATCTAAAGGGTTCCTTTGGTGGGGTATTGTTATCTACAATTTCATTAGATGGAAATAACAGGTTATATTCTATTATATACATGGTAGTCGAAGGGAAGACCAAAGAGTTTTATGGACTTTTTTTGTAATGCCTTCGTGAAACAATTGGATTGAATATAAAGGACAAGCCACTTACTTTTATAAGTGATAGGCAATATGTAATATCTCCTTTTTTATGTTAATTTGATTTATGCTACATTATATCATTACTTAACTATAATATTTCATTTTTCATTACAACTTGCAAGGATTGCTAGAAGTAGCAAGAACTTTCTTCCTTCACTTATTGTATAGATATTGTGCATAACATTTACTAAAAAACTTTAAGTGTAAATATCCTTTGTTGATGTTAAGACACTACTTTTAAATGATAGTCACAATTCCAAATAAGTTTTTATTCACCAAGGCTATGGAAAAATTGTTTACCTTAAATAGCTAAGCACATAAATACTTGATGGATATCCTAATTAAAAGGTGGACTAGATCTACATTTAATTTTAGAACAAAAAGCCTACACATCACCAACAATGTATATAAAAGCTTCAATGAGTGAATCAATGATTTAAGAGACAAGCTAACATTTACCTTGCTAGATGGCATTAAATCTAAGAAAATGAATAGCTTCTACAAAAGATACCAAGAAGGAACTAATTAGGATCATAAAATGGAGCCATACATTGTGAAAGAGCTAAACTAAACTTTGATTGATTTTTCTCATTACAAGGTTAATGCTGCTGGCAGAGGCATGTTTAAGGTCACAGATGGCTTCACTAGATTTCTAGTTAATTTTATTGCTAGAAGTTATAAGTATAATTATTAGGCCACTAGTAGGCTTTCATGTAAGCATATTATTGCTTGCATAAGGAAAAATCATCTAAATATTAAGGAGTATTGTGATGTGTACTATCCTGATCCATATATTTGAAGGCATACTCACACATCATCAATCCTCTACCTAACCTAGCCACATTAGAAGAGGGAGATATGGCATCTCCAACTCTAGCAAAGCTACTTAGAAGTCTTAGAACCTAAAGAATTAGGAAAAAAGATGAAGGACAATCACCATATGTAGCAAAGAGAGCTTCCACTATAAAATGTAGTAACTACAATGAGTTAGGATATAATAATCGAGGTTGCCAAAGAGCGCCAATATAAAAAAGAGGAAAAGTAAAAAGTGGAAGGTAAGCTAAAATTATGCTAATTTTGCATAGCAATTAAGCAACATAATTTAACATATTTTTCTTTTCTTACTCATTGTAGATTGCTACTTTTTCATAACCTAATAAAATATCACAAAAACCTACACTTATAGCTCTAAGAACAAGATCTCAGTCAAAGAACTAAGGAGTTGTTGTTAGCATAACTGCACAAAAGATAACTATGGCCCAATACAAGGCTAAAAAGGCAAAAAGGTAAGTCCTCCTTTCTTTTTTCTTACTAGTTGTTCTGATTTTAGTAAAATGATCTTGTTTTGCTACATCTCTGCAAAAAGTTAGAGATGAAGCTAGAAAATCACAAGCCATGCCTTTTGGAGCAGATCTACCATCACAAGAAAGCACTTTTTAAGGTGAAGGCATCTTTGTATGAAAAAATGGAAGTAAAGCATCCCAAGATCTTTTAGTAGACGGGGGAGTTAAAAGAATTTTTTAAAAGAGTTGGGACCATCTTTTATGATAATATATTTTGTGATGTATGGTAATCCTTACTATTTTGCAAATAATACACTAATGGTAAACTATTTTAGGTTGATATTTTTGTAGTTATTATAGCTTATCACTTTTGTATGATACTGTGGTTTTAAGGATGAAATAGTGTTTGCTTTTGCTATTTAATTGTTTAGTATAAGGCAATATATAAGTAACATTTTTAACATGTTGGAACAAGCATTTGCCAATTCATTAAAGGATATTGCCTTTATGCTTTCCATAGTGCTTTAGTAAAGTTTCTGTTAAAGGTCACTTGTTTCATCGTGTAAGACCATGCTTTATTTTGAGTTCCCACTATGTTGTTTCTGTGATTAGTGAACAAGGTAGTCATAACTAATACTTTTAATGGTAAAACTCAGTGGCAATCAATTATAGATCAGTTTGTAGGATGTTCTCAACTGTTAAAGATTTTAATAAAATGATTGTAACTTCATTTGATCACATATTTAAATTTTCCTTAGCACTAGTTATATTTTTTTTAGTGATCAACTTTTCTTAAAGAGTTTTTTGTTGTTCTACTTTTAAATCTAATTGAGTTTAACCTCAAACAAAAGTGATCAATTTGAAAAAAAAAAGAATAAATAGCTTAGCTTCTTCTTGAGGGTCAAAACCTAGAATTAGTTGTTAGAAGCGAAAATGTTATTTTACTTTTAGTTCTTAGATTTTATTGTTTAATTGTTGAACATTTGTAATTTTCTTTATAGTTGCTTCTTTCTCCAAGCATATTATCCTTTCATTTGTTAAGTAGTCTCTTACATCATTGATAGAAGCACACTATATTATGAAACCACACCCATAAACATACTCTTAATATAATCGATCTTTATTTTTTTTCTAGTTTAGAAATCTTGACAAATTTAACTTGTCTGCATTTGCATTTTTTTCTAAAAATTTCAACCCCTCATTGGTAACATTGTTAGAAGACATTTTAGCGTAATATTTGTAAGCAAGAAATAAATAAAAATTATTAAAGGGAACAAAATTGCATAAAATAAAAAAATTGATAGCATTAAATAGAATAACGTGTAAAAACCCATGAAACATATAATTCTTAGCAAAAAAGAGTAAAGTGTAAAGATGAAGGAAGGAATTCTAGTAAGAATAAGGATTAGAAATGACTTACCTTCTTTGAAATAAAGGAAATTTTTGTAGGAAATAGCCTATAAAACCCTTCGAAGCTTTAAAGATACTAAAGTTAGGGTTTCGATGTTAAACTCCATTTTAAAAATGCCTTAAAGGGTATTTTTGTAATTTTTTGGTCAAAATAACACTAAATACATTGATTACATAGTGTTGGACATTGTCAGCTTAAAAAGGATTTAAGTATAACATATTTCGTATCTAAAGGAGGTAGTATAGGATTTCAAACTAGATAGGAGTTCTACATAATTAAAGCATACTAGAGGGGAGGATAATGTATTTTTCTCATATAATAAATATAATGATAGGAATAGAGTAAATTTTATTATATAATATGTGTTTTAGGTTAAATGAAATGAATTTTTGTAAAATTATCACTAAATTTATGAATTTGGTGAATTAAGGAAGTTCATAGAAAGAATCAAGGAAGCTTAAAAAGTTGATCCAAGTTATCACATCTTAGTAACGGGTACAATTGACAACCTAGATGTAGAGTTGACCATTGATAAGAAAGGAGTGATTTAGCATCAACAGCAGATTTGAGTTTCGTTAAGTGAATGGAACTACTTATTAGAACAAGCTCATTGCTCTTCTAATACCATGCATCCTAACAAATTTTCTTTAAACAAAGGATGGTAGCAATTTATCTGGCTGAAATATCATTAAAATATCAATAAATTAAAAAAGGTTTTTTGTTCATAATTTTTTAAAATAAAATTTTATATGAAAAACTACCTATATTGATGTGCATCTGCCAAATTCATATTCCAAAATTCTTGTTTGCCTATGCCATCTTAGTAACTATTGAAGCTCTACGCAAGCTTGTTCATTTAGATTTTTTGCTCTAAAGTAATGCTAGAAGTGTTACAAGATGATAATCCTTCCACTTTTGCTTTTATCTTTAACCTAAGGTTTGGTTGAAAATGATGACTTTCATTTTGTAGCAAAGTATAATGAAAAAATGAAAAAAAAATTAAAGGTTATGAACATGATGATTTTCTATTAGGTTTAAACAAGAAGTTATCTTTTCTTATACTAGAGTAAGTAATACAAAAAATTTTAAAGTTTATATATCATTTTTATCTTTTGAGTAAACTTTCTAAGAGGAATTTGTATTTTTACATTTTTAATTAGAAATACATTATTGCTAATTTAATTTTCTCAATGCTTTAAGAATAACAATATTTCATAATAAATAAAAATAATAATTATATTGAATATTGAATATCTAAATTGAACATTTTTTTAAAAAATTTTCAACATTATAATCATTATAATAGAATAATTTAATTATTTTTAATAGCTTTGGTTGAAGTATTGTTTGATATTTCTTGGAGGACTTTATCTTTCTTTGCATTTTAGATTCAATCATGAGTCTTTTTTTTTTTTTTTGAGTGTGTGTGTGTAAATCTAATAACTTAATTATGTTAAGTTTAGATTAGGGAGAATGAAGGAGATGGAGAAGGAAGGAAACATTATGTCATAATTTTCTTCTTACTTAGGAGTCTTGATAAAAAAAGAGAAAATATTAAAAGTTTATGACTCAAAGTCCTCCAATACTCATTATTATGCTTGAAGGAATTTGGAGAATTTTTTAGACATTTAAATAAAGAGGAGAGAAGTCATCTCTAAATCATCTATCATCACCTATTTCCTTACATTTTACTATTTTTTACTGTCTTACTTTTTTATCTCCCAAACTTACCATTTGTTGTTTTTGCTTATTAAAAATGATAGTGTTTAATACTTTTTAGGCAAATTACATTCACTTTCCTTGCAATTAAACCTAATTATACTTACACATTTTTTATTTTTAAAAATATATATTTATCTTTTTTATTTTTAAAAGCAAAATATGAGTGTATGTTTGAAATGAAACAAAAGAAATATGGGTATATATAAAAAATTAGTATATTTTTTAAAATAAAAAATATAAGTATAATTAAACTTAAATCTCAAGAAAAAAGAGCGTAATTTGTTCAATTTTTTAAGTCCTAAGGAATTTTAACTTAGTGCTAATCTATGAACACTTGAAACTTCTTCTTCCTTAGCTTTATTGTAATTGATAAAGTTAGGATACAACTTCAATTTTGCAATTTTTTCCTTTTAATGTGATTCAACCAATGAGAAGGTTTAATTGGTTAATATAATTGAATAAATTTCATTTGAGGTACTTTTTGATCTTTAAGAGGCTTTTTCTTTGTTTAGTTGCAATGTTAATTTTGAGGTTAATTTTTATTTTTTAACATAGCTTATCTTTAGTTCAAATAACTTTCTTCAATTGATGAATGCCAATGATTTTTCATGAAAACTATCAAGACTTCATTATATTCATGTTGCAAGTTTTTGTTGGAATGGATAAATAAACCTACTCATTCATAACATAACAATACAATAGGAATGGATTTAAATTTGATCCATCCTTGATATGTTACACTATTTTTTGTAACACAAGAATCTTTAATATAAATATTTTAATGTGTGATTTATCTTTTGAAATAATGTGCTACCTTTTCAATTGTACTTATTTAATGGCACATATAATTCTTTTGCATTAGATGCATCTTAGCAGAATTAACATATAATTTTTATATGATTTAATTTCTCTCCAATATTACATGAAATTGATGTTAATCTTTAAAAAGTCTTTTAACATTCTTTCTTCTTCTTGTAATATTGGAAAAATAAAGATTATGATTTATAAACTAACTAAATAATTAGAATCATAATTTATTCTCACTCAATTATTCTTTATTGATAAAATAGTTAAGTATTACTTGAATTGTCTCATTTAAAGTATTTTTAATTCAAAGATGAACTTTTTCTTACTTACCTTTTAACTTTGACAACTGCTTTATAAATTATATTTTCATTGTCAAATTGTTATCAAATTATCATTAGTAGTTGGTAGTAACAAAATAGAAATAAAGAATTATTATATGATATAACATCTCGTGAAAATAGCCCATTGATATTTATATATTAAAATTTTTTAACCAAATCATATATCACTAACATGTATACAATTTCTCCCTAACAAAGATTACAACCTATTTTCCTTTATTATTGTAAACAAGATCCTTTCATTGTGACTTAATTTCATATTTGAAACAATAGAAGTTTGCTCTTACAGACAACTTGCATTTCCTATGAGTTAAAACAAATTTATAGTGAAGAAAAGTTAAATCATTACCTCTAGAGAAAAAAGATGTTAAATCATACTATTCAAATGTAAGAAACTCAAAGTAAAATTCCTTCTTTTAATCCCGAAATAAAATAATTAGAGTTTAAAAATCTTGCTTCAATGAAAGAAAGTTTCAGCATGATAATTAAAATTGTAAATAAATTAAAGAGAATGTTAAGAGACTCTTCTCAAATTAACATTAATTTGTTTTAATAGTGGAGAAAACTGAATGACATGAGAATCACATATTGATTTTCTTAGAATATCAAATAGGGACTTAACAAAGGAGGGTAATGTGCCTCAATAAATAAGTATAAAATAGTAAGTAGCATATTTTACACTATACCGGGGTAAATCACACATGAGAGAAAGTACAAGAGGACTATATGTGAAGAGAAAACTTAGGTGAAATTCCATAAATATTTGTTTTGAAGTTTTTAATTATAATTTTGCACATATATTACTTTTTTCAACTCATCACTAATAATTACAAGTCAACAAATATAATTATTAATTTGTTATTCAATTAGTTGAGAATTGAATACATATATAAAATTATGATAAGGAATTTCATGATAAACATCTATAGAGTTTCACTTAAATTTTCTCTTATGATCCTCTATCTAAAATCCATACCAAAGAATAAGTAATTGACTACATTATTAAACAATATAATTTACCTAATTTAATTATAATCATATCGTATCAAAATTTAAACTTAAATAATCAACAAGGTATTAGTCTAGTGGAAAGCATATTCATTAGTGATGCATTTTGCCTATTAATGGATACGGGCTCAAATTTTGGAGATGAACTTTATTGGAAAAGAAGAAATTCATTAATATTCTAATCCCTAGAGTGATTATCCCGTTTTGCATCTTACAAAAAGGTAAATAGGAAATTTTCTATTTTATAAAATATAAAATTTAGGTCAAAATCCTTAAAGTTGCATTGTTATCCTTTTTTTTAGGTAATGAAAGGAATGGTTAAACTATTAGATGTATACACACAAAGATTAGAAATTAAATCTTACTAGCAATAAAAAATTACAAAATTTTCAAAAGATATTATATGCCATTTGAACCAAAGGTTTGTCATAAAATTTCATTATTATTATTGTTTAATTTAAATATGTTCATTTGATTTATTTATTTTAAGATGTAAAAATATCAAGTTGGTGAAAAAAAAGCCAAGCTTTGCATAGAATTAATTAAAATATGCTAGCTTAACTTGTTATTAATCACACACTCATTCTCAAACTTGAAGTTGAAATTTATAGAAGGATACTTCAAAGTTAGAGTATACCATTAGCTTTTTTGAGGACTTACAATAATGTTTACAGATTGTCTAATTTTTTAAAATTACTAGTGACGGGAATTGAATATAAGATATGGGTAGTTGAAGGTAATGAATCTTATTAGTTGAGCTAATGAGAATTTTTATAAATTATTATTTTAAATTATAGCTCTAGCCACTATCATGGTGCTTTGTGATTTATAAAATTACAGATAAATGCAAAAATACCCTATTATACAAAATAAAGTTGTAAAAAATTCAATGGCAAAAAAATTAAGAAAATACTATAAGTAGTGAAAATGAATTTTGAAATTGAGTTGTAAATTTTTATATTTATTGAATTGAAATTTATAAATTCACTTATTTTTTTATATTTAATAACAATCTTTTATTTTTATTTCAAACCTAATTTCAAATTTCATTTTCAATATATATAATATTATTTAAAAGAATTAAGGCCAGCATGATAGCATCACTTCTTTGAAAAATAATAGCATTAATTCACTAAGTTTGACTTACTTCAATTTAGTCGGAGATTTACTCCAAGTGAGGACATGTGAGTAATGAGTATAGACCGATTGCATTTTCTTGCAAGAAATAGAGATTTGATGGATCTTTTGAAAATGTAAATAATTCTTTTGACAATGCAATGAAATCCGGCCTCTGGTTATGTAAGCCGAAAGGTACGTTTGAAGCTGCTGAGAAACCGGCTGCCACCGACATAGAGTTCTTCTATTTTCTCTTCATTTGGAAAATATTAAGAATCATAAGTAAAATTGACTAACTTCATTCTTGTAACAATCAAATCTAATTTTGATCTCGTTTTTGTTTGCATTCAATTATATGTGATTGATAATATTTCTGGTGGAACTTCAAGTGCGAGAATTATTTTGAAAATTAAAATATTAATAAATTTTTATATTTAATTAATATTATTGTTAAAATTTAAACACACACACAGAGTATATATATATATATATATATATATATATATATATATATATATATATATATATATATATATGAAATTATATGATTTTTTATATAATTACATGATTTTTAATTATATTTAAAATTTAATTATTAATATAAAATTTGATGATCACAATTTATTTATCTTATCTCTTATATAAAAATACTTATTTTATTTGACATGTCTTGATAATAATAAAAATAATTACTAAATATATATATACTTTTGAATTCAAATCTAATATAAAAAATTAAAATTTTTAAATAATATTATATACCGCTTTAACTAAATACTTCCGACCGAAGTCTTCAGGTACGGACACGCAGTGTCCCTTGACGAGGACGTATGGTGGAAAGTAACGTCGGCATCTTTAGCTGGGGGTGCTTTGGCACGTTGCCTCGAAACTTTCTTCTTCGAATAAAAAATTATGTATGTATATACTAAGTTATTTATTACTTTTAAAATTAAAATATTATAAATTACTTCTTTTAATTTTAGAATAATCATATTTAATAATTAAAATTATTTTTCAAATATATTTAAACAAGAAAGATTGTTCCTTCATAAGGCATATTCCCATAATTCCCAACGAAATTAAAGCCATATATTATACTGACATGAGGATGATCATGCAAAGATAACAACTTGTGCTTTCATACTCATGTAGACAGTGCGAACTTTATAAAAAATGATCAAAATACTTTTTAAATGAGAAAAAATTGAGAAAATAATATATAAATTAGATTGCTTTCAAATTTAAGTTATAAAGTTTCTACACTATTATTGAGCTGATATTATACTAATATATCATTATATTAGTGATATATTGAAGTTTTTCTCATATTTTTTCTCTGTAAATTTACATTAGAAGCCTATCAAGTATTTCTTAAATTTTTTTTTTCCAAAATTTTTTTGAGATTCAAGTTGTATTATTCGAATTTTGTCCAAGATGCAAAATACGAAAAAGTTAAAATTTTCATGAAATGGAGCATGAGATTATTATTAAAATGAATACAACATCACTATCTCTCCCCCTCTTTTTGCAGTTCTATAAAAACATAATAGGATGTTAGAAAATTCTTCAGATTTACTCAAATGAACAGGACAACCACTATTATTTATTTACATAAAGGTTGGTATGAAACTTCAAAACTTTGAAAATATAAAAAAATTATTATTTGATGTTAATTGTTCTCATTATTATTATTATTATTATTATTATTATTATTATTATTATTATTATTATTATTATTATTATTATTATTGATCTAATGTATGTCAAAATTTTTGAGTAAAGATATAGTGCTATACCTTGGAAGAGAAATATTGGGCCAGTGGCGGGAGATGGAAACCACTTCTAATATTATATTAATATTGAAAATTTAGTATTATTTTTTATATAAATATTATTAATTATATTATTTTTTTAATTTAACAATTAAATTTAATAAAAAAATATCTTTTTTTTTGCAGGAAATTAATTATTTTTAAAGAAATCAGACTATTGAATTAAGAAAAATAATACACCTAATACATTTGTATGAAAGTAATACTGAATTTTTAGAATTAATATAATACTAGAAGTTTTTTCTTGGTAATGATGACATGCCTTATAGAATTTTTTTTTTAAAATTACGGATGTGGTTACTATTTTTCTAATGGGTGTTTGAATGGGTTGTTGAAGTAATTTTTAATTAGGATATTACTCCAATAGTAATTAGTTATTAGATGAATTCTCTATTTTAATTGGTTAATTACTATAAGTATAGTATGCTTCAAAAGTCATTCATAGCACCGAAGAAACTTCCTAAATAAATTAGTAAAATATTTCGCATACAAAACACATATATTCTAAATATTATTACAAGCATCGACTAGAGCATTCTTTTAATCTTCCAAAGATCCAAAATTGTCAAATTCATTGCTATGTACTTTTTATTCTTAATTTCATTTTTGACAAATTTAATTTCGTTAAATTAAGTCACTTTATTCATCAACTTCTAACATTTTTTTAATACATGTGATGACTTTGATGTTCAAAACAAAGACAAGAATACTCTCTTCAATTTTGGGCTAATTGAATTTTACCCACTTTTATTTTTAAAACTTGAAAATTACCTTTCTAAATTTTAAAAAATATTGAATTAATACATAACTAACTTAAATAACCATTTCATTACACTATATAAATTTTTATGAATTTTTTAAAGAAGAATCACAATATTATACTATATTAATTTTTAATTTAAATTTAATTTACTATTAGCGTAAATTTTATATTATTACTCAGTCATGTATTGTCATATCATTAAAAATATTAAAATATTCTTATTATTGATAAAAATCATTAACTTTTTAATAATGTGTCTATTTCTTATTAATAGTAGATCAAATTTAAACTTTCAATTTATTTCTTTATTTTTGAACATAATTTCATAACTCATTTTGAAGTATTTAATCAAAACTCTTCATATTTCATTTAATTTTTATTAGTTGTATAACATAAAAATTATTTCCAAAAAGTGATGAGATAAATTAATTTATTATAATATTGTGATTCTTGTTTAAAAAATTTATGAAAAAAATTATGTAATTTGATAAAATAATAAAATAAATTAAAATTAAATGTTAATTTTAAGTTTTATAAAATTTAAAAGATGATATGAACTTAGAAGGAATAAAATCTAATGACCACAAATTGAAAGAAGTATTTTACATTTTTCTCATTAAAACATAATCAATCAAAGGACCAAAAAAATGTCTTAGTCCACAACCATGTTTAATCTACTTTTACATAAGAAAAACTAAAAGATATTTACCGTTCTTAATGATCAAATATAGATTCGAAGGTGGCTTCTTGTGTGTATGATGATCTTTTTGGATCACTCATAATTTTTATTGCAAAAATAAAATATATTTTTTAATCATTTATTCTAATTTAGATTCGTGAACGATAAATTAAAAAATAAATTTAATTTATTATTCATATAAATCAATTTATACTATCTTCTATACATACAAAGTCATATCACTAATAATTTTTTTGTTGTAGTTAAAAAATTTTAATTATTTTTTTAATAATATATGTTCATTTAAGCATAAAATTTTTTATATTAATAATAAATTAAATTTAAATTCAATAAAAAATAGTTGAATTTATCATTATTTTGTTTGCAATGGAAGCAATATACGCTGAGGACATAAAATCATTTAATTTTTTGCAGAACAAAATGGGTTTGATCCATGTGGTCACAGTGCGAGATGACATGGGATGTTATATAATATGATGTTGTCCTAAAAGGCCCACCAAAATGAGTTTACGGTATGCAAACGTCAACCAAAACCAAGTTAACCAACAACGGAAGCATGTTTGGTTTGTGTTTTTAAAAATAGTTTGTGTTTTTAAAAATAAAAGAACAAAAAAATTTGTTTGGTTCAGTGTTTTCTCTCTTTAATTTTAAAAATTATTTTTAGAACGTATGTTTTAAAAATAAGAAAACAAAAATAGCTTTAAATTATTCTTATTTTTTTTTCTAAAACATACTTCATTAATGACATTTCTGTAATTTAAGGTTGTTTTTAAAATAACTTATCAAACATATTCTTTTCTTTGTTTGTTTTTGAAAATTATTTTTAAAAGATATTTTACAAAGCAAGAAAACAAGAACAATTTTAAGTTGTTCTTATTTTTTTTTTCTAAAGTACACTTCATTAATGGCATTTTTGTAATTTAAGGTTGTTTTTAAAATAACTTATCAAATACATTTTTTTTCTTTGCTTGTTTTTGAAAACTATGTTTAAAACATATTTTATAAAACTATTTTGAAAACCAAAACTGAAAACACAAACAAACACACTTGTGAACTCTGGTTTAGGTAGCTCTCATCTTTGCGCAGCCTGTCCCCTTTAACTGCATTAAGAAACTGAAAAATCAGTTGCATAATCAATTAATCAATTTACTTGCAATCGGTCATTGTACAGGTGTCGGTCCCACATCAATGTGTTAATCTCGAATTTGCATCCCTCAAATTTTTAAAATTAATGAGAAAAATTGACACATTAACATAAAGGATCATGATAAAAAAATTATGAGCTCGAGAATAAAAGAATATGGGTGTCTTTGTTTTTTATTTTTAAAAATATATTTTATTTTTTATTTTTAAAAATAAAATAATTTATTTGCCAACTTTTTGTAAAATTTATTTTTAAAAATTGTTATTTCAAATGTGTAATTTTGAAAATAGAAAGATAAAAAATAGTTTTTAAATATTTTTAAAAATTATTTCTTTATTCTTAATGTTAGTTTTACAATTAAATAAAATATTGTTTTGCTTGTAACATCGATCATCTTTTATTCTTTATTTTTGTTTTGATTCAAAAATTATTTTTAAGAACAAAAGAATAATTTTTAAAAAATAGATTTTGAAAATACAAAAGTAAAAACATATCAAAACACATTTTATATTTTTATTTCTCCAAAATTGAAGAAGATTAACAGAAAAGAAATTGAGTTAATCCAGATCTATTAATCTCTGATTTGGATTCTGCTTTAAATTTGATTTTGTTTTTGTCAGATTAAAGAAAGATAAATATAATATTTTTTGTGAATCCGTGACACATAAAAGATTAATTATAATTTTCATTGTATCTATCTCTTTTTAATATAAGAGGAACATAATCATCACAGGAAAAAGAAGAAAGTTAAATTCGTTAATCTTTCACTCACACACACACACACATAGTCAATTAAATGTACAGTGGAGAAATCCTACAATACTTTTTAAATGATGATTCAGCAAATATTATCATGTTAATCATGATTATTGGAGAATCATGATCCTTGGCCCTCCAATAATCACCCCAATACCCGGTTTTTGGTGTCTTTCCATTTAATCTCTAGACCGGTCTACAGACACAATCAAGGGCTCGGTACTTTCTTACTTTTATTTTGCTGTTGAATTGAATAATCAGACTTGTACAGCTATTATGCTTTCAACCAACAAATATGTTTTAGATGAATTCCATTAGAAGGGGAAAAAAAGGGAAAAAGACCAAAAACAGTTGAAATTCATTTTTTTTTTCACTCTTTGCAGTGTATCAGATCTTGCTTTATATACAAGAATCTGCTTCTTGAAATTTAAATCTTATCTGACTTATATTTATAATGCTTTCAAGAATCAACATGAACAGCTTTTTCAGCAAAATCAAATTCTATTTCATTTACAGAATCACGGCCCTTCTTTCTGTGACCTGTACCAGTTTCCTTTTCTTTGCCTTTTGAATACAGAATCTGATAAAATCAGAGGAATTTCTGTTTTTCACAAAGAAAGATTATGTGCTTCTCAGTGGCTCATCTAGCAATATCTAGAGATTGCAGACATTCCTGAGGATTGGCGTAGAAGTAATCTTCTTCCTTTGGTCTGTCTGGCATGACAACTCTTCTTGTTGGATTTCCCATCCTGTTAGCATGCACTTCTTTCACAGCAGAAGAAAACTCGTCCCAGCCCAACAAGCCGTTCGTGTATTTATCTATTAAGCGCACCAAAAGCTTCCTATCCAGTAGTATAGTTTTTTTGAATCCTAAAAATCTGAAGTGAGACACAACCAAGTAGGCAGAATGATCTCAGATTAATATGATGAATTTGAGTGTGTGGGATGAGAAAAATAAAATTTGGGTTGCTTACTAACTCGATTTATACCAATGTAATCAATCACTCAGATATTTTGTAATTTCAGTCCTCAAATATTTAAATTTTATCCAATTTATACTTTTGTTGAACTTTCTGTTGGGAAGGTAGCAAGAACGTGATGTGGAACTTGCCATGTCAAAGAAAAGCATGTCACATCAGTATTTCCATTACCTCTTTCAGTGGTAAGTTAACATAATGATATAATTAGGTGAATGAATTATCAGAGGAATATATAGGTACCAAATATTATTCAGGGACTAAATTGGTACAAGTTAAATTAATGAGGGACCAAAATAAATACTTTGGCATCAAAAAGGGGAAACCAGGAAAAGATAATGGGCAACAGTTCATTGGAAGTGGCTCACTTCACCAAGCACACTGAGATAGTGCTGCAGTAAGATTAGAAGAAGACTTGGGAAAGATATATTAGTGGCTTGTCAAGCTGTTCAATTGGTAAAATCATTTCAATCTTATATGATAAAATAAGAAATAATTAGCAGGAAGTGGAGCATTACCTGCGGTGGCCTTCCACAACTTTAGCCATATTTCCATCATATGTTGGCACAAATATATCACTCTCAAGGGAGACGAGATAATCCAGTGCAGCCATTTGTGAGGAGTGGTTTTGGAAATACATCAAATCTGAAGGTTCCAGAAGGCTTTCCTTTCTTACCTGTTGTAATAAGAGCAAATTTCAATGATAATTCCCGATATAAGCTACAGAAAATGTGATTCTGATTATTTCTACTGACCACATTTGGAAAGGCTGCCTGCAAATTTGCCATCCTTCTCTTCCCACCATATATTTCTCCGGCAGCAATATAAATCTGAACATTGTGATCTATTCCTAGTGCTGTCAATGTCAGGGCAGTTTCCTCAGGGGTCAAAGGGCATAAACCATCTTGCCTCTTCAGCTCAGAATTAATGACTTTTTCCTTCCACCAGGGATAAGCATATCTGAAAAACACAGTTTTCCACAATTAATTTCCAAGATAACTAGAGCAAAGTAAGTTTCATACTGAATGAAAATAAAATAAGTTTGATAACGTTAGTCACACTCATTTTGTTTCACTCAATTTTACTTATTGTACATTTGGCACCATTTGATTTAAAGTGGCCTCACTTGTTTAAATTACCCAAGTGTGCAACAAGAGTGACACCAAGTGTAGTAAAATGAGTCTAATTATTATGATTCGGTAAGATTTATCTTGCCTCATTCTTGTAAGTTCTTCCACCTCCCCACTGTCACAACCATGTGTACATCCGGAGAAGGCCAACATGTCCATTTCATATCTAAGATGAAGTACAAGGAAAGGTCCCCTTTCCCTCAGAATCCTGACTATTTTTCTGCCAAGTTCCTCTATCTGGGAAGTGAACCTCAAAGCATTGAAATTTACTTTGCACCTTAGTTTTTGAATCTCATTGGGGAGTCCATTATTTGCCAGTCGAGAATCAGTTCTATTTAGGTGCACAACCTTGTGTCTTAGAAGTAAAGGAAGGATCTACGACAAACAAACATTTAGAAGAAGTCATTGCATTACTGAAAATCAGAAGAAAACTAAAAGGTGGATGAAATCATGGCTACAACGGAAAGACCTGCTTCTCATAATATGAGATATTAGACCAGCTGATAGGCGGCAATGAATAGGATAGTCCTAATTCAACTCTTCTCTTGAGCCTAGGTGGCAGTTGCTTCAATATCCGCACTTCATCTCTTAAGGATGTAATAAAATGATCGATATCAAATATGTCTTGGAACTCACTGCTATGCCAAGGGAACATAAATAGGAATAATTCAATCGAGAAATCAAGACGATTATAAAAGCAGATACTTCCCAAGTTCAAAGAATGACAGTCTGATAATGTTCACCTTGGATCAGCCCAGAAGGAGGTCTTATCTAGCTCAGGAACTATAAGAGTGACATTTAAATGTCTGGCAATAGCTACCATATCACAAATCTGCGGTAAGTCCAAAGAATGAGACAAAATTTGAGAGAATCGTGAATTATAGAAAAAACAAAGAATAATGACAACAATTTGGATTGTGGTGAAGGAAATTAAGCAACTCACTGCTGCTCGCATTTGGTTGAGTCCTCCATTGCACGAAACCATAAGATATCCATTGTTCTTATAATTCCCTGATGACAAGAAAAGAGTTGACTTAAAGACACATGCGTAGCAGTTCATAAAATTTCTGCTGAAAGAAGAAATAGAAAGCAACAAGTGGGTTCAATTTCAATGAGTAATAGCAGATTCGCTCACAGTCCTTATACATTGCAGACATGCCATGAATCTGCTAAGTACTCATTTTTATTGGGAAAGATGAGATGCCTAAGACAGACTTGGACCAAGGACCACCATATAATATTGAACTAACACAGTAGACATATAACCATCCAAATTTCAGGATCAAAAAAGAGTCTAAGCAAGAGAAATTACCATCTGCAACAGCCTTCTACTAGTAACAAAGCTTACTTGCAGAGAATAAGAAAAAAAAAAAATGAAATCCTCCTGCACAAAGAAAGAAAACAAAGACCAACATGAAAAGCCGAGACTTACTTTTGGGGGGTATGACAGCCTTGACTGGAAAATAAGACTTCCCTTCTGCCAAAGGTTCATCTGGGTGACTGAAACAATAAGGCATGCCCTTCAACAATCTTGGGCCCCACAACTCTCCCAGCGCTATGAGCTGAACAACAGAAGTCCAAATTATCACAGTTGTGATTGCTCTAGCCATCCACAACTTGATTCTAGACCTTATAATCAATCTCTTCGATTTTTCTACTTTTCCAGCGGTACCCAAAATCTTTAATTCCATCTCCATCTGTTCAATGTCACGGTGATTACATTTCCTATCAGATTCCTTCGCCCATCTTAACACCATTTCCTTCAATTCGGCTCACACCCACAAAACCGAAATTTCAGAGCCTTTATGAACTTTGAACTCGGTGATGCTTATTAAATGCTCAAAATTAAGTCAAAATTAGAGGGTCACTCAAAACTTGGATTATTCATTCTAAAATAAATGCTAACGCAACATCATTGACCCCATAATTATGTTGAAGGGGGAAAAAAAAATGATGACATCCGCACAGGACAAGGGCCATCCTCATCAAAACTGATTCACAAAACTAGAGAAACCTTGAAATTTTAAAACTGCCCTTGATTTTAAGAATCTCGAGAATTAAGAAAAATATTAGCCTTGTAGCTTTAATATATTCAAAACTATATGTCTAAACAACACCTTATCTAGTGAACTCAGCTCAACCACATGATCTCAAACCTCAAAAAGTACAATTAAAGAAACCCAGAAACAAAATGCAGTTTTCCAAGATAATTTTCCCTCAATTAGGTCTAACATTCATGGTTTTCTGACGACATTGCTGAAAAAAACAACCCAAAGAAGAGAGTTGAAGAAAAGGACGGAAGAAGTTAATAATTAAGAGCTTAAACTCTTACTATTCAGAATGCTTGATTAGAAAATAAAATGTGGAATCAAACCGTATATTCCAGGAACCACAAAAGTTGCAAAATTTCCCGGAAAATATTTCCGAGCAGATTCCGGCGAAGGGTAAGAGTGAGTGAGAGCAGTGAGAGTAAGAGAGGCGGAAGCTATAAAAGCAGAAGGAAAAGCCAAGGCCTGTAATTGAGGCGTGAGAGGTGCATTTACAGAGGAATAGGCGTCAAGGAATTGAAGCCGTGTTATGTGGGACCCACTTTAACTGTAACAAACCTACTTTCTCCATTTTTCATTTAATTTTTAACGGAAATTACATCAATCTGGCACGAAGAATGGGCTTATTAACAGCACTGTTAGTTTTGTTTACAATAATAATAGATGACGTAGATATTTACACAAAAAAAAAATCGATAAGGTAGATTTTTATTTATTGTTTTATAAAAGATGTTTTTTTATTGTTATTATAGCTAATTATGGTAAGAAGAAAAGGAGATCGGGGTTGGATGAAGTTTACAACAAAATGGCTTCCATCTACCTAGGATTTACTTACCCTCCTTTCTCTTCTTCTCTCCTCCTAAAATAAGTCATAGTATCTTATTAAATAAATATATTATATGTTTTCATACTCCATTATAAATATCCAAGTATGTTCCACACCTATATTTGGTGGCGTGGCGTGGCGGATCGAGAGAATTTAGTTTTTGAGGCCAATATGCGTGTATAAAAGTAAAAATATAATTGTTATAAGAAATAAATATTTAAATAAAAGCAAATTATTATTTACAGAAACTGAAAACCTCAATTTTTATATGTGAAAAGTCAGTTATTTTCACTCATTGAACGAAAAAGTTATATTATTAATTTAATAATAATAAAATAAAATAAATTATGTAATTACTGATATCAATTATTTTAATTAATGAATGCATTGATTATAAATATAGAGAGAATAAATAGAATTAACTAGAATACATTCATTAATAAAAATAATTGTGTTGATGGTAAATTAATTATAATATTATTTATTATTTTATTATTACTAAATTAATATTTTAGATTTTTTTTTGGTACAAATGATAGATCGAGAGTTATTAACTTGTAGAAGTTAATAATACCTTGTTTTTATGTTTATATTTATAACGCCTTCTTTTGTGTGTGCTAATGTGTATAATATGTATGGTTTCAAGCATTTTAACCTTTATTTAAAGAAAAAGCTTTTACGTTTGAATGAATATTATATAATAGGGGAACAATTTTAAATAAATAGTAGGGCAAAAAGTATGATTAATATAGTTATGTATTTACATTCTGTTTGTTTTAATAAAAAATATGTTTAATAAGAATATAGTTATAAAATTTTAAAATAATAAAAAATAATTTAAATATTTAATGATAGATATAAATAATTTGATAGAAGATAATTTTCTCTTTTTTAAAGAGAAAATTATTTTTTTCTCTCATCATATTTTTAGATATCATATTTTTCAATTATATAAAAATATATGATTTTTTATTTATATATAAAAATAATTTTTTTACGAAGAATATCTTAAAAAAAGGGGAATAGTTTTTTCCTTTCTTTGATGGGACAATTGCCCGCAATAGTCAGCAGTTTTGCCACTACTGTCAATTGCATTTTTAGCCCTTGAGACCTGAAAATTCTTCGTTGACTTAAGCATTAACTAATCCCCAAAGGACCTCCAACTGCTATCCCCTGATTTCGTTGTGTGTTGCAAGGGAGAAATAATCGTGCTTTATTATTTGTCACAATTCATCAATTTTACAAATACAAAAAAATAATTTAATTAATTTATTATTATTAAATTTTCTAAGTCTTTTATTAGGTACAAAGTCCAAAGTAATTAAAAATAAAAAAAATAAATATGAGAGAATAAATATGTTGAGACAATTCAAAATTGATAATGAAGTATATATTAATGAAATAGAAAAATAAAATTAGAAAAAATGTACTTAATACTTCATTAAAATTTTAAAGTTATATATAAAAAGGAATAATTTTTTTTCAAAATACAACATATAATAAAAAATGGACGAAGTAGTTATATAATCATTATCTATAATATTATCTTTAAATTTACTATTAAAATTCTATCAATTAATAATGTGTGAATTCATTTTATTCAATAATCAATTATGAATTAATTTGATTTTCTCATCTATCATAATTAATAATAAATAATAATTATTTATTATTTATATTTAATTAATCACTAAATAGAATAAATTTAAATATTATTAATTGAACGTATTTGAGTGATAATACTTAAAAATGATATAGTAAATAATGTATACATAAATATTTCTCCTTACGAGGGGCTCTAACGCCCCCGTAGAAGAAAAATTCACCAACAATCATAATAATTAATAACTCGCCCTTATTACATAGAACATCAACATGTATTATATTATAGTCCAAATATATGTGAATTTTAGGATATGACGTTTTTAAAGTATAAGATATTTCAAAAAATAAAATAAATTATTACAATTTTTAATAAAAAAATTAAAGATATATATACTTATAAATTAAAAATTATTTTTTAATTAATTATTTATTATATTTTAAATTTTTGCAAAAAATTATAATATTTTATTCTGCCTTTTAAAATATATCTTAAGGTGTACAATTGAAGATTTCGGGACGAATGTTCGAAGTGGATTTCAGTATGAAACGGCTAGGCTGGTCCACGTGAAACGCGAAAACGGTGTTGGCTGATGGCTCGGTACAGCGTGGTGCAATTATTGTAGACCGTTTGGATTCGTATTTCCTAGCTTGCTAGATAAGGACGGATTGAGCACCTCTAAAAAATGCACTTTAAACTGTAATATTATAATTTTTTTATAAAAAATTAAAAAATAAATAATTATGAATTTAAAAATTATTTTTTATTTATAGAATTTTGTATTATTAAATTTTTTATTAATAATTATGATAATATATTTTAATTTTTTTTAAATATATTTCAGAGAAGCCGAATCTAGCGAGGACAAATCTTTATTTGGAGTTTTCAAGAGTTCTTCTGGCTAAGCATTATCTATTCTGCTCCCTTGAGATGAGGTTTCCATATATCAGGATGCAGGAGGACAGGACCGATAATCAAGGAGACCGATTGAGTTGAACTATGGTTAACTCATTTTTTTTAAAATCCATTTTATAGATGGATTTAAATTTGATTATTGATAATATAAATTAATTTCATATTACTATTTATATATTATTATATCAATAAAAATTATTAAAATTTTTTGTTATAATTAAAATTTTTTAATTATTATTAATTTTTATTTTCTCATTTATCATTAATATAAAATTTTTTAATCAATAATAAATCAAATTTCAACTCTAATTTATTTCCAGCTTGCAAGCGGGACAATTTTTTTGTGTTTAAGTTCAGTGTGATTTGAACTTTTGATTTAGGCTCGAGAATTTAAAATAAATTATTTTTAAACATATTACTTGGCTGTTTATAATATTCAAATGAAAAGTAAAAATAGCACTACTATTATAAACAAGAGTATTTCATTAAGAAATAATAATTATGGGGTTTGTATATGTACATATATGTCTCTGTGATGATTAGTAAAAGTGACCTAACTAGAAATTTTAATTTGTAGGGGTAGTATATATATCTAAATTATAAAATTTTAAAATATTATAAAAATATCTAAAGTCTGAATGATATTTGATATTTCTGAAAATTTTGTACTTTTTATTATCTTTAAAATTTAATTTTTGATCCTTATATATATATATATTTAATAGTTTAATTATTTTTATAATTATAAAAAATATTATAAAAATTAAATATTTTAACGAAAGTAAAGTATTATTTTGATTTTCATTCTTTAGCGTGTATATGTGTGCGTATATATATTTGTATATATAATAAGTTAAATTTTAAATATTTTTAGTTTTATTTAGAACAAAATCATTCTCTTTCTACTGATAAAAATAATTTATAGGAGCAATCTCAAATAAAGTATGAAAGTAATAATTACAAATTTTCTTTCAGGGGACAGCTACTCCCGCGATACGCTACTCACATATGCCGCTGATAAGGAGAGACTTTCTAAAGCCATTACAGGGCAATTCCATGTAGGGATGACGATAGAGTAAAATGGGAGCAAATTAGTGTCGTTTTAGCCCACGTCTTATTAATAGAGGTAAAATATTGACTTATATTTTTATTTTTAGGGATAAAGTTCGAGTTTTCATGCTTTACGAAACAACAGAGTTTCACCATGACTTTTGGGGGAAGATATAAAAATTGGTAAAAATATAAATTTTAAAATTAAGTGCTATAAATTCACTCTTACTTATTAAGTACTTTTAATCACAAATAGATAAAGTTTTAGATTCATATATAATCAATAATTATTTTAAATTCTTTATCACAAATTGAGATTCTTCTCTATTATGTAATTATAACTATAATTAAGAATAAATCGCCAAATTGATTCTTAAAAAAATAGAGGCTCTATTTATTTTTTAAAAAAATATTTTTATAAAAAAATATCATATTCTTATATATAAATAAAATATTAGCATATGTTTCTATAATTTGTGATTTTAAAAATATGATAATTAATGGCATGATAGTGAAGAAAAATAATATCTTCTTTAAAAAAGAAGTTAACTTTCATCAATTTTTTTATATTGAACATTAAATATTTAAGTTATTTTTTACTATATTAATATTTTATAGGACAATTCTATTTTCACAAAAGATGTCCTCCGCCAAAATAAATGGAGCTAGAGGTTACATCAAATTTCCTTTGAAATTTATTTTACATTAGCTAACAACTATTTAAGAAAAATTTGATGTAATATCTATTTTTCAAAGATTTGTTTGATATAGAAATTAAAAGATAATGTACTTATTTGATGTAAAAAATACTTTTCAAGAGAAATTTGATATAATTTTTATCTTTTAGTAATTAAATTTACAGTTTGCTTTATACTTAATTTATAAGTATAAGTTAAAAATACCTAAACATTCTTATTTATTATATAATTATGGCTTCATTTTGCTCAATAAATAAATTAACTTATAACTTATTAACTTAATCAATAAATTATAAATTAGCCTATAGAGGTATTTCTTATACTAACTTATAAATTATTTCAAGTAGCTTATAAGTTCTAATTTAATAAGTTATGTAAAGTAACTTATAACTTATATGTTACTACTTTTTTAAATTCTTTTCAAATTTATCCTTATTCTTTTTATTAATTTACAATCCACACCTTTTATAATATAAATTAAAATATTTTTTATAAAATATAATTAATTATATTTTAAGTAATTATAATTTTATAATAAATAATAAAATAAAAATTATAGAAGTAAATAAATATATTAGTTTATAAAATATAATTAATTAAATATCAAAAATTATAATTTTATTTTAAACTTTTTAATTACATTAATTTAATTTAATTTTTAGATAAATATAAATTATTTTAATTATATATGTATTTCTATTAATATGTTCTTTTCTATTATTTTATAATTTTAACTAATTAAATAACTAATTTTATGAAATACTTTAATTAATTTATCAGATATAAGGTATAAGCTATCAATTATCAATTATCAGCTAACTTATCATCTATCAAATAACTTATCAACTAGTTTAGTAGTTATTTATGCAAGATGGAACCTATGTATTACAAAGTAAGAATAAAACAATAATTTTTTACTTTTGTGGTAAGGTAAATTCTAATAGGATGGGAATTATAATTTCTGTTTTATTCCAAAATTAGAGACAAGACAAACTTTTATCCCATTTTCATCTCCACAAAAAAAAATAAAATCTGTCCGTCTATGCGCATCACAAGATAATCAGATTTAAAGTCAATTACCACCCCTAACCATGCATTTTGTTAAATAGTAAAATAAATGCAAAATGATGGGTTAAATTATAAAATTCAATTTAATAGATATGAAAATTCAAATCCCATTTTTGTTATCTATGATATTTTTATTTGTTAAAACCTATTTTGTAAAAGAAAATTGTCACGGAAAGTGTGTGACCTGTCATTTTTCTTAATGCTAAATGTATACGTTGTAAATAATATATGAATTAAGTAAATATAATATTTAGTTCTTTAATGTGATGACTATTATATCTTTCAAATTTCATAACTAGTATTATTAATTTTTTATTTTTATTTTTATTATAATTATTCATCCATTCCTTTACACATGACACTATAATAAATGATGAAAAAAAGAATTTAGCAAAAAATCAAATGTATAATTGATATTAATAAAGTGAGATTTAACAATCAATTTTAATATTTTTCATTTATTTTAATTTTATAAATGAGTTGAATGATAAATAATTATAATAAAAATAAAAATAAATGATAAATAGTATTATTTATGAAATTTGAGAGATGTACCAATGACTATTAATCCAAGTATTTGGAGCTCAATACTCCTTTAGTAAGATCTTAAATTTCAGCTTTATAAATAACGAAAATAAGTATTGAAATAGCTTTTTCTCATATTGCAATTTTGAATTAATCGAGATTTAATACAACTATTGAATTTCATGGGTCCTCAAACAAAGGAAAAAAAAAACAAGAAATTCGAGAAATGTATGGTTACCACCTTTATAAATGATTAAGTAAATATTTTCCCTACATTAATTCCTATTATATTTTAAAACTCCAAATCCGAATTCATAGATATAAAAAGCCAAATTCTGCCATTCTGCCCTCACATTTTTCCAATAATTATAAATTTCATCCTTTTTTCTGGCTAAGCTTTCCAATCATGTATTTCACTTGGCCATGCAAAGGACGACGATAATATCTGGACTGTTATTTTTGGAGCAACATAGAAAGAGTCCCCAGTTCCCTTTACTACTTTAATTCTCTGTTACTCCTTTTGAAGTTTATATAATATAATTGCCTTTCACTTGACCTGAGAATATTTAATGTAATAAATATAAAAAAAAGTTTATGTAATAAATACACAAAACAGTTGTTATATTATTATTTGTGATATGAAGAGAAATAAATTATTTAATACATGCACAATATTTTGAGTTTCAACTGCAATAGTGAAGAAAAAACTTTAGGGATAACAATGAAAATCATTATATTTTTGAATTTTTAAAACATACTAAGTTAAATTAGACTTCAACTTAAACAGCCCAAACGTATTAATTGTTATGTAAAATAATAGTATCAACTTAATCTATTAATCTATATAGACCTTTTAATATTAGGCCTAGCCTTTTTTTTTAATGACCTAACCATTTTAAAAAATTTAATCAAGCCTATTAATTTATTTAAAAATTTATACTCACAAATAAACCTTTAAATATATGAATAGATCAAGGTTTAAAAGGCCTTAAATAGGTTAAAGGCTTGCTAAAGCTTATGTATGTTAAAAAATTAGATTTCATTGAGAAAGGATATTGTAGAAATGATTCTTTTTTTAATTAAATTTTAACTAATTTGAATTATTTTGACCAATTGATATAACTAAATAGTTATTTCAAATATTTAATAAACAGTGAATTGATTAGTTGATTAGTCCTCAGTCAATTAATTTAAAGAAGATGAGAATCTAACATCTTCAAATAGTTAATTTACCCAAAATCAACAAAAAGTCAATGTATTTCTTAATTTAATTCTCTCCTACATAATATAAGGTTATTCTCAATTTAATGAGTTTAATTCTCTCACACACAATTATAAAGTTACATTTATTATTAATTTAATTCTACAATAAATTATATTATAGTGTCACGTCTTGGACTTGCTTTAAAAAAAGTGTTGGCATTAATTTTTATTTCAAATAGATGCATGTTTTATAAGTTATTATTATTATATTATCAAAATATTTTTTTTATCATGAGAAGGCAGTTATGAATCAAGAACTTTGAAATGGTATAACTCCATGATTAGTTAATGAATTTTTGCAAATGATTACTCATTTTCATTTGTCTTTATATGATTTTTCAACAAAAAATAAGAAAGTTTGATTTTAGTAGGATCCACCTAATCAGAAATATTTGAACAATCATAATTTTGTGCTTGGTTATTTGATTGGGATAAATTATATGTTGATTTTATGTAACTTTTTAAGATTTACATGCTTGCAAAATGCCCTTACCCACTTTACTTGGGGAAAAAGGCCTTTTTCAATAATTTTTTTAATTTTTCTTCATTTTTTAATTATTTTGCCAATCTTGAACTCATTTTTCTCAATTTAAATTCATTCAAATTCACATTAAACTTTTACTCCTCAATTTTTTTAGTATATAATAGTGCTATAATAATTTTCTTAACAATTAAATTATCAGAAAATAATATGCTACTATTTAAAAATCAAATAATAATATGTTACTACTTTATCTTTAAATAGTAACATCAATAAAAAATTTTAAATAAATGAATAAATCAAGTTTCCTTAACAATCAAATTGTTAAATCATAGCATGTTACTGTTTGATATCTAAATGATCTCTAAATAGTAATATGTTGTTATTTAGTTGATATTATTGTTTGATCTCTAACATGTTATTGTGCTTTATTATTTGTCACAATTCATCAATTTTACAAATGCTAAAAAATAATTTAATTTTATTATTATTATTATTATTAAATTTTCTAAGCCTTTTATTACGTAAAAAGTCCAAAGTAATTAAAAATAAAAAATGAAAAAATAAACATGTTGAGCTAATTCAAAAATGATAATAAAGTATTTATTAATGAAATAGAAGAATAAAATTATAAAAAATGTATTTAATGCTTCATTAAAATTTTAAAGTTATATATAAAAAGGAATAAAAAAATTTCTTCAAAATACAATATATAATAAAAAATGGAGGAAATAATTATAATAAAAAATGGAGGAAGTAGTTATATAAGTACTATCAATCACATTATCTTTAAATTTTCTATCAAAATTCTATCAATTAATAATGTGTGAATTCATTTTATTCAATAATTAATTATAAATTGATTTGATTTTCTCTTTTATTATAATTAATAATAAATAATTACTAACTTATTATTTATATTTAATTAATTATTAAATAAAATAAATTTAAATATTATTAATTGAAAGTATTTGAATTATAATACTTGAAAATCATATAATAAATAATGTATGCATAAATATTTCTCCTTACGAGGGGCTCAAACCCCCGTTGAAGAAGAATTCATCAACAATCACAATAATTAATAACTTGCCCTTATTACATAGAACATGAACATCTATTATATTATAGTCCAAATATATGTGAATTTTAGGATATGACGTTTTTAAAGTATAAGATATTTCAGAAGATAAAATAAATTATGATAATTTTTGATAAAAAATTACAGATATATATTCTTATAAATTAAAAATTATATTAATTAATTATTAATTATAATTTCAATTTTTAATTTTTATAAAAAATATAATATTTTATTTTACCTTTTTAAAATATATCTTGTGGGGTACAATTTGAAGATTTCAAGACGAATATTGGACGCGGATTTCAGTATGAAACGGCTAGTCCGGTCCACGTTAAAAGCGAAAACGGTGTTGGCCGACGACTCGGTACAGCCTGGCGCAAGTACAGTACACCGTTTGGATTCGTATTGCTAGATAAGGACGGATTGGGCATCTCAAAATGCAAAATCCACTTTAAACTGTAATATTATAATTTTTATAAAAAATCAAAAAATAAATTATTATGAATTCAAAAATTATTTTTATTTATTATTATTTATAAAATTTTATATTCTTAACTTTTTTATTAACAATTATGATAATATTTTTTATTTTTTAAATATATTTTAGAGGCCGAATCTGGTGAGGACAAATCTTTGTTTGGAGTATTCAAGATTGCTTCTGGCTAAGCATTATCTATTCTGCTCCCTTGCGATGAGGTCTCAATCTTTCAGGATGCAGGAGGACAGGACCGATAATTAAGGAGACCAATTGAGTTGAACTAAGGTTAACTCTCAATTTTTTTTAATCCATTTAGTAGATGGATTTAAGTTTGATTATTGATAATGTAAATTAATTTTATATTTTTATTTATTTATATATTATTATATCAATAAAAATATTAAAAATCTTATTATAATTAAAAATTTTTAATTATTATTAATTCTTAATAACACATTTTTCTCATTTATTAATAATATAAAATTTTTTACATCAATAATAAATCAAATTTCAACTCTAATTTATTTCCAACTTGCAAGTGGGATAAATTGAGTTTAAGTTCAGTTTGATCTGAACTTTTGATTTAGGCTCGGGAATTTAAAATAAAAAAAAATTACTTGGCTGTTTATAATATTCAAATGAAAAGTAAAAGTAGCACTACTATTATAAACAAGAGTATCTCATTAAGAAATAATTATTGAGTTTGTATATGTACATATATGTCTCTGTGATGATGAGTATAAGTGACCGAACCAGAATTTTAATTTGTAGGGTCATATATACATCTAAAATATAAAATTTTAAAATATTATAAAAATATTTAGAGTTTTTAAACTAAATAATATTTGATATTTTTAAAAGTTCTACTATATTTAAAATTTAATTTTTCATTATGTGTTTAATAGTTTAATTATTTCTATAATTGTAGAAAATATTATAAAAATTAAATATTTTAATAAAAGTAAAGTATTATTTTGATTTTCATCCTCTAATGTGTGTGTATATATTTTTATGTATATAATAAGTCAAATTTTAAACAATTTTACTTTTATTAAATAAAATCATTCTCTTTTTACTGATAAAAATAATTTATAGGAGCAATCTCAAATAAATTATGAAAGTAATAATTACAATATATATATATATATATATATTATGTGTGTGTGTGTGTAATTTTATTCTTTCAGGGGAATGTACTATTTACATAAGCTGCTGATAAGGAGAGAATTTAGAAAAATCATTACCGGGCAATTCCATGTAGGGATGAGGACAGAGTAGATAGTGAGCAAATTGGTATTGTTTTACCCCCCGACTCATTAATACAGATAAAATATTGACTTATATTTTTATTTTTAGGGATAAAGTTTGAGTTCTCATGCTTTATGAAACAACAGAGTTTCACTATGACTTTTGGGGGAAGATATAAAAATTAGTAAAAATATAAATTTTGAAATTCAGTGCTATAAATTCACACTTAATTACTATGTACTTTTAATCACAAATAAATTTCTAGATTCATATATAATCAATAATCACTTTAAATTCTTTATCACAAATTGAGATTCTTCTCTATTATGTAATTATAATATAATTAAGAATAAATCACTAAATTGATTCTAAAAAGATAGAGACTTTGCTTATTTTTTGAAAAATGTTTTTTTATAAAAAAAATTTGTTTCCTTACATATAAATAGAAGATTACTATGTGTTTTCATAATTTATGATTAAAAAAATATGATACTTAGTAGCATGATAGTGAAAGAAAATAATTTCTTCTCCAAAAGAAGAAAAGTTAAGTTCTACCAAATTTTTTATATTTAATATTAAATATTTAAGTTATTTTTTATTATTTTAATATTTTATAATTATATTTTTATGAAAAATGTTCTCTGCCAAAATAAATGAAGCTAGATGTTACACCAAATTTTCTTTGAAAATTTGTTTTACATCATCTAACAACTATTTCAAGAAAAATTCGATGTAATATCTATATTTCAAGGATTTGTTTGATGTAGATATTAAAAGAAAATTTACTTGATGTAAAACAAATTTGCAAGAGAAATTTGATATAAATTTTATCTTTTAGGAATTAATTTTATGATTTGCTTTATAATTAATTTATAAGTATATAATTTAAAAATAAGTATTCTTATTTAAAATATATTATATAATTGTGTATTACAAAGTAAGAATAAAACAATAATTCTTTACTTTCGTTGTAAGCTAAGGTCTAATAGGATGGAAATTATAATTTCTGTTTTATTCCCAAAATTTAAGACGAGGCAAACTTTTATCCCATTTTCATCTTCACACAGGCACCAAAAAAAAAAAAAAAAAGAATAAATCTTTCCATCTATGGGCATCACAAGATAATCAGAACCACCCCCAACCATGCATTTTGTTAAATAGTAATGTTATATGTAATGGGAATGAAATTTGAAATTAGATTTTAAATACAAATAAAAAGTTGTTAATATATGTAGAATGGTGGGTTAAATTATAAATTTTAATTTAATAAATATAAAAAATTTAAATTCTATTTTTGTTACCTTTAATATTTTTATTTGTTAAAACCTACTTTGTAAAAGAAAATTGTCACTAAGAGCATGTGACCCGCCATTTTTCTTAATGGTAAATATATACCTTGTGAATAATATATGAAATAAGCAAATACAATATTTAATTCTTCAATTATAATGATGATAACTATTATATCCTTCAAATTTTATAACTAGCATTATTAATATTTTATTTTTATTTTTATTATAATTATTTATCCATTCCTTCACACATATCACTATAATAAATGATAAAAGAATATAACAAAAAATTAAGTATGTAATTAATATTATTAAAGTGAAATTTAGCAATTAACTTCAATATTTCTCATTTCTTTTGTCATTATACATGAATTGAAGGATAGATGATCATAAACAAAATAAAAATATGGGAAAACAATAATATTATTTATGAAACTCGAGGGATGTACCAATAACTATTAGTTCAAGTGTTTGAAGCTCAATGGCAATGCTCCTTAAATAAAATTTTGATTTTGAATTTTGTAAATAGAAAAAATAAGCATCAAAAACTTTTTTTTTCCACATTGGGTGAGTCTCGACTCAATTTCAAATTAATCCAAATCTAATACAACTGTCGAATTTCATCGGTCCCTGGACAAAGGAAAAATGGAGATTCGAGGAATGCACGGCCACCGACTTTACAAAAGAAAAAATTAAATATTATGTTTACCCTGCGTTAAGTCCTATTATATTTTGAAACTCCAAATCCAATCATAGATATAAGAAGCCAATTATCTGCCATTCCGCCCTCACATTTTCCAATAATTATGAATTTCATCCTTTTTCTTGCTGAGCTTTCCAATCATGTATTTCACTTGGCCATGCAGAGGACGACGATAATTTCTGGACTGTTATAATGGGAGCAACATAGAAAAAGTCCCCAGTTCCCTTTGCTACTTTAATTCTCCGTTATTCCATTTTAGGCTTGTACAATATAATTGCCTTTCACGTGACCTGAGCATAGTTAATGTAATAAATATAAAAAAAAAGTTTATGTAATAAATACACAAAACAATTATTATATTATTATTATTATTTGTGATACGAAGAAAAATAAATCATTTAATACATACACAATATTTTTGAGTTTAAACTGCAATAGTGAGAAAAAAATTTAGGGATAGCAATGAAAATCATTGCACTATTTATGAATTGTGAAAACAGCTAAGTCAGATCAAACTTCAATTTAAACAGGCCAGACATATTAATTGTTTTATAAAATAGGATAATATATATATATATATATATATAATTTTCTTGAAATGCGACCTTATGTTAAATCATTTTTGAACTTTAAAATTTTACACACAACTCCTTTGAACTTTAGAAAAGTTCAAAAGGATTATTTGTAAAATTTGAAAGTTGAAAAAGTCATTTAATATAAAGCTAGATTTTAGAGGGGTTATATGTATTTTGTCCCATGAAATAATAGTACCAACCTAATATATTAATTTATATAAACCTTTTAATGTTAGGCCTAGCTTTTTTTTTTTTAGAATGGCCTAGCCATTTTAAAAAAATTAATTAGGTCTGTTAATTTGTTTAAAAATTTGTATTCACAAATAAACATTTAAATAAATCAATAGATCAAGACTTAAAAGATTTCAAATAGGCGTACATATTAAAAAAATTAGATTTCGTTGAGAGGGTGTTCTACAAATGATTCTTTTTTAACCTCTAGCTAATTTAAGCCGTTTTGATTGATTGATGTAATCAGATATACAGTTATTCTAAATATTTAATAAGCAGTGAATTGATTAGCTAATTAATTCTTAATCAATTAATTTAAAGAAGATGGTAAATCTAGTATTTTCAAATAGTTAATTTATCTAAAATCAACAAAAAGTTAATTTATTTCTTAATTTAATTAATTTAATTCTCTCCTACACAACTATAAGGTTACCTTTATTATCAATTTAATTCTATTTATTTAGGTAGTATTATAAAACTAATTTTTTAAGGGTGTGTGTCGCAGCTTATTAGATTGAATATAACAAGGACAATTTACTAAAAAAAAACAGTATGATTATAAAAATTTTCACAATAAAGATAGATATTTTTATTCACACGGCCAATGCTAAACCCTAAACACTATTAATATAACCAGCAAATAATTAATACAATCAGATAACTACAATATAATCATCAGTTGATTGTCAACGATACCGCAGTAAAAACACATAATCATCAATTGAATGATATTCAGGCACAGAATAACTACTTTAGTGTTAGCTTAGGAATTGCATGGTTAGGATTTCTCTTTTTTGGTGCCATTTAGTAGTAAGAATGGGCCAAATATTAAGAATATAAAAGAAATTAGTTAGATAAGTTGAAAAAAAAAATAGACATAATATAATGTATGCATATATTATAATAAACTTGAAAAAAATTTGTAAATAGGCCTAATTTAAAGAAAAATAATTTTTTTTTCCTAATTGTAGAAGTAGTTAAATTATTAGATATACATATATGAAAATCAGAGATTGATGAACTTTAAATGTAATAGAAGGTACATAACCTTCAACAGACACCGAATGATATTTAAACTAAAAGTTCTCAATAATTTACTTTTTTTAAACAAGTTTATATATCAGCTTAATTTAACTAAATAGATTATGTTATACAGTCTTGTTGGGCGGCCTAATTTTATTTTTATCCTTACTTATAGCATGAATTCTCTCAACACTTTGAACTCTAAAAGCTTTCGAATGATAAATTACTTCCTTAAATTTTAAAAATCTATAAATGACACCCTTAATTTTTTTTTAAAAAATAATTATAATTCACTCTTTTAAAATTTGAAGAAACTATAAAAATGTTAATTACTAATATTAATTATTAATTAATAAATATGTTGCGCATATTTTATTGAGAGACTTGTTCTTCGCCTATAAGACATGAGATCCAAATCAAATATTTTTCTTTCATTACCGGAATGAGATATCTATGATTTAAGTCTTGAAAACAGTTGAAATCATTCTGTGCTTGCTTTGTACTATGTAATAGAAGAAATAATACCTAGAGAGTGTATATGAAAGGTATTTATTGGTTTAGGATTAAAACTAACGCTTTCACAATTTTCTTCAAATTTGAAGGACCAATTTGCAACTTGTTTAAAATTTGAGGGTATAATATATGGATTCTTAATTAAAATTTAGAGAAATAAATTGTCACCCGACAAAACTTAGAAAGTGTAAAGTGTATACCCCTTGCTTTAATCAAACCCTACTTTATATATTCTTGGATTGAACGTGGAAGAGCATGAAAAAGATTTTGCTAGTAAATTAATAATAATAAAATAATAAAAAATATAATCAATTTGATACTAATACTAACTACTTTAATTAATAAGTACATTTATTATAAAAATAAGAAAGAATAAATATACATTTATTAATTAAAACAATTGATATTGATGATAAATCAACTATAATACTTTTTATTTGTTATTATTATTAAATTAATAATATAATTTTATTTTTCAAATGAAAGAGTGAATGCAAAGATTAACAATCTCCTCCCTCTATTTATATATATATATATATATATATATATATATATATATATATATATATATATATATATATATATATATATATATATAATATATATATATATATATAACGGGTCTAAGGCCCAACAAAATAGGGAAAATTAAGAAAGATTTATACAAGAGTAGAAGCCCCAACAGTATCTGTAAGGATCTAAATCAATAGGAGGGCTACTCAAAACAGATAAACTCAAATCATGCTTTAAATTGAAGGAAGCAAATCAGTCCGCACAAAAATCTCCTTGCTCATAAGTATGAACTATGAATACCTTCCAATTTTGAGCCAACAATTCTTTGCTCTAGTAAATTAAAGCTATAATTTTAAATCACTTACTGAGAGTATGATAATCTGAATATTATTATAATTTTATGGGCCATAATTTTAAAATTGAGATTCATAATTCATTACCAGTGATTCAAGTTCCCAACTTCTACAATAATATTCATTTTAACTTTAAGGTGAGATGCTTGATTATGTTATATACTGACGCGTCTCATAAATTAAGTTAATGAATTAATTAGCTGATCGAAGTAGTTGTAATTACTACCTTAGCATTTTGAAATAATTTATGGCTACAAGATAATTTCTTTTGTAGCACCTTCATTATTTTTTTGAACCATTGATAAAGTTTGCTCTGGTTATTATCATGAGGAAAAAGTTGTTAGCGGTGTCAACTCTGAAGTGTCCACCTAATCAGCTATAAGATAATTGTCTTATTGTGTATATTGGATTGGTTGCTATTGTTTTATTTAGAATTATGAATATGAATTTTCTTTAATAGTATAAAATTTCATAAATATTTTTTTTAAATATAGACAGTTGAAAAATATTTGTAGGTCTACCGACAGAGGATTTTAATATTACTTTTATTTATATTTTAATAAATAAAAATCACTTCTTACATTTTAGAAATTACTGCAAGTATAATATAAAAATAGTTTATTTGTTAAAATACAAATAAAAATAATACTACAATTTTAGTACTATAATAAAATTGAAAATATTTCTGACTAATTGTAAACAATGGCTAAAAAATTGAAAGTGGGGTAAATTATTTCACTTTATAATCAATGCATACTACCAATTTTTTTAAGACTTGTGGCCGTACTTATAAATCATATAACACTTTGACACAAATGATATAATACAATTGAAAATTATATATCTTACCGAACAAACTAAAAGAATTTGTAATTCATAACTTTACTGAACATGAATTTATATGTTATAAAATTAATATATATATATATATATATATATATATATATATATATATATATATATATATATATATATATATATAAGAAATGAATTATAGAGCTTGTTGTCTTTTGATTGAAGGGAAAAAAAAATTCCCTGGGAGTGTTAGTTATGTGTATAAAATTATTCTATCGCGGAAAGAGTAGTTAGGTAATTAAGAACTTAATTATAATTAGTAGTTCTATTTAGTTGCAAATGCGATAGTTATTCCTAATCCACTGTCTATTTCATGCGTCTATTGTTACCAAAATTCATTATGGCAGATTAGCTAATTCCATTCTGCTAATTGAACCTATGCAGTCAACGCTTGATTTGAAAATTCAGCAATCTTTTATAAGTAGACCGGAATATATGGAGACAAAATTAAAGTCGGGGATAAGAATTTAATTTTAAAAGTGTCAAATACATATACATATCATAAATATTTCAGACAACATTAAAAAAAAGGAGTTTGTTTCAGCACAAACTAGAGATGTCACAGATTTTTTGAATTTTTTTTTAATAAAATTTGTTACTTTTCATGTGAAGTTTACAATTTTTTCATAAAAGTTTTACTAACAATAAAGATTATGCATAAGAATCAATAAATATTTATTATTTATTATTACTTTTAATTTCAATTTCCAGGAGAATCTTATGAGATAATTAAGAATAATTATATGCTTTTTCTATTTTTAAGTGTCATTTTAAAGAATATTTTTTTTATTTCTATTTATCTGTTATTTTAGGAAATTAAAAATGTATTTATTATTTTCTCTCAAATATTACTCTATGATATAAATAAATGTTCAATAATTTTACTTACTAATACTTAATTTTTAATAAAAAAATATATTAGTAAGTTGCAATTCATCTTTTCTGAAATTAAAGTTATTTATTACTTTTTTTAATTCTTATGTATTAACCTTGAATAACATTTAAAAACAAATTGAGAGACTAATATAGTTATAATGTATTTAAAAGCCAAATTATTGATTAATACTATTTATAAGATTATCTTACAAATTGAAAATAATAATAAATGATAGATATTTAATGATTCTTATACATAATCCATTAGATTACGGTTAACAGTTGCCTTTTTATAATGACATAAGTTATCAAATGCAACTTTTCATATAAATTTTAGAATTTTTCATAAAATCTTATAATTTTTTTCCATAAAAAACAATGATACTTGCATCATGAAAGTTTTTAAAAATTCTATAAAAAAATTTGCGAACTTTATAAAATAATTACAAAAATTTATAAAATATTTATGTAGAAATTAGTAAAAGTCGTATCAATACCTTCTTTTAGAAAATACCGAAGAACGATCCTCAAAATAACATACATGATTTTCAAACTATATTCAATTTATTGTAAAATAGAAAGATATTTCAAATGGCTTAATCTCACATGATTTAATCAACCTTCATGAAAAGATATAAATATGAAATTTCACACATAAGTGACAAATAAGGGAAATGGTAGGCTTGTACTCACGAGATACATTAAACTAAGCACAAAAGTTAGATTTGCTCACTAGGCAAGAATAACTCATGAGGCTTGGCTTATTTTTCTACCAACACCATATTTCAACAGCTCTATTTTCCTCTTATAAAAATCCATAGCCCCGTAACATTTGAAAATTACAAAAATCAAAAGTTTTTCTTTGATTCACTCTCTTCTTTATTTCTTGCAGGGATGTTTTTCGTCTGCTTTTGATTTGGTCATTCAACCAAAGTCAAAACTAACTATTTTCATGTTTTTTGGTGTCTACTTTTGATTTGATCGTTCAACCAAAGTCAAAAAAACCTCTATTGAATCCTGCTCCTGATTTGTGCCTGTTATTGAATCCTAAGGGTTGTTGTGTTAAACCCTGTATGTAGAAATGAAATAATCCTTAAGAATAATGAACATTATGACATAAAAAATAAAAAATATTCATTTTTATGACATTTATGAACTTATACAGTTATACTATGACATGAAAAATAAAGAACTATTCATTATGATGATAAATTGTTATAATAACTTGAAGAAAAATATTGAAACCGAATATATGCATAAATGAAATTATAACTTTTTCATTCTCTTAATAATGTTCATGATTGATATTCCACTTTATTTATTTTTGTATCATGATGTAATTGTACAAATAGATAAATATTTATCGTGATGAATAATCGTAAATGAAAACTTTAAAATCAATTATAGTATAAAGTTAGTTATAAATAGAATTAAACTTCAAATATATATATATATATATATATATATATATATATATATATATATAATGAGAGGAATATTTTCATGTAATAAATGAAAGGAATAATTGTAGCTAGCAGGTCTTGCTTTTGACAGTCTGCATTATAAAATAATTAGAAGTCACGTTATTCCTTAAACAAATTATATTAAATTTTAATCCTATAATCTGATGAATTCTATAGTTTTTTAAGGGTTCTAAAATTTAAGGTGATGTGATGATTCTGAAAACTATTAAATTAAAATTATTTAATCACATGCATTAGAAAAATTATACAATTGTGATTGAATAATTTCAATTTAATAGTTTTAATTTTTTATCACATCACATCATATTTTAAAACTCTTAAGATACCATAGCAAATACTTAATAATATACTATTTTCATTCTTATATAAAAATACTCTTTTCACTTGATATATATAGGCTTCTTTAAAAAAAAATTAACTAAAAGTAAATCAATAACTGTCATTAAATACAAAATATTAGAGAAAATTTATAAAATTCAATTCAATAAATATAAAAAATTCAAAACTCAATTTCAAATTTCATTTTAGGCGCATATAATTTTTTTGACAATTTTTTTAATCTTAAATTTATAAGTCAAGATCGGCCATTGATGATAACTATGGGTCCATTTATTTATTTGGAAGATATTTTTTTGTGAGAAAAGGTCATATACTCCTATATAGATAAAGAAATTATATATTATTCTTATATCTCATCATTAAAAAAATAATACCTGGAGTTATGATTAAAGAAGAAAATAATTTTTTCTTTGAAAAAGAATATAGAATATTTTTCATTCATCTTAATATATATATATATATATATATATATATATATATATATATATAGTCTAATATTTCCAAATTACTAACAACCCCGACCCAACAGTATCAAGCTGAAGCGAGTATCACAGCTTTCCTAATTGAGATAAGTAAGTCAGAAGGGGTGGTTCATTGAGAGGAGCTGCTTTGTAATTCACACAAAGGACAAACTCTCGTGATTGCAGATTTCTTTTTCCATCAAAAATAAAACACCATGTGATTTTAGTTAATATTTATGTCACATGCATACTGCAGCTCCTTTTCCTTTTTATTCAAATGCCACAATATTAATTTCATGTTACCTTGGAAAATTCAAACTTATCCATGATAAGATGCCTTGATTCTTTATAATTTAGACTTTTGCGCAAAATGTTCTATTCACACAATTTCAGCCCCTAGATTTCTTTTTTTATAATGAATAATATTTTACGTAGTATACTTGTAACATTTTATCTAGAGCTTAAATCAAGTAATATTGGACAATCCTTTGAAAATTTTACTTTAATTTACACATTTTAAATTGGAATATAGAACATTAGATAGTAAAAAGCTCGAAAAATAATATCATGTTCCCCTAATTATCCCAATTGATGATGATTAAAAGCATATGTCGTTGTCCCAATCCGTGATGATTATTAGCCTATCGGGCATGGCATTTTTTAAATACGTATTTAAATGGATTTATTTTTATTATATCTAACTAGAATTGTGAAATAGATTGGCTTGATTCGTTTGCAAATCAATTTGCACGGGTTAGGTTGCATATTTCATTTTCATGGGTTTACAACATGAAAAATCTTATTCCAGTCCTAAAGAATCTATGGACAAATGGCTGGCCCATGGAATTTTTTTTGAATTAAAATATTCTAGAGTTTAAATTTTTAAATAATTAAATTTTTTCATATATAAATTATAATACATTTAAAATCTATGTATAACCTTAAAAAATACTATTCATATATATATATATATATATATATATATAAGTGATAAAATACCGAAGGAATTAAATATACCTTTTGGAAATAATTTATAATACAACCATACAAAACCAAAAGTGCGAAAAGAAAATATAATTTTACATAAAATTAAAAATTTATATTTATATGAAAAATTTAAAATTAAGAATTAAAAAAATATTGGGCCAGCCCAACTTATTTACAAGTTCGCTTGAGTGTCACATAAATCAAGTGAAAATTGCTCCATATTTAAACGAGCTTTCAAAATAAAAGCACGAGTCCACAAAAACCTACAAACAAATGGGCTGCCTCGTGGTTTGCAAAATATTTTGCCAGCTGTATATTTAATCCGGTTCAAGAGAAGACAAGGTTAGTAAGCAAATCAATTTATAATAAAATTACTTAAAAATTAAGAAATGGAATTTTTTTATAAAAATTTAACAATATTAAATTATATTATATTTTTAACAAACATAATATATATAGCGTTATGTTTTATATTTTAAATTATACTACAATTTTTTTAACTCACTTAGATCTTATCAAAATGAATTTGTTTATAAATATTTAAAATATTCTCTTATAAGACAAGCGGGTAGGCCATGGATGGTGGGTTAATTCACATGGGTTAAAACAGACTAATTTATTTAGATTTATATTTATATGGGCCTCTTTTTTTACGATCTAATCCCCAAAGAATGAGTATAGATACAGCCAGCTTGAAGGAGGCATGTATTCCTAATGCTAATCTAACAAATAATGTTTTTTAATCATCATGTTCTTCAAGTTTTTATTATGATCATTATTAATTTTTTTTAGCAGTGTTGTTGGCGGACTAATTTTTAGACAAATTAATCGTACGTCTGCAATTTGTTTCTTGTTTCTTTTGAATGGTTAGGCTTTACCCCCTCCTTTTTTAATAGATGGGCTTAAAACCAGAAAAAAGTTATATGCAAATTATCCGCGGGGTACCAAATCCTAAAGAAATCATCATATAACAAATGTGCCATTTATATTTCACCTAGGTGTTTAGAAACAATTTTCCATATTCTTTCAACTGACTTCAAGATTATTCTTCTATCTTCTTCTACAATGATAGGAAAGTTTATAATATATTATTAATAAAGTAGTATATCGATATATTAATAAATTTGATCATATAACAGATTGATAATTTTTTAAAATAAATCATAAAATGATATATTAACAATTAAATTTGTTGATGTATTAATGTATCATTATACCAATGCTAAATCAATATTGTCCATTGGACAAAATTTTATAATAATTTTGGCAATAAAACACCAGTTGTGGGGGCTCGCATGGTCAGCAAACATTCAATTTTCTTGATTTGCATTGGCAATTTAACGGTCACAATGACGATAATATATAGTGGCAGCATGCCAAGTCCTCCATTAGATAATGGGGCAACAATTTTTGTCCTTTTGAGGTTAGTGGATGTGGATGTCAAATCCATTTGACCAATTGAAGTCGTTCATATTCCCCTATGAATTGATTTCAAAAAGAGAAAGAATAGCAATTTGTTTGAATAAGAGTGGAGGTGATAAGATGGCGATGTTGAATATACAATCTTAGATGTGCATCATCATACAATTTTGAGAAATTATAATGTATTATGAGTAAATGAGAATTCTTATTACACTGTAACAGATATGAGATCCCTCTACACACGCGCGCGTGTGCATAGAGAGAGCCCAAAATAAAATACTTTAAGGAGATTCAAATTAAAAAGATATAGACTTAAAACTATGAGGAACCTTTACTTTTTAAAGTACTTATATATCTTTTTTCCTTTGATTAAATTTATGTCTATTTTTTTTCTGCTTGGAAAAATAAGAATGTTCATTATCAATTGTGATGTATATTAATTTTTTTTTTCACAATTTCATCTTATTACACCCCTTAGAATTTAAAAATATTTTATATAAAAATAATAAATTTTTATGAAAAAATTTGAAGTGAAATTATTATATGGGATAGTTGAAAGAATGACAAAATTAAAATGTTTAAAGGTTAAGTATAATTAGAGATGAATATGTAAGTGTGGAGAAAATTTAGATTACTTTTCTAAAATTCCCCTTATTTTCTCCAAACTTCAGCCACCACCCTTTTTATTTCACCCAAAACACACCTAACTCTTCTCCACTTCTTCATCAATCAATAGAAAAATCAATCCTTCTAATCAAGGTAAAAACCTCTTAATTACAATTGTTACTAAGTTTTTCCCTTTTTCTCTTTTAAATTTGGATAAATTGAAGGGTTTTATTTCAAAAAGAAAATTTGAGCCCTAACTCTGATACTTCAATTCTTGGATGAATAAGACTTATCAATTTATAATTCTCATCACTTAATACCTCCTTCATACAAGAAGAGTGAAAATTCTAACTAAAATTTCAATTGGTTTGAATTATTTCATAATTTTGTGAAGAATGATGTGATTGCTTATTTTTTATTTGATTTTCTTGATGAATCTAGCCTAAACCATGATATGATTGTATTTTATAAGGTATATATTAAGTATGGTAATTAATAAGATGAAAAATTGAAGATTTGATGTTAGATGAACAATGAAATTGGATGAAAATCTATAAAAGAAAAGAGAGGTCATAATTGTCTATATAGTTGATCATGATGAAAAAATTATTCTTTAGAGATTATAATTGACTATAAGGTATAGATTGAGTATAGTAATTAATAAGATGAAAAATTGAAGATTTGATGTCAGATGAATAATGAAATTGCATGAAAATTTACACACACAGACAAAGAGGTCATAATTGACTATATGTTGATCATGATCTAAAAAATTATTCTTTAGAGGTATATAATTAAGTATATAGTTAATTATCACCTAAAAATCTAATCTTATAAAGCCTATAGTTGACTATGACTTAAACAATTACTCTCTATAGGTCTGTATTTGAGTATGTAATTGATTATGCCCTGAGAACTTGTTCTTAGGCAGATTATAGTTGACGACAAACCCTTGTATCACTATCAGTTGACTTTTTTTTTTCAAATGTTACAATATGTGATTAATTTCTTGATGTTAGCATAAGATTATTATACATTAAATAATGATGAATGAATATTATGAGGCCATGTAAGAAGGTATATTGATGTTATAGATTTTGTAATCATGTTATGATGGGATTTTGTAATGCTAGAGTAATTAAACTTTGATTTTGCTATCCTAGATGAAAGTGAAATATGGATCCTATACATGCTATAAAAGCATACTAGGTTGATAAATACAAATTGTTACATAAACTAGGGTGTTAGCCTACGAGGATCATAAGCAATAATGTTTTTGGGACAAAAATATTTATTTTAATTTTCCTTATAAATATATACATATACTAAATAAGATTGAAATTGCATAGGAATTGGTATGTTAAATGTGGTTATGGTAATATAATTGAAGTGCTAGTTAAGACACTTGTTATTTGATGAATTGTGTTATATGTGAGTTATGATGATGGTAGGGGCGAAAATATTATTACTGTGGCTTATTGCACTAAATATGCATACTCATTTGTGAAGGGATAAGGTTGACCTTAAAAGAACAAAGTTAGGATTGTGAGAAATAAGTTTAAAAGGAATCACGAGGAGATTTAGGATGTGTTTAGATATATTTTTATTTTTATATTTTCAAAAACTATTCTCAAAAATTATTTTTTTATTTTTAAAAACTATTTTATGATTGAAGAAATATAAAGAATAGAGGGTGATTGATGTTATAAATAAAGAAATATTTCATTTAATTAAAAAATTAACATCCAAAATAAGAAAATAATTAAAAATTATTTCTATTTTTTATTTTTAAATAATATATTTAGAGAATAATTTTTAAAAATAGATTTAGAAAATAGGTTATCAAATAGGTTTTTTTTGTTTTAAAAATAAAAAAATAGAATTGTGACACTTGCATGCTTTTTTTCTTTTGTTAACTTTTATTAAATGACATTGAAATTCTCTAATTGAATTGTGACACCTTAGAAATAATTGTATTGGCTTTTCGATTAAACCTTTATGAATAAAGGAATATAGAAAATAAGTTATAATTTTAAATAGATTTTGATAGACTATATATTTTGTTCTTCTTTGATAGATAAGTTAATTTTTTTGAAATTGGTACACTCTTCTCTTCTCCTTGATAAAGGTATGGATGTGGATATATTTTCTTTAGACAGAGGCTTAAAAGTTTCTTATTTAGATTCAACTATAGGCTTTGTGTTATGTTATATGTATTTTAATGATCCTCCATTAATTGTTATTTATTCATTAAGTTTCATAAAAACTCACTCTCCTTTCCTTTTCTTTTTTAGGGATCTTTCCCCTTAGTTAATTAGTTGTTGTTAGATGGGCTAAATGTGAGCCTGTTCAAGAACTTTGGCATTAATGTAAGTCTTAGGAACATGTGGAATAGTCTTGCATATACATTTACTAATATATATTTCATAATGAATTTGAAAAACCATATACTCCTTTTAAAAGAAAAGTATAAGTGCATGAAAAGTATGGTATTAGCTATGTTTAAGAAAGGCTAGTAAGCTATCATCCATAGTAACTTTGTATATTGATCATGTCTTAGAAGGAATCATGACATATGCGGATAAATATATATTAAAAATAATTTTTACTGTATATAAGAAATTAAGCTATTTTCATTTTGTAGAGACTGCAATGATTATCATTTTTGGTACGATCCCCAATTGCATTCCTATGTGAGTTGGATATAAGGGCAAAAATTTACAGGTTTACTTATTTAAGGTGCATAATACACTTACAAATGTTTCATAGATTTTTAATAAAAGGTGTGAGCTCTTGTGTATCTAAATTTACCATTCCCCTTAAAGCTTTGATTATTTTGGTAAAAAATATTTTTGTAAAATATCATTATAAAATATTACGATGAAGAAAAATATTTTATTTATTTAATATTAAATATAAAAATTTTAAAAAAGTAAATTCTATTTTTTAAATAGAAAATTTCTTTCTTCTATCAATATGGTTCTAAATATTATTTTTTTAATTACAAATATAAGTGGCATATCACTCCTTTATGAATATATATGCAATTATCATTTTCCTATAAATAATACTTTCTAAGGAAATGAATGAAAATTTAAATTCCATTCTTTAGTACATCTACTTGTATTGAAATTTATTTTGATTATATTGTCACTCCATTATTCTTAAAACTACATTGCTTTTTTTGTGTTTTAAATCCACGTGTGCTTACCTTGTTTACAAAAAAATAAGAGAGTTAAACATATATTTTTGAAAATATAAAAATACCAATATAATTATAATTAATTTTGGGGTGTGAATATAATTTCTCATTTTTCAAAGAAAGTAAGAAAAATCAAGTGGACTTTTTTGTGGTCCTCAAGAATATTCAAGTAGATTTAGTATTATTTTGATCTTTTTTCCCTTCTTATATGGGCTTGAATTGTTTTGGATATGCATGGTTATTAGAAGTTGACTACCGTTCTTTGTTGGGCTCCGGACCTGAGCCTATCACATAACAGATTGCGAAACCCAATCAAATTCAAACCAACCCAAACCTTGAATTCATGCCACATTATGTTGACTAAGGTGCGTTTGATATAACTTCTAGTTTTAATTAATATCCTTATATTGTGTAAGTTAATTATATATTTAGGTGACGTTTGGTTTGCGAAATATTTTTAACATTTTCGAAAATATTTTAAGGGAATATTACATTCTCATATTTGGTTCAAAGTTTGAAAAAAAAATATCCGGAAATATCACATTCTTGAAAATCTTTTTGGCCAAATATTCCCCCAAAATATTCTCATGGAGGGAGGTGGGTATCTCAAATTTTCATGTAATAAAAATGTAATATTAAAATATTCTCAGAAAAATTTATAGTGAATCAAACGTAGGAATGTTACATTCCCGTTAATTAAATTCTCAAGAATCACATTTCTAGGAATGTATACTTTCCTGAAAATGTAAAATCCTGTGAACCAAATGCCACCTTAAAGGTAATAATGGTTTACCGGAGAAAATTGATGTTAAAGGCTATTAATGAAAGAAAATTTGCTAAAGTTTTAATGACAATTACTTTTTTAAAGAAAATTGATATTACAGACTTTTAATGAGATAAGTTGCATGACTTTTTAGTAATAATAGATTTTCTTAAATAATTGGTGTTGAACATTTTTAATGAGAGAAAAATTGCAATTAAATAACAAGTTATCTTTTTATCTTAATCAATATAATGATGAAATAATTGATTATTAATGAATTTGAGTATCTAAATTGATTCTATGTTTGTAACTTTTATTTCAACGATCAATTTTCTCTCATTGACACTAATTCTCTAAAAAAATCATTTATTATTGAGAGATACCCTTTTTTTTTTGTATAAAATAAGATATTTAATTCAAGTTTCTTGTCTCGTAGGTGAAGAAATAAATATCCTGAGAAAAGATATGCAACATATTTACTAACTAGAATTAATAAAAAAAATAATCTTTCTATTTTTTTTTTCAAAATTTAATGTGCTAATTGAACTTTTAAGGCTTATGGATGATATTTATAGATTTTCCAGGTTCATAAAAATATTTTATCGTGCAACGAAACTTAAAGGACTAAAGTGTATTTTTTTTTCTTTTTTCAATAACAAGGATTACTTTTCCCCCAAGAACAGGAACCCTAATTGCCCAAGGATTGATTAGTTTCCTCCCACTTCCAGTATAAGTACATTGGATCGCCCCTCTTTCTCACATTACCGTATATTCGAATTTTCTCCTTTCTTTTCTTCTAATATTTTTCTATTATTTTTGAAAAAAATAAAAGATATAAACTCTTGTTTTAGGATCGATTATTTGTTTTTACACCTATTTTTCTTAAATTCTGTGCTGCGGAAAGAGAGATGGAAGAGAACAAGAAGATGGAAATCTCCATGGAGCTTGTGGACGAAAACGATTTAAGGGCATTCCATGTCACCATTAACGATAAATTCTTCATCCACACCTCTTATGTTTTTCAAGATCGCTCATATTATAGGTTGTTGTATTCCGCAGACCAAGGCCTCAAGGAGTGGATTCGGAACATCCGAAAACTATATACCGGTAAAAACAACAGGAAACTCTATGTTGCTCTCTGTGCTCAGACAAGTCTGAACTACGCTATCGGCACTTTCAAAAAAGGTAAAAATCATATTTATTCGTATTTATCTGCAATTTTCATCATCAATTGAAATTGTAATACTGAAGTGCATCATGCATTAAATTTCATGTTTTATGATGGTAACATAATTCTAAATTGTAGTTGCAATTACTCTTTTATTGTGATTAGTAAAATTATAGGTAAGTGCAAATAAAAAAAATACAAGTATTGCAATTGTAGTATGATCCACAATAATGCACCAACCAACTTTTCAAATTGCGATTCACAATCATAATATTGCACCAATCAACATTTTAAATTGCGATTCATAATTATAATATTGCACATAATTTTATTAGTATAGATGTTGCAGATCATATTGTAGCTACAATTTTATATCTTTACATCTTAATAGATGCATTTTTCCACATTAATTTGCAATTTAGAACTATATATGAACGTAATACTAATATTTAAAACTGTGATTTAGAAACTTGGAAGATATGTGTCTTATGATTCTTGATTTTATGTATAGGTAGCAAAAAAGATGAACCATACGAGTTGTTGCAATTATGCATTGGGAATCATTGTTTGGTGCATGAGTTGAGTGTGATCAATGGGGTTCACAAAGCACTCAAGGATTTCTTTTGTGACAAGAATACAATTGTGATGGGTGTGGGGATAGAAAAAGTGGTAACTAAGCTTCAAAAGGATTTTGGCCTCGTATTTAATAAGTGTGTAGAGTTGCTAGACCTTGCGGCGGAAGCAAATAAGAAATCGGAGGAGAAGGACTTGAGAGGGACCGACGTGGCGGCGCTGGCAAAGGCAGTGAGCGGAGGAGAAATAGATTATGTGAAGCCTAAAAGCATTGAATGGTGGGAAGATGTGGACGACGAGGAACCTGTTTCCTACAAAAATAGGTACCATCGGCGGAATCCTCGAGATCTTTATTGGCATGATTATTTGCTTACAGATGAAATGATAAAGCATGCAACGGTTGAAGCTTTTCTTGTTCAACGTATTGGTGCTATTCTTTTAAAGAAGGATTAATAACTTGATTTTGAATTATGTTTATTTAGAGAGTTTTATGTCAACTTTCAGTTTGTTATGCTAAGGATCATTTTGTTATGTTTTTATAATAGGAGTTTTTGGTTTATCATTGACTTATTATCAAATCTATTAACTTGTTAGGTTAATAATTTTTCAATATATACTAATATATTAATTTTTAATCTAATAATATATTAATATATTATTATATTAATATTACACCATAGATTTTTTCATTTTATAAGTATTAATTTATTTGGTTAATATAACGTCAATGAATCTTATTTGACTGACAACTTGTTCTATCATTCTCAACTAAAAGTGTTTATAGGTTAGGCTATTGAATGAATTGGGCTTTTCTTATATAATTATATGAAATGCAATGACCTCAATATAGATGGCATATTATTTTGTGTGAATATATATATAAATGATATTTTTTTTATAAAAGACATTTTTTAGTAAAACAAACAAAAATTTAAATTCAATTTCTTAGAAAAAATTTCACTCATTGTCTTAAAATTTATTCTAATTATGTTTTCACTCCATTATTCTTAATAATACACTTTTCTTTTGTGTTTTAAATCCACATATTCTTACCTTTCTTGTTAACATGAAAAATAAGAGAGTTAAATATGTATTTTTGAAATAGAAAAAATATTAACACAAGTTAATAATTGATAAGTTAGTTAATAATTAATAAGTTAATTGATAACTAATATCATATAACTAATAGTTGATAGTTAATAAGTTGTTAATATATACGAAATATTTTATAAAATTAATTGTTAAATTAACTAAAATTATAAAATGATATAAAAAGATATATTAATAGAAATAAATGTAAATAAAAATAATTCATATTAATGAAGGACATGAGATGCAAATTAATAAAAAAATAAAGATAAATTTGAAAAAAATTTAATAATATAACAATTTATAAGTTATAAATTACTTAAAGCAGGATATTAAATTAGAATTTATTTATTTTAATAAATTAGTATGCAAAAAATTTATAAAAATTATTATAACTTATTGATTAAATTAATAAATTATAAATTAATTAATTTATTTTGTAAAATAAAGGCATAATATTATTTAGATTCTTTTTTTCCCTCCTTACATAGGCAGATCAATGCAGGAAATGGAGTTATTGTATTAGGGGTCGTTTGGTTCATACGGGAATTAAGTTCCCATGGAAAATGAAATTTCACAGGAAGTTGATTTCCTATATGAACTTCCTGAGAAATCCCAAATTTTGTTTGGTTAACATGGAGCAAGTTCCGTTTTCCAGTAAATAAATTCCTATATTTTTGTTTAGTTCAACTTTATATTTCCTAAGAAATAACAATGAAATGACCACAATAGCCTCCAAAATAATATATTAATAGATATTAATTGATTTCAATTTTTTATGTGAAAAATGAGAGTCCCTAGTGTTGTTACTATTTTCTGAGGTGGGAAAATGAAAGAACACGACATCAAAGTGACAAAACGCAATGGCTTGAATATGAAATGACGCACGTGATGGGCATTTCGGGGGGCACAAAAAAGCCGAAATAGTAATAACACTTCGCATTCCATCTCAAAGCATAGTACCGGTGATCTCAAGATGCAGGAAGACACCATGCAAATCGTCGTTAAATACAACAAGAAAAAACTCTAACGATCCTGAACAACCAAACAACATCATTTCTCGACATCAGAAGCTTAAAATAAATTCAAACAGTAACTCCGCACAAATGGGTCATCCACAGGTAAACCCACCTCCTCTTTAGCATTAACTCTAGTACAGGCATTATACTTCAGTTAACTTGAATGAAAATGTTACAGTTTCCTTGGATTTGTGTTCCTATGTAAGTTTAAGGGAAACCCTAAAAGTTAGTACGACCATAGTATACTAAATATTTTATTACATGTTATTGTTACTCCACATAATATATGTTTATACTTCAGTTAACTTGAACGAAAATGTTACAATTTCCTTGGATTTGTGTTCCTATGTAAGTTCAAGGGAAACCCTAAAAGTTAGTACGACCATAGTATACTAAATATTTTGTTACATGTTATTGTCACTCCATATAATATCTGTTTATATGAGAAACAGAAAAATGGCATCGTGCATATTTCATTATCTTTTTGACATTCTGTTCACATAAAAACAAACAGACATTAGGGGGTCATCTAATGTGCTTTTCTATCGGCATTGCCTTTAATCATGTTTGATTTGTAAGTTTATTACCACAATTTGGTGGGTGTTACTGTTCTCAACGAAATAGTAATACCTCATTTCATTAGTCTTTGATAGGGTAAACACTTTGGTTTTGTCAAAATTTTCCGTTTAGTCATAAATCATCTTATCTATATCTTGTATTTTTTAGGTTTGCATCTCTGTTTGCGGATCAAATACAACCATGTCACCATGGTAGAGTTTTGTAAAATAGTTATATCTCGACTTTTAGCTCATGTTATTATTTTTCGGTAAAACAGCAACACACCACTACTACGAGGTTGCATTATCAATTATACCACATTTTGTCTGCTCATGGTTATTTTTGCTCGTTGTCAACACAATAGAGCTTTGTTAAACATGCACATCTTGTTTTTAATTCATGTTACGATTTCTTGATGGAATAGTCACACATTATTTTTCGTAAGTTACACCATTAGTCATACCTCATTTTGTCAACTTATGTTCCTTTTGCACGTTATCAATGCAGTAGAGATTCGTAAAATAGTTATTTCTTAAATCTTGGTTCATGTTACTGTTTCCTAGTGAAACAGTAACACATCTTTACCACGAGGTTGCATTGTTAGTCATGCCTCATGTTGTCTACTTGTGCATGTTTTTGTTCTTTTTTAATATAGTAAAGTGTTGTCAAACTCGCATATCTCATTTTTTCTGGCTCATGTTATTGTTTCTTGATGAAACAGTAACACATAGTTCCTTGGAAGTTCCACTGTTAATCACACCTTATCTTCTCAACTTATGTTCCTATTACTCATTATCAACGCAGTAGAGATTCGTAAGACAGTTATATATCGGTTCTTGGCTCATGTTACTGTTTCTTGGTGAAACAGTAATACATCTCTACCACGAGGTTGCATTGTTAGTCATACCTTATACTATCTACTTGTGTATCTTTTTGTTCTTTTTCAACATAGTAGAGTGTTGTCAAACTCGCATATCTCATTTTTCTGGCTCATGTTATTGTTTCTTGGTGAAACAGTAACACATAATTTCTTTGAAGCTCCGCTGTTAATTATGCCTCATCTTGTCAACTTATGTTCCTTGTGCTCGTTATCAATGCAATAGATATTCGTAAAATAGTTATATCTTAAATCTTGGTTTATGTTACTATTTCTTGGTGAAACAGTAACACATCTCTACCACAAGGTTGCATTGTTAGTCATACCTCATATTGTCTACTTGTGTATCTTTTTGTTCTTTTTCAACGTAGTAGAGTGTTGTTAAACTCGCATATCTCATTTTTTTAGCTCATGTTACTATTTCTTGGTGAAATAGTAGCACATGGTTCCTTGGAAGTTCCACTATTAATCACACCTCATCTTCTCAACTTATGTTCGTATTGCTCGTTATCAATGCAGTAGAGATTCATAAAATAGTTATATATCAGTTCTTGGCTCATGTTACTGTTTCTCAGTGAAATAGAAACACATTACTACCACGATGTTGCATTGTTATTCATACCTCATAGAGTAGCACTTATGCATGTTTTTGCTCATTGTTTGTTCAGTAGAGTTTTGTTAAACATGTATATCTTATTTTTTATAGTGTCTAGGAAGAATTAGATGTTGCATTATTAATCGTACCTTGTTTTGTCTATTTATGCTTGATTTAATGCCTAATTTGACATTTACTTGAATAGAAAGGCGCTAAAGCACTCACACAAGCAGATGATTTTGAAGAAGAAACCCAAAAATTTCAGCAATATAGGTCCAATCTGTTGGCGTGCATAAGACAGATTAATTAGCTTCAATTCGATGACAGACACACGATGGTGCTGCGACACAACCCATTTTGGATCCTAATAAATGCAATGATAATAAAAGAACTGAATCGCAGCATGTGTTGGAAGAGCGATGTTGAAATTCAGTTCATAATTGCTACCTTCTCAGACAAGAATAATCATTTCAATATCGGGGGCGAACATCTTAGAATAATACCAACATCAGTGAAGTTGATCTTTGGAATAAGGGATGGAGACCAGCTCATCCAGACAACATCTGGCAAAAGGCCACTGTCAGACTTCGATACAAGGTGTTTCCGTGGCAAAGCACGAATGAGTAAACTAATAATATTCAATACACTCGAAAAAGCAGTGAGAGGAACATCAGAGACTGATGTGCAGGATGTCTCCTATCTTATGACATTGATGCTTCTAGTTACCATCTTCGTTCCAAACAGGGCCTACACATTGGGTTAGTCATATATCAAATATGTAGAGGAAGTAGATGCAATAGCACAATATGGGTGGTCATAACACATTCACGACCAACTAATGAATTCTCTCAAAAAGGACAGCACCCCCAATGTAACTGGCTGTGTCATGCTATTGTTAGTAAGTTAAAGATGTTAAAACTCTTTTTTACTTCATGTCTCTATCCTTTACATTATCTTCATTCATTTCCATTCATTTGAGTGAACGTTCCTGTCTCCTTTTTGTATGTTTGTCGCAAGTCTTGGCTCATGTTATTGTTTTAGACTAAAAATAGTAACATGTCCCTGCTTTGTCTGTGAATGGTAACCCAAAGTTTTATGACATTTTGGTTGTTAATGTGATTCAGTTAATAGTTATTTTTGACTTTTTCTTTCATGTTGATGACTGTGTACAAGAATAACTTATTTACCTCTAGTTTTTCTTGCTCTTTTTATTACTCTGTCCTTGAATGTAGCCTCCAAAGGAAACTAATGTGACAAAATGAATGATTTATTGTCGATAGTATTGGCTGTGTGAGATTATAAGTGTGCTAAGCGGGCATCACATCGAAAGAGTTCTAAGATGCCTCAAATGGGACCTGGAGCTCCTCACACGCCAACTGAAGGATCAACTTATCAGTCAGCTTCAGGTAACCGTATGAAAATGTCAACTTATTATGAAGCATGATACATGTCAGTACAAGAAAACATGTTACTATCTATTTCCATGAGAAATAGTAACATCGAACAAGATGTTACCGTTTCTATGTGAAACAGTAGTAGGTCATTCTCTTCAGATTTCCATTATTAATTTGATCCTTATTCCAACAATTTACTTTGTTTTATGAATGATGTTGCTATTTCATAACAAACACAAGCATGCCATAGTTACAATGGAACATATTTCTGTATTTTTTGAAAATAGTAACATGCGCCCTTTATCGATTTTAACAGTTAGTAATATTCGATTTGTCAATTTTTTTCCCTTCATTGACCTTGTGTTAAGGTTTCCACATAAAATAGTAACATATCGTGGGTTTCTACTAATCTGGAGTGGAAACAGAAACATCTTTTGATTCTAATTACTTTCCAATAACCATACATTATTTTGTGCGTTTATTGTGTTTCATAGTTAATAATTTTCCTATAATTATTGTTACGCTAAAACTTTATCCTTTATTTTCATATTTCTTCACCGAAACAGTAACATCTTTTGATTCTAATTTCTTTCCAATAACCATACATTATTTTGTGTGTTTGTTGTGTTTCATAGTTAATAATTTACCCATAATTATTGTTATGCTAAAACTTTGTCCTTTATTTTCATATTTCTATTTTTCATTGAAACAGTAACATGCCGATTTACCACACTAATAGTGGAAATACTCTTATGTTTTGGTCGTAAACAGAGAAATTGAGCCCACAGTACAAGAATACGACCTCTTCTATACAGTTGAAACAAATCTACATTTAATTGAATTTGTTGATAAAATAAAATCATAGGACACACCCTCCCAATCGGAGGATTCGGAGGGCGATACTGAGATAACATTGGCCCAGTACATGATCCAACCCTGAGCAACAAAGATGGACCAATTTGCTAATATTGCACTATCCCACAAAGAGTAACATTAACAAGACAATGATGAAGTCCTACGGTTTAGGGATCAGCTCTTCAGTGCAAGCACAAAAATACTCAAATTGAAGGATGAATTGATGCCCTTCATTAAGAAACTTCAGACGTCAGAATAACAGACACAACAAAACGCAGAGATAATAGCTAAACTTAAACACAATAACGCACAGTTACAGGAGCAACTGTCCACTACAACAAGTGAGGTAAAAAATCTCAGAGCGGCCAACGATAGTTTGGAAAATCAGAATAAACAGCTTAATGTACAGCTATCAAAATAAATTGTGCAGGTGGTTGAACAAGATGAGGTAGAAACCACCGAAGTTGATGAACAAGAAATAGACAAGGAAAAGTAGCGTTTAATGATAGCGAATATTAAAAAGAAAACAAGAAAAATAAAACGGGACAAAGAGTTCACGTACTTGGGGCCATTGAAAAAATGAACAAGACAAATAGATGTACGACAACAGACAGCAACTGCTGAGGATGTCTATAGGCAGAGCAAAGAGGCCCTTGTTATAATTGAAGATGATACACTAGCAGATAAAACTAAGAAAAAGCAAACTCATAAGGCAACGAATACTCAAAGTTGCCAGCTGCAAAATACCTAATCCAAGATGTCAGGAGTAAGATGGTGCAAATAAAATTGGTAGGAGACTCACAATAAGTCATGTCTTGTTTTCTTTTCAATTCTTTGCATTTACTAGAAAGTATTGCCTATCGCCTCATCTAATCCCCATATCAAATCACCATATGTAGTATTTTTGTCTGGTCAATCCCCCAGCAGGATTTGTTCATAACCTTTGAGAAGTTAGTAGGAGTAATGAAGGAGAAGTCAATCACGAACAATGTATGTATCATTTGATCGTTTAAACGCATTATTGTTTTATCTTGTTCCACCCTCTAGCTATGTTACTGTTTCTTCCTTAAACAATAATAGAAACTTATTGAGTCTATTTGGGCTTAAAAAGCATGGTGTTACTGTGTGGAGTGCAAACAGTTAGATATAATTATTTTTTCTGTTTCAACTACTGGATTCTTATGCTACTATTTAGAGTTTGCCACCCTTGTCAATCATCTAACTAGAACTAAACAATCAATGCAGATCATAGATGGCCATGCCTACACTCTGAGCTTGGCTTCCACGAATAGTAAAAGAAAGATATTTGTATTCGACAGTTGTTGCTGGATAAGATCTTGAATTCATTTCCCAAATATGAATTACAGAAGGCGATATTGATTCTGACTTGGATTAAAACTATATTGACAATCTTACATTATGAGCGATGCCAAGTTACTCTAGGAAGTCAGGCAGTTCAAATTCGATGCACATATGGAAGAGGCAATGGCTGCAGATGTTGTTATCTTCCTAGTGAACTCCATGGGCGTGAATGACTTTAGAAACCCTAACCACTTCACACTTCTCATCTTAGATAATAAAGAGTGCAAATGGACACACTACAACTCGCTGCGGCCGAGAAGAGAGGGGGCACTGGATCCATACTTTCGTGATGCCATAATGGTGGTGAGTGATATTAAATACTACGATAGAATAGCAAGTGCTGTTACTTTTGATTTGACTGAAGTTGCATTGCTAGCCATATTCTTGAACCCTGTACCTTGTTATCTTATTAACGTTACTCTTTCCATTAGAGACAGTAACATATCATACTTACAACAAGACAACGTCGTATCTCTCGTATATAGCTCATAGCAAGGTCTTCCGTTGGAGAAAACATGTCAAGTGTGATTCTATTAGATGATAAGCTGTTATTCATTGATGTTTCTGTTTCTTGTTAAAATAGTAACACTTTATTTTCTCAGAGTTTCATTTTTTAATTAAACTTCATTGGGTTATTTGTATGCTGGATGTGTTTTTTACTGATGTTACTATTGCCATAACAAAAAATAATAACTCATAACAATACAAGATGTTACAGCTAGCAATGTAGACAGTTACATGGAGTTTTCATTTTTCATTTTTTATTTTTTTTTGTTTGCTAACAACAAAAGGACTATTACGAGAAAAAGATGAATAAAGTCTTTGCATAGAGTGGACTAGATAAGAGGGCAGAGCCAGCCACCGCAGGTCTACATTTTGAGATAATATCATATGAACGGGCACCTCAACAGGAAGAAATGTTGTAAGTAACAAGTTCTTTTCTTATCCAAGGGTAACATATCTAGTAGGTACCAAACTAACTCATTACTATTTTCCAAGCAAGATTGTGGGATTTTTGTATGCTTGCATATAGAGAATATATTCAGCAATAAAGAGTTTCGAAAACAATTTCCATTGGAGGAAGTGAGACAATACAGAGCAAAATTAGTTACTAAATTCCTCGAGAATTTCAGTCTTCCCAGCTGAAGTTGATTATTATGCACATATATAACACTAAAGTTAATTATTATGCACATATGTAACACTAAATTTATATAAAACCACTGTCTTAGATATATTTAAAATTCAATGTATGTATAACTCAATTGTAAATGTTAATCTTCTATATAGTTTAATCTTATATCCAGTTTATGTTAGCACTCAGACAACACATTGCCATATGAATTACGAATACTTGTGTTGATGTTACTCTTTTTTGACAGATGCAGAAACATCCAGTTGTGCGGTACTATTCGAAAGACCTACCACCAATGTTAGTATGAATGAAGGACATTTTTTGAAACAGTCCTCAGCGATAGACATGCACCTCTCACACGCACACAAGCCAGTTTCCTAGGTGTTACTATTTTCATCCAAAACAGTAACATCCCCCAAATAGGCATTTCTTGATTCTTATCCGGAGAGGAACTTGTCAACTGATATAAATAACCACCAAGACCTGACTTCCAGCCACTTGAAACCTCCCGGGCTCAAAACTCAACAGCTTGACGATGTTATTGTTTTCATCCAAAACAGTAACATCCCCCAAATAGGCATTTCTTGATTCTTATCCGGAGAGGAACTTGTCAACTGATATAAATAACCACTCAGACCCAACTTCCAGCCACTTGAAACCTCTCGGGCTCAAAACTCAACAGCCTCGATGATGTTACTATTTTTGTCCAAAACAGTAACATCTGTCAAATAGGCATTTCTTAGTTCTTATCCGAAGAGGAACTTGTCAACTCACATAAATAATCACCCAGACCCGACTTCCAGCCACCTGAAACCTCTCAGGCTCAAAACTCAACAGCCTTGATTTATTATTTTCATCCAAAATAGTAACATCCCCTAAATAGGCATTTCTTGGATCTTATCCGGAAAGGAACTTGTCAAGTGACATAAATAACTACCCAGACCCGACTTCTAACTACTCGAAACCTCTCGAGCTCAAAACTCAACAGCCTTGATGATGTCAAATGACATAAATAACCACCTAGACCTAGCTTCCAGCCACTCGAAACCTCTTGGGCTCAAAACTCAACAACCTCGATGATGTTATTGTTTTCATCCAAAATAGTAACATCCCCCAAATAGGCATTTCTTGGATCTTATCCGGAGAGGAACTTGTCAAGTGACATAAATAACCACCCAAACCCGACTTCCAGCTACCCGAAACCTCCCAGGCTCAAAACTTAACAGCCTTGATGATGTTATTGTTTTCATCCAAAATAGTAACCAAATAGGCATTTCTTGGTTCTTATCTGGAGAGGAACTTGTCAAGTGACATAAATAACCATCCAAACCCGACTTCCAGCCACCTGAAACCTCCCGAGCTCAAAACTCAACGGCCTCAATGATATTATTATTTTCGTCCAAAATAGTAATATCCTCCAAATAGGCATTTCTTGGATCTTATCTGAAAAAGAACTTGTCAAGTGACATAAATAACTACCTAGACTCGACTTCTAGCCACCTATAACCTCCCGAGCTCAAAACTCAATAGCCTCGATGATGTTATTATTTTCGTCCAAAATAGTAACATCCCATAAAAAGGCATTTCTTGGATTTTATCTAGAGAGAAATTTGTCAACTGACATAAATAATCACCCAAACCCAACTTCCATCCACCTGTAACCCCCCGGGCTCAAAACTCAATAGCCTCAATGATGTTACTATTTTCATCCAAAATAGTAACATCCCCCAAATAAGCATTTCTTGGATCTTATTCAGAGAGGAACTTGTCAAGTGACATAAATAACTATCTAGACCCGACTTCCAGCCACTTATAACCTCCCAGGCTCAAAACTCAATAGCCTCGATAATGTTACTATTTTCGTACAAAATAGTAACATTTCATAAAAAGGCATTTCTTGAATCTTATCTGGAGAGGAATTTGTCAACTAACATAAATAACCACACAAACTTAACTTCCATCCACCTGTAACCCCCTGGGCACAAAACTCTAACAACCTCGATGATGTTATTGTTTCAGACCAATACAGTAACATGCAGGTTGTTGGCCTAGTTTCTCAGGCGATGTAGCCTATGTACAATAGGCTCTACCCCAGAAGTGGAAATGCATCTGATTGAAGTTCATGAGCCACATTCCTGGGTGTTACTATTTTCGTCTAAAATAGTAACATCTCATAAAAAGGCAGTTGTTGGATCTTATCTAGAGAGAAACGCGTCAAGTTACATAATTAACTAATAAGACCTACATTCCAGCCACTTGTAATCCCCTCGAGATCAATTCTCCATCAGCCTCAATGATATTACTATCTCCGACCAAAATAGTAACATGCAGATGATTGGCCTGCTTTCTCAGGCGAAGTGACCACTTAATAGTGCCCAGACGCTAACAATAAGTATGCTTTTCTCACATTACAATGAGTTGCATTCTTGGGTGTTACTGTTTTCATCCAAAACAGTAACATCCAAGATAATGTGTAATCATGAGCGTTCGATGATGCACGAAATGAACTGAGCTGTACTATAGGAGTCTCAATAGAATTACCACGGGAAAAAAATGAGAATGTATTGTTATATTCCACCAAAAGATTGAGAAAATCCAGTTTAGTAACTTATATACACTAATCGGAAGCCACATCAATTAATACATTATGGGCTCCGATGTTAGATAAGTGTTCAAAAAATAGGTGCACATACAAAAGTTCAACAACATAACATGAGTTCAGTGAGTGTGTTGGCTCCTAATAACTACTAGTTTTCATAAAACTTCACAAATCTGGAAGTAACAAACCATACATATAAGCAGCTCTGAAATTTTCTGTAAGGCTAAAAAAGAAATTAACTTTTAAGAGGTTGAGAGCAATTTTCCTTGCCACATTCATAACTTGGTTAGGAGTCAACCCATCAATCTTTATAATCTCACTAGTCACTTGCATCCTTCTACTTGTGGAATCAAATTCATGTTAGAAATAAGAAGCCAAGCGGCCGATGTATTTACTTGCATCCTCCATCACATTATCCATTCGTGCAAATCTAGAAAAGAATTCTCTTAAAAGTTTCAAATTTTCTGTCTTTGCTTTCTTTGACCTACGATTTAATAAGGTGGTTGAGGAAGAAGTTCCCATCGGGGCACATGGAGGGATTGGCTAAGTGTCCTTCACGGAAAAGGCAGTAACATATTTTTCTTGCTCTTCTTCTTCTCAATCCCTTACTTTGTCTTCCATCCCCTCTAATACATCTTGTAGATTTACAGCCTCATCTCTAATGGCTCTATCCTTCCTAAATATTTTGGCTAAATCATCAAAAAATAGAAATGGCTTGTTTCTTAACCTCATGGCTTTTTTGTGGCTCTAGCATAAAAGAAAGGAAAACATAATGAGAGAAGAAGGTAAAACTTTAAAAGCTGTCACCAATAAATAGAAATATACATAGACATACATATGTGTATAGAAGAAAAAGCATAATATAAAATATTACCTTCACCTATTCATCCCAAATTAATTTTGAGTAAGTTATGAACTTCTCTTCATCATTCCATCCAAATCCATTGGCAGCTGGATCAAGCATCTCCGCAATAGCATTATATTGATTCCTCAAATACTTGATACGGGACTCGATGTATGGTTTAGCCTTCATACCACACCTAGGAAGCTTTTGACCCATAAGTTGTTCTAACATGTTATAAGCACCATTCTTAAATTGGCCATTGTTCGTTTTCCAATCACCCAACTTCACAAGATCTATCATTGTACTAATTAGTACAAGATCCTCAGCGCTTCCCCATCTTGTGCATCCTTTAGATGAGTTCGCACCCTCACCACCTTGGTTGGCATTTCTTTAAGCTTTTGGTTGACTTATTTGTAAAGAAGAAAAGATAGAGAGAGAGAGGAAACATAGGAATTCGTAAGAGCGGCATTCTGCTCATGATTTAGCAATTTAGGATGATCATACTACTAGTTCAATAAAAAATGAAGTCATTAATCAGATCTTATTACAAATTCAGATAAAAATAATACAAGAATAAAGTGTATATTGTCTATCAATCCATAAATGCAATACAAGTGAAACATGCTACATAATTTTTGCTAAACCCTATTCAATAATGTAGTGTCATGTAACCATATATTGTACATCTCATTGGCAAGATCATGTTTGAATGTACTTCATGCAACACTAGATTCCATAATCCCAATATTAAGTTCACCATTATTTTTTTTCCTCACCATTCATAAGCAAGGGCTCCATAGGATCCACACTCATGTATGTTCGAATGAAATTATGCATCAATGTGCAAGCTAAGATAATTCTACCCACAGTTCTCCTAGGGTACCAAGTTGTACATCTTAGAATACCTCATCTCATTTTTAACAATCTAAAACACCTTTCAATAACATTTCCTTCTTGAGAATACTTCATATTAAAATATTTCTCAGTAGATACTAGTTGAGCACCACTCTTCCATACACGTAGATGATATCTCTAGCCTCTAAATGGTGTTAGAAAACCCTCACAATTCATGTATCTAACATTACATAAATAGTAGTTATCTATAATTAACCAAGATAAGTGTTAAGTAGTTTCATCTCAACTATGCTCCTTGGTTCAAATTGAGCAATATCAAAGTACCTATGTTGTTACCTTGTGGAAATATCAAAGTATTTTTTCTAGAAAGTGCATCTCGAAGCACTTTATTATCATGTACGGACCCCTCCCAACTAGGCAATATATAAATAAATTGCAAATCCTACGTGCACGCAGCTAACACATTAGTAGTGAGTTCTCTTTTTCTATTTCTGAATCTAGCTTTATCTTTATCCCTAACAGAAACCTTAATATCCATCCAAAGCACCTAAGTAATTCTGCATTGTGTATATATATAACTTGTTAATAGATACTGTATATAGTTATAAATATTTACTCATTCATCTAATCTTCCTACAAATTCTAACTTACCTTAAACCATTTCCACCTCTTATCTTGGCAATTCTTTATCATTGGCTTAGGTTTCTTTAGTAGAATATCATGACATCTAAGGACAGCGTGGAGAACTGAATTGAAGTGCCTAGATATTGTTTCACCACTTCTCCTAAAATACAATTGAATTCTTCGATTTTTTGTGTCATGAGAAAGTGTGAATAGAAATAAAGCAACCATCTCCTCTAAACTAGTATTCCTATTTCCTTGTAACTTACTAACATCTTTAAGCATATCACATGACTTAGAAATATAGAGTCTATTCATTCTAAGGTTGTCCATGCATGCTAAGTCACTTGAATCATTGGCCTAAGATTTAAAAGCCTAGCATAATATCTTTCTTCAGCACAACTGTTAAATATATAAGATATAGGCTTGGGCAATCTAATGTCCAAAAAGGACAGAAGATATATAAATTCAGTAATAGCCTGCAAAATTATGAGCATCATCTGTGTGTATAACACAATACATGTAGTAGCAATCTTCTTTTTACTCAATGGTAAGCAAGCCATAACTATATGACATAGGGAAATTACATGCAATAATGTTATAAGTTAGAAGAGTAATAAAAATATGGTTAGCCACTTTGAGTAATTTGAATTCAACAAACACCATTCATCTTTTTCAAGATAGTCAACAGGCAAACAACAACAATATCATATCCAGAACCTCTTAGAAGCTCTACCGTGAGGGGTGGATTAAACATCCTAATTTGCTAAACTATAAGCATACACCCTTTTTTGTCAAATTCTACCATTATTTTATTACTATTCATATTTCGATGCTGCAGCCCCTATTCTTTGACAGAAAGTCAGGAAGGATAAAAATTTTCAAATATGAAGGCTGTAATTTACATAATAGAAAAAGAGGAAATATAATGAGTAAGGTCATCAAGGCTTACCAGAAATCACTAGTACCGTTGCCGGAAATTACTACTAGGGTTGAGAGGAGACGGGAGATGTTTGAGAAACAACAGCATACATGAAGAAGTGAATCTTGATATTCAAATTATAAGGGTAAAATTGATATTAACTAATTTTAACAGAGTCATTTTTGTCTATAAATTAATTGAAAATGCAGGCAATAAAACTTACCCAGGGGGAGTAGGTAAATGATCTCTTGCATTTTATGGGAAATACAAGTTCCCGGGAAGATCTATTTCCTCCCATTTGCGCAACCAAATAACTCTATGGTAGTTTATATCCTGAGAAGTCCAATTTCCTATGTTGTTGCTGCGAATCAAACGACTCTTTATTTTGATCTTTTTCTTTCCTCCTTGTATGGGCTTGAATTCTTTTGGATATGCATGGTTATTGGAAGTTGACTATTGTTTTTTGTTGGGCTCCAGACCTGAGCCTATCGCATAACACACGTACTGCGAAACCCAATCAAATTCAAACGAACCCAAACGTACCACATTTCGTTGATCAAGGGGGCTTTGATATAACTTGCAGTTTTAAATAATTATTCTTAAATTGAAGGTGTAAATTGATTTTATATCTAGAGGTAATAATGGTTTATCAGATAAAATTGATGTTAAAGGCTATTAATGAAAGAAAAATTGCTCAAGTTTTAAAGATAATTACTTTTTTAAAGAAAGTTGGTATTACAAACTGTTGTGAGATAAGTAAGCATGATTTTAGTGATAATTGAATTTTTTAAAATAATTGATATTAAAAATTTTTAATGAGAGAAAAATTATAATTAAATAACAAGTTAACTTTTTAACTTATTCAATATGATGATAAAGTAATTGATTATTAATGAATTTGAATATGTAGCTTGATTTTATATTTGTAACTTATTTTCAATAATCAATGGCCAAGACTTCAATTCAAAAATTATATTTTGGGGTGTATATATTTAAATTTAAATAGATATAAGTTATTAAATTAATTATTTATTATTTATTCAATGAAGGGTTTGATTTAATTTCTTTTAATTTCTTAAAGGGCTAATGCTAAATCTACTACAAATTTTATTTAAATTTAAAAGAAGCCCTATTAATATGAATTATTAAAATTGTGTTTCATTAATTAATTATTTAGAGTAAATTATTTTAACCTTCCCTAAAATTTACTTGAATTACATGAACCTCTCTTATATTTTCAAAATATACACATTGCTCCATTTTAATAGAATAGCTAGAAATATTTCTCGAATATACCTAGTTTTAATTTCTTTTCTATTTTAATATATTAAAATTATAAATAGAAAATTACTTCTTTTATTTATTCAAATTATAGTCCAACTTCAATACCACCTTTGTCTTCTTTGCATTTCTCTTTCTCTTCTTATTTCTTTTTCAAAATTTTTAATAGATGTTTATGCTACTTCGGGTTTGGGCATTGGTATTAGCTCCGATCATCTAAGAATAATACTCATCCAACATATTTTGTTAATCCTTTATTTAAAAATCAAATTAAGAAACCTTTTTTCCCTTATTTTTTAAGAATATACCATATATTTTTTTGAATGTGCTTTTTTGAATCAATTGCAACACCAAAAATGAATAAATAAATAAATACTTAAAATTTCATATAATATATAAAAATTCATTTGAAGTCATATCCTCTTCTAGATTGCCATCAAAATTGCACATTCTTTATTAAATCAATCTTTTATTACCATTTTATTTTATTACAATTACACATATAAATAATTTTGTAAATGGATGCAAGATTGATAACTCTTTGAGAAAACTTTTTCTTTCCTTTTTTGTTGTGATATTTTTTTAATAAAAATACAAAATTTCAATCCAACTAAAATTTATTAAGAAAATTTGCTGTGAAAGTAATTAGGAAAGCTAGAAATTTCTATAATTTTATTAGCTAATTTTGGGGGGGTTTTGAGATGGTTAAGGTGCTAAAAATGAAAAAAAAATCAAAAATTTATTGAAAAAATTTGCCTAGAAAGTGTATGGGTATTTTGGTATTAAATGATTAAATTTTGCACTTAGTGGTTGTTTAATAGAAAAAGTTAACATTGATTCAAAATAGATTTATGTGTAATGTGTCTTTAAAGTATTAGAGATTGGAGAGGTCTATGTATATTTTAGAAATAGAAGAAAAGTCCATGCAATTTAAGCAAACTATCAGAGAGATCAAAGTAATCTGCTCAATTATTTATTTTATACTATTTTTAATTTAAGTATTTAATTTCATACTAAATTAATTATTGAAATCATGTCCTATTAATTAATTATTTATTATATAACATATTTAATTTCATGCCAAAGTAATCAATTCTTTTTTATTATTTTGATTAAATGTTGAGTTATTAAAATCATTATATTCCATCTCTGATCCATTTATTTAATATCATACTAAATTTATCAATCCTATTTAATTGTTTTCTTTGAATGCTAACAATAATTTCTTATTTATGTAATTAAAAATTAGCTTCATTAACTTGTATCTCAAAAAAGTGAAGATCCTATATAACAATAATTAAGCAACCTATTTTACTAAATATTTAATAGTATTTTAAAATTTGATCCCTTTTTTTGGTAACCTATGACAAGACACTCAAGAAAATAAATACGCTTAATGAATTTGTTATTCAAAAAAATTGAAAAAAAGAGAGTAGACCATACTAAAGAAATGAAGCAATCTAATATTAATTTTAGCAACAACTCAGCAAAAATATTTGAAAAGAACACATATAGTACTGTAAGCAAAGTAAGATAAGAGTTTTTAATTCAAATAATAGGGAATTTTCATTTTAATCAACTAATTTTTTAAATTACATAAGCAAAAATTTTGAAAATATTGAAATAGTTTAATATGAATTATTCATAAGAGTTTGCTCTGCATAAAAGAGTAAATATAATTGGTGTGTGTAAATAATCTTAATGTTAATAAATATTAATTTATTTATCATATGTGTTCATAATAAAAGTATCTCACCGTATCAAGTTTGAAAAAGAAAGATTGTGTTTGAATATATTTTTATCTTTTATTTTTAAAAAGTATTCTTAAAAATTATTTTTTTGCTCTCAAAAATTGCTTTTGAATTCAAGAAAAATAAAAAAAATATAAGATGTTCGAAGAAGCAAATAAGAAATTTTTTATTTAATTATAAAACTACCATCTAAAACAAAATAATAAATTGAGAAGACATCTAAAACTTTTTCTATCATTGTTTTTCAAAACAAGAATTCTATAAACAATTTTTAAAAATAAAATCCAGAAACGTGTTACCACACAATTTTTTTGGTATCTTTATTTTTAGAAACTAGAAGCCATTTTTAAACATAGAATCCAAATAGGCTCGAAATTTCTTTGTATGGACTGAATCTCCTTACTTCAATTTGAAAATGAAAATATCTTATTCATTCACTGGAGTTTGATTGAAAAAGTAATAAAATCAATTTCATTAGTCAAGGAAAACATTTGTATGTGATGTAAATGGATTTTTTTGGAAAGAAATAAATTGATTTTGCTAATAAAATTCAAATTGTCTTTCAAGATTGCTTATATTATGCGGAGTATTCTGCAGTTCAAGGCCTCAAAGGGTGGATTAGAATCATTCGAAAACTACATGCCGGTAAAAATAACGGAAACCTCCATGTTGCTCTCTGCGCTCAAACAAGTCTCAACTACGCTACCGGCACTTTCAAAAAGGGTAAAAATTGTATTTATTCTTATTTACTCGCAATTGTGATGATTATTGCATAATTTTAACTGGGTTAGAATTTCTTTTTTAGGGTTAGTTTATGATGCACCACTTTTTTAGTAGCGTAGAGTTTATATCACTTGATGACTAGGATTTAATTAATTTTAGGTGAGATCAATTACTATTCTAAAATTGATTGAATTATAATTATTGATTTAGTGATACAAAAGTGGTGCACTATGGAATTCCTCTTTAAATTGCAATTGAAATTGCAATATTGAACTACATAATGCAATAAATTTCATGTTTTAGGATGATATCATGGTTCTAAATTGTGGTTACACTTTTGCTACCAAAATTATGAAAAAAAATACCACAATTGTAATTTTGTACAATAGTGACCGTATTCTTTTTATATTTATTTATAGTTTTATTGATGGCAACATAACATTAGTAACGACAGTGACAACAACATTGATGATATATATCTCATGATTCTTAATTTTATATATAGGTAGCAAAAATGATGAACCATACGAATTGTTGCAATTATGTATTGGAAATCACTGTTTGGCGCACGAGCTGAGTACGATCAATGGAGTTCACAAAGTACTCAAAGATTTCTTTTATGACAAGAATACCATTGTGATGGGTGTGGGGATAGAAAAAGTGGCAGCTAAGCTTCAAAATGATTTTGGCATCATATTTAATAAGTATGTAGAGCTGGGAGATCTTGCGGCGGAAGCAAGTAAGAATTGGGCGGAGAAAGACTTGAGACGGACCGACGCGGCGGCGCTAGCAAAGGCGGTTAGCGGAGGAGAGATAGATTATGTGAAGCCTAAAAGCATCGAATGGTGGGAAGATGTGGATTACGATCAAAACAGGTACGGTCGACGGAATCCTGCTTGGCTTGCAACTTGTTCTGTCCCTCTTTACTAGCTCGAAGTCTTACGTGGCATGCTAAAAGTTTAAAATTTGATATATTAATTAATAATTGATAAATTACCTAAGTTATAATTAATAGTTGATAAGTTGAATGATTGTATAAGAAGTGTTTTATAAAACTAGTAGTTAAATTAATTGAAATTACAAATGATATAAAAAGATATTTTAATAAAAATAAATATGTAATTGAAATAATTCATATTTATGTAAAAATTAAACTATATTAATATAATTAATATATTTAGAAATAAAAATATAATATCTAATATTTAATTGTGTTTTATGAATTTATATATTCATTACTTACATAATTTTTATTTTATTATTTATAATAGAATTATAATTATTTAATTATATTTTATGATATTATGTATTTATTTATATACATATTTCTATATATTTATAGTTTATAATTAGAATATAATTATAATAAAATTAAATTAATTATATTTTTTAAAAAATAATATTTAAGTTTCAGTTATGAAGGATATAAGTTATAAATTAATAAAAAAAATAATAAATTTAAAAAAATTGAAATGCAGTAGTTTATAAGTTATAAATTATTTAAAATAACTTATCAAATTAACACTTATTTTTTTAATAAGTTAATACATATAATATCTTTAGAAGTTAATTTATAATTTATTAATAAGATTAATAAATTATAAGTTAATTTATTTGTTGCATGAAACATAGCTTAAGTTGTAAATAAAATTTGACGATATAAATTTATGAAGATTGAACTTAAGTTATAAATAAAATTTGATGATATAAATTAATAAAACACCTTTAAAGGTTCATTTATAACTTACTAATAAAGTTAATAAATTATAAGTTAACTTATTTTTTTCATGAAGAAGCTTAAGTTGTAAATAAAATTTGATGATATAAAGTTATGAAGATTGATCTTGTATACTTTAAAAAATAATTTTTTAATAGATTGTGTAAGTTGTAAAAAATTTTGGCATGAAATTTTGTATTTTTTTAACAAAAATTATCCTTATAGGTAACCTTTGGTGAAAAGGTCCCACATACCGCAGAAGGGGTTTTCTACTTAATGCGTTTGAGTTTTTCGTTGCACATTTTTGCAAGAGTTGCAGTTGGGGTCATAAGTTTTCTAATTAAACAATTAAACAAGTCTTATATAAATAGAGGGCAAATTATAGCACTACTATAAATCAATGAATTTTCTTTGATTCCAAAATAAGGGAAATCCTAAGAAAGGGCAAGAGTAAAATGGGACTTTTCAGATCTAATTTTTCTTGATAGTTTTTCCACGTTTTTATAACTGTAGGAAATCAAGAGTTCGATGTTTGGCATGGGTTTGTAAGCTATAGGAGACAGAAAAATTTTGATTCTGGGCAAAAATCTGGAAAAGGATGAAATACGCGTTTTCATACTTTCCCCCGACTTTTGTCGTGGAAAACGCCATGAAAAAACTGAAAATGAAAATATTAGCAAATTCAAGCATTGGATTTAGGAATTTAAATTGCAGTCCATTACCTTATTATTACTGCAATGTTGCAATTGTGAATTGCATTGTATTTGCAATTTTTTATAATTTTATATTATAACAGTCATTTTTTCCCCACAATTTTACTAATTGCAACAAAATTACAATCATAACCTAGAATGCTGATCCAAACCTTTCATCTTTTCTTTCTTCATTCCCTCCTCTCATTTCTATCCCATCCATAATTGTTGCCCATGTTTGAAGCCATTTTTAAGTTAATATAACTTGTTTTTTCCCTCTCAGAGACGGAAATAAGCAAGAATCTACCGATTATTTTAAGTTATTTATGCTTAATAGTTGAAATATTAATCAAGTGTAAATTTCTGTTGAATTTATTGGAGTGATTTTTTCCCTCTTTGTTGATCTAAGTAAATTTTCATTCAATATTTTTATTGATCATATTTATACAGATTTTTATTACATTATATATTGGTTTGATGTTAGAAAATTAAATAAAAAGTGGTTCAAATTTAGAATCATAGGCATATTAAAAATAGAACAGAAAAAGTTTCTAATTTATGTTGAATATTTACATATTTATATTATTTATATTATTGTTATTATTGTTGTTGTTATTATTATTATTTAATTTCTTCCTTATGGTTTGCGACTTTGCATAGATCCATCCAAATTAAAGAGAAATTTATATATTTTTAATAATAGTATTTATTCATATATACTTAGTTAGTATGGTGACAAAGTTAAGGAGAAAAAATAAAAAATTTAAACTAATTAATTTTATTTTGAACTAACTAATTTGATTATTTCCTGACGATAATATTGCAACAGATTCCACTCAAGGTTAATTCCCTATTTCTTCCATAATAAGTGCAAAACTGTTGGAAGCTGTGATTCAGTAGTTTGTTACATTCAAGAATTTTGTTCAACTATAATGAGTTGCAAATTAGAACTAGAGTTTTTCTGAACTTTTATCCTTTTTTTTGTTTGTTTATTTTTCCAGTATCTAATATTCAAAAGGTTTTTTTTAAGTGATAAAGTATGTTATTTCACCTATTGTTGGAGTTTGATTCATGTACAGTAAAATCAATCATAAGATTTGTGTTCTGTTATATAGAATTTATTATGTTAGAGAAAATATAAGAATAGATTTAATATAGGAATGATTGATTTTTATTATTTTTTGATTTAAAAAATTAGTTTCATCTAACAATAATTGATTTGATATAGAAGTTGGTTTGACTTAGAATTAACTGGTTTGATTAGTTTCCCCTTATACATTTTTAGAAATATACATTCCTCTAAAAATAGAAGTAGATTTGCACTACAAGAAAAAAGAGTAACAATGACGCCATTTTTAGCGACGACAATAATTTGGTTGTCGGTAATACTTTTAGCGATGATTATGTCATCGGTGTAGTCTAAACTACTATTGCAGGGAGCCGAAAAAAAGTGGCAGGAAAAATAAAGGTATTAGTGATGACATTTGTCGTCGGTATAGAACTAAAAAATTTTTGCTGCCAAGAACAGACCTTTCAACAACAACATTGTTGTCGCTTAAAGGTCAAACTTTTCAGCGACAACATGTATCGTCACTAAAACCATGCTTCAGCAGCAACAAAAAGTCATCGATGAAAGATGTCTTTTAGCGACGACATGTGTTGTCGCTGAAAGCCTAACTCTATTTCCGAGACGGACCTTCAACGACGATAATGTCGTCGTTGAAAGTTTAGACTTTCATCAATGACATTGTCGTTGCTAAAAGGTCTGCTCTTGGGAACAGATCAAGGCTTTAGCAACAAGAATGTCGTTGCTGAAAGTTTTTTCTTTCACTAACAACCCTTCAACAATGACCGAGAATTTTTGTCATTGCTGAAGAGTCTGTCTATAAAAACTCATCGATGCCTCTTTGGACTCTCATTCGTGTGATTTCAAAGGAAAAGCCGTGGACCTGAGGTGAGTTTTTCTTGTAAATTTTTTTATAGTTAATTAATTTATTTTTTATATATGTTGTTGTGTATTAATTTTTTAACATATTTGTAATTTTAATTTATTAGTTATTGTTAGCACTTATCATTGTTTGTGGGAAGTTTTTGAATTATATTTGATCAGTAGATTTTTACCGTTGAGGTATGTAAATTAAATTTTATAATATTTTCATTGTGAAGTGTAATTTGTGAAATTAATTATTTGTAATGAATTAATAGAGTTGATAATATATTTGATTTGATGAGAAATTGCATATTGTTTAGTATTGTATATTGTAAACATTGACTTTATTTAGGGTAATTTTTTCTTAACTTATTTAAAATTTAGATTGTATTTTAGGAGATTTCAAAATTATTAGTTTTGTTGAAATAATTTAACATAGGAAATTAGAATAAACTTGTAAACATACTCTAAAAAATAAGAGATTATAATAATATAATCTTTTTCTTAATTAAAATTGATATCGAAACCTAACAATCTAAAATATAGTATTTATACCACATATTAAGAAAAAACCAATTAAACTTAAGGCCACATGAAAATCAAACATGACAATCCAAATTATACTATCTACACTACATAAAAAAAAGTTAATTAAACTTGAGGTCAATTAAGGGATTCACTCCTTTATGATATTTTATTCACAAAATTTAAAATTTAGGTTGTATTTTAGGAGATTTCAAAATTATTAGTTTTGTTGAAATAATGTGACATAGGAAATTAGAATAAACTTGTAAACATATTCTAGAAAATAAGAGATTATAATAATATAATCTCTTTCCTAATTAAAATTGATACCGAAACCTAACAATCCAAAATATAGTATTTATACCACATATTAAGAAAAAATCAATTAAACTTAAGGCCTCATGAAAATCAAACATGACAATCCAAATTATACTATCTACAATACATAAAACAAAGCCTATTAAACTTGAGGTCAATTAAGGGATTCACCCTTTTATGATATTTTATTCACAAAATTTAAAATTTACATTATAATTTAGGAGATTTCAAAATTATTAGTTTTGTAGAAATAATGTAACATAGAAAAATTAGAATAAGCTTGTAAACATAGTTTAGAAAATAAGAGATTATAATAATATAATCTCTTTCTTAATTAAGATTGATATCAAAACCTAACAATCCAAAATATAGTATTTATACTACATATTAAGAAAAAATCAATTAAACTTAAGGCCACATGAAAATTAAACATAACAATCCAAATTATACTATCTACACTACATAAAAAGAAAGTCAATTAAATTTGAGGTCAAATGAAAATCACTCCTTTTTAGATAAATTAAATATACATTTTATTCCTAAAAATAAAAAAATTTATAATTGACCAATTTTTGAAAATTGGTTGGTCAGATTTATTTTCTAAAGTTAGACCCCTAAACACAATCAGAACAAATAATATTACCATATTTCTTGAATTATATTTTATTATGTTCAACTTCACATTATGTAATTAAGTGAAATATTTTTTTATTTACAATTTCAAACTCCATTTGATCTCATTTTTATATTGGGTTAAAATATCTTTTTCAAAACTAGAAGTGTAATTTCTAAAGAATACCAATTATGATTTTATTTTTTTAAAAAAATATATGTTATGTACATAATTCTAATAACTAAAATTATAATAACATTGCATTAATGAATATCTTATGAAGTTAACAATAAATTTTCTTACTTAATTACAATAATGTGACATATTATGGTTGAATAAAAACGTACATAAAATTTCTCATAAAAAGACTTCTAGACAAAACAATCAAAACGACCATACAATAGAAAAAATTTGAAAAATTTCTTCTTATGATAATTTATAAGTACTCATAAAATGCGGGTATTTGTAAAAGAGTTTAATTGTACATCTTATGAATATAATAGAGTAGGCTACACACTTGAATTCCCAAATGCAAGTGGTGAAACATAACAATTCCTGCAAATACTTAAAAAAATTAATCTCTGAAATAAGATACTTAAACAACAATATTGATACATGAATAACGAATTCCATACAATGTCGTATCTTTATTTTTAATCATTACAAAACTTCATTTGCATTTGTATTGTAAGCTTAGACCTATTTAAGAGTTAGTTAATTTCTATGCATCAACCAACTCTTGAATTATTCTGAAAAGTTAGACAATTTGAGATATGCCCTGTAGTTGTAATTAACAATTTATTTGACCCTTGTTTGATATTGTAGAAATATCTTAGCATTCTAACTGTTATCTGAGTATAAACTATACGGACGTATAGGGAGATGTTACCAAAATTTCTGAACGAAACAAACAATGAGTATGGATAAATTGGAAAAAGATGACTAGAAACATGTCTCGAATAGGATAGGAACCTACCCTTTAGAATTGGAGTGATATGGTGTAGTTAGGGTACATATCAAAAATTGTTCACAACACTATGTTCCACCTAAAGCTATTTTCTTCTTGTTCAGTGATACAATGCCTATAGATAAAAGTTAGATACATCTACTAAATCACTTGTCGGATGAGTATTGAAATGGTGTAGTGGCGTTTGTTCAAAAAGCTAAAAACTTTGTTGATGAAAGGGGTTTATTAAGATGCCCGTGCAAAAAGTGTGTGAATTTAATGTTCCAAACATTACCAATATTGGAGGCACATATTATAGATAATGGATTTCATCCATTATATATAAAATAGGTACACCATGGTGAAGCGGATGTTTTGAGCTCTAAAGGGACGAGTGGGGTATCTCCCAGCAATGTAGATGAGATGGTGGACATTATACAAGATTTCATCAGGCCTTATGTGCCGGGTGTAGTAGCTTGCAATGATGCAGGAGGGAATGAGAATGCACCTGGCGGGGACATTGGAACAAATTATAATAGTTGTGATAACCTATTCGAACAAGTAGAGACAAAATTATACCCAGGATGTACATCATTTTCAGCCTTAAACTTTCTGGTGAAACTTATGCACTTGAAGGTTCTGCATAAGTGGACAAATAAGTCATTTGATGCTCTTTTGAAGTTATTGAAAGAGGCACTTTCGAACGATAATAAATTACCCGAATCGTATTACGATACAAGGAAATGGCTCAACAAGTTAGAATTGGGGTATGAATCAATCCATGTTTGTAAACATGATTGTGCACTTTTCTGGAAAGAACATGCTTCAAAGGAGAATTGTTCAATTTGTAGGGAGAGCCGATGGATAGATAAGAATACAAAAGGAAAGAAGGTTCCTTAAAAAGTGATTCGATATTTTCCAATAATTCCTCGGTTGAAGCAATTGTATGGGTTAAGACATACTGCAAAGAATATGATACGATATCATACTAGAAAGTCGATAGATGAGGGGGTAATGCGACATCTCGTTGATAGAAAAGCTTGGTAGGAGTTTGATAAGAGGTACCTTAATTTTTTAACTAACTCACGAAACTTTAGGTTAGGTTTAAGTGCTGATGGATTTAATCCTTTCGGTGATAGGAACCTGTCCTATAGCATGTGGCTAGTGGTGATGACTACTTATAACTTGCCACCATGGATGTGCATGAATTAGTCTTTTTTAATGCTGACCCTATTAATCCCAGGTCTACAGTCTCCAACTAAGGATATCGATGCCTTCTTACAATCGGTCATAGAAGAGTTGAGATATCTATGTGAAAAGGGAGTTAAAACTTAAGATGCGAATACAAAGATGATGTTCAACATGAGGGTAGCTTTGTTATGGACTGTAAATGATTTTCCTGCTTGAAGTAGTCTTTTTGGTTGGAGTGGACAAGGATATAAAGCATGTCCTACATGCAATTTGGATACTTCATTAATTCGAGTTAGGGGAAAGATAGCTTATATTGGTCATCGTCGTTGGCTTCTGAGAAGTCACACATGGAGAAACAATAAAGAATTCAATGGGAGGTCAGAGAGGAAAGCCTCTCTTCATCCTTTTATCAATGACATTATCATGGATCAACTAGGTAGGGTGGCACAAAGACTTCCTAGTAAACATGCTCAATTTGGTGGTGTAAAGCGAAAGAAGGGTGCTGATGAACTCAATTAGAGTAAGAGAAGTATATTTTTTAATCTCTCGTATTGGCCAACAATGAACCTAAGACATAACATTGATGTAATACATGTTGAGAAGAATGTATGTGACAGCATTCTGGGTACCCTATTGGATATTGAGTATAAAACAAAAGATACAGACAATGCAAGACGAGATCTAGTAGACATGAAGATTAGACCTAACTTATATCTATATGAGTAGAAGGGTCAGCTTTTCAAGCTACATGCTGCATATACGCTTAATTAGGAAGAGCGTAGACAATTTTGCACATATATAAAGAATGTGAAATTTTCAGATGGGTTTGCTAGGAGTCTCCGGAAGAATGTCACAGATCATGATACGAAGTTAAAAGGATTGAAATCACATGACTATGTCATTGTGCAAAGATTGTTAGGACTAGAAATTTGATCTTTTTTCTCAAAGGAATTATCATATCCACTTTTTGAGTTGTGCAACTTTTTCAATCAAATATGTGCTAGAACTATCATTAGGAAGGATATTCTGCAAGCCAAACAAGATATCATCATTATTTTATGCAAGCTTGAAAGGATACACCCTTCAGCATTCTTTGACATAATAGTTCACTTAGTGATACATTTGCCAGATGAAGCATTGGAAGGCGGGCCCATTCACTTTCGATGGATGTACCCATACAAGAGGTATATAAAAAAGTTAAAGAATTATGTCCAAAATCGTGCTCGATTGGAGGGTTCAATCGCAGAAGGGTACATTGTTGACAAGGCATTAACATTCTTTTCTATGTACTTAGAAGGAGTGGAAACTAGATTCAACTGGTCTAATCAAAATCAAGATATAGCACCCACTAAAACAAGAAGGGCATTGTCGGTGTTTTGATCCCAGTGTCGACCTATGGTGAAGAAGTCTATTTCTCACTTGGATAGGAAGGATCGAGATGTTACAATGTAATACATCTTGAATAATTGTAATGAGATCGAAAAGTATCTCCAGTAAGTTTCTAAGCTCATTTGTACTTTTCTCCTAAATATGTATAATGGACTAAATTGTCTTCATTTTGTAGTGAGCATTGATGAGAACTTGAATGAAGTGGTGCTGAAAATATTGACACCTTACAAAAAATCAAATTCCCCTCGTGGTTTTACTCGAAGGTAAGGTTTTTGTTCTTCCCTAGGTGCACCAACCCAAAAAAAAAAAGTTCATTACTCTTACTAACCATTCAATCGGTTATTTCTTTTCACAAAATATTTTTTTAGTAGATGTACTATTTACACAAGAATTGTTCCCCAAAGGCCACCGAAGAGCTACTTTCGTTAGCATCCAGTCTTAGTTTCACAATCATGATATACTCTTTATGTATTGTAAATGGAGTGTGCTTTGTAGTAGAAAGTCGAGATGCGAAGCACAAAACACAAAACAGTGAAATTTCTGTTCCAGGCATTGATGGTAACATATTCTATAGGGTACTAGAAGACATCATAGAGTTGACTTACTTAAACAAGTGCAATGTGACCTTATTTAAATGCAAGTGGTATGACATAAAGCTGACAAAGAAGAAACTTTACATTGATAAGAATACCACTAGCATATCCACTAGTGGGCAATGATATAGAGATGATCCTTACATTCTGGCTACCCAAGCAAAGTAAGTTTTTTACACTGAGGATCTCCTTAATGGACCAAATTGGAAGGTCGTCCATAATATGGTGCATTGCGATATATGGGATCTACCCAGTGATGGAGACAGTGTAGAAGATTTGCTATTCCTACAAAATAGTAACTCATCCAATTTCAACCTCACAGTTGATCTTAAAGATTTTCATCTAGTAGATCTAAGTAATTAAAGACATGGTCCTTCAATCGTTCCACCTTCTAGGAACGTTGGATCTGGCGCTTATGAGGATGACGTCTTTATTAATGATAAAGGCAATTTGGAAGACAAAACGATTGAGGGTTATATAAAGGAGGGACTTTCACAATCTGATAATGACGAAGAAACTAATGACCATGAGTCTGTTAGGATCATTGATACTGATTCCGACTAGGGAACCCTAAATATTTGCTTACATCTCATAATTGTGTAAGCATGATTGATAAAATAAGTTATACGATATTATTGGGTCATATTTGTTAAAATAATTGTTTAATTTGAATGTGGATTTTTACTCATAACTATTTATTTAATGTGTATTATTACAGTCATGGTAGATATCGAGTGATCATATCATGGAGGTGATGCTGGAGGGGACCCTCCATAGTGACTCACCCATATTCCATTGCAGTGCGAGGGGTCAGGTATCTTTTCTTAACTCTGCATACTTGAGATTGACTAAATATACATTGTTAGGGTTTTAATGTTTTTCTTTATCTATCAAAGTGGCAACTGCGAGAAAGAGAGGTCCAAATAGGTCCTTCAAATTGCACGAGAAGATAGGCAGGAGTGGGGGGAGACCAATGCCTGTATAGTTTGATACGACTGGTACATGGTATGTGGTTAGTGAAAATGCTAGCCGTCTCTCTTATGATATTGGCAGCTTGATTCGAGCCCACGTACCGCCTTATTATAGGTTATAACGGGCTATACCTCAGGAGATCTAAGACAGAATAGTGCAGGAGGTTTGCGTAAGTATCTATCTACTCTAATTGCTGAATTAATTTTTTTGAGAATGAAATTTTTAAGTAAATTACTTATAGATTTTGCTAAATATCTTTTAATGCAGTCCCACTTCGAGTTCCAAGGCACCTCGAAGGGTGATCGAGAAAGAGTGATCTCCAAGTTGATGTGGTCTACTGCAGACCTATATAGGGATAGGAAGTACAGGTTAAATAAGCACTTTTTGGAGCATAGAGGTGATCGGGAGCAGGACTACGATTTGGACTGTGTGAGACGCTATGTGCCGCGCTCTATGTCATCGCAGACATGGCATAAGTGTGTGGATTTTTTTGACGGTGACGAGTACAAGGTAAGTATGACATTCTACAAAATTATATTATTACTTAACATATCTAAATTGTAAACTCCATGCAATATTTAATTTTTCTGCTTTGTAGGAGTTGTCTGGAAGGAATGCAAATAATAGAGCGCAAAAGGTCGTGAATGATTGACATAGGTCGAAATCTATTGCTGCACATTGCTTTGATAAAGTAATTTAAATTTTTTATTCAATTTTAAATGTACATTTTATTAGTTAGCTTCTTGTTCATTGTTTATTTATTTTCATACCTTTTTTCCTTTACAAAAAATGAATAGAGGAATAGAGATACTGGTGAGCTACAGTCGGTTCTTGATAATTTTAGGGATCAACATACATACAGATCGAGAGAGTGAGTGCATTCGATCCCTCAGGAGTAATATGTAAATTGAATTTTATATTTTAAATAGAATTTTATGAATATATCTTGTAATATATATAATTGAATTTTATTTTAATGATTATAGGCAAGGATGACTGAGTTAATGACTTAGCACGTACAGCCTAGTGTATCATCCACTAGCTATTTTGGTACTCCTGTACAAATAGATAAGGCTGCCATTGCTGATGAGGTGCTTGGCACTTGTCGAGGCTACAGGAAGGCCGTTAGGCATGTGCTAGTTGGTCATTTCTCTCATTCGGCGGCCACCTCTAGTGCTGGGGAGAGCTTGCAGTATGTGTCTTAGGATGGTGAGCTACAGAAGCCACTACAGTAGAGTTGGAACGAGCACAAGCATAGCCAGCGGTTGATACATGTCTAGCAGCAGCGGCTGGATCATCAGGAGCAGCAGATCACTCAACAGCACTAGATGCTACAGTTGCAGGGGACTTACCTTAGTCAGATCACTTCCATTCTTAGACAACAAGGTATTGTCCTCTCACCGCCGCCATTTGATGTTGTTATACTACCTCGACCAAGCATATTATCAATTGTGATTGTGCCTGCACCTGCCGCCCAGCCACCTAACTCTTCTCAACTAGGGCCATCGTGTTACCATCCCCATTTCTAGGGTGATCATGATAATGATGATGATGATGGAGCTGACACTGATGAAGATATATCAACATATTTTCACCACCTCTCCTCGTAATACATTATGTATATATTATTTTTTTCATGTATACACATTTACATAAACTGTGTCTTTATTATTTATTTTTATATATATTATTTATACAGTTATTTTATGAGTATTTATTTTTATGTTAGATCAAATTATTTATACAGTTGTTACACATTATTATTAGTACTATTGATGTGTTGTAGTTGTATAGGTTATTAAATTAAATTAAATTTAAAAAAGTAAATATTATTTGAATAAATTTTTTTACACTATGAAATTAAATACAAAATATCATTTTTATACTCAACTATGATGTTAATTTCAATTTTAATAAAAAAATTTCAAAATACCTTCAGTGGCGACATTTAGTGACGACAATGTTGTTGTTAAAAATTTGACTTTTAGCGATGACATTATTGTCGCTGAAAATTCAATTTTTTACAATGACATTATCGTTGCTAAGGCTGCGTTTGGAATAGGTGAAATGGGAGGGGGGTGAAATGGGTGGAGTGAAATCGGAGGGGGAATGGGGAATTTCACCTGTTTGGCTGGGGTGAAATTAAGGGGGGGCGAAATTCAGTTTTAAAAAGTTGATGGGCCCAGGTGAAATTCACCCCCTTCCACACATGAGGGGAAATTCGGGTGAAATGCAATAACAGATGGCATTTTCCACAATTTGCCCTTCAGCCCACCGAAACACATTCGTCTCTCTGCCGCAGCTTCACCGTGTTTCGTCATCATTTCCGACGGATTCGACACCGGCAGACCCAAAGCAGCCGAGAACCACGCCGTGTATTTCGACCGCTTTTGGAAGGTCGGCGTGCAGACTCTTGCAGAGCTCATTGATTGTTTATATTTGGGTTGGTTGCTGCTGTGTTTTTGACCCAAACTCTTGCCGTTAATAGCATTTATTATCTTGTGAACAAGGGAAAATTGCAGGTTCCATTGGTGGAGGACAGAATCTGTGTTCCTGGATTGCCGAAGCTTGCAACTGAGGACATACCTTCGTTCTTGTATCAATATGAATCCTTTCCTGCTGTTCGTGAAATAGCGGTGGCTCAGTTTTCCAACGTTGAAGAGGCTGATTGGGTGCTTTGCAATACATTTTATGAGCTCGAAATTGAGGTAACTAGCTTTTAATTTTTTTATATGTATTAAAAAAAATTAAAATTAAATTTCACATAAAAATTAAAAATTATTATTAAATATAAAATAATTAAATAAATTTGTGAAAATTAATATAATAAATATTAAAATTTATTGATTAATGTTATTAGTAATAAAATAAATTAAAAGTAATTTAAATTTGTCAAATGAAATTATTATTATCAAATATGTATAATTCTATTAAACAATGATAATATAGTAATTTTACTACCTCACCATAAGTATTTTTCTAAAATATAATGCAAATTTTTTAATATTTATTAATTATATGAAAATAAAAAATTTTAATTTTTAAATATGTTAATATTCAGAAAAAAATTTAACATATTTTCCTTCATCCATAAATTATTTGTTATTTAATTTTACTAAATAATATTATAACTACCTTAACATAACATAACAAAAAGATATTTTAGTCATTTCACTCATTTACATTTCCTTCCCCCTCTATTTTCACCCATTCCAAACAAAAAAAATTTATTTCACTCATATTTACTCTCCCTCCTATTTTTACCCATTCCAAACAACCCAGGTGAAATTACTTTCACCTCCATTTCCTCTCCCTTCATTTCCACCCCCCTCCATTTACACCCCCTCCCATTTTCACCTCCAGCCAAACAAACCCTAAAAGTCTGACTTTTAATGACAACATTGTTGCCATTGAAAACAGACCTATAACGATAATAAAGTCGTCATTAAAATTCAAATTTCAAAAAAATTTTGAATTTTGAAATTATTTTTTATAATGACAAAGTCATCGCTGAAGGTTGAGGCATTGGCGACAACAATTTGTCATCGCTGATGGTCCTTTCAGTTATGAGGCTTTGCCGACAACATTTTCACCAACGACTGTCACCTTTAGCGACGACCAAGCTTTCTACAGCGATGATAATTGTCGTCGCTATAGCTCTATTTTCCTGTAGTGTTGGTTAAGTTTTACTTAAAATTGGCAAGACTTATAAAGAAAAAAGAGTAAATATAATATTTAATTCCTCATAAAGGTTATGATTAATTTTCCCCTCAAAATTTATAATTAATATTAATTACTCCTTGATTTTTGTTTTCATTATAACTATTTATCCCTTCCTTTTATCATACTATTAAAATAAATTATAAAATTAAAATATAATTAAAAAATAAACATGTATTTGATATTGTTAAGGTGAGATTCAATAATTACTTTAATTTTTTTATTTATTTTAATTTTAATATTGTAAGTGAATAGAGAGATAAATAATTATAACAAAGGTAAAAATATAAAGAACTAATAATACTACTTATGAAATTTAAGAAATATAATATTCATTATTATTATAAATGAAAGATTAATTATTATATTTTACTCAAAAAAATTTGGCCTAACCTAGCTTAAAATTTGATTTGACTTAGTTCACACATAAATTCTTCAACATTCCTCTTAACCTATTAACCTTTATAAATTTATTATTTTTCAAAAATGTTATTACGAATTAAATTGAGTTGAGTTTTGACATCATTAGATATAATTCAATTAAAATATAAAATTACCTTAAACCGTAATTAATGTTGATATTTTGACTTGAGCTCAAATTAATGCTAGTATTTTGACTTGTATTTGCCTTAGCCTAACATTATAAAGCCTGAAATTTGGCTCAATTTGAGTTGACAAAAAATTAATAATTATCATAAAATTTGATAAGTTTAAAATTCAATTCAAGTTTAATTCATTTCCATAACAAGTTTTAATTAATTAACACTAAATTAAAGAAATAAGTAGGAATTAGAATATTATTTTTTTACACTTCTAATGTGGATTTTTTTCTAAATACATTTATTGTACGGTTATATATATAAAATACAAATAAATAATACTAAATTAAAGGAATAAGTAGGTATTAGAATTTTTTGTTATGACACTTCTAATGTGGATTTTTTTTATTATAAATATACATCATAAGGTTTCATATATAGAAAATACAAATTGATTTAATAGATTAATAAACTAAACTTTAATTCATAAGTTCTAACTTATTTTATAAAGTGATCAAACGTCAGGGTCAAGCTTATTCTATACAACACAAGAAATTTTTTTTCAAAATCATGTTACTCTTCTTTCTAAACAAGCTAATTTATAAATATTGTTTTCTTCTACAACTCAAAACCTTTGATTAAGAAATCTACTGAGTTCTGAGAATCGTTTACAGAAAAATAGTCAATATTTTATATCATCTTTTCACAATTTCAAAATTAGTTTCCTTCCTTTTTCTATTTTTATTCCATGTGTCAAAATTTTTTTAAAAAATTAAATGTATGATAAAATTTCATAGAATTACACGAATGTTGTTTATCCCAGCTATATTTACAATAAATTATCTAAAAATTTGGCACTTAACGACTAATTCTTTATTCTTAATTTATATTCTTGTGTCTAACAAATAAAGAAAAATGAAACAAAGTATAAACTATCCTCCAATTTTAAATCCCTAGAATTAGCACCCTAAGCTACAAACAACATGGTTCGCTAACAGATTGTGTTTAATGCCTGATTTGCACATGATGTAGCTTACATATATAATTTTTTTGGTTGAAACCCTCTAAATAATTTTCATGTCACATTTTGTTCATGAAATTCATCACAACACACTTCAAGTCAACAAACTAATTAAAAAGCACAAAATCCAAAGCTCCATTCATTTAAGGAGAATTTTTTTTCTGAAAACTATTTTTCTAACTTTCTATGTTTAGAACTAATTAAAAAGTTGATCTATAAAATATAATAATATATTTGAAGGAAAGTCACTCCCGCTTATAATAAAAAGAAATTACTTTTTTCAAAACTTAATTTCTACTTTTCTCCATTCACTCTGTCCTTCTGTCTCTTCTTATCATTTTTCACTTATATTTGTCCAAATCACTTAAAGAAATGTTTAAATACAATTTTAATTTTTAAAATATAAATTGTACAATTTTAATTCCTTAATTTAAAATAATTTATTTTAGTCATCCTAAATATTTAATGGGTCAAAATTTGGTCCTCCTATTAAATTTATATCAATTTCTATTTGATTTTTAAGCATTCACTATATTATCTTTTTGTTGTTGGTGGATTCCTCCTAAATGGACCTATAATTTTTTTATATACATTATTTTGTAAAAAAGTTATAGAAAAAGAAGACGATAAAAAATGGCCTCCAGTTGGTTTTTTGGAGACTTAAAATTCACATCTTGTTTTTCATGCGACATTGTAGGTGTGAACCTTCGTTGAACTAGAAGGCAAAATCTGTGCAGTAACAGAGAAAGAAAGAAGTTCTATGCAATTTTACCAAATTATGTTAGAAGAATTATCATCTTTTTTATTTAGATTCACATCAGATTTGGATATATTATTTTTGAAAATTTAGGCAGCATAATGCAAATTCTTTTTGGCTATTTTTTTCTTCTCCTCTACTAGTTGATTTTTTTTTTACAATAATTAGTGATAATTACTTTGTTGATTTTATTGAGAATTCTACTAGTTTTGATGAAAAGTTTTATCCTAGTTGTTTTCTAGAATTTCTAAGAAGACATTGTATCCATTATTTTATTAGTGAATTTTTACTAGACTAAGTTTTGTGATTTTTACTCTCATATTGAAAGTTTTTTCATATTAAAAATTATCAGTTTCCTAAATTATTTTTCTCATAATATTTTTTGATGATATATTTTATTGTACATGTGAAAAAAGTCAATTCGAATGAACTATTTAATTTTTCACTATGCATTACTTTAATCTTGTATTTTTCCCAACAAGTGGTATTAGAACTTAGGCTTTTGTACATTCTATTTGTGTGAACATGGAGGCTATTATAAGTAGAATGATATTTTTGAATGATGAGAATTATGCTTATTGGAAAAGAAAGATAGAAGACTTGCATTATCTAAAAGGCTACTATTTATTTGGATTTTTCAATTAGTTCACTAAATTAGCAAACTAAGGATCCTTACCTAGCAATTGAAAAAGCTACTCATTCGAAAAAGTGTTATGGATTAGGAAAAGTATCCACATCTCTTGAAATTCTGCTCAAATAATTTGCAACTAAGTTTTCAACATTACTCTTATCTTTAATCTCAATATCGAACTCTTATAAAAGTAACATCTATCTAATCAAGCAGGGTTTTGCCTTGGGTTTCTTTAAAAGAAACTTCAAAGCTGCATGATAAAAAAATACAATCACTTTAGAACTAAGCAAATATGATCTAAACTTATCCAAAGTAAAAATAATAGTTAAAAGTTCTTTTTCTGTTGTGGTGTAATTTGCTTAGGCAACATCTAAAGTTCTTGAAGTATAATAAATCACATAAGAATATTTTCCCACTTTTTGTTCAAGAATAATACCAATTACATAGTTAGAAGCATCACACATCAACTCAAATGTAAATCCCAAGATAATGGTTGAATGATGGGAATGGTAGTAAGAACTTGCTTTAATTTGTCAAAAGCTTCCTTGCAATGTTGATCAAAATTGAATTTTCCTTCTTTTTAGAGTAGCTTAGATAATGGAAGAGCAATCTTACTGAAATTTCTAATAACTCTCCTATAGAAACTTGTATAACTAAGGAAAGAATGCACTTTCTGCACGTAAGTGGGGTAAAGTAAAGTGGTAATCACATTAACCTTAGTTGGATCTACTTTAATGCCTTTGCTACTCATTATATATTCTAAAACTATGCCATGCTCTACCATGAAATGAAATTTTTCAAAATTTAGCACAAGGTTAGTTTCAATGCATTTGTCTAACACCCTAGAAAGATTATACAAGCAAGCTTCGAAATAGGAATCATAAATAGAAAAATCATACATGAAAACTTCAATGCAATCTTCTAAAAAATAAAAAAAATGCTCACCATACGCCTTTGGAATGTATCAAGTACATTGCATAGGCTAAAAAGCATTCTCTTATAAGCAAAAATGTCAAAAGAACATGTGAAAATGGTCTTTTAGAGCAATATAGATTTTAGAAGTAATCAATGTAGCCATCTAAGGAGCAATAATGGGATTTTCTAATCAATCTCTTTAACATTTGATCAATGAAAGGCAGTGAAAAATGGTCTTTTCTGATTGCTTGATTCAGTTTCTTATAATCAATGTAAAATTTTCAATTATTCTACATTCTAGCGGGGAGCAAATCATTATTCTAGTTTTTTACTGCTATCAAACTAATTTTCTAAGTGATAACTTGGAATGGACTTACCTATTTGCTATTTGAGATAGGATATATGATACTAGTCTTTAAAAGCTTAGTAATATCCTTCTTCACCATGTTTAAAATCAGAAGGTTAAGTCTCCTTTATGGTTATTTCACTAGTTTGGCTCCTTCTTCTAATAAAATCCTATGCATATAGGTGGAAAGGGCTAATACTAGAGATGTCTGTAAGTGTTCACTCTATTGGTTGTTTATAAGCTCTCAAAATCTACAACAATTTCTCTTCTTGTTCAGGTTGTAGATTTCTTGCAACAATGATTGGTAGCTTCTCATTATCTTTTAAGAATGCATACTTTAAATATTCTGAAAGAGGTTTGAGCCCCAATGTTAGTGGCTCAATAATAAAAGGTATTAATTTGGTATTAGAAACCACTTTCAGTAAGTTGAATTTCTTCTTGGATGGCAAATTCCATATCTTCTACATCTTCTAGAATAGCACTAGTTTCTCAACTTAAAAATGCAAAAATTTCTTTACAAATGGCACGTTGGTTATCACCATCACAATAAGTCCATTCATGATCATCAAAACTACTTATAAACTTAGATATGTGTCAAAAATTAGCAAGCATATCATTAAGAGTATCTTTAACAAGTTCATCAATCACATCTATTTCAAATACAAAATGCTCTATAACAAGAAATTTCATGGCCTTAAAAATGTTGAAAGTCTTTATTATATCTCTAACTTCCATGAAAAGAGTGCTAGCATCTACATTAATTTTCTTCTTTTTGCTTTTTAAGGAATATTCTTCTTAGAATCAAAGGTGCAAGGCTAGTTAAAGACTTATCTTCCATTAGCAGAATGTAAAAATCCACTGGGAATATCAATTCCTTCACTTAAACTAACATATCTTCAATAACTCAAACAGAATGTGTAGTGCTTCTATTGGCTAGTTAGATGATAACCTCTATTTGATTCAAGGGACCAAGTGTAGAAAGGAGAATATTAACATTGGCATGACCTTTATGGAAGCTCCTAGGTTAATTAAGGCATGTTCAAACTTGTTGTTTCTTATTACACAGGGTACGTCAAATGTCTTTGGATCTTTGCACTTTCATGGTAAGCTTGGTTAAAGGATAGCTGATACATTTTATCCTAAGCTCACTTTCTCATTGCCATGTAATTTTCTCTTGTGTATGGATAGCTTCTTAAGAAATTTAACATATTTAGGAAATTATTTAATAGCATCTAGCAGTGGAATGTTTACTTCTAACTTCCTAAAAGCCTCCAAGATCTCTATATCTTTATCAAATTCTTCTATTTTCCTAGATTGTGTATTTCTATTAGTGAAAGGAAGTGATCTTATAAAATATGTTAGTTTTTGCACCATTTCTAGTTTATCTAAATTTTGGTTAGTTTGAAAGGAGCTTTTTGTAGAATTTTTAACCGCTACTGGTTATTTTGCCTTGTGTTGTTAGGTTACTAGTTTTATACTATTAGGAATATGAATTTCCTTGCCATTTTTTAGCATGATGGTAGAAATATTACCTTTAGAGTTGGGAATTGTTTAGGAAGGAAATCTATCAAAATCTTATAATTTAAGCTTATTTATGGCAGAGGCTAGCTAACCAATTTATGTTTGTAGGTCTTGCATTATTGTATCTGTCCTTTGTTGAAACTACAAATTGTTGGTAACTATTTGCTTGACTAACTACTCAAGGGATGGTTAAGAGGATGAGGAGGAGGCTGCTTGCTAGTTCTAGAAGTTCTATCATTAGATTGGCTTGGAAGGCTACTACAGTTAGAATAGAGGTCTATTCTGGTACAGTGCTGGTCTGGTTGGCCACTGGATTAGGGCATTACTATATCTAAAATTAGGATAATTCCTCTAACTAAAATTGTAAAAATTAGGGTATGGATCATATTTGGTTTGTTGCTGTTGTTGGTACTGATTCTGGTATGGAATTTGCACTTTTATAGATGATGATGATCTTTAAAAGGAAGAAGGGATCACCACCAACTCTTCTTAAAGCAATTGAAGAATCAAGAATTTCCATTATTAATTTCTTTAAGAACTATGCATCTTCTACTTTTTGCTTAAAAGAACTTATGAAGATCCTTAAGTGTGTAAAGCACGAGAACAGACTAGTTAGCCTATTTTTTTATGAAGTGGATCCAATTGATTTGCGGCATATAAAAGGGAGTTATGGAGAAAGAGTGGAAAGACATGAGGCAAGATTCGACCAGGAGGAGTAAACAAGTGGAAGTTAGCTTTATAAGTAGTGAATTTCTCCAACTCACATTCAACTAGGGTATGTATTTTTTTGGATTTTCTCCTATTATTTTTTCTTCCAAAATTTTTATTTGGTTCTTTATTCTCTTGATAATATTAAAGAAATAATATAATCTAAGAATAGGTTAACTTATTGTAAAATTTTTTGTGGAACTAATTTGATTTATACATAGTGAATATGCAGAATGGAACATGTATTCAATTTTTTTTTTTTGGTTTATATTGAGATAAAAAAAAGTTACTGTGATAGGATTAAGTATGAACATAAATTTATTGAAGGGATTGTAGAAGAGATTTCAAGAAGAACAAGCCATATCATTTTACCTATTATTAACTAGCCAATTGGGTTGGAATCTCGAGTACGAAAGGTGAACTCACTTCTAGATATTGCATCAAAAGAGGAAGTCATTATGGTAGGAATTTATGGAATTGGTGGTATAAGTTAGTCAATAACTGGAAGTGTTATATACAATTTGATCTTAAATTAATTTGAGAGTTTATGTTTCCTTGAAAATGTAACATGTAATTCAACTAAGAGAGGCTTAGCAGAACTTCAATTGACAATGCTTTCTAAAATTTTGAGGGAGAAGAATATCCAATTGACAAGTGCATACGAATGGATCTTAATAATAAAAACAAAGGTAGAAGAAAATTTCTCCTAATTCTTGATAATGTTAATGAATTGGATCAACTTTAACAACTAGTTGGAGGACTTGATTGGTTTGGTCCTGACAATTGAATTATTATAACAACAAAAGATGAGAATTTATTACATGTTCATGGTGTTGAAAGAAAACATGAGGTGGAGACATTAACCCACAAAGAAGCTCATAAATTATTCATTTAGAATGCCTTTAAAGGTGGAGAGTTTGATCCAAGTTATATGGAGGTTTTAGAAAGCTTATAGCTTTATTGCAGTGAAATTCCTTTGGCCCCGCAAGTTATAGGCCATCATATGTTTGGTAAAAGTCCAAAACAATGGAAATCTGCATTGCTTGCATATGAAAATGTTCCTAAAAGAGATATTCAGCAAGTCGTCAAGGTTAGTTACGATGATTTGGGGGATTTTGAGAAAGAATTTTTTTCTTGATATAGTTTTTTATTTTAAAGATTATCAATTGCAATATGTGGAGAATGTATTGTTAAATGGTCATGGCATTCCTCCTCAAGTTGCTATTGGAGTATTAGTGGATAAATCTCTCATTAAAACTGATTTAAGGGGTTAAGCGAGGATGCATGACTTGATTGAGGACATGGGTTTTATAGGGATGCATGACTTGTAAAGAAAAAATTACCATCAAAGTTTGGTAAACGTAGTTGATTGTAGTTTGACAAGGATTTTCTTCTTGCATTTGAAGAAATTATAGTATGCATATATTTTGTTTCTATTTTTGCACCCTTGCATTACTCTTTAAAATATAATGAATTTTGCAATCTCTTTCCAATTTATTGTGGAGAAAAATGAATTAATGATAGGATAGGGTATGTAAATCGGTAACTTTTCAAAATTTCTTAATTTTTAGTTTTAGTTTTTAAAGCATATGATATGCATGGCTAGGACTTTTGATTTAAAAGGCGACTGACAATACTAAAATCATTGTGGTGTATTTTTACTTGGAGAAGGTTCATTGAAATGGTAAAGCATTAGAGAACATGAAAAAAAAAATCCAAAAATACTTTTGTCATTAAAATTATAATGATTAATTTATGTATATATATACACACACACGCGCACACTTACTTTGAAGGGCCAGGACAATGACAATCAGAGATGGGTTTACGGGTGGACCGTTTGTGTTTTGACTGCATTTTTTCTTTTTTGGTATATATTGTGTAATTTTTTAGTTAAATGCAGTCATGGTCTCTTTTTGGTTCCTTTTACAAATTGTTTTCACTTTTATAATACTTGTGTTAGGAGTCCCTTTGTATGTTACTCATGTTTGCAGTGGTGCAGTTTAATTGGGGCATCGGGGCTTTGATTCCCCCATTTTTAAAATTATGTATTCATTTCATGGAATTATATGAAAAGTATTTGAAAAGAAAAAATTACTTGAGCCATTAATCCACCAAAATATCACGGAATCTCCCCACCGCAGCGCACCCCCACATCTTGTCATCATATCATATCATTATAAAATTTGACGTAATCATCTGGACCCTCTGCCTCAATCTTGCCAGGTGGACCCTCTTGATTGGCTTGTGGATGAAGAAGATGCAGCTGACTGCAAGGGGTCCCATCATCGTACACGTGTGAATGAATAGTTTCACACGAGAGAGAGAGAGAGTGCGATGAGATGAAGGGCCATGTGCGATCCTGCAACTCTTATCAAATCAAAGCCCGTACCGTACGTTCATTCTGCAGGGCGATTTGACCGAAAGTCGGAAAACTAATTCCCCCCTCCCTGCGCCGCCGTCAAAATTAATTATCGATACCCTTAATTTTTTTTAAAATATTTTTTGAATCACGGCAATCGGTAGGTTAAGATTCAGGTTTATTTTCGTTTAAATTTTTTTTTTCAAATCACAGGCGTTGACATCCCTAAATATTTACTGAACCACGGGAAGTGACAGCCGTGATTGATTTATTTTTTTTCAGTTATTTTTTAATTTATTATTTAATTTAAATTCAATTTTTTCGTTTCAATTTGAAATTATTTTATATTTTTTAATTATTTATAATTTGTGACCTTTAATTTTAACTAATTTATACTTAGTTTAATTTTTTATATTTTAAATTTTTTATACTAATTAACTAATGTTCTAAATTATAATAAAAAATTATTAAAAATTTATATTTTATAATATTTTAATTCTTGTTTAAAAATAAAAAAAATCACATCATTAGATAAATTATTTAATTAATTATAAAAATTAATGTATGTTAAAGTGATAAAAAGAATTGCATCATTAAATAAAATATTTAATTAATTATGAAAATTAATGTATGTTAAATTTAGATAAAAAATCACACCATTAGATAAAATATTTAATTATGAAATATATAATAAATTAATTCAATTGTATAATAAAAATAAAATAAATTATATTAAAATTATATTATTCAATATATTGTAACTTTGAACTTCAAAAAATAGGAATGAATAATATTTATATATATATATATATATATATATATATATATATATATATATATATATAATAGATTAGATGAAATGAGAAAAAATAATATGTGGATTGAAAATTCTTGAAAAAATCTTAATTGATATATTTTTATTTTAAAATAATATTTAAAAAATATTAACAATAAAAAGGAATAAAATTTGAATAAATAAAATTTAATTTAATGTTACTTGTTATTCTTAAGAATAAAATACACAATTAATTAATTTTATTAATAATTTTAATATTAAAATTTTAATTCACTTAGAGTACTTATATAAAATAATAATAAAATATATTATATTATATTATACATATAATATTTAATAATATTAGTATTCTAACTATAAACAATAGGAGCTCACATAAAAAAATATATAATGGAGCAGAAAATAAATAAAAAAATATGGTTATTTGACCGAAACACATAAGGCACGAAAACAAATAACCCATATGTTGCGGCAGAAAATCTTTTGGCCAAAGCAATTAATCATTTTTTTTTTTAGAAAATGACAGTGACGGGGAGGGACTTCCCGTGACATAGTGCACATGTGGCGGCCCCCCAGCTGCCAGAAACCGTTAACTGTGTTCCATGAACCCCTTTTTTTTAAAAATGATTAAATTTAAATTTTTTTGTTATATGTTTGAAATCCAATTTTTATAATTATTCATGATTTGTTAGCACCTTTTTTTACATTTAATCTTGAGATAATCTAATAAAAATCTAATTGTTGACATTTTAAATTTTAGTGTGATAGTTTCTATTGAAGATTTTAAATAATAATTAATAATTTAATTTACTCTGTAAATATTGTATAATATACATAACATAATAAAATTGGTAACGACCAAAAAATTAATGGAACAATTAAAATCTCAATAAATATAAATTTTAGCTGATTCTTTCATAGTTTTATTTTGGGGAAGATTTAAATTGTAAAATTAAATCCTTGAAAAATATTTTATCAATGGGTGATGTATATATCCATTAATAAATTTTTAACAAATTTTGATCGATATACATAATGCAGAAAATCATTTTCCCCACACACTGCGCCGCTAAAACATATTCCACAAATGTTTAATAATTTTTTTATTAAAATATTTTTGTTGGTTACGGAAGGGGGGTTGCAAGACCAAAGCGGTCCGTGACCCTTTTTTATTTTCTTTTTAATTTTTTACCCCGTGACTTTTTTTTCTTTTTTAATTTTTTTCGTGGTTATGTTGTAATATTTTTTTAGCATATAAATAATTTTTATTAAATTCAAAATACTGAAATAGTGTAATCAATATTTAATAATAATATTATGATATCATTAATAAAAGTAAAAATAGTATAATAGTTATTATTTATTTAATATATAATAATACTATTATTATTTAAATACTAATTGATTACATAATAATTATTTTAAAAAAATAGATTATTACTTCTTTAATAATTAAAAATTAACAATTTTCTAATCAAAGTATTTATCATTACTCTATGAATGTTAATCTGTTTTGAAAGTTTATTTATAGAATCAGATCAAAAAAATAATCAAGTAAAATATTATCATGTTATTAATATAATTTAATAGCAGAATAATATTAATTTTTTGTTATGTTAAAAAGTTTTTAACGGCATTATAGTTACTATTAAAATGGCAGCTATTTATTATTTAGTAATATTGTACTAATATTATTAATTATTAGTAACTTAAAAAAATTTTAATATTAAAAATGATAGCTATTAAAAATATTCCAACATTATCAATATAAGTTAATATATTATAATATTTACTATTTATTTAATATGTAAGAACATTATTTGTTTATTAAATAAACATAAGTATTACTATTGATGTGTAATAATAATTATTAGATTGGTTTGAGTTAATAGATAAGTGTGGAGACATTATTTGATTTGTGTAGTTTATTTACAAATTTGAATATTATGATAAATGAAACATGAGACAAAATTAATTCTGTACAGAAGAATGAATGAATGAATTAAATTATCAAATTAGCTATAAAGGTTTTGTACAGTAATGAAATAATCAACTATCAAAGTAATGACTCCCAGTCCCACATCGAGGGCATTGCCTCGCTCGTCACGGTCGTTGAACAAGGGATTGCTGTTGTTCATCTCCATCGTTACCCTCATCGGAGTTTGTTTAAGTGGGGTTGGCATGACCCGTGGTAAATGGAGAGTTTAAGTCCGAGTTGGATGAGTAAAATGGTGGAATAGGATTTTGTAGGGTAAAAAACCCTTGTTGCTGATGCGATGTGGATCCACTGGCATTCTCAGATATAAATGCAAGCGGCTTAGATAAAAATGTCGTCAGAGAACCTAGGACTCGCTGGTGTGGGGGCGATGGCGATGGCGTGAAGAACGATGATGGGCCAGCATCTCCACCTGGCATGAAATGTGATGAGGGCATGTATGTAGATGGACTTGCACCTCCTGCATCGGGCTGCATCGAGCGAGGGGCGTAGCCGGAGGGGACATCCACCGGTGGCATCGATTGATGACCATAATATGCACTGTCATCGTCATCATCAGGTCCAGGCAAAATGAGATCTCTAAAAGACATAAAGCCATAGGCCCTCCTGCCACACCTAGGCTCAGGGATGGGTGGTCTCGATAATTCGTCTGCAGGAAGAGCTGACTGAGAAGCTGTCATGTCTCGATGCTCACCTAACGCACGCAGGATGCGGTCACAACCCCAGTGCACTGTCTCCCTAAATTGGTTGTACTCGAGAGTTGGAGGATCCTCAACGCTCAGCGTGCGTAGTCTTTCAGCAACATCGGCCTACATGATAAGTAAAAATAAGTACAGTGTGTCAATTTATATTATAATATTTTGAGGAAGTTATAAATCATATTATGAAGGACGAATGATTACCACAAATCCTGGACTACTGCTAGCTGGATGAATCCAGCGTCTTGTGTGTGTCCAATACCATGACATGTAGCCCGAGCCACGATGAAGAGCATCAGTCTCCATCTTAGTCAGTGAAAGCGTGGCTCACCATGTATCCCAAGCACTAATGTAAACCATATGTTCTTGCCGCCAATCCTTCGATGTTTTTCCTCGAAGCTGTAAGGTATGACAGGAACCAAGATTGAATAGCTCTTGTAGGATTGGTTGCAGCCTACCAAACTAGCGAAGAACATGATCTGCATGGTGCCATTCCACGATGTGGAAGCATATGATCGGGACTGAAGCCAACCATATGTTAGGTGAGATAAGGCAATACTCAGGCACAAGTTGCTGGACACTATCCATATCATAAGGCCGCCAAATAATCTGCACTAAGTAAATGAAAGATAAATAAGCATGTAACTACATATCAGACAGTCAATTTAGATACAACAAAGCAAGTCATAATTAACCTCTTCAGCCTTCATATGATCAAGCAATATTCTAAATTGTCGTAGGGCATTTATTGGAGACTGTTGAAGCAATTCGGTATTCTTCCACCTGCGAGAGTTGTAAAATGTATATTATTTTCTATGCGTAATTTAATACTAATAAGAAAAATACATTAAATGAAAATATAAAAATGGTTCACACCTGAAGCCCAATGGTGGTAGCACAGGGTAAATGTCTAGACGGGGATCTGGATACGGAGGTGCCATTAGTGCTAGAGTGGGAAATCGATCCCACGCCCATAGATGCAGAAGATGCAAACATCTATCGATGTTTACCTCGTCAGGGTTGGTGGCCGTGCATAATTCTCTGTACAAGCATGCAAGAACCACTGATCCCCAACTGAACCATCCAGTGTCAGCGAAGTTTGCTAGTAGGGGTAGATACATCAACAACACTCTATGGCTTGAAGTGTTAAGCATGAGATATCTGCCGATGAGTCTCAAAATGTAGGCACGCATAAATTGCTGTATTTGTTCATCATCTGCATCAGCTGGCAAGTGTCCAAAATTAGCTGCTAGCCAGGAGATGCTCAGGCGCTGCCCTTGTAAACACTCATCGGGTGGTATAACCCTAAGAAGATCCTCGCACATCACCCGCCAGTCATATCCGGTGTACCCGGAGACAGGAACACCTTCGCATGGTAAACCCAGCTGGATGGCGACATCTTGTAATGTAATTGTGCACTCCCCGCAGGTGGTGTGAAAAATGTATGTCTCTGGCCGCCATCGCTCAACCAGTGTAGAAACGAGCGCTGCATTCAACTCAACATGGCCAAGACGACTGACACCGTAGAATCCAACATGCTGAAGATATGGGACAATGGCAACTGGTGGATCAAAGAGACGACCCACATGTGCGACACGTCGTAACCTGAGGAGTCGATCCTCCTGAAAACAAAAATACCAAATCATAATGTGGTAAGGGTTTAAAAATCACAAATTACATAACCATAGATTACTAAACTTACATGGCCTAGCCAAATGGCCTGTGAAATATGTCTAGACTGTAAGTACATAAGGGACTCGTCATCGGGCCCAGGTGTGACAACACGACGCTGACCAGCCATTATAGTCGAAGGGTATGATATCTGTCACATTGGAATAATTCAGTTAATTGCACAAAAGTATGCATTTAAACACAGGTATTATCTAAAGTAAGTGATCTAATAAGGCATCAGGATATAATAATGCTGACGTATTATACTTGCCAATGTGTTCATTAATTTGTTGTTATTTATGACCTCAATACCAATAACCAATAGGGTGTGCACTCAAAAGTTTCTTTGATGGGCTGGACAGGTTGTGCAGTTGTGCCTTGTCTGCCTGCATAGCCCACACCTCTGAGGATCAGATGGACCCTCCTGCCAGTCCATTTCGTTCCTTATACGCCTAGATCATGGTCGATTGCTGGCACGTATCGTCGAGGGATCTGGAATGAGTTCTGGTCCATCGACCGCTGGCCAATGCTCCACACTGCCTATTGGTCGGAACTCACTACTATATGTACTCAGCATTGTCTCCAATCGGAAAACACGATCGACAAACTGCAGAGTATCCAACGAAACTTTCGAACATGCAACAAATACATGTTGGCAGGGCCAATGCTCGACTTGAAACTCGCCACAATCACATGTACGATCGCGAAGGCTAACCTTGCAGGACCGATCAAACTGCTTCCACGTCAAGTCATACGGCTCCTCAACCTCAAATAAGAACCCTTGGCGGTCAAAATGGCGCACGTGGCAGGTTGACGCTTTCCGAATGCAATCTTGAATCTTTTTTCGAACGTCCTCGAAAAATACCTCTCCTACTTGTAACTGTGCTGCAATTGTCTCTGATCTATTAACAAAATATGCATTTAATCGATACATTGTTGCTTTGACCAACCCTATGATGGGCAAAAATCTAACCCCCTTGAGGATGCTGTTGACACACTCCGCCAAATTAGTTGTCATATGGCCCTATCGTCTGCCTCCTTCGTCATACGCACGGCTCCACTGACATTTTGGGATATTCGCAATCCAATCGGCAGCTCTTGGGTGCAACGATTGTAGTTCAGCTAACTTTGAATCCACTACATGTCGCTCGTATTGGTAACCTGTACAACCTAACATTGTGACATAATTAACAAAGATAATAAGGTGTCATGACAATTAGAGAAGTTTTCTAGGAGTATTACGTACCAATGCTAATGAACAACTTCTTCAGCCACTTGGTCCTGAAGGTTGAGTTCATATTACTGGCGATGTGTCGTAGGCAGAACACATGATAACCACAGGGTGGTTGCCACCCTACGCGTGGGTTTGCAACGGCAGCAACTATCCTAGGATGTCTATCTGATATCAAGTAAACACCCTGCTTATCCTTGATGACATGCCGTCGAATGTTTGATAGGAACCAAGCCCATGTCTCGTATGTTTCGCTTTCTACTACAGCAAATGCAAGGGGAACAATTTTTCTATCCCCATCTTGTGAAGTTGCGATCAGTAACACCCCCTTATACTTTCCATATAAAAATGTGCCATCAACTTGGATCATCGGTTTTAAATGATCGAAGGCATTAATGCATGGCTTGAATGTCCAAAACACCCAATGGAACAGTGCTACTAGTGCACTCTCACCGTTGCTTGACGGGCATTCCCTACTCACAATCTCGAAGTACGACCCAAGATTATAATGTCGTACAGCCGCCAACCACCTCGGTAGTAAAGCATATGATTTTTCCCAATTCCCAAAAGTGAGTGCAAGAGCTCGGTGTTTACCCTTCCACACCTTCTTATATGAAACTGAATACCCAAATATACCGTGGATACGCTCAATAACCCCTTGAATGGACATGCTGGGGTTCTCAGTCACTAACCCCACAATGTAAGATGAAATGACATATATGTCCAATTTCAGATGATCACTTGAAAAAGAAGCAGACACACATGAATGAGGTCCATTGTATCTAGTTATTTGCCAGTGGTTCTCTCTCGGCTTATGGCAGGCTCTAACCCTCCAATTGCATTGTCCACCGTAGTGAGGGTACCGATACTCTTCATACTTGGACGAAGAGTAATGTGAGTAAAATGTGTGGTGGGTTTGAATTGAGTATATTTTCATCGCGCGATGGAACAATTTTTGGTCCCTATACAGCCAACCCACATCTGACTCTTGGTCATTAAGCACATTCATGGCACCTCCCATACCGAGAAAATCATTGCTGTCGACTGCATCTATATTTATTCTTCTAAAAAAGGCAGCTGTCGATTCCACATATTGGTTCACGGGTGTTGCAGGGATCGCTGGGATCACATCTTCACCACCATCAGCTTCATCATCATCACAACTATCATTATCCCAATTAAATCCTTCGGAAATGTCATCATGTGCATCATTCTCTTTAAAATCATCCATTATGTCGTCTGATTCCTTTGGGATAGAAAGGGATTGAAGGAGACCATAACTGGGCTGGGAAGAACATGTCTCTGCAGCGTAATCAATAACGAGAGATTGAAACTGTTGTCCAAATTCTTTTTGTCCACCAACTGGTTCCAGACTACCATGGTACGAGTTATAATTTGATGGCCCTTCACCAAAGTTAGGAAATAGGTTGGTGGACGATTGTGTGCATGGCCCACTCTCGTCAAATGGTTGACTACTAACGTTTAGATTAAATCCCTTGCTTGCGATGTGTGTATACAATTTTGGGCAAGACAATTGAGTGGGGAATCTGACATTCGTCTCCCACATTCGTTGAATGTCATCATTATCCTCTAATAGACAAGCTTTGTATCGCGTCGGGTTCAGTGAAAGCAGATGCTTATACTCTAACTTAGTCACAGCTTGATTTTCTGCAAGTCTTAACTTTCGGCCAATTGCAATTTTTAATGCATCCAAGGTGATATCCAATTTAATTCTCATAACTTTGACTCTTCGACACCTAAGTGTATCGCCCTCATCTATTTCATAAATTTTTCTGTTCGCATAGATACATACATTTTCTTCCTCGGTACTCATGGTGATTCCTATCATATCCGGGGTGTTAAAGTGACTTCAGGGATTAAAACATACTTATAAAAAATAAATAACACTCAGATTTAGTTTCATGTCATCTAATATTATAACTAAAAGTCTTACTTGGAGGGACAGATTTTATCTGCACTAGAAAGTTAGACTGGATAGACTTCATAAGTAAAACATATACTCAATTATCATAATAATACAAAGAAATTAGAATAATATATGCAAATTATGATATGTACAATAGCAAATATGATGTACAAAAATAAAATATCTAATCAAGTAGAATAACACAGAATTCTAATTAAAAACAAATACAACTCAAAATTAAGTTTTTTCCAACTGAAATACAATAAAAACTTATAGTTTAGGGATAAATAGATTAAAGAATAAATTCAATAGTATTTTAATTAAAGTAGAATTTCATTGTAGAATTTTTTAATTAATTCAAAATTTAAAAAATTTTCTATTGCATTCTACCTCCAATTAAAATTTTCAAAATTTATTTATTTTCCTCTATTTTTTCTCCTCCAGACAACGAGTTATGGTTACATTCCAATTTAATTAAATTAATAAAAAAGTCTTTCATGTATTTCAATTTTAAAAATATATAATATATTTCCTTCAATCGATAATAAAGTCAACGGAACTTTAATTCTCATAATATACAAGAAGAGAATAAATTTAAAAAAATAATAATAATATTATTCTTTTCAATAACAACTTCTTACACATATTAAATATCATTATCTCAATAGATTAAAGGTATTAAATAAATTAACTCCAATAAATAAATTAGCTTTACTAAATATATTAAATAGATTTAATCCAACAAATTAATTAATTAAATTAAATCAAATAAATAAATTAAATTAAACAAACAAATCAACTAAATTAAATCAAATAAATAAATCAACTAAATTAAAATAAATAAATAAATTAACTAAATTAAATCAAACAAGTAAATAAAAATATTAATGCAAAAAAATTAATTAACTAAATTAAATTAAATAAATAAATTAAATAAATTAAATTAAAAAATAAATCAACTAAATTAAATCAAACAAATAAATTAACTAAATTAAATCAAACAAATAAATTAACTAAATTAAATCAATCAAATAAATTAACTAAATTAAATCAAACAAGTAAATAAAAATATTAACGCAAATAAATAAATTAAATAAATTAAATCAAATAAATAAATTAACAAAATTAAATCTAATAAATAAATCAACTAAATTAAATAAATTAATTAACTAAATTAAATAAAATAAATAAATTAACTACATTAAATTAGATAAATTAATCAACAAGTTTAAATCAAATAAATTAATTAACTAAATTAAATCAAACAAGTAAATTAAAAATATTAACTCAAATAAATAAATTAAATACATTAAATCAAATGAATAAATCAACAAAATTAAATCAAATAAATTAACTAACTAAATTAAATCAACCAAATAAATTAACTAAATCAAATTAAATAAATAAAACTAACCATTAAACAAATTAATTAACTAAATTAAATCAAACAAACGAATCAACTAAATTAAATCAAGTAAATTAATTAACTAAATTAAATCAAACACGTAAATTTAAAACACTAACTGAAATAAATTTTTTAAATAAATTAAATAAATTAAATACATTAAATCAAATAAATAAATTAACTAAGTCAAATCAAATAAATAGATTAATTAAATTAAATTAAATTAATTAATTAACTAAATTAAATCAAACAAGTAAATTAAAAATATTAACTCAAATAAATATATTAAATAAATTATATCAAATAAATAAATTAACTAAATTAAATCAAATAAATAAATTAACTAAATTAAATAAATTAATTAACTAAATTAAATCAAATAAATAAATTAACTACATTAAATCAGGTAAATTAATTAACTAGATTAAATCAAATAAATTAATTAACTAAATTAAATTAAACAAGTAAATAAAAAATATTAACTCAAATAAATAAATTAAATAAATTAAATTAAATAAATAAATTAAATACATTAAATCAAATAAATAAATTAACTAAATTAAATCAAGAAAATTAACTAACTAAATCAAATCAATTAAATAAAACTAACTAAATTAAATTAAATAAATAAATTAACTAAATTAAATCAAATAAATAAATTAACTAAGTTAAATCAAATAAATAAATTAATTAAATTAAATCAAATAAGTAAATTAAGAATACTAACTCAAATATATTAATTAAATAAATAAACTAAATATATTAAATCAAATAAATAAACTAACTAAATTAAATTAAATGAATAAAACTAACTAAATTAAATCAAATAATTTAATTAATTAAATTAAATCAAATAAATAAATTAAATATATTAAATTAAATAAATTCATAAATATAAAAATTTAATTAAATAAATAACTTAAAATTATAAAATCAAACAAATAAATAAATTTAATTTAATTAAAAAGAATTAAAATAATATATTAAATTAAAAATTTACCTTCAATGCAGTCTTCATTCTCTCTGTTTCAATCCACGTAGCATTTCAGCTCCTTCTCAGCACTTCAGCAATTCAAGGGCGGGCGAGCTTGCTTCAAGGGCGGACGAGCTATATAGGCGAGGAGACGTTCACGACAAACAGGAGCCGCTGATCACAGCCTGCATGAGGACGTGATCAGCTCTGATCACGTCCTGTTGCAGGATGTGACCAGCAGGTCGCGTCGCGTCACTCTGATCACGCCACTCTGTAGTCTGTGATTCACAAAAGTTAAATATTTTGGTCATATGTTTTAACAGCGTAGGAAAACGGAAAATTTTTTTTCCCAAAACAGTTCGTTGGTAATTTTACCCGGAAATAAGTGTTAAAAAATTACTTTTTAGTACTAAGTACTTTAGAGTGAAAAGCACTTTAGAAATATGTCAGTTATTAATTTTAAAAATAATAGTTAATAATTTTTTAAATATAAAAAATTATTAATTATTAATTTTAAAATTAATGACTGAGCTGAAATATTTTTACCTTTTAGCGCTTTAGAGGGTTTTACGTTTAGCACTAGGTACTTGCTGTCTGCTGTGTTTAAGGAAACATCGATTTACCACAATAGTGCTCATGTCGTGGGCAGATAAAGATCGTTAGAAAAATTGAAAATTTTGCAGCGTGGGCCCCCCACTTTAGAAACATTTTAAAATCTAACCCCATTGAAACCTACTTCAGCTCTGACCCCACTCTCTTCTGATGCCAATAGTTGGAAGAATTGATATCTGCATCCATTTCTTCTTTTATTTTTGGTCAATTTTACTTTACATGGATTAAGATTCGATGTAGATATAAATTAATTTTACTTTACATTGGATTGTTATTCATTTGCTGAATTTAATACCAAAATTAATATCAACAATTATATAAAAAAAATTCTTCTTCTCTTTTTTGTTATTATTTAAGATGCATGTCAAGTTTACGTAAAAAATTTCCTCCAAAATATTTTGTTCCTTTTTAGTAATCGCCCTCTTATGATTATTTTCTTTATTATGTTTTGTTATTCTTTTGAAAAAAAATTTGAACTCTATTTTAACTCTTGATATAAGTATATGTATTTGTATATTTTATTTTTTTCTCATTTGATGCACTTATTTTTATTTTATAAATTTAAATTATATTTGTTAACTATTGTTTTACTTCACATCTCATATTATGCATTTTTCATATACTTAATTGTATTTTTTATTCCATTTTTAACTTCTTTATTACTTTATAACTCATATATTATATTTTTATCAATTTTATTATATTTTTAATCCACATTTTTAATTATAACTCAGGTAACAATATCACTAAATAATATAAATATAACAAAATATAATTTTTATTATTATAGAATATTTTAAATAGGTTGGGTATTAATTTAATTCAACTAATTAATTATATATTTTATTTTTAACTCTTATTACTAGAAGTTAATACTACTAACAGATATAAATACAACATGATATTTTTAATTTTTATTGTTATTTTTTATAACTTAAATGTTAATATCACTATCATATGATATGTTTAATTTTGTGAAAATTTGATAGGAAAAAACTCATTCATTCTCATTAGCTCTTTGAACTTGTATACAGATTACAATAACGGGATTTCTATCAATTAGATATACACCACTAAAATAGATAAGAAACAAAATATGCATCGTATTCTTAAAATATAGGAAAGAAAACATCCTAAATATAGAAAGAAGATATGCATCATATCCCTAAAACATAGGAAAGAAATCATCCTAAATATGTACAAAATCCTAATACCCCCTTTGTAAGAATCTCAGCAAGTTATACAGAAGTGTGGACATACATGGGTTTATTATTACCCTTGGTGATATCATCTCTCACAAAATGACAACCAACCTTAATGTGTTTTGTACGTCCATGGAACATTAGGTTATTGGCAATGTGAAGGGCAGATTGACTGTCACAGTAAAGCCGCATGGACATAAATGATCAACGCCAAAAGAAGATAGTAATCCTTTCAACCACTTTAGCTCACAAGCAGTAGTGGCCCTGGAATGATATTTGGCTTCAACAGAAGAACGAGAAACTATGGACTGCTTCTTAGTCTTCCAAGAAATAGGAGAGTTTCCTAACATCCCAAAATAAGTTGTTAAAGACTATCGAGTGAGAGGATAATTAGCCCAGTCAGTATCACAAAATCCATACAAGCGCAAGTCACAATCAGCACATAATAAAATTCCCTAGCTTGGATTACCTTTCAAGTATCGAACAACATGTAATGCTGCATCCCAATGCTCTAATTTTGGATTTTGCATGAATTGTGCCAAGATATGAACACAATAAGATAAGTCAAGATATGTAATGGTCAAATAAATGAGATGCCCAATAAGACGTCTATATCAAGTCAGCTCTTGTAAATTTGCTCCTTTAGCAAGCGTTAACTGATAATTCTATTCGATGGGAATTACCATCTGCTTTGCTCCAAGTAACCCATAATCAAATATGAGATCTAAGGCATACTTTCGTTAAGACAAAAAAAACTCAGTGGCATTTTGCGCCACCTCAATGCTTAGAAAATATTTCAATTTCCCAAGATCTTTCATGTGAAAGCAGTGACCAAGGTAATCCTTGAATTGTTGTATGATAGCGCCATTGTTTCTGGAAATAATAATGTCATCAACATAAATCAAGATATTTAGTTCCATGACATGAAATGTTGTGTGAAAAGAGAGTAATCTAATACAATTGTTGAAAACCATAAGCTTCCAAAGCTTTAGATAATTTAGCAAATCAACACCTAGGAGCTTGTTTCAAGCCGTATAAAGATTATGGAGTCGACACACCTTACCAAGAGAATGAGTTGCATAGCCAAGGGCAATTTCATATACACCTCTTCCCCCAAGTCCCCATGCAAGAAAGCATTTTGAACATCCATATAATGTAGTTCAAAATTCTTGGTAGCTACAATAGGCAAAAAAGTCTAGATTGTCACCAATTTTGCTATGGGAGCAAAAGTCTTATTATAGTCAATGCCTTTAACTTGTCTAGTGCCATGAATCACCAGCCTTACTTTGTGTCGTTCAATGGTTCCATCTAAATTATATCTAATTTTATATATCCATTTGCATCCTATCACTTTCTTGCCTGGCGGTAGATCTTTTATCATCCCTATACCATTGTCCTCCAGAGCTTGAATATCTTCTTTCATAGCATCTCTCCATTTCGCATCCTTTACAGCCTTAGTAAATGAGGTTAGCTCATATCCTGCAGTAATAACTACAAAAAACTCTTAATGTTTCATAGAAAATTTATCACAGTTAACAAAGTATACAATTGGATAACGTGTACCTAAGGATTTTGAATGAAGAGATGAACCAGCTGAAGGGCTTACACAAACAGTATGGATGATATAATCTTTTAGGTGCAAAGAAGGCTTCCTAACCTGATGTCTATGACCAAGAAGATCGGCCTGTTGAGGGATAACATTCTCAACTTGCTCTTCTTGCTCTATATTCTCAATCTGCTGCTGCACATCATTTACTTCTCTAAAATTTTCCTTTTCCTCGTTGTCATTTCCTAATGGTATATTTGGAGAGCTTAAGTCACTATCACTGATACTCACTTCATTTTGCACAACGTTCTCTTCTTCATTATTATCACTTAAATCAAGTGATGACACCAATCCACCTATTTATTTTTCACTCATCATACTAATGTTATCAAAACGAAAAATATTTTCCATAAATTTTACATGGGAAATAAAATATTCTTTGTTTTCAATATCGTACAATTCCCATACCTTTTTCCAATAGGGATATCCCATAAAAATACACTTTTACTTTTACTTTAACTAGCAAACTTATCACTTTCTCTATCATCATTGTGAGCATAACACAAGCAACCAAATGTTCGAATATGCGTATATGATGGCTTTGCACCAAATAATATTTCATAAGGTATTTTTCTATCAAGAAGAGTAGAAGGTGTTCGATTAATTAAATATTCTGCAGTAAGTATACATTCTCCTTAAAATTTCAAAGGCAAATTAGCTTGAAACCTTAATGCCCTTGCCACATTTAAAATATGACAATATTTTCTCTCTACCCTTCCATTCTACTGAGGTGTATGACAAATTAAGGTTTGGTGTAAAATACCATTTTCTTAGAAATAATTTTTCAGACTTCGAAATTCCATACCATTATCACTTCTTACAATCTTGATTTATTTATTAAATTATCTTTGGACCATGGCAAAATAATTTTTAATAATTTGAGGAACTTTATCTTTTGTTTTCAACAAGTACATCTATACTGCATGTGAATAATCATCTAATATAGTTAGGAAATAAATGGCACCATAAGAAGCAGAAGTTCTATATGCTCCCCATAAATCACAATGGATTAAATCAAAACAATTCTGTGCATTATTCTAACTCAACAAAAATGTCTCTTTCTTATGAATATCAAGAAGCATACTAACTATTTTAGCAGCTGGATGTCCCATTCTTTTATGCCATAACTCATAAGATCCAACGCCACTCACTTTATATGGACGAATTGGTGTCACCTCACGAAGAAGATGAAGTCCCTCAATCAGTTCACCCATTCCAATCAACGTCCTCAAAACACGATCCTGTATTACACACATTTTATTAGTAAACTGAACAATGTAGTAAATATCATGCAATAGTTGAGAAATTGAAATCAAGTTATAGTTTAATTCAAGAATAAATAAAACATGTTTGAGTATGAGTTTGTCCTCAAGAATGACTGTTCCCTCTTTTGTTGCATATGTCTCAATGCCATTAGGCATTCTAATAGGGCAGAGTTCAATATCTCGCAAATTTATCAGGCATGTAAAAGTACTAGTCATGCGATGTGAAGCACCTATGTCAATGATCCATGGAAAAAGTGAGTCCTTACCAGTTTGTCTCAAATTTGTTCCAGCAATAAACTCAAACTTTCTTCTTGCCCTTAACAAGCCTCAGACTGCATGAGCCCATTCTTCATAATTCTCGCCTCTCAGTTGCACCTGAGTAATGAGATTTCTTGGATTATCACTCGAATACAAATCATAAGGAGAGATTTTTTTCTTTGACTACACCCCATCTCTAGTTCTGCCTTCATTCTTAGTCTCTGCCATAGTGAAGATTAATGATTCTTAGAGGCAAGCTCTGATACCGTGTGAAAATTTGATAGGAAAAAACTCATTCATTCTCATTAGTTCTTTAAACTTATATATAGATTACAAATACGTGATTTCCATTAATCAGATATACACCTCTAAAATAGATAGGAAAGAAGATATGCATAATATTCTTAAAACATAGGAAAGAAATCATCCTAAAAATGTACATAATCCTAAAAATAGAAAAAAGATATGCATCATATCCCTAAAATATAGGAAAGAAAATATCCTAAATATAAAAAGAAGATATGTATCATATCCCTAAAATATAGAAAAGAAATCATCCTAAATATATACATATTCCTAATAAATTTTATTAGAGAAATATTTTAAATCATTTAAAATTGAAATTACTAAGTGAATAAATTAACTAAACTATGCTATTTAATAAAAATATTTGAAATTTTAAATCAAACTCATTCCTTTAAGTGTTCTCTAAGCCTTATTTTACCTTTTTCTTGTTCGTTTCATTCGACGCTTTTCATATTTTTTTTCTTCATTCTTATTATTTATAATCCAAATATCAATATCATTTGAGTGGTACAGTTATAACATAATATTTTATTTTTATTTTGAAAATATTTCAAAAAGGTAAAATTTTAATTTAATAAAATTAATTGATTACATATTTTATCTTTAATGATTATTCCCTTACAGCTCATATACTATTTCTTATCTTTTTAATTTATCCATCATATGTTTTTTTTTTCATGTACATTCTCATTAATTACAGTTTGATGCTAATTTATTAAATAATCTAAATTTGATACAATATATTTTATTTTAGTATAAAATATTTTAACTAAGTTAAAACTTTAGTATAAAAAGTATTCGCTAAATTAATTAATTATGTATTCTATTTTCTAATTAAAATTATTTACAAAAGTAAATTTATTTATTTAAATCCCATAATATCTTCTTTATAATAATTTTCAAGTTATATATTTCAAATTTAATAAATATCAATTAAAATTTGGTCAAAACTTTAAGGCTCATGCACTCTTTTCCTTTCTTTTATTTATTTTATGCATGTTTTTATTTTTTGATTTCACTTATTATTTATAAATTTGACATTAATATTATTGAGTAGTATCTATGATATATATTCTTTTATTATAAAAATATTTAAAATAATTTAAAATTTTAATTTAATTAAATTAATTAACTACTTGTTCTATTTCTGATAGATTTAAAAAAATATATAAAATCAAGTTTTTACTTAGTTTTTTATCAGTATTTTTATATTAATTTTTAAATCATATATTTCAAATTAAATATATTATAAAAAATTAAGAATTTATCAAAGTTTTAATACATAAGACTATTAATTTATTTTTTCAAAAGTACTCTAAAAATGAGATCACTTTTTTTCACTTTATAAATCTTTCTTCAAATATCAAAGTTTAAATGTAATATATATATATATATATATATATATATATATATATATATATATATATATATATATATATATATATATATATATATATATTTCAAGACACACGTGCAAATCTACTAATGGAAGTTTTGGAGCAACGTTTCTAAGAGATTCATTATTTTTTGTGTTTGACAACTAACATGCACATTTCCTTTCTTTTATTAGTATTACTATATTATAACTAAGATTTTTACTCTTGAAAACAAATATGGGTAATTAGTATACCGATATTCACGGTTGTACTTTTTAAATTTTTATTATGTAATATGTTATACCTATAATACCTTTACATTTAAATATAATTATATAAGTAATGTCCAGTTATACTATATAGTTATTTAAAAAATTCATAGAAAAATACTATACATAAAATTTTCAAATAAAAAATTTTAGGAAGATAAAAAAAACATTTAAGGATAATGAGTTTATATTTGATTTCTCAATCTAATCCTTCTAAGGATAATTTTTTTTTATAAAAGCAAATGTTTCTTCTATTAAATATGATTTCGGTGACTTAAAATTATGATAATATTTTATCATATATATATTTTTTACAATATAGGAATTCATTAAAAGCATATATATCAATATTATATGTTACCTTTTTACATATATATGAAAGTAAAATAAATTGTACAGTAAATCATTCACATGTCATAAAATTAGCTTTAATAGATGTGTAAAACAAATTGTGAGAATTTCTATTTGTTTAGTTTTTATTTGCCCTTAATTGTGCCTCTTTTTAAGTTGATATTTTTATCTTATTATATATTCAAATTTTGGAGAGCTCACAGTATAATTATATTAATACAAAAATATTTATTTTTGCATTATTTTGTAAGATCTATATATTTAAATTTTATATGTCACTAAAATTTTATGTAATTGATTTTTAGTTTTTACATTTAAATAAAATATTTTTTACTAATAACACTAATTATCTTTTACTTTTTATTTTTCTTTAATTTAAAAATAACTTTTAAAAATAAAATATTATTTTTCAAAATTATTTTTAAAAATGAAATTTGAAAACATAAAAATAAAAATATACCCAACCCCACACATACTTCTTCGTCCAAAGCAAACAAAAGTAGCCGTAAGTATGGGGTCGCCGGCGAGTGCGACGAAAACATTGAAAAAGTTATGGGGCTAAACGTCTGGTAAGCCATGCCGTATGGCTATGTGCTTTTTTTAAAAATTAAATAAATTATGAAGCTGTTAAATCAATAAATATATATTAAGATTAAATTTTAACTATAATAAAAGATACAAAAAAATTTTAAAATAATTAAATATTATTTAAGTTAAGGATTTTCGACAATATATATTTTTTCTATAATCAAGATGGGTGCCGCGTTAATAGAAAAGTAATTATTTTTCGTAAACTTCAATTTTTTTATTCCTTTCCTAATATTGCTAATAATTGAGTTGTATCTTGCTCCCATAGAAATTAAATTCATGCAAAAAATTTGCATTTTGCATAAATTAAAGAAAAAACCATTTGATTTTTCCAAAATTTTAATGAAATTATCGAATATCTCTTGTAGTTTTAAAATTAATACATATTTTTATTAAATTATAAAATAACATTATACATAAATCTAAATTTGAATTTTTCTTTAACAAAATGATGAAAAAGATGATTATAAATTCAAATCAAATAATATATGATAACTTAAGTATTTTTATCATCAAAGGTATAATTTTGTTAATGCCAACAGCAAAAAATCTATTATATTTACATTAAAATTTACATTTTTTATTTGTCATATTTTAATTGTATAAGTTTGATGAAAATGAAAATATATGTTTCATCACAAAATATCTAAAATATCTTATATTAGCATATAATGTTTAATTTGAATTTACAATCATCTTTTCTTATTGTTTTATTGTATTTGAAATTTTGAGTTTAAGTGTAATATTATATTGTTTTTGAAAAGAGGCTTTTATAAATTTTAAAATTAAAGAAGATCCATGTAATTTTGCTAAAATTCAAGAGAGATTAATGTACTTTTTTTCCAAAATAAATTTCCATGAAGTTCCTCATAAAGAATTAAAAATGATAAAGAAATTAAGGATCTATTTATTTACTATTTTTAAAAGCAGTTTTCTTTTTTTATGTTTTTAAAAACAAAGTTCCTACGTGATAGCTATTTTTTAAAAAATTTATTTTAAATGTGTAATTTAAAAAAATAAAAACAACTTTTAAATTTTTTTATTTATTTTTAATGTCAATTTTATAATTAAATGAAAATTTTCCTTATTTGTTTAACCAAACACCTTTCATTATTTTTCTTGAATATGAAAATAGCAGAAAAAAATTAAAAATAACTCTTAAGAATATTTTATTAAAAATAAAAATATATCCAAACACACTCTAAAATTTTATTTATTTACTATTTTTAAAAATAATTTTCTATTTTTATATTTTTAAAAACAAGAGTTCAAGTTTTGTAATTGTTTTAAAATTTTAATTTTTAAAATTGTAGCTCAAATGTGTAATTTAAAAGTAAAAAACTTTAGTTACACTCCTTTAACTTGGTTTTTTTTATAATAGTTTAGCAATCAAATAAAATTTTTTATTATTTATTTGCTTTTCCAAATACCATATATTCTTTATTTCTCTTGAATATAAAAATAATTTTTAAAAGTAAATTTTAATAACAATTTTTAAAATAAAAAAATCTAAATACACCCGAAATTTCTCTCACAAAAATTCTCGTTATCTAGAGATAAGCGAATAAATTTCTTATTTTATAAAAATAAAACTTTCTTGAAAATCATACTACTTCATATGGTACTTAACGAATCGGACTAACTTGTTTAGGGGCAAGATATTATTTTTGTTATAAAAAATATTTGAAATATTTTTAACTATTACTGCTATTGTTTATGTGTTAGATGTTAATATCACTATCACATGATACATTTAGTTTTATTAGAGAAATATTTTAAATAATTTAAAATTGAAAATATTAAGTGAATAAATTAATTAAATATTATGTTATTTAATTAAAATATTTGAAATTTTAAATCAATTTCATTTATTTAAGCCTTGTCTAGACTTCACAACTCATACAATATCATTTTGCCTCTTTTTATCATTTCATTGAATATTTTCATAATTTTTTTATATTCATTCCTATTACTTATAACTTAAATTTTAATGTTAATGAATAATATAGGTATACTATAATATATTATTTTTATCATAAAAATATATTAAAAAGTTAAAATTTTATTTTTATCACAAACTCTCTCTCTCACTAAAATTATAGATCACATGCTAGCATTACACTCTTCTAAAATGTGTTGCAGAGTTCAGACCAATCCGCACTCTTCAGGACAAATGAGGAAAATGGCGTCCTAACCTGCATACACCACACAAAAGGCTGGCAAAATTAAAGTATCATGTCCCACCTCGGTACTGATAACATTTTATCATACGCGGGTTGCGGCCCTTTGTCAATTCAGGACAACTGAGCAAGGGAGCAAAACGGTATGATTGGTATCCAAAGCCGAATGCCGTAAAATGGTGGATATCAAAGTGCCACGCGAGCAAAAATTTAAATTACGATTGCGATTGTAATTATTGTCACATCACCATACAAATCAATATAAAAAAATAATTATAATAATTTAAAATTATAAAAAATTATAAATATAATTTATCCTAAAAATATAATATTACAGATAATATTATAATTATGAATTATCTTTTAAATCCTAGCACGCGAGCCTCTTTCAAGTTCAGAATGAAAGAGAAAGCTCAAAGTGTTTTTGTGCAGAGGAAATGGCACACTTGGGTGGCTTTTTATAGAGCAAATGTTCTGTCAGGAAGACTAACAGGGAAAAATATAGAGGGTAGACCTATGGGGAGGTTCACCTCCCAAGATCTTTTCACCATTGGATTATTTTTCTTTTTTTCAAAATTCAAAGCACTACCAAAATACAAAATATTCTCTTTAATTTTAAAATAATTAAATTATATAATTTTAATTTTAAAAATTTAAAAATAATTTCTTTAAATTTCATAAAATTTGAAAATAATATTTATCATTTATTTAATTAATCATTTTATCAAAATATGTATTTTTTTATGTATTTTTCAAACAATAATAATAATATTTTAAATAATATTAATAATGAATAACAACCGAATTTAAACGGTGGCTGACTTCTAACTATTGAAACATTAGCAAGGTGGACCTGACAACTCAAAAGGTTGGTTTTGAAAATGATGATGCCATTCAGTGTATCCTCTCTTTATCTGTCTGCCTAGCATCAAAGCAGGCTCCTTATTGCTTTTGCTTAAAGGAGCTGAGTTGGGTTACTAATAATGGGCAGACAAGGCTTTGGGTGGAGGAAAAAATGGAAACGGGAGCAATTTTGTTTAAATTGTTTGGAATAGGTGAAAATAAAAAGAGGTGAAAATAAAAATAAAATTAATTTTTTTTATTTGAAATAGGTGAAATTTGGAGAAAGAAATGAGATTAAGTTAAATTATTATAATATTTTTATAATATTTTATTAATTTTTATAATAATATTAATTCAATAAATTTAATTGAAAATTTTATAATATACTGATAAAATATTATATATTTAATAATATGTAATTTTTTTAAATAATTTAAATAATAACAATATTTTTTATTTTTTCATCTACCTCTAATATTAATATTACATATTATTAAATTCAAATATTTTCAAATATTGGTACTTTAATGATGCACATTTGTTTATTATATTTCAACTTGCAAAGTCCGGTAAATGTGAAAGTCCGTCATTTTATATTTCTTTCAATTTTTTTATTTGTCATATTTTAAATTATTTTTAATTTTTTACTTTTTATAATTAAATTTTTAATAAAATATCAAACATATTTTCTAATTTTATATTAATTAATAAATATTTATTATTTTATATTTCAATCCATTTACATTTATTCCATCATAATGTTTTGTTTTTAATTATTTTAAAATTTATATATAAAGAATAATTTTGAAAAAATTATAGAAATAAATAAATTAAATATTTTTTTATTTATCAATGGTACCAAAAGATTTATAATAATGATAAATCAAATTTAAAATTTACGCAAGTGTATTACTTATATAAGAAAAATGAATACATGATGACTATGAATCTCATGATTATTATCTTAAATTTTTAGTTCAACATGAATTAATGTTAAATAATAAGTATATATAATGTTTTGGAATAAATTTTAGTGCTTTTATCATACAATAAAAAGCTAAAATAAATTAGTACATTTCTTCCTATTTAATTACTGTATCAAATGAGATTAATACTTATTTAGCATTAATTTTTATATTAAAATGCATCCACAAGCAATTCCAATATATAGGTATTTTGAGAAAGGAAAAATCATTTCATAAAAAAGAAAAATGAAAAAAATTTAAAAAAAGAAAAAAATAATAAAGAAAAATTTTCAAAACAAAAAAATTTGAAAAAAAAGAAAAAAAAATCTCCATTTGCTCCTCAAATCCCCCTATTTTCAGAAGAATAAATTGCACTGTGAATCCCACCATAATTTTTCACCCATATCTACTTCTCTTGGAAGCTGACAAACCAACGTGAAATTCAAAATTCACCCTCAAAAGAAAAATTCACCGTTGGATTAATGGAGAGCACCCCAGCGTAAGGGTCTGGACAGCCCCAAAAAAAAGGTCGTACCTCATACCATGACGGGAAACCAATGTCCCCAGGTCCCCCCACTACAGAAAAATTTAATGACGACCATGTGCGGATGGGTCTGGACAGCCCCCAAGGGTCGTACCTCGTACATGATGGTGCCCACTAAGAACCTGACAGACAATGTGACCATAAACAGGCAGATATGTTTTTGTCTTTGTCAGTTCCTTTGTTTTAAATGAGATGAGATATTATCTAACCGTCAAGATGCGTATGAATACAGTGTGCAACACGCCTCACCATAACAAAAATTGAATTCAGCCGCAGATTTTTTTGCAGTTAATGACGACGTAGATATTGTGGCCTGAAAGAAAATTTTCATGGAGATGAAGAAAATCTTCATGGAAGCGCAGAAGAGGGATTGCAATCATTCCTTATAGATAATGGGGGTGTTTGGTAAACAGCTTTTTTATTAGCTTTTAGCTGGTTTGACCAAAATCAGCTGGTTGACTTGACAATAAGCTGATTTTGGTGTTTGGTAATCACCTTATTGAATCAGCTTATTGGTCCCAAAAAGCTAAAAACGAAAAAGCTAAGAAAAAGAGCTTTTTCAATTAGCTTATCTGAAAAATGACCAAATTACCCTAAATAAATTTTCATAGTTTTCATTTTATCCTTTCTAAAAATTCTTAAAAAATTTAATAATTATAAAAAGTAGATTAATTTAATTTTTAAAAATATTTAATATATAATAATATATTATTTATAATATATCTAATAAATTAATAATAAATTATAATAATTTTAAAATTTATTTAATAGAATAAATATATAATATTACTTATAAAAATTATTTAATTTTTAAAATATCCAATAATTTAATAATGAATTATAATAATTTTAAAAATTATTTAATAGAATAAATATATAATAAATATATTGACTAATATATAAAATTTAAAAATATTAAAATAAAAAATACTCAAATAATTCATAAAATATACTCATACCCTTATATGTCATTTTACATACAAACAGCTAATATAAACAGCTAATTTTACCAAACATTCTTATTCAAACAGCTAATATAATCAGCTAGTCAAATCAGCTAATATAATCAGCTATAAGCTAACAGCTAATCAAACCAGCTAACAGCTCCAGCTATCAGCTGTTTCCCAAACAAGGCTAATGTTATCTTGAAGCTCATCTTCAATGGTGGAGGAGATTGTAATTATTCCTTATAACTTTTTTGATATATCTTTTGAAAAAAATTTATGATATAATATAATATATTATTAAATTTAATTATTAATATATTATTATATAATATATAAAATTTTATTATAAAATAAATAAATTTAATAATATATTAATATATTATTATATTAATAATATGTCAAATTTTCTCTTTGATTTTCTAACAAAAATTTCAATGTACTTTTTCCTTTAGTTTACAAATTGGTGAACTTTCTTTAGAAGATTACAAGTTGATTGAGTTTAATCACATCAATCAAGATAAAGACTTCATTTCATATAATAAATAAATTAATTTATAATTTACTGACATGGTCAATAAATTAATAAGTTATGAGTTAACTTTCAAAGATATTTCTCGTACTATCTTATAATTTACTTCAGGTAATTTATAAGTTTTAATTTAATAAGTTACTTAGAGTAGCTTATAAGCTACCACTTTTTTAAATTCTTTCCAAATCTATCATTATTCTTTTTATTAATTTATAACTCATACCTTTTGTAATATAAATTTAAATAATTTTTATAAAATATAATTAATTATATTTTAAGTAATTATAATTTTAGAATAAATAATAAAATAAAATTTATATAAGTAAATAAATATATAAATTTATAACAAATAAGTTAACTTATAACTTATTAACATGGTCAATAAGTTAATAAGTTATAAGCTAACTTTCAAATACGTTTCTCATATTATCTTATAATTTACCTCAAATAACTTATAAGTTCTAATTTAATAAGTTACTTAGAGTAACTTATAAGTTACCACTTCTTTAAATTCTTTCCAAAACTATCCTTATTCTTTTTATTAATTTACAACTCATACCTTTTGTAATATAAATTTAAATAATTTTTATAAAATATAATTAATTATATTTTAAGTAATTATAATTTTATAATAAATAATAAAATAAAAATTATATAAGTAAATAAATATATAAATTTATAAAATATTAGAAATTAAAATTTTATTTTAAACGTTTTAATTACATTAATATAATTTAACTTTTAAATAAATAAAAATTATTTAATTATATATGTATTTATATTAATATATTCTTTTATGTTATTTTGTAATTTCAGCTAATTCAACAGCTAATTTTATGAAATATTTTAGTTAATTTATTAATTATCAACTATCAGTTAACTTATCAATTATCAATTACCAAGTAGATAGCTTATCAGCTAGTTGCGAAAAACGGAGCTAAACTTTCAAATTTGGTCATGTGTAAAGTCAAGTGGCCACACCCTTAGTCTAAATCAAAACATTAACTCTAAAATTTTTATTTATTATTTTTATTATTCATAATAAAGAACATAATCATAAGCGGTCACCCTCTTATGATTATTTTCTTTATTATGTTTTGTTATTCTTTTGTAAAATTTTTTGAACTTTATTTTAACTCTTGATATAAGTCCATGTATTTGTATATATTCTTTTTCATTTGATGCACTTATTTTTATTGTATAAATTTAAATTCTAATTTTTAACTATTATTTTACTTTACATCTCATATTATGTATTTTTTATATACTTAATTGTATTTTTATTTCATTTTTAACTTCTTTATGTTGGTGTGTATCCTAGGAACTAATCATATACATGATTGAAGTAATACAAAATGTATTATATTTTATTTTAGGTAATTTAATTATTATATTTTATTTTTATAATTTTATTATTATTCTGGGCGATTTATAACTTAATATAATAATTATCCTTGGAATAGCTTTGCTATTTCTAAAATACTCCTAATTAAGTATTATTACGAAAAGAACAGTAATAATACATCAAGATTAGCATGTATAATGACTGATGATTATGAATCATGGATATGTGATATCAAGTCAATACATAAGTACATTATTAGTGAACAATATACTGGACTGATCTACTATGAAAATATTGCATGGATAGATGTGTCATAAGTTATTCTCATATGATCATAAATACACATAAACATTTGATCTGAAGTCACTACGGTTTCCTACATGAGGAATTACTCACTTTAATATTGTCATATGTCACCTTTAATCAGGATGACGAATAGGACATTGATTAGGTGTGTCATGAATCGTGCAGAGGGAAGTGAGTGATGTAGATGAGATTTTGTTACTCTTGTATAAAAGAGAAATATCCTTGAGCCCTTTGATTGAGTGAGACTTAAAAATGCATAGTCATGCTCAATTAGATTAATATGTGATATTAATAATTTATTTTAAGTCTACTCAGTATCAAGAAATATAAATTGAACATTGACGAGGATGACACATTCCATGCCTCCAGTTCAATTTAGATATTATTACAAAAGGGTTATGATGCAAAACGTTGATCATGTGTTAGGTGGATGTCGAATCACAAACATTCTTACTACTTGAATGGCAATGATGTATTGCTAAGTACCGCTCACTGTCTATAGCTCAATAATGAGTCATTGTTAACGTAGTAAGAACCCACATGATTATATAAAAGGAGTAGAAATAAGATAATAATTAATTAGACTTTAATTATATTAATATCCAATTAATTGAACTTATTTTCGTGCATATATATATTATTATTAAGAATAATAATGTGTTATTCACGTAATATATATATATATATATATATATATATATATATATATATATATATATATATTATGTGATATTATTTGATATTAAAGTAATATTAAATAATTACATTATCATATATTAGATAAATATATTATGAAATAATATTATTTTGATATTTGATAATTATATACAATTATCTAATATTAAGATATTTATATTATGAGATAATATTATCTAATATTAGATAATTAATAGATAAGTCTTATCTCTCCTCATTATCTTTAGGATAAGGATAAAACGAGTTGTTAAGTGTGATTAGGATTTTGGAATCATTATCCTAGTAGGACTACGATTGTAACTTGCCTAAGTTCTATAAAAAGGGGCTTGAGAGCAGCACATTATGCACACGTTCATAAGCTTCCTAAAACCCTAAATCACTTAGAAAATATCAAATCCTAATTCCTAAAGAGAGAAATGCATCCTAACAGATTTGTGGAGGGCGAGAGGTCGTTGTTCACTCCGTGTGGATACCGTAGAGACGTTGTACCTTCCAGTTGGCGTTTGATTCATCCACTCTTAAGTTTTGATCAGTAGAAATACGAGTGCCCAATAGGTAAAACTCCAATCATTAATTTATGCTTTTTGCATGGATCCTAGGTAGAATTCGGATCAAAATTTTGAAATTCCTCTGTATGTAATAATCTGAATTCACAACACTTTATTGCTTGATAACTTATATATTATATTTTTATCTATTTTATTATATTTTTAAATCCACATTTTTATTTATAACTCATGTAACAATATCACTAAATAATATAAATATAATAAATTTTAATTTTTATTATTATAGAATACTTTAAATAGGTTGGGTATTAATTTAATCAAACTACCTAATCATATATTTTATTTTTAACTCTTTTTACTAGAAGTTAATATCACTAAAAGATATAAATACAACATGACATTTTTATTTTTGTTATGAAAATATTTGAAATTTTTTTAATTTTTATTGCTATTTTTTATAACATAAATATTAATATCATTATCATGTGACATATTTAATTTTATTACAGAAATATTTTAAATCATTTAAAATTGAAATTACTAAGTGAATAAATTAACTAAATATTATGCTATTTAATAAAAATATTTGAAATTTTAAATCAAAATCATTCCTTTAAGTTTTGTCTAGGCCTTATTTTACCCCTTTTTTTATCCATTTCATCCAATGCTTTTCATATTTTTTTCTTCATTCTTATTATTTATAATCCAAATATCAATATCATTTGAGTAGTATAGTTATAACATAATATTTTATTCTTATTTTGAAAATATTTTAAAAATGTAAAATTTTAATTTAATAAAATTAATTGATTAAATATTTTATCTTTAATTATTATTCCTTTATAACTCATATACTATTTCTTTTCTTTTTAATTGCTCCGTCATATGTTTTTATTTTTTTTCATGTACAATCTCATTAATTACAGTTTGATGCTAATTTATTAAATAATATAAATTTAATATGGCATATTTTATTTGATTATAAAATATTTTAAATAAGTTAAAATTTTAGTACAAAAAGTGTTCACTAAATTAATTAATTATGTATTCTATTTTCTAATTAAAATCATTTACAAAAATAAATTTATTTATTTAAATTCCATAATATCTTATTTATATTAATTTTCAAGTTATATATTTCAATTTAATAAATATCGATTAAAATTTGATAAAAACTTTACGGTTCATGCACTCTTTTCCTTCCTTTATTTATTTTATGCATGTTTTTCTTTTTTTTTTCAATTCAACTATTATTTATAACTTAGATATTAATATTATTGAGTAGTATATATGATATATATGTTCTTTTATTATAAAAATGTTTTAAATAATTTAAAATTTTAATTTAATTAAGTTAATTAACTACTTATTCTATTTCTGATAAAAAATTTAATATAAAATCAAGTTTTTACACAGTTTTTATCAGCATTTTTCATATTAATTTTCAAATGATATATTTCAAATTAAATATATTATAACAAATTAATAATTTATCAAAGTTTTAATACATAAAAAATATTAATTTATTTTTTAAAAGTACTCTAAAAATGATATCACTTTTTTGAATTTTATAAATATTTCTTCAAATATCAAAGTTTAAATGTAATTTTCTTTCAAGACACACATGCAAGTCCACCAATGGAAGTTTTGAAGCAAAGTTTCTAAGAGATTCATTATTATTTGTGTTTGCCAACTAACATGCACATTTCCTTTCTTTTATTAGTATTATTATTTTATATCTGAGATTTTTACTCTTGAAAACAAATATGGGTAATTAGTATACTGATATTCACGGTTGTACATTTTAAATTTTTATTATGTAATATGTTGTACCTATAATACCTTTACATTCAAATATAATTATGTAAGTCATATCCAATTATATTATATAGTTATTTAAAAAATTCATAGACAAATACTATACATAAAATTTTCAAATAACAAATTTTTGGAAGATAAAAAAATTTAAGGATTTTAATGAGTTTATATTTGATTTCTCAATCTAATTTTCATAACGATAATTTTTTTATAAAAGCAAATATTTTTTCTATTAAATATGACTTCCGTGATTTAAAATTATGATTTTTTTTACAATATAGGAATTCATTAAAAGCATATACATCAATATTATATGTTACCTTTTGACATATATATATACATACATACATATATATATATACATACATATATATATATACATACATATATATATATACATACATATATATATATACATACATATATATATATATATATATATGAAAGTAAAATAAATTGTAACAGTAAATCATTCTCATGTCATAAAACTAGCTTTAATAGATGAGTAAAACAAATTGTGAGAATATCAATTTGTTTAGTTTTTATTTACCCTTAATTTTGCCTCTTTTTAAGTTGAAGATTTTTATTTTATTATATATTCAAATTTTGGAGAAATCACAATAAATATTATATTAAAACAAAAATAGTTATTTTTACATTACTTTACAAGATCAATATATTTAAATTTTATTAAATGTCACTAAAACTTTATGCAATTGATTTTTTAGAATATACATATATATATATATATATATATATATATATATATATATATATATATTACAGTAGATATTTAATATATATTAAGTCAACCCTATTTTTAATGAAAAATTCTAAAACTTATGTTTAATTATTATATCTACTTAATATAATTTTTATACTTAATTTATTGTGACCTAAATACTCTTGCACTAAATTAAATATATCTCCAATAATTTTTATTCCTTTCTTTCTTCTTGTTTTCTCCCATTTTTCCTTCCCTAGATTTCTTATGCCAAAACTCCCTTCTTCTTCTTCCATAGTAATTTATTGATGATATAGAGAAATAAAAATTTGAAAAGAAATTTGGATTTTTGTTGATCTATGTAATTCATACTTGATTCAACGAATATATAGTTCACAAATTTCGCTTTACATAAAATATACTATAATAAATGGTTGACTTAGCAAATATATATATAATAAATTGAAACAAGTTTATAGAAACAATTTCTTATTTATATTGATGCCACTTGTATTGTTGGATTATTAAAACATTTAAATTTATTCATTATTTTTAACGGATTAAATTGAAAAGTAAACTATTTACCTATTAATAAACAGGTCATTTATAATTTATGCATGAATGGTTGTTATTCATCTATTTTATACTTTTTATTCTGCAATTAAAATAGATATTTGATAAAATAATAAATATAATTTGACAGCACAAGAACACACTAGTCTAAGTTGTAGACAAGAAGACTTGAAGAAGGAGTAGCCTCGTTGGAGCAAGATAACAAGCTGTATGTATTGTGCATTGAAATTCAACATTTTCCACCGAAAATGACAGCGCAAATGTGAAAGAGGGAGTAGGCTATGACAGACGCAGGATAATTACCGAAGCACACACGGTTTCTCACTTCAATTGCTTTTGCTGATTAAATTATGAGGGTAAGTTTTCATTAAAATACTAGTAATATATTGATATATTATTAAATTTAATTATACATTAAATTTATATTTTTAAAATAAATTTTCATATAATAATATATTAATAATTAAATTTAATTATAAATTTATATAACTTTATAATAATAGTATATCATAACATTTTCCTTAAATTACTAGTAAGTTCCGGGGGAGGAGGAAAGTAGTCCTACGTAAAAATGAAAAAAGGCCAGGACTTCAAACTTGGAAACTCGAGAAGGTTGGCCAAATCTAATCCTTTTACTTGTTGGTTGTGTCCATTGTCTTTCCCTGAATCGTGCTCAGTGAGTCATGCATAGAGATATTTTTGTGGAAAAATGATACTTTTATTTTATCATAGGAAAATAGATTATTATTATTATTATTATTATTATTATTATTATTATTATTATTATAAGGATTTGAATATTGTAGGAGGTTATATGTCTTTAAATATTGTTAATTATCAATTGAGTAATTGAGAGATAATTCAAGAATAAAATTCTTTAATTTAGAAAATTTATAAGTTAAAATTAATTCAAGTAGACAAATTAATAATTTATCGAAGGGGATGTCGCGCTGTGTGAATGGATGTAGCAAGAAAAGAAAAAAATTTATAAAAAGGAGGACTAGTTCGTTAGAACCACACCCATTTTTCATTTGGAGAATGGAATGCAAAGAGGACAAATATGAATAATTAGTCTACTTATATTATGATTGTACCCTTTAAATTTTTATTATGTATGTTATATCCAGTTATATTATATAGTTATTTAAAAAGTTTTTGAACAAATACTGTACATAAAATTTTCAAATAATAAACTTCAAGAACATAAAAAGAATTTAAAGTTTTTAATGAGTTTAGATTTGATTTCTCAATTAGATCTTAATAAGAATAATTTTTGTATAAAAGCAAATATTTCTTCTATTAAATATGATTAAGGGATTTAAAATTATGATAATATTTCATAATACATAATTTTTCTTTACAAAATAAGAATTCATTAAAAGTATATATATACATTTGAATATTATATGTTATCTTTTTCCATATAGATGAATAGTAAAATAAATTGTGATTAATAAATCATTCTCATGTCATGAAAGTAGTCTTAATAGATGAATAAAACAAGTTAAGTGTTTCCATTTATTTTTGGTAAATCTACTTAATATACGTGTAAAGTCAAGAGTTCGAACCCACAATAAAACATTTAAGATAATATTAGGTATCAATACATCACTAACACCTCATTTCGTACAACAAATATATTAATTTACAATTTATTAACTTAATTAATAAATTATAAATTAATTTTTAGAGGTATTTTTTGCAATACATCACTAACACCTCATTTCGTACAACAAATATGTTAATTTATAATTTATTAACTTAATTAATAAATTATAAATTAGTCTTTAGAGGTATTTCTTGCATTAACTTATTAATGGGTTACTTGGAATATAGGCTACTGCCTCTTTAAATTCTTTCTAAATCTATTCTTATTTTTTTTATTAATTTACAACTCATACCTTTTATAATATAAATCTAAATATTTTTTATAAAATATAATTATTTTAATTGTAACATAATTGTATCCTAATTTTAAATTATAAATTTAAAGAAATATGTATATAAATAAATAAATAATTATATTTTAAGTAATTATAATTTTATTATAAATAATAATAGAATAAAAATTATTTAAGTAAATAAATATATAAGTTTATAAAATATAATTAATTAAATATTAATATTATATTTTTATTTTAAACTTCTCGATTGTATTAATATAATTAAATTTTTAAATAAATATAAATTATTTTAATTATATATCTATTTTTATTAATATATTATTTTACATTATTTTATAATTTTAGATAATTTAATAGTTAATTTTATAAAATACTTCTTAAACAATTAGCAAATTTATTAATTATTAGTTACTTACGTGAAACAAGCCTAAGGGTGCTAGCAAAATTTCCATTTGTTTAATTTCTTTCCTCTTTTTAGGTTGAAAATCTTCATTTAATTATATATAGAAATTTTGAAGAACCCACAATAAAGATTATACTTTAAAACAAGTATCAATTAATTTTGCACATTTTTATTTATTAATGAAAAATGTACTCCGTATATGTTAAAATTTTATTTTATAAAATAAATATTATAAATTATATTTCAATATTTTTATATAACAAATTTTATGTTAAAAATATATAATATACAAAGCTCTAAATAATTTCAATGAAAGTAAACTTCCAATTCATGCATCACATGCATGAGCTTATAATCTCGTTATAATATAAAACGTGAATAAAGATGATGGTAAAGATTCTATTCGTTTCAACTAAAAATATTTTTTTATAAAATACTAAAAAAATATATTTTATTTGTATAATATTAAATATGCAAGATTTTAAAGAAAGTAAATTTCTTTTTTAAAAATATAGAATAAGTTTCCTCCGTCTCACCTTGAATTTGTCTGATCTTGTTAGAAGCATTTTTTTTCCTATCAAAAAGATGCCAAACGAAGTTTTCAGTAAAAAATTCTACTACTATATATTTTTATAATTTTGATATTAAATGTTTATATTTTTCTAAATTTTTTTTAAAAAAAATTTTATTGTAACTTTAATTCCCAATTTTAACTTTTTACTTGTTTGATATGTAAATATGTTGTTAATAGTATAATTAACAAAATATAAATATATAAATTATCACAGTAAAATATGAGCATACCTGATTCATATTATGATAAAAGTTATAATTGATCTGGATGATAGTGATAAATAAAATTATAACCTACTTCACCCCTTAGGCTATACAAATAGAGAGAGAGGAGAAAATATTTTAGGAGTGATAATCCTTGTTGTATATCACTAAATTACAATCCTAATCTCTCTATTTAAGGTCAGACTTATGATAAGAAATTACTAACCACTAAAAGGCTGTAGGTTAGGATCTCTACCCATATGAACTTATGCATAATCTAACATCTTTACCCATACGAGCTTATGCATAATTTAACCTATCATGGACTATACACATTGAACCAGGGTCCAATCTGTTCTATACTTAATATTAAAATATAAAATAAATTACTTAATTAAATATTTTAATAAATTAATTAATGCTAATCCATATAATATATCTAAATAAATCATTTATTTTATTTTAATACAATAATCTCCCACTTGGATAGTATTAATTATATGGAATAATTGAAACATTAATAATTAAGCAATTAGTTATACATCAAGCTATAAACTTGATTCAAAGAATAAGATCATACAGAATCATTGAATTTAATAGGAAAACAAGTGATGTTTAAATATAATTATCTTATATTCTAAAAAGAACAAAATAAAGTTAGCCTTTTGACTACAGCTCAGAAAAGAAATAACTTAAATCATTGAATCTGATGGGGAAACAAATTATATATATATGTATAAAATATATCACCAATATTTCAGTATTCAAACTAAATGATTATTACATAAGTAGTCTCAAGCATTAACAAAATAAAGTTAGTCTTTCAATCATAGTTCAGACGAGAAACAACTCAAATAATTGAATTTGATAGGGAAACAAATTATATTACCAATATTTCAACATCCAAACTAAGCAATTATTACATAAGTGATCTCATACATCAATAAAACAAGCATATCTCATATTCCCACTAAGCTAAGGATTCATCAAAAGATTTAACATGACCCATATGAATTACATGATTCTTAAATACTCCTACAGGTAAGTATTTTAGTCAATGGAACCCTAGCATGTCTCTAATAAGGATATGTTCAATATGAGTCTAAGATTTAGCAATCTTCTCTCTAATGAATAGGAGTTTAACATCAAAATATTTAGCATGCTTAGAATTCATGTGGTTTTGAAAGAAGCATATAGTAGAAGAATTATTATAAAAAATTGTAAGAGGTCGTGATATAGAATCAACCAAATGCAAGCCAAATATCAACTTTCTTAATCACATAACTAGACAAGTGGCTTTATAACATGCGATAAACTTTGCTTCCATTGTTGAGGTAGCAGTGAGTGTCTATTTAATACTTTTCCTTAAGACAGCTACTCTAGACATCATAAAGATGCATCCAAATATTAACTTACGATCATTTGTACATGAGGCATAATCAGAATCTGAATAACCAAGAACCTCAAGTGAATCAGATCGTCTATAAGTTAACAAGTGATTCTTAGTACCTTGAAGATACCTCATCACTTTCTTGGCCACTTTCAATAATCCATCCTAAAGTTACTCAAGTATCTCCCAAGCACACTAATAGCAAAACCTATATCTGGACGAGTGCATACATAAGACTACCAATAGTGAAAGCGTAAGAAATTTTGTCCATTTCAATCTTTTTAATATCAGTGTAACAGCACTATGATCAAGACAATGTATCACCTTTCTAAGTAGGCGCTAGATTGATGCATAGGTATCCATTTTGAATCTTTTAAGAAGTCCCTTGGTTTCTAAAGTTTGATCCACTTTTTATCCTTTTATAGTACTAATATCTCATGTTTAATAGAGCAAAGATCAAATTTTCATGCCATGTATTCCATATAGATATTCTTAAGGCCATTACTAGTGAGCTTTCATAGAAATACCTATTCTTTCTTATTATCAATATTCTGAAATTCATTCCATTGAGTTGGCAATATAAAAAATGAAATATGGCAATTTTTGTCTATTTTGAAATGGTAATTTGATATAAATTGTGCTCGAAAGAGGATAATAACCCAAGAGTAACAACTTGCATATCAACAATTAATAATCAAATAGGATGAGCACAATATCAATGTATTGTTCAAGAGCTAACTATTTATGCTTTTTGTTTTTATTTGAATAGGAATTAGTGTTATAATTTTATTAATAATCAAATAATATTAATTTTAATTTTTAATAATTAAGTTTAATTATTATGATTTATTTGTGCAAAAAAAAATCCTAAAGTGACTTGCTTTAGAATAAATAAAAATTTTAATAATAATTCAAATGATTATAAAGCGACAGATTTGCTATTACTATAAATTATATACTGCATTTTCAAATTGTAGTCCACAACATTCATTACGACAACATGTGCCATGTTTGGAGGCCAACTCAAATGTAACAACATAATATATTGTCATTTTAGTTGTTAATTACCACAAAATTAAATATCAACCCTAATGCAATGATATTGTTGTTACTTTTGGTTTACATTGACAACAAAAATCATCACTAGATGATTTTTTTTTTCTGTAGTGATAAGGTTTAGATTTTATGAAATTTGATTTTTGCAAGGTGTTAATTTTTTGGATTGCTATAAAAGTAGATATCATATTAACAAATATATTTGAGATTAGCAATGAAATTAGTGATAGAATTTTGAAGACAGCACCACCAATTTTGTAAGATTTTCTCAATTTAGCTATGAAATTACCAATGGATCCTAATTAGTGATGAATTTTTTCATCATTAAATCAAAAATTTTTAGGATAAAATTTGTCTATTTAGCAAGTCATTAATTAGCATCTCTTTGTAGTGATATTTCCTATTAAAAAAACTAGGTATTAAATTAAATATTTTCTTGTATCATAACTCAATCTTATTTTTTTATAAAACATAAATCAAACTCAATTGATGTCGGTTCATATATATTAAAAAAAAATCTAAGATAGGAATGATTTTAGGATTTTGTTAGGGAATCACTTTGAGAGAAGTTACATAATTCTATGGAAAAGTTGCAACTTATTGTAAGGTTTGCAATCTTCTTATAAAACCTGAAAGTATATAGAATAATATGGAGTACTTGAAAATCTTAAAATTTTCTGGTAATTAAAATTTTGCAACTTTTTATGGAAAAGGAAAAAAGTTGCAACTGAAAGAGTAAAATTTGCTATTCTAAAATATTGAAGGACATCAACTTGCAAACTATTATTAAAAAGTTGCAAGATTTTACGAACAGACTGCAGGAATTCATTTCACTATTTTTTTTTTTTAAAGGACAACCGAGGCACGAGCCATGATTTTATTATATTCTAACAGGTATGCACTAAAATAAGTAGCTAGAAAACGTTAATTAATTATATCATCCTATCCATTATGGTTCATGAGAAGTACTTGATTCATAAGTTTCTTTTGTTTAATCATGAGAGCATCTTTCTATTTGAAATTTTATATATGTTTGATGTTTGATGCCGGCGGGCTACACTACTAATTGCTTTAGATCACTGTTAATTAAAAAGCCAACTGATTCAGAACAAAATAAAATGACATAGGATTGTGTAGTAATTAAAGTACTCTAACCATATGGTGAGTTTTTCTGCTTTTTTGGCCTGCTAGTTTATATATACATGGGTAGTAAGAAAAATCATAAAATTACAGATGAATAAATAAACGAGTGAACAATGACTTAACATAATAAATCCTATGTAAACACAACTACAAGAGGTCAAGTAACTTTTACTCACTCTATTTGAAAATAGGGATGCAAATAATGTTGAATCCAACATCTACAGTTTCAAATTCGAGGTTAGCAGTAATAATCAAGATTGAGCCTATATTATTTACAAGTTTAAGTGAGTTTGTTCAATTTTAAATGATCAGCACATTATTTAGTTTAGATTTGTAATGAAATCTAAAGTATTCATGTTCAAATTCATATTACAAAATGAAACTAACTAGTTCATACAAATTTAAAAGTGTTTAGTTTTTTCTTTATTACATATTATATTATTTGTATATATATTATTTATATTTTTAAAATACAATATAAAATTCAAAATTATATTTTATAACTAAATTTGTTTAGATTTACTTGAGTAATAAAAATTTAAACTTATTTTATTTAAAATCAAACGAATTAAACTCTTTACAAATCAATTTTAAGCACCTCCAAAGAGTATAACACATTTGGGCCATTTCTTGAGAACCAAACTTAAACCCACCTTGTTGCTTTGTTTCTATGCTAGGGATTTAAATTGCAGTTGTGATTATAGTTATGGTTGTAGTTGTGGTATCATTATGATGTGAAAAAAATGCAATCATAACAACCTAAAATTACAAAAAATTATAGTTGTGGATCCTTTTTTAAATCTTAGTATGCTATTATTAAGTTCCCTTAACCTTACTTTCTTAAGTAGATTGCATGCAATTGCCCAATCTTTGTTACTATCCCCTCCAAGTTTGCTCATCATTTGTTTGGATAAAGGGAAATGCTAGAAGAGAAAGGAAAGGGAAAGTTATGTACTATTTTTTTTTTGTCTAGAAGTTTTTCTTTAAAAAAAAGAAAATGAGAGTTTACTACTAATCTTTCAAGACATTTCACTTTTTAATATTTTGTATTCTTGGAGGAATCTAAAAGGTTATCTAGTTGACTATTTTGACTCTATTTTATTCTTTAATTTATATTTATATTTCTAGTATTTCATCATTAATATTTTTGTTAAAACAAAAAAATATTTAAATTTTATCTATATAACATAATTGCAAAAGTTTTCTAATAAAAATTATATAATTATTTTTTATTTTTAATAATAATTAAACCTAAAAAATGTAAGTCATATTTATTTACCTACACATATTTATCCTTATTTTGACTCATATATATTGGTTTTAGAGTTAATATGAGTTAGGTTATTTTTTACATTATCAAATAAGGGTCATATTAGATAAACTCATAATAATTTTTTTTATAAACTTTCTTAATAATAATTATAATATTTTTGTATGTTAACTTATCATTTTTATTGAAAACTTTTTTTTATAGACAACAAATATTTTATAGAGAAAATTTTGATAAACATATTTTTTTGAAAATTTTTATTGTAACTATAAAAGACTTATTAGTAAATTAAGTTTTTAAACATATATCTCCTTACCTAATTTTGGATAGTCAAATAAAGGAAAGAAAAATTAGGACTTAACCCTTTATTCTCCTTCACTGTCTTTCCTTCCCTTTTCCCCCTGATTCCCAAATATACTATTAGTATGTAACCTTTATTGAAGGACCCCCCCCCCCCCAACTCTGAAAATGTTCTCGCAATGTCAAAAACAAAGAATTGATTGGTCTGAAAGCAGCTCAGAATCAGCATGTGCTAATCTAGGAGTAGATGATGACATCCAAGAAGTTTGGTCGCATAGAATTTGACGATACTTGATGAAGTAAATTTACAGTACGCCTGGGAATGATGGAGTAAACGTCTTGTTGCTTTCATGATGGATAGTCGTACTTTCTTATCTAGAAGACTCTAACTTATCATCATGATTCTAAATTTCGACGGCAGTCGCAATTGCACTTTTGCAGTTTTCAGCAAAATATTGCAGGCAAATGTGAAGAAATGTGATCATTACAGTGCAAAATTGAGGAGTATTGCGGTTGCCGACCATAATTTAAAACCTTGCTTACCATATATGCAAACTAGCATTTGAAAGGCTCTATGCATGTGCAGGTAGGCATGAAAATTTTTATATGCTATACTTTCAAGATGACGAGGATAGAGAATATGTTCAAGAGAATGTTCGGTAGCCCATGCAACGGATTCTGTTAGTCACAAACAACCAGCGACAAATATGGTTTTATCAAATCTAAATGTTGATGTGACGCCTTTGTGGGTTTATCAACTGTCGAATTTGCCACCAGAATATCATACAATTCAATTTGTTGAATGTCTAGGAGCAAGGGTCGGATCGGTGCAGTGGCTTGGTTGGAATCCAAATTTTCCTAGAAATATGAGGTTTATAAGAGTTCAAGTTAATGTTAGTGAATATAAGCCTCTGCATATTGGATTTATGTTGAATTTGGATAATGGTGACAGACTGTGGGTACAATGCAAGTATAATTAAGAGAATGTTCTCCAGAGATGCAAGGACCCTTCAATAAAGTTATGTTTCGAATGCGGCTGTATGAAGCGTGGTTTCAAATCATTCAACATTTCTAACTCAAATTATAATTGGTATATGGAAGAAATATTTCAACTGATAGTCTAAGACCCACATCTTCATGGTGATGAAAACAAATTCTGGCGATGGACGGTTGAATTTACAAACTAAGAAGTTGGTTTTAGATGCCAGTGGCAGGACCTTTACCAAGTCATCAGAAAAGTGTTAAGGATTTGCTAATACAAGGTGAGAGCCCTATTTCCATTCAAAGGTGGACCAAGGACCTGGTAAACCTGGACTCAATCAAATTAGGTTCTTAGCTACTTACTATACATAGAAGCAACTTCTAATAGATTTTCCATGGACTTTAATTACGGAAGCTTTTGTTGCCACATAGAATCCCTGTTTTTCTTTGGAAGCTTGGTAGTAAAGTTCTCCCTACAGCGAATTTTCCACGAAACATATTCCCCAAGTTTGCACCATGTGATGAGCATAAAATGAATATATATAACATTTGTTCTGTGACTTTGCCCAAGTTTGTTGATTTATTTCAGGATTTTCGATTAGACTACATCAGTTATATCCTCTTAAGGTGGCTAATTGGATCCAAACTTGCCCAAAGACTGCTGCAACCAAAGCAATAATTATCAAGAAATTCATGTGTTCTATTATTAAATTCGATTATGCTGGAATCAAGTTATTTTCCAGGGACCATGACCCCTCGGTGGAAATGGCTCTACCAATCTAATATACTTTCGTTCGAGCAAACAGAAGTTATCTAACACGTCATAATAAACAATTCGGAAGGTTACCTGTTGCCAAGCAGGTATCAAATTGACTAAAGAGTTCATCCTTCGGGGAGATTTTTGGCTCAAAGGATATATCTAACACGTCAAAGAACTTTTTGTTGGGAGGAAGAGGAAGTATTTGCGATTTTCATTGATCTATTGAAACCTTTAGTACAAAGGCGTATATATATTACTCACTAACCGTTCAATACGAGTTCATAAATTTCATAATAAATAAAGCTCCTAAATATAGATATATGAATATTCAAATTCAATGGATATACTTACACAATGAACTTAACATTTTTGGAAAATTAAAATACTCATGAATTTAAATACTAAGAAATTTCTAGAATTATTATCCAACATCCCCCCTTTCTAAGAAAGAAAATTTTCACTTGTACACTTCATCCAAAATCTTTATATTTGAGGAGTTTTCTAAAAAATTCTGTGTTGTACTCTCCAAGAACAAAATCAATGATCTTCATACAATCAACATCTCATTCTATTTGAGATTTTTAGCAACAAAACCAATTTTGTGCCTCTTCAAATATTTTTAGCATTTTTTTCATCTTCAACACTCATTTGACAACAATAGTATCATGACTCCTTAAATACTTCCATTTGTTTTACTTCTTTTTAACTATGTTGTCATCATTCATCACCTATCTACATAATTCATCTTTTAGATGTTGCTTTGATTGATCAAAGTCTCCTCTTGTCGTTGCTACATTTGTCATGATTATGTCTTCGTCTTCATCCTTGTCATCCACAATATGATCTCTTCATTGTTAATAGACAAACCAAATCATTAACATCAATAATTTTAGTATTATATAATTCATCAAGAATTATCATTTGTTAAGGACTTTCATTTGATCCTCGAGAGGTAGGAAATACCTCATAAGCAACAAGAATTGGAGGTGGTGGAATCATCTCTTCCATAGATTGTATAATCTTTTGTTCAATTTCTTGGATCTTTGGATTCATATTAACTTCTTCAACCTTGACATTTTTTTATGGATGGTATGATCTCCTCTTCATCTTTGGAGAGCACAAGCAAATCAAAGGATATATAACTTTTTCGATATTGCAATTCCGCTAGCATTTACACTCAACATCTCCTTTTATAGTTGATGTGACATTTACTTTCTCTTTAACACCATGAGTTATCTCTTAATGGACTTGATGATTCCAAGTTTTTTTTTTAAATTTCAATATTTTTGTTCTTGAATTTCTCATGGTCTCCTTTGTTTTCCTTCATTTCTTTTTGCTCCTTTCCTTTTTTTACTTTCTCCTTTAAAGTTTTTCTATGATAGTTGCATTTACTACAATAAAAAAAAATCATATTATCCAAAACTTGATGGATAAAGGTGAAAGCTAATTAGTCCCTTTGATGTGACATCTAATTCTTTCTCTTTAATATCATGAGTTATCCTTTGATGGACTTGATGATTCCAAGTTAATTTTTTCAACAATTTCAATATTTTTGTTCTTCAAATTCTCGTGGTCTCCTTTTTTTTTGCCTTCATTGATCCTTCTTCCTCTTTTCCCATTTTTCCCATTTTCACTTCCTCATTTGAAGTCCTTTTGCTATAATTGCATCTACTACAATCACAAATACCATATCATCCAAAACTTGATAAATGAAGGTGAAAGTTAATTGTCCCTTTGCATTTCTTGAACCAAAGCATCTTTTCTTCTTGAGACAAAACAACCTTATCAAATGGTGGTGAGTCACCCCTCTCAACACTCTCCCAAACATCCTCCGTTCTTAGTAATACTTTCATATAAATACATAAATTAATCATAATTCTTTCTTGTTAGAAGAGAAATTGGGACATAACATAATCCATCACTTCATTTTTTCTCTCAACACTTTTCCTTCAAAATTAGAGATCTAAGCTATGATGCCACTTTATTAAAAGGAGGAGGAAGTATTTGCAATTTTCATTAGTAATGAGACCTTTAGTACAAGGGGTACACATAATACTTATCAGCAGCTTTTGGTGCATAATTGCCATAATAAATAAAGCTCCTAAATCTATATGCATAATATTCTTATTGAATGGATGTACTTACACAATGAACTTAATACTTTAGAAAACTAAAAGACTCATGAATTTATACACCAGGAAATTTTTAGAATTATTATTCAGCATCTACCCCTATTTTTGCCCAATAGATTTTTAAATATTAGCTAAAGACATCATCAATTTGGTAAGAGAATCATGAAAGGTTGTTTTCCATAGAAAGCCAAATCCTGAAAAGTAGGGTCAAGTAGCAAAGTGTCTAAGTCGTATATAGGTTCAATAAGAGAATGGTGTTTTCTAAGTTAGCATTTCATAGTTGTTTCCTTTATCTTTTGTTTTTGCCTAGTATAAAGTGTGTCCTTTAACATTTCTATTGATGAATGCAACGAAAAAGAAATCTTATATCATGCAACATAAGTCCTACAATATAATAAAATTCAAAAAATAATCCAAATAAATAGTCTTACATTAAACTAATTCCTATATCAAACCAATTTCTATTTAAAAAATAATAATTAAAATATAGTTGACGAAGTCAAAATGTAAGTAGAACTATAATAAAGGCTTATGTTTGGTGCAATCCAATCAATTTAAGAGGAAAAAAATGTTTAGTACAAACATCTAATATTGCTTTGAAGTTATCTACATGAAAAGGACCAAGATTTGAAAATATTGGCTTAACAAATGTAATAATATTTAAGAATACAATGAAATCAAATCTTCTAAAACTAAAAATGTACAAGGTTAAAATTATGTATCTTAGATTCATTTATGTTATGTCTAAATGGAGTGAATGGAGTAGAATGTAAGGAAAATGAGGGTTATGGCATAATCCTTTCCTTGTTTAAGAGTTTTAATTAAGAATAGGAGGATTTGAGGTTTATGACTAACCTTCTAAAATCTTAACTTTTTCCAATACTCATTATTTTATGTTCTTCAAATTTGAATGATTTGAGAGGAACTTCTAAATATCCAGACAAGAGAAAATGAATTCCTCCCTTAAGTATCCATCATCATCTATTTCCTACTTTTTCTAACTCCCAAACATACCATTAGTAATTTTAAGGTAGATGTTATACTTTTTTTTTTAATTTTCATACAATGGTTCAATTGTATAATTCATTGCTACAGAATAGCTTATTTACATCAATTGGTAGATGTCAATTTATATTATCAGCAATGTTTATTTTGACTCAGTGGAAAATTTAAAGTATATGAAAATTTAAAATGATGAATAAGAATGTAACATATGTTTATGTTAATGGTGGGAACATCCATACTACGTTGATTATTCAACTGTAAATCTTCATGCAAAAACTTAAGACATTAATTTTTCCTTAACCATCATCTAAAAGATACTTCAAAATTTTCTATTAGATATCACCTTGAAGATCCATTGGATATGATGTCAGTTTTAGTTAATAAACAAAATGTATAAATCTTTAATTTAGATATTAGTTTTTTAATAAATGTCATCTAAAAGCCATATAAAAAATCTTTCTAGAAATGCAACTGCTAGCTTTATTGGAATTGCTAGTTTCAATAGAAACCACAAATGCATAGGATGTCAATTTTGTTTAAGAAAAAAATTTTCTTATAAATTTTCACTCTAACTCTTATTTTATATATAAAATATTTATGACATTTCCCTCTCAAATATTCTCTCAATATCTATCTAGTGACCAACCACTTTTATCTCTAAAGTATCCAATATAGTCTTGTGATGATTTTGATATATAATGGTTCTATTGTACTTTCACTTCACTTTTATCAAGAGAGTATAAAATATGAGAACTAAATCTTGATTAAAATAGAGTAAAATTGAAATGAAAGAGTTAATGGATGGTGATTTGATACATGGTGGTTTTTTTTTACTCTCCATTTTTATATTGCTAAAGTGTACAAACTAGAGAAATTTGAGCAATAAGGTGCATACATAGTGATTTTATAGTTATTTTTATGTATTCATGTAAATATGTAATTTTTATTTATTGATGATTTAGTGTAGTTATTATGTCTAAATTTGTATATATTATTTTGTTTACTTATCTATTTATGTTTTCATTATGAACAAGGTAATGACAATTAAAATTGTATAAATTGTTTCTCTTTGCTTATTTATAGGTTATTTTTACATTAAAATTCTATAATCGGAGTTTGGATTACATATATTACCAAAGAAAAGATATTAAAATACATATAACTTTTTGTGTTAAATTAATTTAAAAATAACTTTTTTTTCATATTCATATTTTCTATTCAAATAGATTGTGAACTTTATATGAAAATAGTTTACAATGTTAATGCATTGGTTAAAAATGCTTATAGCATTAGTAGTTTACATAATGAAAACCTAAAGACAAACAAAAAGTCTTTGTTGAGGAAATTGCAAACATAAAAATGCTAGATTTTGGGATTAACTAACATTTGATATAAAAACATTTCCTCTAAAATTGAAAACATCTAAATGAATAATATTTATGAACAAGTCTAAATAAATGGAATTGAAAACAACTAAATGAGTGGCATACATCTAAATGAATGGCTTTATAAAGAAGTTTAAATGAATAGAACTAAAAACAACTAAATAAATGACATTTAAAAAGGTAAGGAACTTATGATGTCAGTTCTTTTATGGTGATCATTCTCTAAGTCCATTTCAATTATTGTGACAATTCATCTAAAGCTTATGACCAAACTTACAATATTAGTTTTTTACTAATAATTGATGTCTGAGGTTTGTCATTGGCTTATAAATATTGTTTTCCCTACCTATATGAAACAAATAGCCAACATATCAAGATTAGTTACCTTCCATAAAAAAATAAAGCTTTTAAGTTAGTAGATGTAGATGGTGATATTTAGCATTATCAAGGCTAATAAGGAGGGCATAGAATCTCTTAAAAGTGCCCACCCTTAGATGAACATTAAAAAATTCTAACACATTCTCAATGACCTAGGTAATGTTGAATATTATAGTTCATATTTTTTATCTCAAAAGCCATCTCCATTGATGGATTCTAGAAGCCATCTATCTACACCCTCCACTACAAGAATGCATGCCATTTGGGGCAGCATTTCCCACGATTTTCCCACGAATATAGTCCATTCCGATGGATTTGCATTGGATTGACAAATCCATAGGGACAGAGGGTGTGGGAAACTCATTCCTATGATAATTTTTTATAGTGTTTTTTCTAACGACTTTTCCCATAAATTTGAAATAAAGTTTTCCCACAATTTTCCCATGGTAGTATTATGTTTGAATATACATTTTCAAAAACAAATTGTGATTTTTAAAATTTATTTGTGGGAAATATATTTAAAAAATTCTATCATGATATTGAATACATGGTAATAATTTTTCCAGTGCTTCAATTACGTGAGATTTGTAGTAAATTGTTTATGTCATAAAAATAAAAAATTTTATATTTTGGATAAAATTAATCAAATGTCTAATATTCTAAATTCACATTTTATTATAATAACATCCAAATCTAGATAACAATGGATCATACAAAAGATAAATATTAAATTCAAATATCAAGTATTTATACAAAAATAATGTAATTAAAATAAAACTAATAAGTGTTTTCTTCTACATCATCATTTTTGTCTTGGTGATGCTTACTCTCGTACTGTTGGTCACTTTTCTACTGTTGAATCATCAATTTGACTTTAACTTTGAGCCTAATCCACTTACATAATACATTGTTGTAGAGCTAGCTTTTCTAAACCTAGTTTGAAATTCTAAAAACACACCAAATACAAGTTTCTAGCATCATACTATTGAAGCTTGAAATTGTTAGGTAATATACTATGTTTGACCCCATTTATGAACAAACAATCAAATATACATAAAGAACATTATGCAAGAGAAATTAATAACAATAAAGATAAATCGATGATAAGGATAGAGAAAGATTATATCTTTCAATGAAAAAACCTAGATTTATGCAAAACAATTCATAAAAAGGAGAAGCCTAAATAATAAAAATAAACATATTCAAGATTCAGTAGAAAGCTAGAAGAATGAAAATAAACCAGGTGGTTTATACTTTACCTACTATGTCATTAGTCACTTCTATAATAACTATAAAACATCATCAAACTCTTATTTCCAACAATTATAAGTTTTCAGTAAATTACATAGTAAATTTAATAATAAACATCATTTAATGAACAAAAATTAAAAAAAATAAAAAATATAAACTTGCTATTAACAAGTGAATATATGTTGTATGTAAGAATAGAAGTTCATGAAAATGCTACTTGGATGATAATGGAAGAAATTTGAGATGGTGAAAAATGAATAAGGAGAGGAGAAAAAGTTAGATAGAGAAGAAACACAATTTGGAATGAGAAATGTGATCATAAAATTTTTTTATTTCTCCTTACACTTGCTACAGTGGGTCATTCGAGTTGCTTTAAAACTCAAAAATCAACTTTACGTCTTCTTAAATTTTGAAATGTAAATTCCTTACGGATTTTCAGGCGGTTACAAATATTCCAAAACTTAGAATTTTGGCTTTATGTCTCATCGGCACTGGGGAATGTGAAAAGTAATTTTCTCACAAATTTTTTAAGTGGCTATAATTGCCCCAAAACTTAAAAAATTCAGCTTTGCATCATTAGGGTTAGGGAATTTGAAAAGTAATTTTGCCACAGATATTTCATACGGCTCAGCCACTCCCAGCCTGCAAAAATCAAAACTCTCCCTGTTTGGTCTCGGACAACATGCAAAAGTGATTTCCCACAATATTTCCATGGTTCTCAAGTCAAGAATTTAGGCCAGCAATATTCGCATGAAATGCCACCCCAAACAACACACATTCTTGTAGTGCTCCATCTTAAGAAGCATAATTAGGAATATCGCGAAAATATAAAGATAGGTTGCAAAATTGATGTTAAATTAGAGTGAGAAAAAGCATAATGGTCATTCTTGCATTAATAGGCTTGTGTTCAATACTTCAATACTCATATTGCTTTTTTTCAATATAATTTATCGTCAATTTGCAACTATCTATACTTTCTAGTTAAAAAGCTCTCAAACAATACAAAAAAGTTACGAGTAGAGCATAATATATAATGTCTAATTTAGGTGTATGTTTATTGTAAATGAAAAGTCTATTATTCATTATAAATAATAGTTTTTTGGTTGTATATGTCAACATACTCATATGGAAATAAATAAAATGCAAGCTCTACTTTCATAATAGATGTATCTTTTCTTATTTATTTCATTTATATTCAATCAGTTATTTTTTGTATTTATTTAATTGTGAAGGAAAATTGTATTAATGTAGCAAATGCTACTAATTTCACTTAGAGTAAGTTAAATTAAAAACAAAATTGATTAGTTCATGTAATGATATTAATGTTCTTTCAATATTTATAGTCAATTTATAAAATTGTTGCCTATATATATTGTGTTTTGAATTATGGTCTAACGCATATAATATATATAATTAAATCAATTTTATTCTAATATACATCTTTGCTGTTTCTAGCCATTATGGAATGATTTAGTAAAAGTTTTAGGATTGTTTCAAAATAGTATTATGTTTTTTAAAATAATTTGGTAAAATTTTTATTATGCCATTTTCTAGTTAATAACTAATGTTAAATATGTATTAATAGGACAACATCATCTTATTAAAGATGCATTTAACCCATGTTCAATATCCAAATGTTGACATCAATTTGTTGTAATAATCAAAGTTGAAATTTGCCTTTAAGCTTGAGTTTGAAATTAAAAAAGGTGAAGCACGTTTAAGGAAAAAAAATGCCATTTGCAAATTTTATCCTGAAAAATTTTCAATTCTAAAATGATTATCTATTTAACAAAGTATGCTTTCCACCAACCTTAAGATGTTTCTCTTTGGTTTTGTGTTCATGCCCACCTTCCAACCCTAAAATTGTTTTACAAGACTCCAAAATCTAAAATCCATTGCTCAATAAGTGCCCTTGTGCATTCACTAGAAAAATATAGAATCTAAAAGTAAGGATTTTTTTTCTTTTTAAATTTTTGTATTTATTTTTACAATTTAGTGTCTAGTTGGTGATTGATCACATTTTATTGCCTTTTATTTTAATCCAACCTTTATAGGTTGGTACAAGTACTAAATATAATTTCATTCATCTTTATTAGCATTTGATGGTAGACATTATGAAAGGTGTCATATCTTACATTAGATGTTGATGAATGCTTATTGTATTTATGGGTATTGAATTCAATATTGGTTTTCTAGGGAATGCCAAGCACACATGCTCAATAACATATATCAAGAAAGATTTAGCAAGGCACTTGTCTTTGATAAAGGTATTGGATATAGCCTTTCAACATTTTTACACTTTTGTTATCCAATTTATTCTTTAAAATTGTTGAAATTAAGATTCTATAATATCATATAAGATGTTAGTTTCTATATTTGCTTAAAGTGTTCTATAAGAAGAAATATAAGGGGAATTGGGAGGAACATAAGGGATAAGGTTAGAGTTAGGGAGTGAGGAAAAGGGAGAAATGAGGTAAGGGAAGGTGTAGCATAAGATACGATATTAGTTGTTTAAGGAAACTAACGTGCTATCCCAAACTTTGAAAATTGGGTTTTAATGAAAAACCAAAGTCTAATGTGTTTTCCCATAACACTAGCTAAAGAAATTATATCAATTTATTTTACATAATAACCAACATTATTGTGTTATTTATGGTGGTTTAAAAAATTGATGTTAAAATTTATATGCAACAATACCTGGTTAAATGTCATTTGCATTCTAACATACAATTCTTAAAACATCTTATATCAATTAGTTATTTTGTAGTAGTGAATTAACAAATGTTTGCTACATTGGGCATTACAATTGAATATTTTCAAATTGATTATGGACGGTTATTAATTATGAATAAAATAAAAATTTGTGACCTAATTAAAAAAATAGAATATAAAGGTGAAATTACAAATTCCAACAAAAAGTAAGGATGACGAGTTCAATATAGCCATAAGCGGAGTTAAAAAAAATTATGCCAATAACTAGGCTTACTTTAATAAATATAAATTAAGTATATACATACATATTTCATTTCACTTTCACATATAATTTTGGATGTGATTTTAACTATAAAATAATTCATATAAAATTTTGAATACATACATATTAATACATATTTCATTTATATTTTATCTTAATATTCTCTCATCACTATTATTGATGATATCGAATTTTATTTTTGTGATTTTCTATAAATTATTTAAAATATATTTATGTTATTAAGAATGATTCAAAAACGCATTCCTTCATGTATAAAAGCAAAAACAATTAAATTTGAATAATAGTTTAAATTATTTTTGTACACTAGTTTAATCATAAAATAAAATTATTATATAAATTAACAAAAATTATTTAAACTGATTAGATATATACAAATGGATGGTTTTTTTTTAATTTGACTATAAAAATACGTATGTTATGTTTTTTCATTATAAATTATGTGTTTTATTTCAATTCATAAGACTTATTCAAATATATAGGTAAATTATCTTGAAATTTAACCTAATTATACATGTTTCTCTCTATTTTCAAAATCCTACAATTTCATCCCTATAATAAATTTTAGCCAGCAAATTCCCTTTTCTGTTACTTACTCGTCAAAAAAGACTGTTAAATACTGACATCATGCACATTATAAAATTTTAAATACCAAAATTACCCTTAACACAAACATAATTATTATATATAATAAATTAAAAAATAAAATAAAGGATAATGAACCTCATTTAGTTGTTATATTATTATATCATATATTTTTTAACTTTTAAATATATTAAAAACAATCTTATGTGAAAATTTCTTTCATATAGGGAAAACCATATTACAGAAAAAGATATCAATGTAATTTTTTCTATTTATTTACATATTTATTTTATAACAGTCAATAATTATCATACATATTTTACAATTATTTATTAATCAATTGCATTTTTAACTTATTACATTATCATAACTTTAAAAATTAAAAATTATTTTATTTAAATTTTTTCTTAAATTTAGTTTAATCAGTTCAATTTAAAATTAAATTGTGTTTTTCATTTATTTAAAAAATTTTAAAATTAAATTGCACTATCTTTAAGAGAAATTATTATTATTTGAAACTCATTAACAAAAATTATTATTTATAAATTTAAAAATAATTTTTAAAACATTTTCATATTATTTTATAAAATATTGAACAAATTTACATCTAAATAAATTCAAATTTGCATATACACTCGGATATGTCATAAAACTGAAACAAAAGATAATTTGAGAAAAAAAAATAGATTTATTCATTGTTCAGAATTATCCACAAAAACAAAATAAAAGAAAAAAACCTTATTAAAGAGATTGAGAGTGGATATAAATCCCATTCTACAATTCTTTTATTATCAAAGCAAGAAAATCACAAATATTATTGAATATTATCTTATACATAAAAAAGGAAATATAAAGAGCTATTTAGCCCAAACCAAAAAAGAAATACATAGCTACAACTCAAATGAAATTCAAAAAAATTGAAAAAAAATGGTAACAAATTCCAAAATAGATAAATACAAAACTTGGATCTACAATTGCTTTGTACCAAATGCAACAAAGTTTTCCAAAGAAGCTCAATCTAGCAGTGATAGATATAATGGTGGAGATCTAGCAATGATAGAAGCCTTCCTAGGATATTTGCAAGCTCCAATCCAGGAGTGATCAGCAATGATTACAACAAAAAGTGGAAGCAAAATGACAAAAGCAACATCAACTAAGCGGTGCGGTGTGGTGAAGATCTAAATTGTGTGGGGGAGACTTGGAGGAGATTTAGATTTCTCTGAGGGAAAAAAGAAAGAAGGAGAAAAAAAAAAAAGCACGATGACTCTTTGGTGAACTCTAATATGATGATCTCTACAGAAGCCCTTGCAACCACAATGAACTACTAGCAAGTAATGATGGATGTTTTAGTAAAGGAAAGCAATCCATGGAGTTTTTGTTTAGGGAAGGAGGAAGACGAAGTTTGAGAGAGAGAGTAGTTGGAAAATGTTATAAGGAGATGAAATGAGGGTTTTTGAGGATCATAATGAATAAGGGTATAGTAATTTTTTTTTCAATAATTTTATTTAACGATGTTAACTCCCATCAATTAATTATAAGGAAAGTTTGTGATTTTTCTCAAAAACAAGGGGAGATGTGTGTAATTAGGCCAAACTTCAAGGGATGCTCAAATGATTTATCCAATATTTAATGAAAAATTATTTTTAAATAATAAAAAATAAAATTAATACAATTGACTATGTTTTACTTTTAAAAAAACGAACACTCTCACATACATAATAATATTTCGATAGTTTGTTCAAAATAAATAATTTTAAAATATATTAATTAATATTAAATTACAAAACTATCTTCTTATACATATATTAACATTTTTTTTATTTCAAGCCATTAGTTCATACTGTAAAATATAGATGTGGGGTACACCCATAATGGAGGAGCCACATCTTTCATATATTAAAAGAAATTAATTTTAAATTTAAAATTTTGGAGGTATTTATTCTAATAACTACCTCTCCCATTATTGAAAATGGACAACAACTGCTAGTGCAGTTAGAAGCCATATCAAGAGAGGGACGAAAATGGCAGTGTTCAATTTTTTAGCAGATAGAATAAAAAAAGTATTGTTCTTCTCTCCCTCCCTCTCTCTCTCTCTCTCTCTCTCTTTTTATTTTCTGTACGAATGTAATTTGAGTATTGGATGAAATTATCATGAAACTCAAGCAAGGAGTTCAGTGTGATTCCTGTACACCGTGTGAACCAGAGCATCAGAGTGGAAATTAGCATTATTTCTGAATCAAGTAAATAATTCCGCATTAAAATTCTTTGTATTGAATTTATTTTTTCCTACATTGGTATCAGAGCCAGGTTAGAAATTGATGTCTATATTTCCACATACATGTGATGAATTGTATGAGATGCTCTGAGTTAGATGAATGTATGAGATGTTCTGAGTTCAATGCTTTTTAATTTTGGCCTAAAAGCATGTTTAACTAATTTTAATCCTTCTGATAAACTGATTTAGCCATTGATATGAATTTTTATTTTGGTTGTATAATTCAATTATTTCTAGAATGATACTATTAGGGATGAATTCAATAGTAATCAATGCAAATAAAACTTTCATAAAACATCCCTGAACATTAGAGAACAACCAGAACACATAAATTGCCATAAAATTTATAATTTTTCAAATACTGGGTCCCTTAGAAAATTAATTTTTTAGGCCATAAAATTACCCTAGAATGATAGACGGTGAAATTCTGAGTCCATAGACTTTTGAATCATTCAAATCGGACCTTCCGATTAAAAGTTATGGCCATTTGAAGTTTCTAGGTCAATTGAGTCCGCAAATCGGGTCTGGTCAACCCGGTTTGACCCGCTGGAGGTTGAAGACGACATAAACAACATGTCATTTTGGGATTTTGGTAAACAACACATCATTTTGACTATCCAAACAACACGTTGTTATGACTACCCAAACGACATGTCATTTTGACAAACAAGTAAACGACACGTTATTTCACGACAACCCAAAAAAAAATTTAAAAAAATTCTCTCTCCTCTCCTCACTCTTGGGAATGGTGCGTGGGGCCCACCGCCACATAATTTTACCATGTGTCACATGCCAACGCATAAAGAATCAAAAATTGTACTTTTTGGTATTTTTTTGTAGCTAGAACCGCTGCGCACAGCGGCGCTTGGACTTCACGTGCCAGTTGTGTGTGTAGTTCTGTAAAATTTTTTCAATTTTTGCTAAATTTCCATGAATGGTAGTGTGTGGAGGCGCATGAGGGTGCATGTGGTGGTCTTTTTGGCCTCCGTTTGTCTTTAAAATTTTTAAAAATTGAGATTTATGTAGTGGTAATTTTTTTTGAAATTTTTGTGACACTATTTATGTTGAAAAAGTGGTAAAATTGACATGTTTTTTTTACTTAAAAATTTTTTTAGGTCATGGAACAATGGTTCTTGGAAGAGTACGACCCGTATGGGTTTGTGGAGAACTTTGGAAAGGAACCGAGAGAATTTGATTGGGTAGACACATAAAAAAACCTAAGTGCCATGCTTCACTAACTACACGAAAGAAACAAAAATAACTTGCACCCTATTAATGCTTATTTGGAAGAAGTAAGAAACTTGAAAACAGACCTCAAACAAAGAGGAAAAGTGTTCCCAAATTACCTTTGGGTTCGTTACATGTTGATCGAGATTCCGAATGATAATTTTTGAAAACCAATCAAGAAGACCATTTGGCTATGCAAGGACAATAAAATCGAAGTCACAAGATGCATTGATCTTGAAAATTGTTTGGAGGAATTGAGAATGCAAGAACTTCGACAATTTAAAAACAATTGGAGTAGGTCGATCCTTCTTTCACAATTCCTAAATATGAAAAGTGCATGACAAGTTGGTCATAGCCCTCTAGAAAAAGGATTACATTTGAAAGGTCTACTCAAAGGCATGAACTCACACTATTTTGGACTAGCACACTCCAGAACTCCACCTAAACTTTTTAACACTTTTAAAGAAATGAAGAACCTAAGTTTTGAGTAGGAAGCTTGTCTAGAAACTTTAAATATTGAATTTATAATTTTTTCTTGGATTGTTGCAAGTTTTTTTTATTGTTTGAATTAGCTTCCTGAACTTATTTTGTCCTATTTGAACTTAGTTATCTATCAATACATGTTTATCATCTTCATTTCAAATGTGTATATCTTAAGAAATTATATGTTTGAGTGGGAGCTCTTAGGTTGCGTTGTCCTAAGAGCGATATAACATTTACATGAGTACGATCTCATTAAAAAATAATGATAATATTTAGACACACATGCGATAGGGGTATGACAAATGTAAACTCTTGACCATGAACTAAGTAGTATCATCATTGTCCTATACGAGAACTATGTAAATAAAAGACATTGTATACTCATAGGAAATGTTCATGAATTATGATTCAACAGAATGGTTAGCAAAAGTATAATTGTTAAGTTGAACAAGGGTGATAAGTTAAATGGGGATAACTAGGACATTTGGCATTGAAAAATTTCTTACATTTTAGAAGTGCAAGATGCTCTAGAAACCTTGAACCATGTCATGATTGAGCCTGAACAAGGGAACTTTGTTCAGCATAGGAGAGATGCTAAAGCTTATACTATTTGGAAAAAGAAGAACAGTATTGCCCACATCACACTCTTAAACACAATAACGGACGACCTCATGTGTGAATATGAAAAATACCTAACTGCTCAAGGAATGTGGATAGCCTTGAAAGAGAAATTTGGTGGTACTTCAGCCTCCAAATTAAGAAGACTCATAATTAAGTTTGACACTTATAAACTTTGGCCTAATACGTCGATGAAATAACATTTGAGAGAAATGTCAAACATGATTCGTGAACTGAAAATAGCAGGGCATGCACTTTCTGATGAGCAGTAAGTGCAAGCAGTGATTAGATCACTCCCTGCTAGTTGGGAACACATGAAGATAAACTTGACTCACAATGAGAGCATTGTTACATTTGATGATGTGGCACGATATCTAAAACTTGAGGATGAATGTTTAGAGGCTTATCGGTCCTCCAGACAAGCCTATCTAACAGAGGGTTCAGGACCCTCACATTCTAAGCTTAAATATAAGAAAGGCAAGAAATTTCGGAAGAGAAAAACTAAATCCCATTCTAAGGGCAAGAAAACCTTCAAAAAGAAGAAGGAAAGAAATGGCTCAAAGAAATTTGATCTGAAGAAGATTAAGTATTATGCATGCCAAAGAATGAGTCATTTTGCTCGAGATTGCACTCAACAAATCAGCAAAATGAGCAGAATAAGGTATTTCTGGATACTGAAAATTTACATTTTTCACATGTTTTCAGTACTATTTTTCTAACTAAATCTCATCCATTGTGGATTTCGAATTCAGGCACCACAGACCACGTGAGCAAGGATAGAGGATCCTATATGGATTATCGTTGATTACCAAGGCATAGCAGTGGCTATACATTAGAAACAATGCAAAGATTAAGGTCAAAGGAATTAGGACATGCAAATTAGATTTATCTGGAGGGAAGACCTTAATTTTACATGATATATTGTATACACCTGATATTCGATGAAATTTAATTTCTATTAGTTCCCTACTTCAATACAATGTTTTGATCAATTTTTATGACAATATTGCAGATATTTTTAAAGACAATATATATTATGGTTCTAGTTTCATTTTCGATGGATTTGTCATTTTAGATACAGTTGATAATTCTACTTACGATTGCCTTACTACTTCTACTTCCAACTTCTACTTCCAATCTAAATGATGATATAGATATTTGGCATGCTAGACTAGGACATATTAATCAAAATAAAATGATTAAACTAGCAAAAGAAAGCTTTCTAGGACCAATTTCAAAATTGGAAATGTCCTTATGTGAATATTGTTTAGCTAGTAAAGCAACTAGAAAATCGTTCGAAAAAGGGATTAAGGCAGAAACTCCATTATAACTAATTCATTCTGACATATGTGGTCCTTTGAGTGTGAGGGCAAGGCACGGAGCTTGGTATTTCATCACTTTTATTGATGATTACTCACGGTTCGGTCATATCTATTTGATTTCACACAAATCAGAAGCATTAGAATGCTTTAAACACTATTTGAGTGAAGTTGAAAATCAAATGGATAAGAAAATAAAGCGCTCAAAACTGACCGTGGACGTGAATACTTATCGAAACAATTCAAAGAGCTCTGTGAAGAAAAGGGAATAATAAGATAATTAATAATCCCTGGCACTCCATAACAAAATAGAGTAGCTGAAAGAAGAAATAAAACTCTTCTAAATATGGTTAGGTCAATGATGGTGCAAGCAAATCTACCATTTTCATATTAGGAAGATGCTTTATTAACAGCCACTTACATACTTAACTGTATACCTTCAAAGTCTGTTATATCCACACCCTATGAACTTTGGACAAAATGCCAACTTGATTTGAGTGTGCTCAAACCATAGGGGTCTGCTGCGTATATCCATGATACTTCCCACAGATATGGAAAATTAAGTCCAAGAGGGAAGAAATATATTTTTATAAGATATTCAGATCTATCTAAGAGTTACGTTTTCATTGGTGAAAACGAAGATGGAACAGTAACGGAACTTGAATCAAGAGATGCCACATTTCTCGAAAATGAATTTCCTAGCAGAGGTGAAATTAATCGTACTGTCTCATTTTGTGAACAGCAAGATCAAATAGATAATAGCAAGTCTTATCCATCCTTTTCGAGTGGGAGCTCTCAAAGAGCACTTACTATTCTGAGTGGGAGCTCTAAGAGAGAAAAAGAAAATCTTATTTTTAGAGATGACATAATACAGGGAACCCCACTACAAAAAAGTAAAAGAGGAAGTGTACCCAAGAGACATTTTTCAATTGAAGGATCAGCATTTATGGTTACTCCTCAAGATGAAGAAAAGCCTAAAACAATACAAGAGGCTCTGAGTTGCCCTACTAAGGAACAGTGGAAGAAGGTAATGGAGGAAGAAATAAACTCAATGACAACTAACCAAGTTTGGAAATTAACTAACCTTCCATCTGGCCGAAAGGCAATTGGGAACAAGTGGATTCTCAAAATTAAAAGGAAAGTAGATGGATTGATTGAAAGATATAAAGCTCGGTTAGTTGCAAAGGGGTATACACAACATGAAAGAATAGACTATGATAATACATTTTCACTTGTTGTGCGTTTTAATTCCATAAGATTACTCCTAGCCATAGTAGCAAATTTAGATTTAGAATTACATTAAATGGATCTAAAAATCACTTTTCTCAATGGAAAACTGGATGAAAAAATCTACATGGAACAACTAGTAGGTTTTGTACAAAAAGGAGAAGAAAAGAAAGTTTGTAAACTTCAAAGGTCCATTTACGAATTCAAACAGTCATCTAGACAATGGTATTTGAGGTTTCACCGAGTGATAACCTCATTTGACTTTCAAATGATTGAGGAAGACCATTGTGTTTACATCAAGCAGTATGAAGGCAATCTAGTAATATTATCCCTTTACATGGATGATATACTATTAGCTGGGAATAATCTAAAATTGATTATGGCCATTAAGGAATGGCTATCCTCAAATTTTGAGATGAAAGACATAGGTGAGATAGATTATATCCTTAGAGTCAAGATCATAAGGGATCGTTCCAAGATATTGATTTCTCTTTCTCAAGAAACTTATTTATGGAGAATTCTTGAGAAATTTAACATGAAAGACTGCAAACCTATGGATACCCTTGTAAATAAGAGTGAGCCATTGAGTCAAAACATGTTCCCTCAGAATGAATCTGAAAAGAAAGCAATGGAAAGAATTCTTTATTCCAGTGTGGTTGGTAGTCTTTTATATGCAATAATGTATACAAGACTGGATATTTGTCATGCGGTCGAACTCGTAAGTAAATACCAGTCAAACCCCAGACAAAAGTATTGGAAAGCTGTTAAGCGAATACTAAGATATTTAAAAGGCATGATTGATTACACGTTATGCTACCAAGGCAAAGATCTGTGCTTAGTCGGATATTCTGATGTGGATTGGGCAGGAGATCTGGATGAGTGAAAGTCCACATTAGGATACTCATTTTTGCTAAATAATGGCACCATATCATGATGTAGCAAGAAGTAAACATGCATTGCATTATCAATAATGGAAGCTGAGTTTGTAACATGTTTTGTAACAATACAAGAGGCTATATGGCTGAAAAGATTTTTTAGAACATCTGGGAATTTATGGAGAAAACTTTGATCCCATCCTGATATATTGTGATAGTCAGGCAGCCATCGCTTATACAAAGGATCTGAAGTACCACAACAAGACTAAGCACATTGATATAAATATCATTTTATCAGAAATGCCATAGCACAAAAGGATATCACCGTTCAACACATTTCTACGCAAAAGATGATAGCAAATCCATTTACTAAGCCAATACCTAGAGATGTATATATTGAACATGTAAAGTCTCTTGGCATGCATAAAATGTAATCAAACATTTTCAGATTTGAAATAAACAAAGTATATTTCATTCAAATACAATTTTTTTTAGTATGTGTATGAGTATACAAATGTCTCTTATGTATGTCGTACAGGTTGATAAGGTTGATTCTCTCACATGAACAACCACCTCTAACACTCATGAGGAGTGGGTAGAGAAGAGACATGTGTTCACTAACATAATAATATGAAATATTCATTTGGTAGAGAACTAACACAAAATAAAATATGTCACCTCCAAAGTGGAGATGAGATCCAAAGTACAAATATGGATCATTTTTTGTGGATACTCCCACTTTCCATAATACTTGTAGCCAGATAATGAATTCCTCACATACAGACGTCAAGAGAAGTCAATAATATGAAAGAATTGAGGTTAAGTATTGTATGTGCCTGAACTAAAGTCTATATGGTATTATTGATAAAATCGACATGCACTCTTATGCTAAAAGGGAAATACCGTAGCATGTGATTCATACCACATGTGTAAAAGAACTGCAAATGGGAAGCAAGTGAAAGATCCCTAATTCATTGCTGTGTGAGTCCCAGAAAAGAAAATTCTTTTTATGGATACCCTTCAACTTTGACAATATCATGGAGAGATGATACAGTGCTCGCTACCTTAGTATGTATCTTATGATCATGATATAAATGGTCTAAGAGATAAAATACTAGGAAAGTAACTATTTTCAAATTAAAATGATATGCGGGCGAAAGAAAGATTTCCCAACATATACACAATTATACTAGTGTCTGAGACATATCCATTATGAAGTTAATTTAAGTAACTTCATAAGTATGGATACTATGCATATGTGAATAGTAATCTGAGCTTACATTAAAGCTCGCGAGGGATCAGATTTACAAGTGGAAAGTGTATATAGGATAATCTAGGCCATCCGAGGCATAATATAAACAAATGAAAAATAGGGTTATTTTGTATTGATCCTTCATCAGGATTTCTAGTACAAGAACACCCGAGAAGACATCATACTCACGCGGTCACGATGATGCACCAAGTATGAAAATCCAAAAGAGAGATGAAGGTTATATGATGTGACTCATCTCATTATATGCGAATGGGAGATGTAAAATATAAATATGGGGTACACCTATAATGGGGGAGCCACATCTTTCATATATTAAAAGGAAAAAGAAAATTAATTTTAAATTCAAAATTTTAGAGGTAGTTATTCTGATAACTACCTCCCCCCATTATTGAAAATGGAAAACAACTGCTAGTGTAGTTAGAAACCATATCAGGAGAGGGACAAAAACGACAGTGTTCAATTTTTTAGCAGATAGAATCAGAAAAGTACTGTTCTTGTCTCCCTCTCTCTCTCTTTCTCTCTCTCTCTCTCTCTCTCTCTCTCTCTATATATATATATATATATATATATATATATTCTCTGTACGAATGTAATTTAGGTGTTGGGTGAAATCATCGTGAAACTCAAGTAAGGAGTTTAGTGTGATTCCTGTACACCGTGTGAACCAGAGCATCAGAGTGGAAATTAACATCATTTATGAATCAAGTAAGTAATTCCACATTAAAATTCTTCGTATTGAATTTATTTTTTCCTACACATACAATATACAAATTCTTTAATTATTATTAAAGGTGTAGCATGTATATTTAAATAAAAAAAGAAACCAATCTATAAGGGTTACTGCCTCCTACCTTGTGGACAAATATAAGTAAAGAAAAGAAAGATCTCCCAAGCCTAAACCAGCATGGTCATTGAACTCCATTTGTTTCTTGTGCAATTCTTAATTATGCAGGGGCTTAAATGTTGAAAATCTTACCTTATATTAGTTATTAACTTCTAATTAATTTTATTCAAAAGTGAAGTAAAGGACTTGTGCCCAATCAAAAATTTTCCACCCCTCAAATAAATTTTCTAAGATTACACCAAAACATCATACCTATTTTCTTTTCATTCAATAGGGAGTGTTTAGAGCACAAGTAACCATGTCTTATAGGCTCTTGCAATTTTGTTATTCTACTGTCGTTCTTTAGTTAGTCAATGCTTTTATTAAAGATAATAGGAGTAATTACTAATTAATTAACTTATTACATTCACACGAGTAAGAGTCTGAAATTGAGCATGAGATGAGGAAACACAAAATCTTTTAAACAATTCTTGTTGTCACTTAAACCAAATCTCCACAGCATTTTTCAATACTTTCTTAACACAAGATGGAAATAAACTCCTAACACTTCTGTAAACACAAGGATATTTTTGGATTATTATATTGTAAAAATAAATATGTGTGGGTTTGATATGTGTCACAGAATGTAGATTACAAATTTGATTATGAACTATTAAAATAAGACTTTTTATTTCATAAGTTATTGGTGTAGTTTCATTTACACTAGTAGTGCATAAAATTGCATCACATATCCTATATATAACTACCCCCAAGACATGATCTGTTTTTTTTCTATTTTTTAACAATTTTTTTAATTTATCAATTAAATATATTTTTATTTTCAATTTTTATTTTTTATCTTTTAAATTTCTTTTAGTAAACTATAAAAAAGTTAATCTTTTTTAAATTTGTTGCTTATAAAAAAAAGTGCAATAAGTCAATATCTTTATTCTTTTAATTTTTAAAATTTTAATAAATTACAATCACATGTTCAAAATTTATTATTTATACAAAAAATGGGCAATGTATCAATCTTTAATTTTATCCTTTTTATTTTTAAAATTTATACTTTTTATAACTTATAAGAAGTGATTTTTTAAATATAAATTCAGTATTGTAATTATAATCATAATTATTGTATCTAATTATTGAATTGGTGTAGATTCTAGGAAAATGCAAGAGATCTTGTATTTGGATGATTAGATCCATTGCAACTTTAGTTACAGAATCCAAATTCTTTTATAAGAAATAAATTTTTAAAATGTTATAAAAATATTAAACACTTAGGAAATGATAAAAGAAAAAGATGAAAGAGATGAATAAGAAATATATGGAGAGAAAGAAATATAAGGGGAAGGAGAATATTTCATTCAATTGTATACAAAATGATTTGTACAACCCATATTTATAGGGCAAATTGATCAAACATTATAATCTTATAATGATAATTCACAAATAGAATTGATCACGATTGGGGGTATAATTGATCATAATTAAAATTTAATAATATGATCATAATTAGAGATATAATTGATCATAATTGAATCTAAATAATTGATCATAATTAGGGATATAACATTTGACTTGTGGACATCTACATTTAATAATTATTCATAACACTCCCCCTTGGATGTCTAGATAATACGCAACAGAATACTGCCTCATTAAAAACTTTGCTAGAAAAAACCCATTGGGATAAAAATTATTGTAAAGCAAAAAATAGTACAGTGCATATTAACTCCCCCTCATGACGATATCAATTAAAATCTTTTAGTCAAAGAACTCCAATAGTATGAATTAGCTTTTCAAATATCGCAGTAGAATGTACCTCAGTAAATAAATTTACTACATTATCGCTTATAAATAAATAGCTTGTTTGAGATCAAGTTTTGTATGGATCAGATAAATATCCAGTATTGTATAAACTGTTATTTAGATTCATTTGCACATAATAAGCCCATATCAATAGTACCTTGGAGGTATCGAAAGATATATTTAATCTCGTTTCAATGTCTTTAAGTTGGAGAGGAACTAAATCTTGCTAACAAGCTTAAAACAAAAGCTATATCAAGTTTTGTATTGTTAGCAAGATACATCAATACACCAATAGCACTAAGATATGATAGTTCAGGACCAAGAATCCTTTTCATTATCCTCTCAAGAAAAAAATATTCTTTTTCACATCAAGTGATCGAATAACCATTAAGGTACTCAATGGATGTGTTTTATCCATGTAAAATCTTTCAAGGACATTTTGTGCATAAGTTGATTGATGTATAAAAATTTCATCTTTTAAATGCTCGATCTGTAAGTCAAGGCAGAACTTTATTTTTCCAAGATCTTTTATTTCAAATTCTTTCTTCAAATAATCAATTGCCTTTTGAATCTCTTCAGAAGTTTCAATAATATTCAAATCATCAACATATACAATAATGATAGCAAATTCAAAATTTATTTGCTTTATGGAAATACATGGATATATTTGGTCATTATTATACCTTTCCTTTAACAGGTATTCACTAAGACAATTATACCATATTCATCCAAACTGCTTTATCCATACAAAGATTTTTGTAATTTAATTGAATAAAGTTCCCATGACTTTTACATGCTTCAGGCATTTTTAATCCTTCTAGGATTTTCATATCGACGTCATAATCAAGTAAGCCGTATAAATAGGCTGTAACAATATCCATAAGACGCATATCATGTTTTTCATATACTGTCAAACTAATGAGATAACAAAATGTGATTGCATCCAACACAAGAGAATAAATGAACTCATAATCAATTATAAGTCTTTATGCAAAACCTTAGTCAATAAGCCATGTTTTATGTCTTACAACTTTATTTTTCTCATTTAGTTTATGCATAAATACCCTTTGTACCCAACAGGTCTTACAGCTTCAGGTGTTTGGACTACAGGTCCAAAAACTTTACGTTTTTCAAATGAATTCAATTCTTCTTGAATTGCATCTTTCCATTTTTGCCAATCATATCTATGTCAACATTCATTGATAGATTTAGGTTCATAATCCTCATTCTCATTCATAATATTAAGTGCTATATTATATACAAAAATATTATCGATAATTATTTCTTTCAATTCAATCTTTTCCCTATAGAGACATAGTTTATTGAGATCTCCTTATTTTCATCTTCTTTATCATTTTCAGGTACCTGAACTTCTTCTAGAGTTATATTGTTTCTTATGTCTCTAGACTCTTCAAGAGTATCTTTCTTTAATGGGTTTGTCTTCAATAATTGCTCCTTTTCTTTTATGGGAATTTTTATCTTTTGAACCAATTGGTCTACCACGCTTCTGGCATGCTTTAGACTCATTACATTTCTCATTGATGGATTGTTCTTCAAGGATGTCAATCCTTATTGGAGCATTAGCAGCTGGTATATGTGACTTAGTCATTCTCTTTAGGTCAGTCAATACATCTAGCAGTTGATTATCTTTTGAACTTCAATTTCATATTGCTTTGTGCGAGGATCAATATTTTGCAAAGTATTCCATGTAATTTCTTTGACTAGCTGCTTATCCTTTTCTCCCCCTAATGTTAGGAAAACTAATTCATGAAAATAACAATCAGTAAAATGTGCTGTAAATAAGTTTTTTATCACTCACTTAAGATATTTTGTAATAGAAGGGGAATCATACCCAACATATATTCTCAATCTTCTTTAAGGTCTCATCTTAGTATGTTATGGTGGAGCTATTAGAACATATACTGCACATCTAAAAATTTTAAGATGGGAAATATTTGGCTCCTGACCATAAGCCAATTGTAAAGGGGAGTATTTATAGTAACTAATTGGTCTGATGTGCACAAGTGCTGCTACATGTGGCATTGCATGTCCTCAAGCAAAAATAGGGAGTTTTGTTCTTATAAGCATGGGTCTTGCTATTAATTGAAGTCATTTAATAAATAATTCAACTAAGCCATTGTGTGTATGAACATGAGCTACAGGATGTTCAACATTTGCTCCTATTGATATGCAATAGTCGTTATAAGTTTTATAAGAGAATTCACCAATATTATCAAGACGAATAGACTTGATAGGTTAATATGGAAATTATGCTTTTAATCAAATAATTTGAGCAAGCAATCTCACAAAAGGCAGATTATAAGTTGATAGTAAACATACATGAAATCATCTACTAGATGCATCTATTAATACCATAAAATATCTAAATGGTCAACATAATGGGTGTATAGGCCCACATATGTCACCCTGTATACATTCCAAAAATGTTAGAGATTTACTTCTTACTTTAGCTGGTGATAGCTTAATAATCAATTTACCCAAAGAACATGCAGTGCATGAGAATTTTTTAGATTGAAAAAATCTTTAGGTTTTTCAATAGGTACCCATATGAATTCTTAATAATTTTCTTCATCATTAGTGATTCAAGATGTACCAATCATTCATGCCAAATAGTAAACATTTTTTTGAATTAATAAATTTTTTATTTATTATAATATATGTTTCAATTGCACTAATATGTGTAGTACAAACCAAATGAAAGAACAGGTAATTTTTCAAGTATGCATTTGTTACTTGAGATCATACCAATAATAATAAGATATTCAATATTTCTTTCATCAATTATCTCGATATGAAATTTATTTTGATAGATATCCTTAAAACTCAATAAGTTTCGATGAGACTTAGTAGAATATAATATTTTATTAATATGTAATTTTGTTCTTCCATATAACAAAACATTAGCTCTTCTAAAGCATTCAATTAAATTTATAGTACTAAATATAGCATTAACATTGGCCTTTTGCATTACTAAATAAGAAAAGCAAAATTTTACAACAATAGATAGTAAATATCCTTAACCTAATAAGTCATAGAAAGTTAGGGTACACATATATTGTGATTTACCTTTAATATCTCCACTTATAATTCTACTTGGTTCAACAGTGCACAATTTTATGCTATACTACAATCTAAAGCATTTTAATAATCATATAATATCTCCTAAAAAATAGGTTGTGACACATTTAGGCAAAATTGACTAATATTAGAGTGATATCATGGTCACGATATAAGAACAAACCATAATAAGGTGTATATTTACATATCCAAATATTATAATTACTTCTATAAATTAATTTCAAATAACCTGATATAAAATGATATATATTATAGAAATTCTTTTAAAATTGGCTAATGAAAAAGACCATTAAAATAAAACTAATTTATGAATATATGAATAATGGACATAAATTAAATGTCTTGATGTAATAAGGATATTTTGCCAATTAAATTTTCTAAAGAAATAGGGTGGAGGCCAAACATTCATATTTAGTAATTTTTTTTTTTTACTAAAAGTTTCTAAACAGCTTTGAGATAAGTATATTTATAGAAAATTAACTACAAGCATTTTTCAAGAAAATCAATTCAAATCCCTTTTCATATGCAAAAATTTATCTTTCTTATATGTATATATTTAAGTAATTCTTAGTAAAGGTCAATAAAATACTTTGAAGTACAACAGGTACAAGACTAATAACCTTTACCATCACATATATTCTTGTTATTTTGCCCACCTTTTTTTTATCATTCTTTTCTTCATTTTTTCACTTTTGGTGGAAAGTTGAGTTCTTGATATAAGAAACACGATCACGACTCTATCTAAAGCCATAAGTTTATTAATAAGTAAAATAGTCATATGTTGTTATATTCGCTTCAAGGAATGGTGCAAAGTTAGTCAGATGAGACTTATAAAAAATTCATTATTTTATTTAGTCATAAGGCAATACGAAATTAACTCAAAATATTTTGTGAAACCCTTTTTCTTAATATTGCTACTCCAAGAGCAAATTGGATGCATGAAAGTGGAGAACTTTTCTTTTTAAGATCATATATTTCTTTTAAACTGTTACAAAGAATAAGTAAATCTTTTATCGCAAGGTAAATTTTTTTTCATGATATCAAGAGTCACAAATCAAGATCTATAAGATCTACCATAATACTATTACAAACATGTAAAAATGAATGAGAAAATTTTCAATATAATAGATATTAAATATTGAAGAAATTATTAATTAACATGTTAATCATATAACTATTAATCCAATCTTCTATTTCATTGTCAATCTATATGGTGATTAAACATTACAAAAATTATCAATTTTATGAAAAGTATGCTTTAGGTTATTTGTATATTTATACATTGATTGCTTCTAGATAATTCTTTTCCTTTTTCCAAACTTAGTTTCTTAAATTTTGCATTCATCTTTGCGTAAAGCCAAACCTTATGATGCAAGTAAATTTTCTTCCTATATCAACATAACATATATTATATATTTTTTCATATAATAATTTTTTAATCACTAGATAATAATATAATAAAGAATTTATCACATATCCACAATTGCATACCATATATATATAATACTCACATTTTATAAAAACTAACATAGATTTCAAAATAAACAATTTATTCATTTAGCATTCAAGAATAAATTCACAAATATATAATAAGTCATATGAATTATTTTCTTTTTCTCAATTTAATTCATTATTTATTTGTATTTTTACACATCATATTCAATATTTTGCAACTATTATTTCTTCAAGAAAAATGTTAAAATCATAAAATCAAAATATGAAGGAAATAAGGAAGAAGAATGTGATAAGAGGGAAGGATTACTATATTAGCATAAAGCAACAAGATTAAGTAAAATAATTTATGCTTGGAAGAAATTACCTCAGTGGATTAGAGTCTCGTGCTGATAACGTGTTATAAAAATATTAAACATTTAGGGAATGATAAAAGAAAAAGATGAAAGAGATGAATAAGAAATATATGAAGAGAAAGAAATACAAAGGGGAGGAGAATATTTCATTCAACTATACACAAAATAATTTGTATAACCCATATTTATAGGGCAAATTGATCAAACATTATAATCTAATAATGATAATTCACAAATAGGATTGATCATAATTAGAACCTAATAATATGATTATAATTGAATCCTCATAATTGATCATAATTGGGGATATAACATTTAACTTATGGACATTCACATTTAATAATTATTCATAGCACAAAAGTAATTAATGCTATGATTTATTGGATAAATTAATAAATTTTTAAAAATTAAAAAATAAATATAATAAAAACTAATATATCCTCACTTTTTTATTAGTAATAACCTTTTTTAAAAAAATAATTCTTCATTATTTACTTAAAAATTAGAAATATAAAAAATAAAAAATTGTCATCATTACACTTTTTATTAGAATAATTTTTGAAAAAAATCTTCACTAATTACACAAAAATTTGAAAAATAAAAATATTAAATACAAAAAATAGAATGTGTCATACTTAATTGATGAATTAAAAAATTGGTAAAAAATAGAAAATATAATATCTTAAAGGTAGTTATATATAGAACAAGTGGCATAATTCTATACACCATCGGAGTATTAAAATTACACTTGCAGTACATGAAATAGAAATGGATAATTCTATAATACCTAAAGTAAGAGTTTGGGTATTGATACTTTAATTTTGTGGTAACATGATAGTCATGTGATTTTGATAATGTTGAAATAAATGGTTAAAATTAAATGATGGGAGATTTATCAAATAAGTAGAATGTTTATAATATAATATTTATATTTGCAACTTTAATTTTTTTATATAATTCTAAATTCAATGCAAAGTTAATTTTTAAAATAATTTATTTATATTAAGTTATATACAGGGCTTTAATTCACTCTATTATTATATATTGAATTTATGATAATATTACGAAATTAATTCATTTGTAAATATATTAAATTTTAAGTCCACTAATATTTTATATTTGACTTTTATCAAATATATTATTTGAGATTATTTTGTATAAAATTAAGATACATTTGATTAGTTAATAAAAAATTAGTACTGAAAAATATATATGATTTATTTGAAATACAAACTAAGTAAAAAAAATCTAATTTCTTATATTTTAAAATTATCTTTTTAACTTTTTCTTTTAATTATCTTTCATTCATAAATAGATCATAAAAATTTATAAATTATTATTAAAATAAATATAATCTTTTAAAACATTTAATAAATTATACAATTTAAGATAATTATTTGATATTAATTTATAAATTCATTATATTTAAAAAAATTAAAATTCTTATTTTTCATTTTATTTTCTATAAACTTCACTCCCAAACCACATAGTTAATTAGTGATATTTTTTTAAAATTTATTAAACTAACAAAATTCATAAATTTCATACTTAAATTTATTTTCTACAAATTTTATTTGACTATCAAAATTATAATATAAATTTAATCATATAAATATAATAATTTATGAAAGACACGAGTCTAAAATATTTTTCTAACTTTTTTCTATTTTGAACTTTTTTATTTATGATAATATATTTCAAATAACATGTTCAATTTCTTATTTAGAATCATGTTTAAAGAACTAATAATTTATTTTTAATTAAAATTTTTATTTTATGAGAAATTCTAAGATACCCCAAAGGTTTTTAAACCCTGGGTGGTATGACACAATCTCATTCATTGGATGAGATTACCATCCAATGGATGAGATTATGCCACACCACCCAAGATTTGAAACCCCCGAAGGTACCATAATCTTCCCCTTATTTCACATATTATTATTATTTAAATTTTTTATAAGCTCAAATAAGAAAAATAAGAAATAGGGTTAGATTTTCTTGGTTATATATCCATAAAATTAAATTAAAAGTCCTAAACTTATGTTATTTAACTAACTATTGAATAACATTTAAAACATATGTTTCATATTATTTTCAATTTTACTAAATTACGTAATTAATTTAAAATTTTTATTTTTTTTATTTTTAATTTAATTTACATAACAATATACTCAATTTATTTTATCTTTAAATAATCAATATTTTATTTTATTATTTGAAAGATTTATTTGATATATTATTACTACTTAAATATTTAAATTTTGTTAAGACCAAATAAAAAATAAGAGACAGAATTAAATTTTCGTAATTATGTGTATATAGAATTAAAATAAAATTATTTAAACTAATTAATGAAGTATGAAAATTTTAGGTAAGGGAGAAAAACATAATTTTTTGATGAGTATGGGGTAAAATTAAAAATATAAATAAACTTATTGACTGGTTGTTAATTTGTGTGCCATAATTTAATTCATTTAATTATTTATAAGTGTCATATGTCATATATTGATTGGTTGATCAATCAAGGTATCCATATCCTAACTTTTACTTTAGGTATGGAAGAATTATTGAATAAAAATTCATATACTCATGCACATATAATTTATAAAAAAATACATATTTCTCTATAAAATAAAATAATGTTTCGATGCTAACGGCCTAAAATAGTTGGTTATGATTTTAGTGTAAACTAATAATCATTTAGTTACATCTGATTTATGAAATTTTTTTCATATTTTCAAAAATATTTTAAGAGAATGTAAAATTATCATATTTAGTTCAAATTTTTAAAAAATATTCTTAAGAATATTTTTAATTCAATATCCTTCAAAATACTTCAATGGAAAGATGCAAATATTTTAAATTCTCATAATATAAGAATGTTTTAATAAAATAAATAAATTATTTTATCTACCTTTTCATTAAGACCTTATTACTATTAACACCTCATTTTATAACTATCTGTCAAGGTTAACCACTATGCACTACTATTAACCATTATCAGTCACTAACTATTGTCAGTTATCACCCACTACTGATAACCATTGTTATTGGTATCCATTATTAATGACTAACCTTAATTGTTACCCATCACAAGTAATTGTTGTTACCATCATATATCATTATCATGGTGACCTCTATCTATTATCATAAGTGACTGTTGTTACTACCATTTATTGTTGGTGGTTGGCAACTATATATTATTGATAACCACTGATGGCCACCATACACCACCCACCATAAGTGATCACCGCTAATTATTATTTATCACCATTGATCACATTTCATCACCACCAGTCACTATTAACCACTCGATTTTTTTTATAGGAAAAATGTTAGTAATCTAACAATATTTTTAAAATATATAGATTAATTAAAATAAAATAGTACAGCATTTATAGAAATGTTTTTAAATTAGCCATCACTTTCGTAGGAATGTGATTTCTTGAAACATTAAAATCCTTAGTAATGTATAATTTCATGAATTAAACATCATTTCATTGTCAATGATGACTCAATGGATCATAATAAATTTTGAACAATGAAATAATTTATATAATTTAATGGAATTATCTTTACATTTTCAAAGTTTAGAGAATTATGTACCCATATAAATGAATGAATGAAGTTCCAACAAATTTACACTCTAATTTATCTAGAAGTCATCCCAAGCGATATATAATCTTTCCATTACCTGCTGAGAGATACACCGGGAATGATTAATGTTCATCTTTGAACAGTGGCCAAATATTTGTACGGATCCATGCTCTTGTTCAAAATGTTTAACATGCAAAGTCATTTAATAAGTATTATTAATCGAAATTATCAATAGTCGTCCTCTTCCAAGAAGCATAAACCTAAATGCCATTAAGTTTGGTATATATAATTTTTTAATAAAAACTATGAAAAACGATTGGAAAGTCGAGCATGACATATATAGTTAGATATACATCAAGACAAATTCATTTTTTGTTGACTTCTAAAAGTAGATCGACTTTGGCAGATCAAAGTGTTCAATTTAAATTTTATTTTGGGGGTTTATATGAATCATCCGTACAGATTAAAGTCTGCACAAACTAATTCAAATTGGATGGATCCGCAAATTCATAATTAAAATTTGCAAATCATATGGATATAAACTGAACTACACCACCCAAAATTTATTCCATTTTTTTCGTTAGTTTCTAAAAATTGATCTCCGAGTCCACCCATTTTACATTACTATCTAAAATTAACTCTTGGAACTAGATTGCAAAAAAAAAAAAAAAAAAGAATTATGAATAATATAAGTTAATTAATAATTACATGTCTTGAAGCAATTAAAGAATTTGTTGGGTTGAGTTAATCGGCAAGGTCTATTAGTTTGGCTATTTATATCTTAGATTTTAATTTGGCTATTAAGGATCCCAAGGTAGAGTTATCAAACAAATGGCCAGACCAAGTTCGTGTGGATTTTAATCTACACAGATCTGTCGGGATAAATATGCGATGAAAATATATAAAAAAAAAATTCAAAATTTAAATAATTCAGTTCACTTCAATCCGTGAATTAGACCATACAAATCAATAACTCTAACCATTAAATACATGAAATGGATTAAGTTGAGGTGAATTTCAACTCATGAAAATTAGTCCACATAGATCACAATGAAGTCAAACTAAAATTTAATGATTTTAGATTTGACCAATATTATTACTTTATATATTATTGACCATTCTTCATAGGAATAACATAGACTCCTTCCATTGTGCTAAATTCTTGTATGTATTTGGCGTAATAAATAAATTATATTATAATTTACTAACTAAATCAATAAATTATAAATTAGTTTGTAAAAGTGTTTAGTATATTAGAAGTTAATAGTTTATAATTAATCTCTTATTTGAGAAGCTTTATAAAATAATTTATGGATTATAAACTAGTAATTTTTCAATTTTTTTAAAATTTATCCCTCTTTTTTAATTAAATCATAACTTATATCCTATTTAAGTAAACAAATATTTGACATGTCTTCATTAATTTAACATAAATAAATAACATCATAAAATATAATGAATTAAATTCTAGCTTATTATATTATTTTTTAAGTAATAAATAAAAAATATGTATTATAAGCACAATTAATTTAATTTTAAGTAATTATATTCTTATTTTGAATATTTAATTATATTAATATAGTTTAATTTTAAAATAAGTATGAATTAATTTAATTGATATATCTATTTATTTTAACATATTTTTTATGTTATGTTATGTTTTTTAATTAATTTAATGATTAATTTTACCAAACACTTATAATATATTTAGCTAATTTATCAAATATATATTAACTACAAATTTTTAATTATCAATTAACAAGTAACTTATTTATTAGTTAATTTATTGCCTATTTGCCTCAAACATAAAAATTCTTGTTGGAGACTAAATAAAAACAAAATCTTAATAGTGCATTTATTAGCACTGTGTTCAGTAGTATTGAGATTGAAATAATGCATAAACCACAATGAGTTAATTCACGCGGTTCATAGATTTTGGCATGTTTTGTCATTCCTAGAGATTGTGATCTTCTATTGGAAGGTTTTCAAATCTATATCCAAATACTACCCTTTAAACCTTGCAAATATCTTTCAATTAAAACGTTTACACTTGCGAAATTGTTTGAAAAACTCATAAAAAGGAATAAGAAATATTTTGACATATAACCTAAGAGAGGAAAATTAATTTAAAAATATTTTGAAAAGCGTTTCAAGGACCTGAATCAATCAAAATGAGTCAACTTCAGCCTAAAGTACTATAGATGTGTTTAAGTTCCACTTACATGCATCCAACATGATTTTTGCAATAATATCTAAGCAGTTCAAAACATCATCAAACACAACCAAAAGTATCTGTAATCATCAAAATATCGGATAATCACTTTGGATAAGGGGACTTGGGTCAACGTATGGGACATTAATCAGATCATTTAAGCTGCCTTGGCAAATATATGCCATTGCCATACAAAACAAAGCAGGGGATTCTAGAACCTAATTAGCAATTTTATTTTTCTAATTAAAATTTATGGTCGAGATAATTCTGAATTTTTTTGCTCAATTTATAATTGGAATCTTGAGAATTATAACTGTAATTTATTTCTGTAATAAAAAGTAAAAGACAAGAACATGATATATTGTGCTTTTAGTAGATTTTATACATAGTACCAAAAATAATTATGAAACTTTTAATGACAAGATTAGAAAACCACGTATAATGCATATATATAATGTATTATTTCAAATTTAGGAAATGATGGGAAAAAAACTCCTACCAGGTGTTTCGATCAAATATTTAATAAATGTTAGAGATTTTAAAGTTTTGTATTAAAAATTGATAATTTTACCTAATTCTTACAAATGAGAGATGCTAGTTAATGTGATGTTTCAAGAGTAAATATGAAATTTACAAAAAAAAAATTTATTTTGGATGAATTTAAAAGATAAATTTTGACTGTTTAAATTTTTTATTTATAATGCAAAAGTAATTCACAAGATTTATTTACTTATCACTATACAAAATATTTTATCCCATAAAATTTAAATTTCTTGGTAACTGAATTACATACTTCAATTTTCCAATCTAAATACAATATTACAGTAATATGAATTCAATTTTAATCAAATTTATATGTTAATATATATTAAAATACAATATTATGTTTAAAAAATAAAATTTCTAACAAAAATATGAATTTTTTTAGAGTAAACCCCTTTTTTCTTTCCAATGAAATTCAATTTTATTTTAATTTTATCTTAATTTATAAAATATTTTATATCAATTTATTCTTGACATATTAATTTGTTTAATTTCATCATTTTATTAGTATTTATATGAAGATTAATTTTTTAATTCTATCCTTCTAGAGACAAAATTGGATAAAATAATATTTTATACTAAGCAAAATATTTTATCCTATAAAATTTAAATTTCTTGATAATTGAATTTCCTACTTCAATTTTCCAATCCAAATACAACACGAAGATAATATTAATTCAATTTTAATCTAATTTATATATTGAAATATATTAAAATAAAATATTATATTTTAAAAAATAAAATATATAAGGGATAAAATTTATAATAAAAATATGAATTTTTTAAAGTAAACCCCTTTTTTCTTGTCTATGAATTCAATTTTATTTTAATTTATAAAATATTTTATATCAATTTTATTCTTATGAAATATTAATTTGTTTAATTTCATTATTTTATTAGTATTCATATGGAGATTAATCTGTTTAATTCTATTCCATTACAAAATTGGATAAAGTAATATTTTGTAGAAATAAAATCAATACAAAATATTTTATAAAATAAAATTGAAAACTATTAAATTTCACGTGGACCGAAAAAAAAAAGTTTACTTAATTTTTTACTTTGGTACATTGGCATCTCATGAGGCCCAGGGGTCATTCAATATTGTTAGCTCGATTAAGCCCTTTAGTCAAAAGGAAGATCAACCCTTGACTGATTGGGCCAAAGATAATAATGGGCCCAATGTAAGAAAACAAACAGGTAAATAAAAATATATTTAAATTGGATTAGATCATGTTTGAGTGATTGGATCAGTGGCCCATGTAAGAAAAGGATGTACGAGAGAACTAAAATATTTTAACTTGGCCCATGCAGGTCTCGAACCTGCGACCTTCGCGTTATTAGCACGACGCTCTAACCAACTGAGCTAATAGGCCGATGCTTTCGAAACTTCTAAATAATTTACATAACTATATTTTTGGATCGAAGGCATATCATCCAGCCTCCTCAAAAACGAAGACTCGGGTTCTGGAGGAGGAGGGGAACACTGGTGCTATGTTCCCCTGTTCTCTTCCAAAAGTGAATGCTTTCTTCTCTGCCTCCAATCGCAGGTAAATTAGCCTTTAGCACTCTCTCTCCTTCTCTCTGGGTTTTTAACTTTACTCTGTTTACGCTCTGTTTTTTCATTTTAATCCAATGCTACTTATGATATCTATTTGTGTTTTTGTTGATTATAATTCATAATAATTTATCTCATTCTAATAATTACTTATTATATCCCAATTTTGATGGCCATGGACACCCTTTTGCATTTTTGGAGGTAGGAAACAAGTTTGATTGTTGAAGGATTTGATATTTTATATAACAAGTCAACTACATTAGAAAGTGGGATCCTTTTGAATTTTGATTCAAACTATATTTTTCCTGATCTGGTTTTTCTTGCCTTTAAGTAATTATGGTGCTGTAATTGGCCATGCATTTCCAAAAGATCTTCATATTCAAGAGTTAAGACCGCATTGGTCAGATTCCAAATGCAGTCTCTTCACTTACCCCGGCATTGAAAAAAAAAAAAAAGAAAAGAAAAGAAAAAATAGAAACTAGAGTTCAATTCATTTAAAATTGAAGTACGTGAATCCAAATTCAAGCGAGTTGAATTCTAGATTTTTCATGGTTTCAAATGAGGGGAATATTTTAACTAAGTTTTTGGTTGTTCAGTTTAATCTGGGATCTATGCCCATATACTACCCAAAGCATCCTATTTTATCTTTGGAATCATCTAAAGTCATTTTTATCATGAAACACCAGTAATGTATCCGGTATCTTGGTTAGAATTATAAATTCATTTATTAAAAATTTTCATTTTTACCTCAGTTCAGATGAACGAAATCTTAGAAATTTCTCTCCTCATACCACAAATTTCAAATTTCTTGGTTGATTATTGAACAACTCCAAGAAAAATCACGTCATCTGTTCAACAGGAGAGATACACACCACTAATTAAGGGAAAGGATGTATGAAGCTCACTTAAGCCCTTCCTTTACACCACTAATTAAGGGAAAGGGTATGGAAATCTTGTCCTCCAGTTTGTTCTCTTTTGTATAAATATCGGAACTATTATTCTACTTCAATGAATGTTATCCTTTTTCTTATTTTGAACTATATATGCGGAAAGATATGCTCTTTTTGTAAATTGCTCCATGATTTGGGCTTATTTAATATAATCATAAAATAATTCATTATTGATAGATTGAACATATAAATTAATTTTATGTTTTTTTTAGTAACAATTTTTATTCTCTCACTAAACTTTTATCATTAATTGTATCTCAATAAAATCAATTATAACTAAAAATGACATTAAATATAAAACTCACTTTCAATTAATTATTTCATTGTTACACTTTAGAATTTTTTTTAGATAATGATAAAAATGGTTAAACCAAATCCATAGCTATGATAATTTGTTGTTGTTTTTTTGAAGAATGTGAGCGTCAATATAAAGATTGATTTCAGTTCAATGTGTTTTTTGATAATTTAGTTTGAGATGCTCTAATTTTAGGGTATATAAAATTTTATTTTGGTTGGTTATTTGAAAGTTGCCATGTTGGGTAATATTAGCATGTAACCTAAGTGGAGGCATTTTCTCATTTTGAGTTGTGTTAGGCCTTCAACAGTCAATATAAAATTTTATCAAAACCTTAACTATAAATCACACATGATGATTTAATTATGTTAATGCTAGGTTGCTACTTAGAAGTAACATGCTGTATAACTCAAGTATAGTATCAAATGAGTTAGGTCGCTACATCAGCACTCGAATATAGTGTTAAATGAGCAAAGGTCCTCATATTTTTCTAAATAGATGTGGGTAAAAAAGTTAGTCTGAGAGAGCATAATTAGGTTAGTTACTTAAAATATCGGTATATTAATAGATAAATCCCTAAAGGTTGTGGATACTATGATTCAAATAAGAATTAATATTATATATTTTCAAGAAACTAAATGGGTTGAAGAAAAAGTTAAGGAGATAAACACGACAGAAAAAACTAAATGAGCTAGAATCATTACATCGATGCCTGAATCTAGTATTAAATGAATAAGGGTCCTTACATTTTTCTAAATTGACATGGGTAAAGAAGTTAGTCTGGGAAAGTATAATTAGGTTAAGTACTTGAAATATCAATACATTGATAGATAAATTTATGGAGGTTATGAAAATCATGATTTGAAGAAGGATTAACATTATATGTCTTCAAGAAACTAAATATGTTAGAGAAAAAGCTAAGGAGATAGACGCGACATGATTTAAACTATGCTACACAAAAAAATTAGAGGAAAAAACAGAGTTGGTATTATTGTAAGCAAGAATTGGAAGAAGAATGTGACGAATGTAAAAAAGATTGAGAATAGGATCCTATTATTAAGATTATTAGTTGCACGAGAGACTATCAATATCATTAGTGCTTATGCACCATAAGTAGGATTGAAAGCATATTTGAAGGAATAGTTTTAAGAAAACCTAGGGAGGTTAGTTTAAGGAAAGAATTTTATAAGAAGAAAATATTCTCATCGAAAGGGATCTAAATAGACATGTTGGTAGTGAGGTAAGGCAATTTTTAGGAGCTTATTGAAAATTTAATTTTGGAGAACTAAATGAAGAGGAACAATGGGCTTGTTTGGTAAATAAGTGTTAGAGTAACTTTTAGCTATTTGACCAAAAATTGACTGATTGATTAATTAAATTAGGCAAATCAACTGTTTACCAAACAGCTGTTTCAAACAACTTCTTGTTTCAATCAGCTAATATTGAAAACGCTACAAGTAGCAGTATTTTTTTTTAAGTTGTTCGATTACTGTTTAAAAAAAGATAAAATTACCCTAGTTATTGTTGTTCGGTTACTGCTATATTTTGCCTTTTTTTTATTTGATAAAACATTACTACATTGCTGTTTGGTAAAATAATATTGCATTGTCCATTTTCTTTTTAGTAAAATACTGTTGCCTTGTTGTTTGGTGAAATAATGTAGCATTTTCCACTTTCTTTTTGGTTAAATACTTTTGTTAAAATACTATTGTGTTTTCCTTTTTTTTGGGGTAAAATACTGTTGCATTTTCATTTCAATAATATAAATACGTAAAAAGTTATATTTATTAATTTTTTAATAATAAATTTATTTACTATAAAAATTATATTAATATAATTTAAAAAATATTTAATTTAATAAATAATATATAAATTTTAAAATATTATAATAAAATATTTAAATAATTTATAAAATATACTCATACCTTTATTTATCATTTTACATACAAACAGTTAATCATAAATAACTGATTTTATCAAATATTCTTATTCAAATATTTAATGCAATTAACTGGTCAAATCAGTTAATACAATTAGCCATCAATTAATAATTAATTGAATTAGTTAACCGCTACAATTATCAGTTAATTATCAAATAAGGTCAATTTATTTTTAATTTTTCAATAGCATATAATTTCAAGATTGCAAATACTTTTTTTAAAAAGCAAGAGAAGCATCTAATCACATACAAGAGTAAAACCCCAAGGTCATAAATTAATTTTTTTTAGTAAGGAATTCAGATAGAACAGCCTATAAGGATTGCAGAATGATTCCAGGATAGAGCTTTACTACATAACATAAGATTTTGGTCCTTCTTCATTTTTAAGGCACGTAATCAGAAAAGACAACAAGATATAAATCCCATAATCAAGTGGTGATAACTCAAAAGTGAGAAACAGATGACTTTTAAGAAAATATTATTGGATGAAGGTAATTAGAAGTATAAAGAAGTACCAACCATATATAAGATGAGATGGCTAAAAAGGTTAAGATGGTTGTTAAAGCAATCTTGAGCAAATTAAAAGGTTTTGAATTGAGAGAAAAAAATTTTGATGGTGAAACGAAAATGTACAAAAAAAGGTCAAAATTGAAAAATATTGTTTTAAGGTCTTACATATGGACAACAATGCTGAAAATTAAAAAAAGTATCGAAAGGCTAGGAATGAGACCATGAAGACAATAAGTGAGGCATAATCTAAAGCTTTCAAGCAATTCTACTGAGATATATGGACAAAAAATAGAGAACAAAAGATTTATAAGCTTACCAAAAATAGAGAAAGAAAATCAAGAGATTTGAATTAAGTAAGGTGTATTAAAGATGAAAAAAGATAAGTTTTGCTCATAAATGAGGTTATCGAAGAAAGATGAAAGAAGTACTTTGATAAGCTTTTTAATGACAAGCAAAGATCAACTAGGGATAGGAAAAGATTAGAAATTCATGAGAATGAACAAATTTTAGCTTACTATTATAGGATTCGAGTTAGAAAAGCCAAAAAAGCTCTTAAAAGGATAGATAATGATAAAGTCATTGGTCTTAATGATACTTTTATTGAAGTTTGGAAATGTTTAGGAGAATAGGATATCTCTTAGCTCACTAAGCTATTTAATGAAATTTTAAGGTTTAAGAAAATGTTAAATGACTAAAGGAGAAACATTTTCATGCACATATATAAGAACAAAAGAGATATCTAGAACTGTCCAAACTATTAAGAGATAAAATTTATGAATCATACTATGAAATTATAGAAAAAAGTAATTGAGCACAGATTAGGAGACAAGATTATAATAGCAAAGAATTAATTTGAATTTATGTTAGGAAGGTTTATAATAGAGGTTATTTATCTTCTATGGAGGTTGATGGAAAGGTATCGGAGTAAAGAAAAAGAGTTATATGTGATTTTTATTGATTTAGAAAAAGCTTATGATTAAGTATTAAGAAAAATGTTGTGGAAGGCTCTGAGGAAAAAAAAAGGAGCTCATATGACATATATTCAAGCTATACAAGATATATATGATGGGTAATTACAAGTATAAGATCTCCTAGGGTTTAGGGTTTAGGAATAAGCCTATATCATAGTTTAGCTTTGAGTTCTTACTTATTTGATCTAATCTTAGATATTCTTACTAAGGATATATAAGAAACTATCCTTAAATGCATGCTATTTATAAATAATATAATTCTAATTGATGAATTAAAGGAAAAAGTTAATTATAAACTTGAACTTTGAATATAGATATTATAATCAAATGGTTTTTGCTTAAATAGGAACAAGACAGAATACATGCATTACAAATTTAACAAAAAGTAAGATAGAAATGATTTGGAAGTATAAGAATTGGAAAGCATGTCATATTATAAATGTCTAAATTTAAGTATTTAAGGATCAATATTATAAAGTAACGGATAAATTAATGAAGATGTCACACACAAAATACAAATTAAATACTTAAAATGGAGAAAAGTATTAGGAGTTATTTGCAACTATAAAGTACTTATCAAGCTTAAATGGAAGTTCTATTAAATTGCTATACAATCAATTATGTTTTATGATAGTGAATATTGAGCTTTTAAGGGGTGGCAAGAGCAAAAAATGAGAGTAACAGAAATAAGAATATTAAATTGGATATATGATCACACAAGAAATGACAAGATACAAAATGAATATATATGAAAAAAATATTGGCGTGACACTTATTTAAGAGAAGAGGACAAAAAAATAATTAAAGTGATTTGGACATATACAAAGAAGGCCATTAAATACACCAATGAAAAGAGTTAATCACATAATCTTTAATTCTTTAAAAAGGTGTAAAGGAAGGTCAAAAAAGATATTAAAAAAAAATTATAAAAAAGAATCTCTTAATGAATAATATCTTTAAAAATATGATTTCAAATAAAGTCCAATAACATCATACAATCTATATAGCGAACTTAACCTAATAGAATAAAACTTTATTATTATTATTGTATTGTAAAATGGAAATCAAATATTATAAACTTATGATGATAGAAATAACAATTTTAAGATATGAAGCGAAGTCAACTATGGAAGCAGACGTTTACTAGATCATAGCCTTTGTAATTGAGGTATTTAGCTTTAATGTACATAATAATTAAGTTCTCAATGAAAAGATAGAAAAAAGATCCAAAATCCCAATCCAGGTAGCTTTGAAGGAAAATCATTTTCAGACGACTTTTTTCTAAGATAGGAAAAACCCTTAATTGTTATGTATGATAAGAGAAAAATTAGTTGACATAAAAGAATGGTCATAGAATAATTATTCATGATTATTATAAAAATAAACCATATTAGACGAGATATTCAAAGTTCCATCTTCTAATCCTAATAACAGCCCAGGAAACAATACAAAAGGCTACAACCAGAAAGACAAACTGAGTAAATTCAAAGATGCTTCCCCTATTTTTTAAACTAGTTGATTATAAGAAGCAATCCGTGCTATATTCAGATTCTTTAAATGCGAGATACTCTTTAGAGAACACAGTGAAACATTACAGTAATAGACGAGAAATTCAATGATAGTAATGTTGCACTTTATACACTTTGGGGTCCAAACAAATTATCACCCCAAACCCTAAATCCAACACCACGAATTGAGACATGAAAGGAGGAGGCACAGCTCCGCTGAAGAACACAGTCCTTGAAGTCTCTTCTCTTATCATGAAGAAGGAAAGATGATTAGCAACAAAGCTCAAACCTGGATTTTGCGGTCCAGAAAACATACCTTGAAACACACCAGCAGTGACTACTGCAGCTTCTGTGCTTTCTTCATCCACCTCAATAAACACCTTTTGGAATACTTTTGAAAGATACACACTATCATTTGTAGGAGAAATCACCATCTCATTGAAATCTTGGTTATCCTCCTTAAATGGTAGAGTTAATGCCATCTCTTTTAGGGTTTTCGAAGCTTTAAAATAATAAGAACTTGAACTTAGGAACCCAGAATTCATCGAGCTTTCTCTTCCTGCAGTGCAAGATCTTGATTCAAGACTGCTGGGTTGCTATTGAGTATCTGAATTAGGTTTGGCAGGCCTTTAATTTCATCAGGAAGAAATATATACATAGCGAACTGCCTCATGTCTACTCTGCTGCTCTAGCAGGGTAGGGCAAGAATCTTGAAGCCGTTGTCTTGCCAGAAAAGGCAGATTTTCTCTTTGCTCGTCACGAATGGAACGCAGATGGATCCGCCATTCGAAGGTTGAAATATTTTGTCTCGTGTACTGAATTTGTCAAATTTTAGTCCATTTTCCTTTGAAGAAAATGGTATTGGCAGGGCTTATGGCTGGTTTTGGTGGTAGAGAAGAGGGAAGGATTTCAGTTATGAGTCCTTGGGTAACACTTGCTGCCCATGAGTTGATTAATCTTCTTATATTATCAACCTCCATACAGAACAAGAGGCAAATTATCAATCCTCTTCTTTCAATATTAGGGCTAGATTTCAAGATACCCGTGGTTTGGGTGGTTTAGTTTCCATTTCCAATTGGCTTTAAACTTTTACAGTATACATAGTACTAGTATTATTGGCTAACTTCAAGAATTTTTTTTGATAATTCTTGTAAACGTTAATGAAAAAGAAATTTGAAGTAATACATTACTTTTATACCCCAAAAAAAAAAAAATTCCATTCCTTATAGTTCAGGTTTGCATTTTTTTTTTGCATTGTCTCACATAAAACATTTACATTTAATGTGAGATTATGAGAAGACATGAATCATGAGACATCTATCATCGCTCAAAAAGATGTTTCAAGCTCAAAAATGCACGTTTTTGTATGAAGTAAATCCTGGATGCATAAATAAACTTCTGTTTAAATAACTTAATAACTATGCTTCTGGATGAATAATTCTTAAAGCTTTATATATGCATACTTGTCAAAACAAACTAAAAATCGAAGAAACTGATGAAATAAGTAATTTATTTACCTTGTCTCCAGGGTCAATCATTCTGGATTCAGCTTTGAAAACAGATTTCACAATGCCTTCAAAGGATGGCCTAAAGTTAAAATCTTGATGAAGCCAGACAGTATTACTAAACTGCAAGATTGAAGCCCCAGAAGGATCAAAACCACTACTTGCAAGTGGCAAAGTAGCATCAACAATCTGTTTGCAAAGAGAATGCTTCCTTCACTGCGCAATCCTAAAAACTCCAGAAGTTGCTTCTGGTTTGGCCCTTTGGATCCCAAAGCCAGAAAAGCCAAAGTGAAGACATAACCACGTCACGGCACTCGAAAACAGCTTCTTCAAGAAGCACTTGGTTAGCCATTGGGATTGTGGATTCACAATTGGATTGGAATAAGAGGAAGTGGGCCATCTCGAAGAGAAGAGAAGAGAGAGAGAGAGAGTGAATATCCCTACCCTTTGAAAAACTGTTGTGTATGGAAGAGAAGTTGTGTGTAAGTTATGCGAATTTGAAGGCTTATAAAGTAAGCTGAATATATATGTATGTGTGTGTGTGTGTGTGTGTATATATAAAGCGATTTGATGGACTTGTGCGCTTTAAAGTTAAGCCCCGCGTGTTTGGACAAAGCCAAATTAAATTGGACTTCTACGTAGTCTTCAGTGTTCTAATAATAAATCAAAATGACTAATTTCATCAATTTATCAAAGCGTGACAGAGCCAACAAAATTTTGTACTCCCCAGAGCAGATGGTATTTAACTTCTTTTCCCTATATTGTTGCACGGAATGGTATAACAATTTATAAATATAATTGATTATTAATAATTTTTTTTAAATAATTTCTCATATAAAATATATTTGATATTTTATGATATCATTTGATAATTAATTACACATGTAATTTATTCTTGTTTGAAAAATATAAAAAATCATATATTATTACAAATATAAAATTATTAAAATAAAAGGTGGGGAAAGTAACAGGGGTTTTGGTCATTGTTGGAATTAAAAAAAAAATGAGGATAATATGCATATAGATTAATTTTAACATGAAGGTAAATCTTAATGAATTTTTTGAGAGAAAATTGATGTTTAAGATTTTTAATGAGGAAAAAAATTGATTATAGAGAATAAATCACAATAGGCAGCTTATTATTTAATTGTGATTTTTCTTTCACTAAAAGCCTTTAACATCAACTCTATTTTCAAAAAATCAATTATTACCAAAGATGTACCAAATATAAAATCAATTTATATTAAGATTTTAAAAACTAGACCACCCATTAAATGAAAAATGAAAGCAATCAAGGTTTAATGGTTTAATGGTTCGACTAAATTTGAATAGAGGTTGAATCGAAATTATAATATAAACTAAAAATTTTAATATATATAACAATTGAAAATAATTAAATTATTTCAAAGTTAAATTTATGTATATAAAATATGGAAATATTTCAAATAATTTCATATTTTTCAAGTTCATAATTTAAATTATCACAAAAAAAAAGAAAAAAGAAAAGCCAATCTTGAACCCCGTTTTCTTGGTCTGTGACTCTCACCTATGGAGATGAGGTAATTATTAACAACTTGGAACATTAAACTTCAAATATATATCTAATATCAAACAAAAATAATATTATTTTTATAAATCATAATTATTTTTTTAAAAAAGATTAACCCATTAAGCCATGCAACCTTTGGCTAGTTTATCATTGATTCACTGATTCTTGGAAGACCAATTTTAATGGTTAAGTGAACCTGTTATTGGCTGAATCACAAATTTCCCTGTTGAACTAGATGTTTCAGTCTATTTTTTTTTTAAAAAAAAAAAAACATTGATTTACAAACTTTATGAATAACCAATTATTTCACTTCGATACCCAATAACTCTCAAATTATTATTACTGCAACTCGTATCAAATATAAAATCAATTTATAAACTCAATTTCTGAGCACTAATTATTCCATCACCATATACCATGGACTCTTGTAATTTTTAGTTTAATCAAAAATATTACTTACAATTAATTATTGAAAAAAGTATACTCAAACATTTCTAAAAAGGCCTATAATCAATTATTGACCCTGTACTAAATTAGGACATAGAAATGGGGAAAATATTTATTATTGACAAATTTTTAGATGAGCATTGCCTATATGGTCCTTGCCATTTAGATAAACATTAATATATGGAATTACTTTTGTTATTAAGTTACAAAATGATGTACAATCAAGTGTGGGGCAATATCTAACTAAAATTTCTCTGTTCAAGTATGTATTTTCTTCTTTATTAGCGCACAAATTTTAGATATTGAAATGATGATTAATTTTTCGCTAAAAAAAGTGAGTTCTAGTGTGATTGTTATGAAATTGCTTGTGTTTATTCAAACACCTTAGAGAGCAGAAGCCTAAACAGGGGGGTTGAGTTGAGCTTTTTAACGCGTTAGATCAACTCTTTATTAAACAAAAGGCTCGATTATTATTTTGCTTCAATAGATATAAATTAGTCATATTCCATCTTCTTTAAATACAATATTTATTTTTTTAATATAATTTTTTTTTTGGTGAAGATTAATATAAAAAATAGAATCGAATCAAATCTATATAGTCAAACAAAGTTATCAACATTAGTTCTATACCCTACTGTTACTCCCCCTAATGGCATGAAGCCCTGGGAATACCTATGGAAATTACCTCTGCCTCAGAGGAAAATTGTTGTAGAATATTTTGCACAAGATTGTACCAACAAAGCAATTACTAGATGACAGAGTAGTGCAAGTTCCTAATGTATGTACTTTCTGAAATCATGAAGGCAAAGATATGACACACCTGTTTTTGTAGTGCAATTATGCTTGAAGTAAATGGTTTGGCTCTTCATTTTCAATCAAATCGTAAGCCATGCGGCCTCAAGATATTAATCACTGGCTTCAAATAACTTTTGAAAAATCGCAACAAAATCAGAAGAAACTGATAAACCAGATTTGTCAAATAGCAGAGATGCTAATAGGAACCAGAAACTATTTAAAGGTATTTTGATCGAACCAGAACAAACCTTAGCGATAATCTCAAGAGGCATGAGAGAATCTAAAAGGCTTCCGTGCATGAAATATAAAGCAACAGGAATATTGACCTCGTCAGTGTTGAACGCTGAACCGTCAGCTGTCTGGGAGGATCGAGTATCTACTAACAGCGAATCTTTTTGGTACAATGGATCTCGTACACAAAAACATGGACTGTCAGATCCTTTGCATTTCAATCAAAAAGAGAGTATATAATCAAAAACAGATAAGAATCAATGGTTTTTATAGAAGATCAGAATTGCAAGCAAACTGGTTTCAAATATTTTCACGAACAGAGGGGGATCAAATAGGGTGCCTCTTACATGCTATAAGGCGGATTTTGATGCAGATGCCATGCTTGAATAGAACAACCTTGCATTTTTCATTTTTGCAACAAGGCCTGGCACATTGCTTGCGACCAAAGCACTCTCCAGATATGCAGAACTGAGTTTTGCGGTTCAGCTATTTCATCAGACACCAGCATAGACAGTTGAGGGGGAAGCCAATGAGTGTTTCAAAAGTTTAGTCAATTAGGTCAGAAAGCATTTGTGAGTACTTTAACCAATGTAATTTCTGTTTCAAAGTTTATTGAAAGAAAAAAAGCACCCAGATTGGGACATGGATCTGCAAAATACACATATTATCTGAAATAAGAAAATCTTCTAAAAGCATCATCTTCAAGTAATTCGTTTTTGGCTGCTGCTTCTGAAATACCTTCAATTAAGAATCTTTTACGCAGTCCAAGTGTTTCCTTTGTGACAGTATCAATGTAACTGTGAAATCATCTTTTAAATTCCTAATGGATCTGTCGCAGACAGGATGCTTGCAAAATGAGAAACTAAACCATCATTAAATTTCTATCACTCTCTATATATAAAAATTTTCTTCCTTTAAGGACTTCACTATCAAGAGACTCAGCAAAAAACTACCAATAATCACCACAGGAGCAGACCCCATCTCTAAAATGGTGGAAGCGATTCACATCTCTAACAAGAATCTCCCTATTAGCAAACTTGGAAATGAACTTGGTGACAGAATGACAGTCTTCGCATAATCTCAAGTTCTTTGTGATTCTAATGGTTTCACCCTTGGAAGCATTAATAAGCCCGAAAGCAACGGCAAGCTTTTCGCTGTGTCCTAATACAATTCTTTCCTTCTCTTCATCGTCAAGTTCATAAAGGACTTCCTTTGTCTGAGGCACATAACCTTGCTCCTTCATCTCAGTTGATAATTTAACTAGTAGAGCATGAAGTTCTTCAATTTGTGGATTAACCTCATCAACAGAGACAAAAGAGTATATCTTCCTTTTGACTTCAATCCTACTGCAGCCTGGAACCTTCAGCAGGCCACGAGCTTCCAGAAGCTTCTTCACCATCTTTACCTCATCCCACATCTTAGCCTCTGCATATATATCCGCTAAAAGCACATAATTACCAGCATTCCAGGGCTCCAACTCGAAAAGCATAGAACTGGCTCGCTCTGCAAGTTTAACATTACAGTGAATCCTGCAAGATCCAAGGAGGGAACCCCAAACCTTGGGTCCTGGTTCAATGGGCATACTGTCTATCAACTTGATTGCTTCATCTAACCGGTTAGCTCGCCCTAGAAGATCCACCACAGAAGCATAATGCTCCACACTTGGCTGTAAATTGTATTTTTTGACCATGGATTCAAATAAAATCTTCCCCTCATTGACCAGGCCAGCATGGCTGCAAGCTCCTAGAACACTAATAAATGATACATGGCTTGGTGAAACTCCTTCATAGATCATTTTTTCAAATATCTGGATTGCTCTCTTTCCAAAACCATGCATGCCATAATTTGAAATTAAGGAATTCCATGAAACAACATCACGCTTTTCCATCTGGTCAAACACCTGTTGACCCAATTCAAGCTCGCCGCACTTCCCATACATTGTTATAAGAGCACTAAGAAGTGGAAGAATAGAATCAAGACCCCTCCTAAGGATATATCCATGCATTATCTTTCCCAGTTGCAAAGCAGCAAGAGCTGCACAAGCTTGAAGCACACTTACCATTGTTACAGAGTTTGGATCAGAATCATGTGATTGAAGAATCATTTGTTCAAAGAGTTCCAATGCTTTCATGGGCATTCCATTCTTTGCATAACATGCAATCATAGCACTCCACGAGACTGAATTCTTTACAGGCATTGCCCTAAACACAGAATCTGCACAATGCACACAACCAAGCCTGGCGTACATATCTAGCAGAGTTGTCATAACATGAATGTATGCTTCATAGCCATGTCGTAGTATATGGGCATGAATCTGCTTACCCTTCCAGAGAGGAGAGAACAATGAATCTGAAGTAGTACAGGCCTTAAGCACATAAGTATATGTGAATCTATCTGATGGGATCCCAATCCAATTCATCTGTCCATACAAATCCAATACCTCTTCACCACGACCAGCCAATGCAAGGGCTCGGAAGAGTGCATTCCATACATATATGGTTCTTGTTTGAATTTCATCAAATACCTTGCGTGCATAATCAATATAACCTAGCTCAGAATACATATTGATAAGTTTAGTCGCCAGAAATGGATCTTGATCAAAACCACTGTCAACAAGGTGGCGATGGACATCAAGGCCATCAGAAAGTGAGCTCTGCTGGGTGCACGAAGAGATTAAAAGCTCGTAAGTATGCTGAGATGGATTTGGCTCGTTGCATAGGACTTGAAGAGCCTGCTTCAGGTTGCCTTGTTTGCATAACGCTTGGATCAACCGGTTGCTATTCTTATTGTCTTTTGAGTTGTTGGTTGAAGGGTTTAGGGTAATAAAGCAAACTGGTGGTCGTTGTGAAGAACTTTGGGATGTAAAATGTAAGTGATTTTGAAAGGAACATTGACTAAGTCTAGCAATTTGGGGCTTGTGAAGCACCAACATCACATAAAGTTTAGACACACTTCGTCTCCAAAAGATGTTCTTCAGGATTTTAAAACTTTTGGATGAACTTGAATTGGATTTCCAATAGCATTTCCAGCCAGTGCCTGAATATAAGATTAAACAAAAACCAGTAAAACCAACTCAATTTAAAATCCAGAATCCCTTGAAGAGGAGGAAAAAATACTGCAAAAAGAAAGACATTTATCCCAGAAAAAAAGAAAAATGAAGCAAATTAGTCATTGCACATCACTAGAAGAACAATAAAAGCAACAATAATTTTAAAAAAATAGCTTCGGAATGATGATGAAAACAAACAATCCAAAAACGGAGAAAAACTCAAATCTTTGTGAACTGAAGAAATTCAGAGTATTTAGATTAACCTGAAATGACAACGATGAATTGCTGATGAAAGTACTGTGATGAGCAGAATTGGTTCTGCTTCTGGTATTTTGGTGGTTCCTTGAGCTCAAGAGGGTATGTACTGCGCTTTAGTTACTTGAGCTCACGACGTTATGTATTGTGATGAAAGTACTCCCCGGAGCAAGTTGACGTTTGGGGAAAAATATCCAAAGCGGGGCATAGACGCCCAGGCCACGTTAAGGAGACTCGGCCATGATAGTTACTTTTTCGGTTGAAATTTTTCGTTTGCTAGTGTATAAAATAAAAAATAAGCAAAATACATATTACATGTATATTTTAAAAATAATGTATATGGGGGCGCAATATCAGATGAAAACGATTTTCACTTAAAATTAAAGAGAGTATTTTTTTACCCAAAAAAAGAAAAGTATTATTTTACCTCAGATTTACTTAAAATTAAAGAAAGTATTTTTTGACCCAAAAAAAAGAAAATATTATTTTGCCTCAAATCAAATAAAGTTTACTTATAATAGGTCAAATTTGTATTAAAAAAATTGGCTTGATATAATTTATCAACCTGCCACAAGTTTGAAATTTGACCTAACTTCACTTATACGTTTTTCTTTTTTTTTTTAAAGTTTGACCTCACCTAAATTGTTAATTTATATAGGTCTATTAATAATTAATAAATATTTTTCAAAAATTATATTAAAAGTAGAATTAAGTTGAGTAATTTTGATATTTTTAAATATAACTTAACTAATAAAAGAAAGTTATTCTAACTTAAACTAAACTAATGACAATATTTTAACTTCAGCTTGTCTTGACTAATATAAAAATATATATATAATTGAAAGTTTTGTTTAATTCGAAGTTGATTTGATTCAAAAATAATTGTGAATATCAAAATAATAATTTTAAATTAATTACTTAAATAATCATAATACAAGCTAAAATTAAGAGAATGAGAACTTATTAAAATTTTTATATTTTTTTAAAATATATATAAAATGTTTTTTTAAATATTATATATTATATATAATTTAATATATAAAAATATAAGCTAGCTTGGGAGGTTAATAAGTTAGGCTTTAAATAATACTTTTTGATCTATTTTGTAAAATAAGTTAAAAATTTAGCTCAAACTTATTTTATTTTATAAATAGATTAAGTTAGGTTAAATTGAAAATAAGTGAAGTCTCTCGGAACTTGTAGGTTGGATGACTTATTTTCACCCCTACTTTGTACCTTATTTTACATTCATTATTCAACTTTTTATATGAGTGTTCATAATAATTTAACCACTTCTAATATTAAAAAAAAAGAGTGTTATTTTTCATTACACTCATCATTTTTAACATTAAATAAATAATAAAAAATTTTTCAGTCATCTTAATATTTCTATAATTATATTATTATAGATTATGATTTCTACAAAAATAAACACACCTAGTATTTGACATTCTTAAATTCCCATTTTCACTCGTCCTTTCACCGTTAAATTTCGGCTCCATGAAATAAACTCGCAAGAAAAATAAACTAAGAGATACTTGTGTTATAGATGAATTGATTTATGACAACTTAGCTCATTTTTATTTTTAATATATATATGTATCACAATTTTATTATAAAGTAATATAGATTTAAAAAAATGGAAAAACTCCTTTAATTTTGAAATTGATGAATTTTATTTTTTCCAACTTAAAAGTTTAGTATTAAAGCTTCAACCTCTATGGAGTTTTGAAATTAACACTTACCATTTGTATAATTAATTATTTTATCAAAATATAAATTTTTTTTAACTCAAAGCAGGGGTTGAAATAGAATTGAACTGAATCAAACTTCGATTTTTTTGAATATAGCTCGTTTAAAATAAAATGAGTTCGAGTTGAGCTCGAACTTAACTCAAACTTAAATTAATATATTTTTTATTAATTAAATAATAATAAGTATATTTTTTTAAAAATAATATTTAATATAAGTATAAATATTATTAAACAATATAAACTTAAAACTATAAAAATTAGTTAAATTTTCATACTTTTAATTACATATTATATTATATATAAAAATAAAGTAAAATATCATAATTAAATTGCTCACTAGCTAAAAAAGTTGAGTAAAATCTAATCTAATTGAGTGGAGCTGCTAAGTTCAAATGCCATCCTTAACTCAAAATATATGATTTTTTTATTAACTTTGAAAATGCGAACCCTATTATTATTGTATGAAGGCATTCTAAGTTGTTTTCTCACATAATTTTTACATTATATGATCAATAGAAATTAAATTAATTTTCTAAAATCTTGATCTAATATGTGAAAATAAGTTAAATTTTAAGTGTGCAGAAATAAGATGATAAGTTAAAATACAATAATTTTATGATTCAACCACTCCAAAGTTGAAGAATTATTATTATTATTATTATTATTATTATTATTATTATTATTATTATTATTATTATTATTATTATTATTATTATTATTATATTACTGCATCTGTTTACAAGTAATTTGAATCTAACATTTTTCTTAAGTGGTTTAAATATCATTTTTCTTGTTTGAACTGTATAATATGGTTTATAATTATTTGTAAGTAGACCGATAATGTACTGCGTGACAATGAAAGAATTTAAAATTTCAGGCCAAGTCATTTTTTATCTAGTTGCAGTCATAAGATAGTTTTATATTTTGAGACCAACTACTGTTTATGCTATGCTAAGAATGTTTATAATATATTAATAATAATTAATATTACTGTAATATCTTTCGTTATTCATATTTTTTAATTTATTCTATACTGATAAGCTGCCAAAAATATCCACTTCAACAAATTTTTAAAATTATTAAATTACCAACAAAATAAATAATCTACTGTATAATTAACTTGGGCTTAGTGATGAGTGAGCACTAAATTGAGTTGCTCATGAGCTTAATCAGAGACGGAGAAATTGACTGGCAATCTTAATTAAATTAGCTCATTTCTGTTTTAATTCACACTTCTGTTCTCTGACCTTCACGCTGGATATAAACTGAAACTTGTATCAAGTCATCTCAGTTCCTTGTAAGAGAAATTCAATAATTAAGATAAAACCGAAGAAAGTATAAGAATTCTAAAGCGTGTACAATGATCCAACTTTCAAGCATTACTCAAATTAAGTACTAGGCTGCAGATTGTGTTCCTTCTCCATTGAGTTTAAATGTTCAATGTAAGCACTGAGAAATATATTTGTAATATAAAGTCAGATAGAATATGAAATATTCGATGGCACTTGAATATTGTAAAATTATAGTTAAAAATTTTTACGGGTATTATTTTAATTCGTAGTGGGCTTTATAATGGGATATTCTGATTAATTTAACTAGTCGATGCTTTTATATTAGAGAAGATTTTTTTTCCAACAACAGTGGCTTCCTTTGATTCAATATATTTGAATGGTAATTTAAGTTCTACTCTTTCCCACTGTTTTTGAGTTGAAGACTGAAATAAAATTGAATTTCAGGCAAAAAATTAGAAATTTCCTCTTTCTGTAGCCTAAATTTTTTATTTGAGAACCTAGTGATTTCACTTTTAGCATATGAATCAAGTTTGGCAAACCATCAAGTGGAGGAAAGAATTACATGGAGAATTTTTATTATCACTTTGGTAAGGAAATCAATTATAAGAAGGTTGAAATTTTTTGGTTTTCCATTTTGTCATGGATGAATCAAACTTTGAAGTATGGCGCATGGTGCGTTGCCATTGACAAAAAGGGCATACAACAAAGTAAAGCTCCCTAGTTGTCACCTTAATTAAACTTAGAAAAATTCTAATAGTTTAGTGATAAATCATTAAATCTGGCTATATCGTATATTGTGTCTTAAGAGATCATCAAATTAAATGCGATTAAATTTATTGGTGTACTGATACATCATAAACTTTTATTAATAATACAACAACGAGGATCTCAAATTCTCTTTTCAACGATGCCCACTTTCCATGTCTATGCAGTAACTAATTATACCACAGCAATATAACAACTTAAATTTACTTAAATAAGAAAGCAACTACTGTCCACAAGTGGACTAAATTATTGGAAGTGATCACATAGGAATGGTCTATATATCATGGTGAGGTATTCTCCGAAGAAGAGGCTGGAGGCATGCCAGGACCTATAGGCGGAGGAATCAATGGAGTGAAAGGTAAGGGAAGAGTTGGCAGTGAAGATGGTGGTGGAGATGGACTTAAACCAGGGAATGGTGGAAAAGTTGGCAGTGAAGATGGTGGTGGAGATGGACTTAAACCAGGGAATGGTGGGAAAGGAAACAGTGGAGGCTGTAATGGGCTGGGAATTAGTGGTGATAGATTTGGTGGCCGAAGTGGGTTAGGAGGGAAGGTGTCGTCAATTTCAGCTACTTTCTGATCTAAAACTTTGTCTTCCTTTGAATGTTTTATTGGTTTTGGGTCTTTCTTAGCTTTTAGTAGTGGTGGTGGTGTCGTTGGCAGGCCAGGAAGCGGCGGCAGAAGAGGGAGTGGTGGCAACGGAGGAAGGCCAGTCATTGGAGGAATAGAAGGAAGATAAGGAAGGCCACCAGGTGGAGTGGTAGGATCTTGAAGTGGAGGTGGAAATGATGGTTCAAAATATGGAGGCATTGCTTTTCTTGAAGCATCAATTTTCTTGGAATTCTTCTTTTCAAAGGTGAAACCGGTTAAACCCAGATGGTTTCTGATAGGCCTACGAGGAGGAACCACTGGGCGCCAAGAAGTGTGTGTATTTTTTTGGATACTTGGTTTTTGGTTACATAGGTTTGGCACTTTGAGAGGCTTGAAGGAGAAAAAACCAGCTGAGAAAATGTGCTGTCCTTGCTTTCTTGACTTGAGATGCAGTGAAGAAGAAGCTGCTGCTGAGGCCACAGCACAGAAGGGCTCACTGCTGCTTAGCAACTTCACTGTGCATGCTTTGATTTTCCTCACATGTTTGCTGACTGAGAAGGGTAGCTCAATTCTGAATTCCCCATGCTCATCTGTCTCCACCTCTTTCCAAAATCTTGGCTTTGGGTTATTCCCATCTTTGCATTCCAGTGCAACCGATGCACCTTCTCACAAGAAAACATGGAATTAAAGTAAATTGCAGCAAATATAGGATCTGTGTTGCTGGCGCGATGCTCGTGTAGTGGCACCCATGTTACTTTAAGGATTTTACTTTTCATTATAATTAAAATTTGAATTCCAAATTTTATGTATATATATCAAGTAGGTTATAACTCCTACGTTAAAATAAAATATATAAGATTTGTGCTTCTATGAGTTTTTATAACTATATCAGCGTATTCAGCTGCTAATGATAAAAGTCTCTTGCAGTTTATTGCAAGGATGTAATAATTTAATCCTGCCTTCAACAGAAAATAAAGCCAAAAAAATTGACGAGAAAGCTATGCTATGCATGTACTGGTACAGTATCAAACCCGCACGATCCGGATATATTGGCATTATATTTTTTCTAGGATATTGGACTTCAGGTACACAGAGCAAGATATATAATTATGTGTCCAAGTAAGTCAAGCAATGAATTAATTTATTTAAGACTTAATCTAACATAACTTATTTATTTAAATAAGTTATGATAAGATTAATAAATTAATCTATTTAAATATATAAGTCTGGTCTTTTTTTCTTTAAATTTAATTTGTAAATCTATCAAGTTAACCTATTTAATTATTAATATATTTATAAATAATATAATATATATTAAACATATAAATAATATTATATATATATATATAGAGAGAGAGAGAGAGAGAGACCTAGACCATTTGACAATTTTAGGTCTTAAAAAGATTTTAGTCTATTGATAAATTTAAAAGTTTATTTATACAAATAATTTTTTAAATAGGTTAATAAGTTAAGTCAAATTTTTTTAATAGAACAAGTTAATCCTGAATTTTGACTTTATACAAATTAATAGATCAAGTTTAGGTTAATAATTTAAAAAATAAATTTGACTTATTTAAAATAAAACTTAACTTGACCTATTCTATTAACACCTCTATGATACACCTTATATCCAATTTTTCATTTTTTATATTTTAAAAAAGAATGTTCTTAGTATGTACCCTAAAAATACCCAGATATATAGTGCATGTTTGATATAGTGATTAGAAATTATGATTAGCTCTATAATTTAAATAACTAATTATTAACTTTTTAAAGATGTTTGGTTATAGTTTTGAAAATTTCTAATAATCAATTATAGTCAATAATTTCAATAAGAAAATACTTGTTTTCTAATCATGATTTTAGAAAGAAAATTTTTTAACTTTATACCTATAATAATTTCATTTTTCTAATTCTTTCACCTTTACTATAATTCTTCTGATAATATAAATTTTAAATTTTATAATATATTAATCTTATTTTTTATTTTAAATTTACAAATAACTTCAAAATTTGATAATTAAACTATCAGCAATTTTTTTAATATTAGTGAATATCAAAATAAATATAAATCTTATTTAAATAATAAGATTTCAAATTGCATATTTAAGAAAAAATTTAAATAAATTAGAATATATATTAATATACATAAAATAAAATATCTTATTTATTTAAATTAAGAATATATATTAAATAATATTATATATAGTTTTGTTTAGAAAAAATAATATAAAAAATTGAAAATGATTATGTGTATCTTATTGTCATTTTTAGTAATTCAACAATAAAAAGTGATTATTTTATACATTATCCAAACAAAAACTATATATATAATCAATTATTAATTGGTGCTACTAAACATAAATAAATTATATATAATCCATTATTTAAAATTTAATTATTATAATAATTATTTATTTTTATCGCTATAGCAAACAAAGCCATAATCAATACAAATATGCCTAAGATTTTGAAATACTCATGTTTTACTTAGAGAAAATTAAGGCTTCATTTATTTTTCAAAAAATAATTTCTGTAAGAAAATCTCATCTTTCTTATATGAGTGAATGTGTTTTTATATATTGTGATAAAAAAAATTCTAATATCATATTAGTGAAGGAAAAATAACTTTTTTTTCTAAGAAAAAAGAAGTTGTTTTTTATCAAATTTCTTACATTTAACATTAAATATATTATCTATTTTTTACTATCTTAATAATTTATAAATATATTCTTATAAAAAAATATTTTTTATTTGAAGATACGGAAACGTACGTGGAGCAAGTAAATTAGCAGTCACCTGAAATGAAGTGGCTGACCCCTGAGAATTCTTGCTGGAAACATGTGTCACAGTAGACAGTGCCTACAACAACAGCAGATGGAAGGTTCTTGTCATTGCCAGCCTCCAAGAGACTGCAAAAACTGAGGCTGAGAAATATTACTAGTTGAAGCCAAGACATTCTAAGATTTTTCTCAGAGAAAATCTAAGTTTGTAGGCAAAGTTGTTAACATGTGAAGGCCTGCAAGAATAATTATGCACTCCTATGATGTTTGACACTATAAACTTTTATAGGCTGAGGCAGGAATGCCTATTAATGCCAATCATGCAAAAGTCAGTCAACTGCAAACTACAAAGAAGTGAATGTAAATTGGTTGATAGAAAAGTTAGATGAAGAAGTGAATGTAAATGGAAAAGTTTCATGTTTCTGTTTAATTTCAATTGGCAGTTCGTTTCTTTGTTGGAATGAAAAATGGCAAAAGGTGATGTTACAGTTGGGACCCGTTGATTCACGGGGCATAGAAATGGAAAGTAGTCACAAATTCTAAGCCTAAAGGACAGCCAAAACGGTGGGCATCTCGGACGGCCAATTGAACATTAAAAATTTCTCTTTTCAATCTTGTGTCCTTTCCGTTGAATTAAAGCTTTCTTGATAAATATTTTATATTTTTGTGATCATGCTTGGAGTTACAAATGAGAATGAAATTCAGCCAGAAATATTGATGAGATAGAAATAAAATTTATTACGAATTTATGTGAATATTATATAATTTTCATATACTTTATATACGAACTTTTGTAAAAATAAAATTAAAAAAAGAAAAGAAAAGTTTTCTAACTTTAAAGAGGCTAGACCCCCTCCTAATATCACGATCAAGATTACAATCAAAGTGAGAGCACCTTCTAATGCACATTACTCTCTTTATCTTCCCCATAGTTATATTTATAATAAAAGACTACAATTTAATTCATTTAACGATTGAGATCGTGCAAATTTGAAAATTATAATTACAGGAGAAAATGACAAATTAATGGATTGCTATGTTCACACTATTATGAATTATGAAATATTCACACATCAAAGTAATTAATATATCTCAGTACATAAATATTTCTTTAAAAGGGTTGTTTATTAAATAAGATAGGATGACTAGCAGTGAAAGATATTCAAATCGGAAATTATAATAATTTTATTTAAATACTCACAATTAATTAAATCAATCCACATTTACTGTGTCATAAATATTAAATATTGATTTGATATATGTTAGATCGTATTGCAAAGAAATGATCTGCTAAGAGTCTTTAATCTAAATGCATTGGATATTCTTTCAACGTTTTGCGATTATATCCTAATTATTTCTATGAGTCTATTAACTTGTTATTTTTATCATTAAAAAAAATAAAAAATAAAAAACTAAACATCATAGAAGCTTTCACGAATGATTCCGGAATTAGGTGTAAAATTCTGGAGGGCACAATCTTCACGGATCTTAGAAAGAAAAGTATGTTCACGGATCAGTTTGCATGAGTTTTGGGTTTTTGTTGGAGCTATTTTAGTGGTATTTAGTTTGTGGAATTTTCTTCATATTTCTAAAAATATTTTAAAAGAATATGAAATTTTTATATTTTGTTTAAATTAAAAAAATATTTCTAAAAATGTTTTAAATCCAATATTTCCTAAAAGTATTCTCATAACAAGGTGAGTATTTTATATTTCCATAATATTATAGTATTTAATTGATATGAATAAAATATTTTTCGCACTTTTCTATTAAAATGTTACTATCATTGACCCTTCATTCTATCATCACCTATCATTATTAATTATCTCAACTACCATTTACTGTAATTAATCACTACCTATCATTACTTACCACCGTTAATTATTGTCAGCCATCATCTATTATTAGTAATAATTAATAATTATCACTTATTATCGATAACTATCATTTACCAATACTATTTTCAATTATTACCACCAACTACTACATATTGTTGATGCTTATTATTGGTCATTACCTACCATTAGTAATCATTATTTATCATCAATAACTACTATCTACTATCACTAATTGTCATGATAGCTACCAGCCACCACACATTGTTAGTAACCATTGTTCATTATTATCCACTATCAATAACCATCAATTATCATACATCCTTAATGACCCCCACTATTGTCGCCCCTATCAGCTACTACCAATAATTACTGTTAACCACCAACCAACTATTATCATTAACCACTCAATTTTTTTGATAAACCTTGGCCACTCAATATTTAATTATGACATTTTTTGTCATTTAATAATATTTTAAAATATTTATAATTTAACTAAACATAATCAAATTTTTAAGAATCACATTTTTAGAAATATTGAAATTTCTGAAAATATTTAATTCTATGAATTAAATGCCATTTTATCATGTTTCATATTAAAACACAAAAATGAGTAGGGAAACATAGTGATTATGGAGTCAATCATCAATATTTCACAGTAATTAGTTAACATAAAAAAATTATTTGTTGGCACTTTTGTGTGCAATGTAATTCAATGTTATTATAGGTATTTTTCCTCCCCATTATATTTGGAGTTCTAACATATAATCTTGCATATGTACACTAAATGAATTGTTACTTTTATTATTATCAAAAAAAAATATTTTATTATGCAAAAATACTATAGGTATTGAAAATAAGATCTAAAATTGAATTTTAAATTTTTCATGTCTATTGAATTGAATTTTACAAATTTATCATATTATCTTATATTTAATGACAATTCTTGATTTACATTTAAATCCAATTTCAGATCTCATTTTTAATATATATAACATTACTATTTATTATATGTCTATGCGTCTGTCTAGCAAATTGTTTAACTAGATAAACCTCATCCTAAAATTATTCAATTTGGATTATCTCTTAAAAGCCTAAATATTAATTGAATTTTTTTGTAACTCAATTAATATTTAGGTTGGGCTTAAATTATAATTATATGAATTAAATTAATCTAACTCAATTCAATTTTATGAATTTTGTTTAAATAAATATAATTATATATTAAAGAAAGTAGTTACATCGAATATCTTCAAATTAAAAACTTAGAGATGTGAGGGGAAGAGGAAAATCACCTTAACTAAACATAGGATTTAATAACAAAGCATTAATATGAACAGTAATTATTGAGTCAAAACACATATATATAAAAAAAATACCCATTAAAAAAATAATATTCTCGATTCACATTCACACAATGTTCTTTGAAAATGTTTTTCTTAAGCTATGGTCACATAAATCATGTAAACTTAGGATTTGTTTATGATAAAACTATGAAGGTTTGAGTCTTAATGGAAAACTTGCAAAATAGAGAAAAGCCACTCAAATGCCTCAATTAGTAAAAAAATAAAAGCATAAAGAAAAATTAGTTTGTATTAGATAACGTGATGAGGGATATCTCTATATATAAGATGTGAATATAATATTAAAAGGTATATTTGTAATATTATTGTCATTTGCTCCCTTACTTTAACCATTTTTGAAGAGGAGGTTTCCATATCTAAGTTGATATAATGATTGGTGACCTAAACTATAATTCCAAATCAAGTTTGGTTGCTCATTCTCGAGTCATTTTATTTATTAATTGTGATGACCAGTAGGTTTTGTGAAGGTTCAAGGGATCTACTCAGATGATGGGAGATTTCCACATAAGCTTTAATGGCAAAGGATTTCTTTCTAGACTTTAATAACCAACAGGTCAGTTGTCAGGGAATTTTTGCCTAGGCTTTATTATCAAATGATTTCCTTTTAGGATTATATGATTAATGGGATAGTTGATTGTCAAGGGATTTTTGCTTGGGCTTTAGTGTTGGAAGATTTCCTTCTAGGTTTATATGATCGATGGATCAATTCAATTGCCGATAGATTTCCATCTTGGCTTAGTTGTCCAAGGGATCAATTCAAATGCTAGTTTTGAGTTTTGTTTTATAAACTTATGACTCATTTGTTTAATTCTTAAATTATCATTTTTTTTCTAACTTTTCAACTTTAACTTAACAGGTTGTTCATTATTAAGAGGTCCTGCACATTACGATAATAAAGTTAAAAGAACTTAAATTAACGTATACTTTGGAATAAAGGATATTACCAACTATATGGGTTCTTCCCACTTTTTATATCATTTCTTGAGTTGATTAGCTTATGTGTAGCAGCCAATACTTTGTAAAAAGAGAATAATAAATTAGTGTAAAAAATTCTTAAATTAATTTTTAATGGCAAACCATGCAACACCAATGAGTAGAAGATAAGTTTTAGAAAAGTATCCCGTTCCCTCTTTTAAACACTGTTGAGTAACTTTTAAGGGCGGCAGTTATGTCCATTGTCCTAGTTCAGTTCAATTTTGTGAAAGCTAGCTCACAAATTCTTGTACAAATATAGCTTTAAGGTTGACAGTTATCAAAGCATGACATGGGGCTTTCAAACTATACTTGAAAGCATGTACGAACAACTGTAAGTATTTGCCGAGTGAAGTTAGAAGAATAAGGTGTTGGGCACGATTTTTAAGAATCACTAAACATGGTTTCACAATTATATTATATTCAATATTTTCCAGCAAGGCCAAACTCGTTGTTTCATATAACTTGGTTTGGGTATAAGTTCCCTACTTAATTCAACATATTTGTTATCAAGGTTTTAATGATGCTTAAATAATAAGGATCCATTATATGATGAAGTGTGAGTCACTTGCTAAGCATGGGTGTAGTGTTCTTGCCTCACAGACCCGAGACAGTAAATAGTATGGAATTAGAATCAAAATAGAGGATTTCTCAATTGCTAACTAAAATGATAAGTAGCGAAAGGTGTGAACATGTGCACCAGTGCACTTGAGCATGGCATTTTCAAGTTTCACAAAGAATTTATATATGTTTTGTCGTTATTATTCAAGGAGACAAACACACGTACTTAACCCCTTAACTTTTTATCTTATAGGATTTGTGACTTAACAAAAGCCTCATTAAATTCTAAAGGACTCGAATTTCTTATAGGATGTAAGGGTTTTTAAGGGAATATTTAATCCATATGCTTTATCTTTATGGATTTGTGACTATCACGCTACTGTCTTCCGCTAACGCCTATCCAAGTTCAACCACCTTGAAAATGGTTCTCTAGGATTTAGATGTTACAACATAGGCTTATCATAAATCTTGAATATATTAATCTTTCATCTACATAGACATTTTACCAAACACTTACAGATTATCTGATGCAACTAGAATGTAAAAAGCATTTTAGCAAACACCTTGGCCTTGTTTGGCAAATAGCTGATAGCTGTAGCTGTTAGCTGATTCAATTAGTTGTTAGCTAATAGCTGATTATATTAGCTGATTTGACCAGCTGATTATATTAACTGTTTGAATAAGAGTGTTTGGTAAAAATAGTTGTTTATAATTAGCTGTTTATATGTAAAATGACATATAAGGATATAAATATATTTTATCAATTATTTCAATATCTTTTATTTTAATAATTTTAATTTTATATATTATCTAATAGATTATTTCTATAAATAATATATTATTATAAATTATTATATATTAAATATTTTTTAAAATTAAATTAATATAATTTTAATAATTAATAAATTTATTAATAATAAATCAATAATTATAAATGAAATACTTTGGAGACACCCGTAAAAGAAAGGTTTGTTGAAAAAAAAATACAGAAAAAATCATTGCATGACGTGATAAATTATTTTGGCATGTCCACGAAGACCAGAGCCGCCGGAATCCAGAAATGCACAGACAAGAAGAAGGGCAAACCAGAAAATATGAAAGTTCACCAGGGATAGCTTAGTCTTTTAATAAATCTATTCTCCAACAGCTAAAGCAAAACGCTGAGACTCCCAGTGTTTGTAAAAATAGCTTATTGCCCCCAATCAGCTGTTTAAAACAGCCATTTGCCAAACAGAAAAAATGACTGTTTTAAAAAGTCAACCAGCTATTTTGGTCCAACCAGCTAAAAGCTATCTAATAAGCTGTTTGCCAAACATCTCCCTTGTCGGCAACTAGAGCCAAGCATCTACTAAAGAAATTAAATCATGTATATATAATACCAAACAACATCAGAAAGTTAATATTTAAACTATTGTAGTTGTAGTTAAGCTTTCATCTACATAGACATTTTACCAAACACAGTGTAAAAAGCATTTTAGCAAACACCTTGTCTGCGAGTAGGGCCAACCATCCAATAAAGAAATTAAATCATGTATAATACCAAACAACATCAAAAAGTTAATATTTATGCAATTGTAGTTGTAGATTTTGAATTAAAGATTCAAGAAATTAGTCATATCTTTAAGGAGTTTCAAGATTTAAGAGTTCCATAGTGCTTTGAGGATCAGGCGGATTGTTTCAACCAAACATATATCCACTTGAATATGCCTCAGCAACTTCTTTCTTTCCCACCAGACTGCGCCAATGATAAATCTGAACTTCCGGATCTTGGTTAAAAATATAAGGAAAAATTAATTATATTAAATAGATAAAATGGTAAGGGATATATGGTGTTAAGGAATATATTTGTAATATTACTATCAATTTAATATATTATACAGAATCAGTGTCCATAGCACGAAGACTATGACAAAGGATAAGGTAGGGTATGGTACTAAATAATATTTAATATGTCGTTAATATATTACTATTAGAATATGTGTTTATGAAAATTTCTTGTTGAATAATTCATCAAAAAAAATTGGAATCAAAATGTAAAAAATTACATTTTTGACTGAAAAAATGCATCTAAAAACTTTTAAAAATCCGCTAGAAAGGAAAAAAAAAACAAAATTTGAATGTTTTAAATTTAAAAAAAGAATCATTGTATATCTGTTGAAAATTAAAATATGACAGAAATTTCTGTTAAAAATTAATACATTTTTTTGGGAAAAAATTCTCCCCATTTTCGACAAAAATTAATATATGACAAAATTTTGAAAATTTTTTAATGGCAATATTTATCAAAAATTTGAAAATTTTTTTAATTACTACCACACTTAAAATTTTGCTTTTCAAAATTAAATTTTACATCGTAAATCCATTAAATTTTTCATTATATATTTTGTTTATCATTTTTATTGACTATTTTTGTTGATTTCTTTTATTTTAATTTATTTTGTAGATTCAGACTTAAGCTTGTTTAGGAGTTGATTTAACTTCTATCTTAATTGTCAGTTGCTTAATTATGGTCGTAATTAATTTTTTTAGAATAACAAGTAGAACAAAGATTTAAAGCGCTTAATTATTTATATTTTTTGGTAATTCATTAATTATTTATATTTTGAACTAAATTTAAGAATTATATTTTTGAAGTAGGTTGAGTAGGAAAAATGAAGATATTTTCTTTTTCTATTTGATGGAATTTTTTTAAATTTATTTTTTTATTTACTGAAAGTTTCTGACAAATTTTTCATAAAAACGTTAATTTTTAATTTTTCAATGAATATTTGATAAGTTTATTGATGAATTATTTATAAATTATATGCCTAAATTTATTGAAAATTCCATCAAAAAAATTTTCCAATACTGAAATTTTTGTTAGAAAATTATTTTTGATGAATGTTTCACTTAAATTTATTGGAAATTAAAAATTTTTTAAAAAATTTACTTTGACAAAAATTTTCATAAAAAATAGTGAATTTTTTTGGTTCTATATATAATTATATATTATATATTCCTTATTCTATAATAAAAATAATATATAATATTAAAATTTTAATTTATATAAAATTGTCCTTTCATAGTTGGTAGTTCACATCTCTAAGAAACTCATGCTAAAAAGGGATAGGATATTAAATCACAACACAACTCCACAACAATATAGAAAGATAACACTTCTAATTTTAGGATCCACATTTATTAGATTGAAAAATATTTTTTTAAAACATGTGTTTCAAATTTTTTCCATAATTTTTTTAACTAAATAGGGCAAAATCCAAAGAAAAACAAAACTACACAAGAATAATCCTATGAGTATTAACCTCAACTGCATCTCTTGACATTAATTTTTAGACAAAGAGTCCTTATCAAGATAGCCAATCCTAAAGTTTAGAGTATTATTATATGTCGCTAACCAATTCGCACATTATTTTTTTTAAATGTACGAGAAACAAAAACTTACCAATTTCTCACAAGTTGATTACGACAATGATTGAAAAGAGAGCAATACCTCAAGTTAAGATTATTGAAACTTGGCAAAATATTCACAAAGGACCCTTGAATCCAATTTCAAAATTATCAAGTAAAAACTTATCTCCCAAGCCAATGTGAGACCTTCAATAGGTCCTCAAATCTTAATCTCAAGAGAATTACTATGGCCTAAATTTTGAACAAAACCACTTAACCAATCATTGTTATAGTTTCTTAATAAACTAACATAACTTGCTTTTACTAGATTGGATTTTATTGCTCCTTCATAATTTAATTTTATCCAACCAAAGGGAAGCTTAATCCATGAAACCTCACCTCAAAATGATGAATGACATTGACTTTGTCCATGATCTTCTTTGCTAACTAAATATCACTTGTGAAAGCCAAAATGTTATGCACCAGTTTTAAGGGCAAGGAAAAGCTATTGTTGAAAAAAATTATTATTCCAAAACCAAAGATGCAATAAGGACACCCTCTACAAAATAACTTATTCTATGTCAGTTTCCTTGCTAGTGAGTTATACATATTATGATGAAATCAAGCCTAGAGATCATGAAAGAAAAACATTACTTGATCTTTAACATTTAAAATGAACAACCATAATTTCTTTGCCAATGTGCAATCTTTGAATATATAGGTTGATTCTTCTAACAAAGCATTACAGATTTGATAGTTTAGATATCCTACCTCTAGTCTACTTAGATCCAATTTGAAATAGACATTTTCCATAAGAATATTTGAAACTAAATGTGCTTTTTTTTATGCTCTCCAACATTAAACAATTAATTTTTAAGCAATTCATAGGTTCTTTTAACCATGAAGCCATTATTTTTGTTAAAATGACATTGAGACATATCAAAGGTATTTTGTAGAATAAGCAATAGCAATGCATAGAACATGAATATGACATATTCAAGAAAAAATGAGCTCATAATTTCTAAATCCTTTCTGTCATCCTTCTTTACAAAATGTGCTACTGATACGTGAAGCATATTGTTATCCAGTCTAACTAATATGTGATATTTTAAACATAAGTTACCTAACTATACATCACCCATAATTGAATAGTTAATCCATCTCCTACATTCTAAGAAATGACCTTATCTAAATGATGGTTGATCTTACTTAAAGCTTTCTATAAAGAAGAATTTGAATTATTTACCTTAAATTTGCCATTTAGAGAGCCTTGTCTCCCATGCTTGTTAATAAGAACCTAAGCCCATAGTTCAAAAGGAGTTGACTAAAGCTTCCAAACTATTTTTAACAAACATGTCTTATTCATCTCTTTAAGACTCTTGAAACCTAGCCCTCATCTATTTTAGTAAACATATCTTTTCCTAAGCAATCAAATGGAGTTTTCATTCTCCAAGATTATGATGTCACATAAAAACATGTTCATATTTTTTAATCTCATAAATGGTTAGTATTGGAATTGTGGTTACCTATATAGTATAAAGAAGGAGAACCAATATTATTAATTTTTCCTAGATAACCTTTCCAGCCATTGGAAGGCACTTAGTCTTCCAACTAGCCAATCTGTCTTGAACGTTCTTTGCTATATGGCTATAGGTATGCTTAGTGATTCTTTTATAAACCTAGGGAACCCTAGGGTATATACCTAAATCAAAGGAATAAGTAAAGCCACTCTTTGAAATAATCTTATCTCTAAATTTGAAAAAACATTTTTAGAGAAAAATACGTTAGATTTCATATGATTAATCTTTTGACCTAACCTATTACAAAAGATATTAAGGCATTAAATAATAGTTTCCATTTGCATCTTTGAGGCTTTTCCAAAAAGAAAAAGATCATTGCCAATATTAAATGGGATATGGGTGGATTAGACATTCCAACCTATATAGAGATCCATTTAGAATTTATCAATATATTACAAATTATATGAGATAGTTTATCCATACATAGTTCCAAGATGTTAGGACAGAGTAGGTCTCCCTGTCTAACTCTTCCAAAAGGTTGATACTTTTCTATTTTGTTTATATTCCATAATATGTTTAAATAAAGAAAAAGTGATGCATTTCATAATAAGGTTCACCAAATTTACCTACATATTCATTTTATAATGTACCTCTCTAACAAAGTCCAAATTCAAATGATCCATATATTTTCTTCAAATCTATTTATAGCAAAAAGAAAAACATATTTGCCTCTTATTCTATGCATTGTGTGGATCATTTCCTAAGCAATAATGATATTATCTTAGATATAATAGCCTAGAGCAAAACTAGCCTAGTAGGAAGAAATTAAGTTAGGAAACAAAGATTTGAGTCTATCCACAATAACCTTAGTCACACATTTATGCATGACATTATATAAAAAAATCAATTTACTAAACTTTAGCTTTATAACTTTTAAGATTAGGCATAACATGGTTTTATTGGTTTCATTAAATTCACTTCTACAAAAAAACACCCTAAACAAATTTGCACACACTTTTACCTACCACAGCCTAATTCTTATAATAGAATAGAGCAGCAAAGCTATCGTCACCTCTAGCTTTAATACTTTATGGAAAAAATAGCTTTTTTTAATTTCTAAATCCTTGATAGGATTTGATAATTGCTTATTGTGGGCCTTAATGACAATTAAGAATTTCATGATGCTATTAATAAGCATTCTTAGCTAAATAAATTTCTATAGAAATTACAAATTATATTAGCCAATTCCTCTTTATCCTTTACCCAGTTACCTTCATTATCTTACAGCATATTGAATATGTTCCAACCTCTTCTAATAATGATTTGGTGTGCTAGTAGCTAGTGTTCTGATCACCTTTCACCATCTAATTTGGTCATAATTTTTTATGCCATAGAATTTTTCTCTCATTTCAATATTTAGGCTAATTCCCCTTATAGCTATTTTTCGAGCTAGGTAAGGAAAGGATTATGATTTCTCTCTTAGACTCTCTAAATTCCTATGATATGAGCTAAAAGAACTCTTTTCCCTTTTTTTTACGTGGTTAAAAACATTTTATTCCATTCCTAAATTGCTAGAGTAAAATTTTTTAGAGCTTGAATGACATCTATCTCCTTGCTTCATTGTAAAGAAAGAAAGTCATGAAAATTTTTATGAGATAGCCAAGCCACTCCAAACTAAAAAAAGATATTTTTACTACTTATTAGTCTACCTCTAATATTAATTGTGATAAGATGATCATTAGAAAAGTTCATAATAGAATTCTAACATATGTTTCTTTAAATCTAACCTTCTAACTAGCACTACAAAGTGCACAATGTAATTTTTCAAAAAATTGTTGATCCCCTTTGAACTAGACTTTTCTAAGTGAACTTGCCCTTTTAACCTTCACCTAATTACAATTATTAATTCTATCATTAAGAAAGTAAGCTTTATTCCAATTGAAAGGAGCACCTCCTTTCTTTTCAATAAGGTCTTTAATGTTATTTAAATTACTTGTCACAAGCCAACCACCAATAATAATGCTACTAATATTTTGTAATTCGCCTTATAAAATTGATTTCATCTTAAGAGTTGAATTAGCACAGATAATTGTGAAAAATATTCCTCACCAATATTAGGAATAACTTTGCAGAAATAAATTAGAAATTTCAATCAAGTGAAAATTTATGATTCTTCCAAGTAAGCTAAATTCCATTAAAAAAATCATCTCCTAAAATTAAACTTATATTTTCAAAACCTATCAATTTAAAGATAGTTTCACCTTTAGAAGCTTTAATTCTCATTTCTACCAACATTATAATTTGAAGAACATTATGATCTAAGATTGTATTCACCTAGGAAACAAAGTTCTTGTGCCCACACCACAATAATTCCAAATAATAATTTTGTTTAACTTGATAAAAATAAAATAAGTTTATCATAATGCTCACTATATCTCCATATACATAGCATATATATTAGGTACTTCATCACTATCTTCATGTAAGTTCATAACCTTTTTTCTTTGATTATGACACCCTTCTTTCCCTTCATCCATATTATGAACTCCATTTAATGGCCTTGGTGATAAAGAGAAATTCTTTAGCACTTAATTCACCACCTTGCCTATGCTAGAAATATCCGTAACTTGAGTTTGAGCTATTTCAAATGCATAAGTAGCTTGTGAAAAAATAAAATTAATTTGAGATATAAACTTTAATGATAATATTTTTCCTATATGACGTTGTTCCTAATAGCTAAATAGCAATTAGGTTGTCTTATGATAGACTCTTTTAGGCACTAAAAGTTTTACTAGACTAACCCGGCACCTTATAACTCCTATTTTGGCTAGAATAGTTGTCAATTTCACTTTCTTTAATAAGAAAATTTTTATTATTAAAGACATCAAATCTAAAGCCATGATTAATTTTAAAAGAAATATTTCTCCTAATTTATCTCTAATAATATCATTTGGTTCTTGTGATTTACATTTACATTGCACTAGCATTTAATTCTTGAAATGGTTCAGGTTATTTATGTCACCACAAGGAACACCTCTCCCCTCCTTAACAATGGATGGTTCTATCATTCTAAATGAAAGTTTAGTTAGTTTCGATGGGTAATTCTCAACATAGTGTTCACATTTGCCACAATGAAAGCAAACCATGTGAATAATTTCATATTCTATCATATAATTTTTACCCTTAATGGAATATTTTAATAGTGATTCTTTTAAAAGATCTATTTTAACACAAATCCTAGTATATGTTCCTTATGCTTGAAGCTTTATTGTTGCATCTATCTTTAGAGCTATTCTAACTCTATTACCTAAAATATGTGAGGAACTTGTTATCATATAATATGATGGAAAGTCCAAGGAGATGTATCGACATAGCTATCTTCTCAATCTCAACATCCTTTGGATTAAAATTTGGATCCCATTTATGAATCATTATATAATAATCATAAATCAACCATAGTCTTCATGTTAAAGTAAAGTCATCATCTAAGGAATCATTAAGTTTCACTAAATAAAAATAGTTTGTAAAGTCAATCATATCCAACACTCCATCATAAGTATAACTATTAAACGAACCTCTCTAGTTCATATGGACCAAGTAACTAAACTAGGTTCAACCCGTGAAAATTGTAAACTTCCTAAATAGGAGTCTAAGTTCTAATATTTTTAGGCCATGAATTCGTGGACCAAGTCTATGAACTTTTTCTTTTTTCTTTTTTTTTTGAAAAATAATTTTAAGGCTTTTAGAATAATTTTAAGTTTAAAATAACAATTGTAAATTTAAATATCACCCATTTAATGCATTCTTAATCCATACTAACAATTCAAGACTAAATAAAAATATAATAAAAAAATTAACTTTGAAATTATTAATTTAAAAGCAAAATTATTAACTTGCAAATAATTTATTTAGGTTAAGTTAAGTTGAAAGATATAGAATTGAGTTTAGGAGTAAGTGTTGGATTGGATGAATGAAGATTTGTATAATGTGTTAATTTAGTTTTAAAAGTAAAAGTGTTAAAAAAAGAAAAAAATGTAGACTTGTCCATAGATCATCTAGCTTAGTCTATGTAAACCATGGACTTAGCAAAGTAGAATGCTTTAGTTTCGCATTTAAATGAACTCATATTTTTACAAGTCTTAATTTATCTTTTTTACAGACTCGCAAACCTATTCACAAACCCAAATCTATTTTAAAAATTCTAAGTACAAGCCTATAACTTATGCAACTTTACCTTTAACACCTTGAAACCTATCTTCCTCTCATCTAACTTAATAATAAAGTTTTTATGCTAGGGCTTGTTCATCCTTTCCTCCTCTTTTTTAGATATCACAAATTTCGAGCAAGGTCTACCTTCATCCACTTTTTCTATAATATTAAATTCATTAAAATCTATCTCTTCCTTTTTATTACCAAAATCCACCCCTCACTTCTTTCATTCATTTCAATTATGGGCTTATTAAACTCATCCTTTTATTCCTCAACAAGCTCCTATCATCCTATTAAATATTTTTGTAGGATCCCTTCCAACTACTTTCCTCTATATTAAGATTGCCCTAAATGAAATCCCTATAATTGGGTGATTGATCCTCCCTATCTTTGTAGTCATGCTTACTGTTTTTAATCTTCTTAATGCTATGATGCAATAGCTTTGATTCTTTCTCCAAAGACACTTTTCCTACCATTTCTTTTAACCTTTCACTAATTTAATTGTTAAAAAAATGGCTTCAAACATTTTTTTATATTTATTGAAATTAATAAGAAGCTATAACAAGATAAACTTGAAATAATGTATAAGATGAAGCTCAAACACACATAAAACATAACTAAAAATACAGGATAACAAAAAGGATAAAATATAAATAATTTCTTTATACTATACTTCATATGCAAAATCCCTTAATATCTTGAAAGGTATAATTAAATATTTAAATTACACGTGTTGTACAAAATAATCTTTATTATTTTTCCTTCCAAATCTTTAAATGTGAAAATAGCTTTTTACAATTATTCTTCAGTGTGTTCAATTGTACAAAACTTATTTATTTAAAAAAATAATTTCATATCCAAAATTAATTTTAAATTAAAATTAAAATTAATAATTTTTTATTTCAAGGTTAATATTTAAGTATTACCATATATAAATTGTCAATGTATAATCATATTTAAAATTAATTATTTATAATCAATTATATTCAAAATTAATTCTTCCCATCACTATATAAAAGAACTTTAAAAAATATTCATTTTTTACTTGATTTCGTTACATCTTGAATACTTTTCTTTTTTACAATCATAATTTTTTTATTTTGTTTTTTTCCTAATAATATATATAACTTGGAATCATAATTAAAAAAAATTGTTAAGATAATTTCTACTAATAATCTTTTGATGTGTACACATATGAATAAGTATTTTAGAAATAATTTACTTCTTTATACTTTTTACACATAAATAGTTTAGAAATGATTATTTTATGTATAAAAAGATTATTTCAAAATACTTATAAATTACAAGTATAGTTCATATAAGCACATTAGAATTTAATAAACTATTTCTAGAATACTTATGCATACTATTATACCTATTAAAAATTAAAATATTTAATGTGAAATTAATTAATTATGCTAGGCTTATAAATAAATTCCTTTTTGTATTTGAATCGATCTACAGCTAAATAAGTTAGTGTAAACTAAGGTTAAATATGACTAAAAATAAATAAATGAGTGTGGAGGAAACCTTAGGAGTTGTTTCTCGAATTTGTCCTTAAGGTTTATGCCTTCATGTTATCCCCAAATTCAACATCATTCCTTATTTCTTCCCTAACTCCACATACTTCTTCTTCTCCTATCAAATTTTAAACATAACTTCAATATTTTTTAACTTATTCTTTTTAATCTAAGTGAGGTAAGGATTTTTACATTTTAATCTTTATAAAATTCCTTCTCCATTTCCCTTTTTTATTTAAAATGATGAAACATTTAGTTGAGATGAAGAATTGGCACATTACATCAAAACTTTTAATTTTTAGATGTTTAGGAATAAATCAACCTTCTAACCTGCTCCTTATTGTCTGATTTATAAGTTATAAGTGAACATTCCGATTAATTTTGCTCAAATTTCATTGATTTGAGTTAATTTAAGTTTAGTTTTCTTTAGATTTGCAAGGATTTTATGTTAATGATTGATGATTAATATATGGTTCCAATTGGATCTAAGGCTTAGGATATTATTTTCATATTTTATGGTAAATTCATTGGGTAATTTGGCTTAAAGAATGAAATTTTTGCAAAAATCCATAGAATAAATAGTGTTTTTCATAGGAAAATAAGTAAAAAAATCTTGATATAATTGATTATATAACTGAGTATACCCAAAAGCCTTGTTCTCTATATTTACATAATTGATTATACACAAAGGCCTTCCTTCTGAGCTTGCATAATTAACTATATAATTAATTATGTTTCAATACTCTACTTTTGGACAAACATAATCCATTGTGGCCAAGCTTAATTGCTCTTTGGGCATACATTGTAACATCCCTTAAAGATAAGAAGCTAAGCATAGGTACACTTATGTATATAAGTGAGTAATAGTAAACATACATAAGTTATAATGATCATAAATTAAGTTATGGCCAAGGTGAAAATAGGTAAGGGTAAAAAAGGAGAAATAGGGAAAATGATATAGCAATAAAAAAATTCAGCATAATTATTGGTATTTCGGCCATAACTAAAAAATGGAACGTTTGATTAACAAATTATAAAAAAAATTAGAAAATAAATATTCAAAGCTATAACCCTTATAAATTTCATAATTTATTTCTAACTAGTCAATACTAGAAAATTTCCTAAGACAAGTAAAATTCTTAAAATAACCCTACTAATTAACCTAAGGTAATTTCGGTATAACTTTATCTAAGGAGGTTTGATCAACAAAAGGTCAAAACTGGTGGAAAGTGCACACCAAGGCTATAATGTGTGAGAATTTGATGAGCTAACTCCTAACTAGTTATTCCCATAAAATCATGTAATCCAAAGAAGGGTTAGGGTGGAATTATTTTAAACTAAACTTAATAATTGAGCCATAACTCAATCTGAAGGGATTTGATTTGCAAATAATTAGAATAAGGTGAAAGCTAGTATGTAGGGCTTTCTCAAGAATGAATTTTAGGAAGAAATTCTAAAAACATTAATAGATATATGAGTTTCTTTGACTAATAATGCATAAGAAATTGAAAGTATGGACATATAGACATATATGCCAATGATCATGCTTGTATGTGAATATGTATGCATAAAGTGTATATGGTTGATTGGAAATTATAAAAGAGTATCCATGTTAAGATGAATACTTTATGAATGGATTGAAAATTAGGCCATAGGCCCATTTGAACCTAAGATACCACACTAATAAGACAAAGTGAGGGATTTAAGTTAAGTTTGAGTGAGATATGTGAAGTGTAAAATGTTTAGGGCCCAATGGGAAGGCCTATTCGGCCTCCTTGTAGGAATGGCTAAATGAGGTCATCCTTCACTTGCCCTTGGAACTTAAACTAGTATTAAAATCAGTTTAAACTTGAAGGGAACGAAAAGAAGACAATATCATTACAAGTTTAAAGATAGAGTTGCTATTTGGTAAAAGCTATCTTATAAGGTGTGATGGATATTGAAAACAGCCAATGCATGCAAAAACTAAACTCTAGGATTTATCATTGTCTTATTCCTTAAAGATAAATCATTAGGCAACCCAAAAACACTCTTATTCCTCTCATTTCCTTCATAATAATAAACACCAGATAACATTAAAATTTTATTCTCTTTTTGCTTCCTTCTTCAAGACTTATAGCCTTTCGTAGCCAAAGATTTCTAAAAGGTCTTAATTTCTTCACAAGTCACTTTATCCTTTTGAATTAAAGATTGATTAAGGTTTAAAGCAATTTATATTTTTAAGCTAACATGAGATCATTTTTAAAATTATTCTTGCAATGGTTATGGTGTTTTCATCTCAAAGATCCAAGTTCATTCATGGTGAGTATTCCTTGACCTTTCTTTTTAATTATCTAATGTTCCTTATTTAGAATTCATAAATAAATTCTTAAGGAATCCTAAGCATAAGTTTTAGCTATCTTGGCTACTAAGGAAAGATGATGTTAACATAGTATTAAATCATAAATCTTGAGTTAAGAAAAAAATGAAAATGAAAAAAATATACTAACAGTGGATGTGGGGCTCATGGTCACCCAAGGAAAATTTTGCGAAAATATTACATTGAAATATGGTATGGTTTAATATTAGCAAATATAAGAGGATTATTTAATTTAAGAAGTAAAGTAAATGATTTAATCATTAAAATATTTAGTTAATGGCCAAGATAACTAGATTGCTTACATTTATAAGTTATAACTGGAAGCCCTTGATTTCCAATGGAATATTCAAATAAGGGGTTATGTAGGCAAGGATTATGGTTTGAGTAGAAAAGAAAAGAATAAAATATTGAGGGAAGGAAGTATGAAGGTTTCACTAACTTAGAGTTTTTAACCTTAAAGTAGGCTAAAATTTCAATTACATTTAGTTTTAAGATTCCTAAGGTATAAGAAAACTAGATTTTGGAATAATATAAGAGATTAGTAGAGATGGAAAATTAAATGGTAACTTAGTGATATCCTCAGATTTTGATTGGCTTTAAAACAAAGAATACATGGTTAATTTAAGATAATGCACTAATTTGTGGGGAAGGACTCATAAGTAGCAAGAAGGAAGTGAGAAGAAAAAATTGTAATAATAAGAGTAATGGTTAAAAATTATTAATTAAACAAGGAATGGTTGAATAAAAGGTGAGGAAAATGAATTGTATTGAAGGGATTGAATTAGTGGTTCAAGGTCATTTAATTTTTATACATAAGTATTGTTCTAGAAAGATATTCTAATTTCAATTAGGTTATTAGATCATGATCCTTTGTATGAGGTTGGTGTCACACTTATTAAAAGATTGAGGAAAAAATGTGATGCATTTAAGTGTGAGGATGGCTTCGACCACTTGGGAATTTTGTTCTTAAAGAAGTGATAAATTTCCATTAAGTTTGTTTTTAAAATCTTCGATGAAAATGAAACTAATATATGCTATAATGTGAAAGATTTACAAAAGTAAAGAATCAAATGATAATTTAGGATGACTTAGGATCCTAATCAAGAAAATATTCCATAGAGTAGGTTAAACTCTTAGGTTAGGAAGGTTCAAATTGGTGCACATGTAAAATTAGCCAAATACCACAAAGAAATGAAACGAAAAGTGGATTGTAGAGAAAAAAGGTGGTTTGACCATCTTAAATTTTAAGTCTTTTGAAACCTTATAATTTCAATTAAAATTATGTTTAAGACTCTTAATGTATAATAAAACTATGAATGATGATAATAAGGGAAGTTGGGAATGATTAGAGATTGAATAGATATTTAAAAATGTCATAAAATCTTGATTAAGGGGGAAATTTTTTTTTTTGAGCATGCCAAGTCCTAGAGTTCAAAAAAGCAACCACTAGTGCATGATTTATAGTAGATAAAATAATGTGAAAAAAAACCCTTGAATAAACAAGGAAAGGGTAGTTCAACCCTTTTAATTAAATGATAACTCAATTGTGAGAAATATTGTACTAAGAATATAACAACAATTATTAAGATGTATAAAGCTTTTTATAATATGGAACTATAATGTATCAATGAATTACAAATGTGAATTCCTCTATGATGTGCAATGGCAAGGGAGCATGAATAGATAAGCACCTCAATTCTTTGAATTTTAAGTAAAACAAGTAGCAATGATTGTAATATAGTAACAAATTGATGACAAACTCCCAAAAAGAAGCTGTAAGTGTCACATGATCTTAAAAGGAAAATGTTTACTTAAAGTCTCATGAATGTATTTTAATGCACTAAGAAAAATTTATTATGGTTATATTTGTGCTAATAAATGTGCTAGCTATAATGTGCTTAAGTATGAAAGACTAAGATTAAGTACATGTTAAAAATGGTATATGCTAACTATTATATAATTACGTATATGATAATGTGTGAATATGCTCATGCAATACTTGTATAGAGAGGCATGTATATGTTGGCATTGATTATCATGTGATGATAACATACATAAAACACACTATAATAGAAGGTACGAAGTTACCATCATATGTGGTGCATGATCTATTACTACATGGAGCAGCGTGACTTATGACTATATGTAGCAATGTGATTTACTACCATGAAAGATGGTAAAACTTATTTAACCATGGGAAAGCACACTATATAAATGTTAAAAAAATGGCTACCAAAATTGAAATAAAAGAAGATGTATAGAGAATAGAAGTTAGAATAAGTGTGTAACTGAATAGGAAGATACATCATGTATAATGATGCATTCAATGTGACATCATAATCATACTTGCTATCTATGTGGTTTGTATTTGGTATTACCTATGAACATAGTTAGGCATCATGATGATATATGTTATCTACATTGTTTATACTTCATTTACTGTTATTCTATTACATTTATTCATGATTTAAAATATGAGATTATGTGCTAGTATATATATGATGCATGTATATGTGAAGTGCGTACTAAGTCCATGTGACTTACTAGTGTATTTAAAAATGTTAGGTGCTTAACTAAAGTGTTATGATGTTGATGCTTGAGGACATTGTGCTTAGCTACATCATGGAGTAATAATAAACCATTTGTAACCACTCCTATTAGTATAAATACCTAACAGGACTTAATATACCCTAACTGATAATAAAAGGTCATTATGACATACTTTTTATGTGGACCTTGGATTAGAGATCCTTATTTTATATGTGGCTTGTAATTTACTTCAAACTATGACCCTAGTAGGATTACCCTTTAATTGTCTTCACATTAATGCAAGGGGTGTAACCTTACCTTATTCAAAAGGTCAATTATGTTGATTGCTCACAGAAGATTTCATATGCTTATTAGATATTCTATATTCAAAAATTCATATTTATTTTTTTATGACTTTGGGCCATCTTATGACAAGAATTCAATGTATTCGAGTAAGGGTTGTTACGTAATCAATTATATAACCAATTATACCTCATCCATTTCAATTTGTGCTTATCCTAATAGCTCCAAGAAACATAATTCATTCTAAGGTTGTAATATAAGCACATAAGCATTAGTAGATATGATATAAGTATGATGAGGTTATACAAAAATGGATGGTGATATTGTGACTTATGAAAATCATGTTATTATTAGATATTGCAATAAATAAGTTTGAATGCTATTAATAAATATGTGAAATGAGATAGAGTCAAATTAACAACTTGTGACTTGTACACTAAATCTAATAATTACTTACGAAGGACAAGGATGAACTTGTAGAGGATAAAATTAAATGAAAGTTACAATCAGATTTACATGCTTTCCTTTTGTTTCATTTTATTAAGTGATATGAAATACTATGATTGGACTTATGAAATTATAGAAATGAACATGTTTTACATATGTGAATGCATGGTGTCACTAATGATTTTGTGTTATCGGACACATGAAATATATATTAGAGTTAAAGGAGGATAAATCTAGTTAGTAAGACCTTAATCATTTTTTATTTTTTTTCTTTAGAATATTTACTTACTAAGTCCTAAACTTATCCATTTATATTTTATTTTATAGTTTTGTAGGCTAATGCTCCACCATCACTGCCACAATGAAAACAAATACATTAGGAGTTCTAGTCTTAAACTTATCCCTTTGTATTTTATTTTATAGTTTTATAGGCTAATGCTCCATCACCACTACCACAATAAAAACAAATACATAAGGAGTTCTGTGGGCTTGATTAAGGGAAATAAATTGGAGCTTTTATTTGTAAATAGATATATTTTCTTAAACCATCTTGGTAGGTGGTGGATGACACATTGGGAGTAGATTTTTGTGTTGAAGCCTTTAAGGACATCAGTTAACTCAGTTTATTATTGGGAACTTGTTCAAAATTATAAGCATCCATTTCTCTTATAAATAAATAATGTTTAAGTTGATCTCCAAATATTTTGAAATATAAATACCAATGATAAATACCATTTTAAATAATTGTTTAATGCATTTAGTATTATCTATATTAAAGATAGGTTTGTAAAAATTAGTAAACCAGATTACAAACCAATCACAACTTAAAGAGGTTCTAGCCATATACATATATACATAAAAAGGTTATTTGAAGGAATCATTTCAATATAAAATTTTAATTTTGATTCTAAATTATACATAGTATTACAAAAATTGCTTCATAAAAAATTATACCTATAAAAAAGAAAAGTGTTCAAAATGAAGTAAAATATGAAATATTTTTTAGAATTATTTTGTAGAGTGATAGGAAGGGTAATTTTTTAATATAATTGATTATGAATAATTAATTTAAAAAATATTATAAATTAATAATTATATTTAGTAATATTTAAATATTAATATTGAAAATAATAATTATTTGTTCTTGGCAAAAACTCTTCTTCTTAGAAGTTGCCCAATATCTATTAGCCATACTTAATGATAAGTAAATAACTATGTGGGTTAACTTACATCATTTAGCCTTTAGCAAAAGTAGGGCTTGCAAATTCTTGATTAAGCTCCAACAAGACTAGATAATTTGTTACTTGATGTTATTTTTTAGGTCTTTATTCCTTGTATAAGTTCATTTATAATTTTTTTTAGGCTCTAGCCCTGTCTATCTAAAAAATAAATATGAGTTAATTTAATTCATATATTTATTTATATTAATACGTCCATTTATATCATTTTATATTTTAGTTAATTTAATAATTAATTTATGAAATATTTCTAATATAACTAATTAATTTTTTATCTATTAATCCAATGGTGCTTTTTATAGTACCTCTTGGGTTTTCAAAATTTAGGGTAATATGACATATTTGAAAATCATTAGATTAGAACTAATCAATTATAACTATTCATTTTTAACGAATGTAATTAAAATAATTTAAATTTATCAATTTTTAAAACTATTACATCACCTTAAATTTTAAAACTTTAAAGATATCATAAAATTTACATTAACTAATTTATCAATTATTTGTTAGAAATATAATCTCTCTCTTTCTCTCTTTATATATATATATATATAGAGACACACACACACTGCATGTGCACGCACGCGCGCACACACACATACACACACTGTACACCCGTGAGTATGTCTGTACAAAGAGAAAGAAAAAAAAATGTGCTACTAATTTAACTTTCAAATCTATAACTCTCATTCTTTCAAATCTACTAATTTAACTTTCAAATCTATAAAATAAAAAAAATATTTAAGTAATTTTAATATATAAATATTAGTTTAAAATATTTAACTTAACTTTATTCATTTTTTATTTTTACAATAGATGTATTTATTAAATTAAGAAACTAATAATAGTAACAAATTGATTATAATATTTTTATTAAATTAATAATATAATTTTTTCATTTAAATAAAAATGAATATTATTAACTTTACATATAAGTATAAAGATTAGCAATTTCCATTGAGAATGTTTAATTCAAATGATATTTGATATTTTTTGAAAGTTTTAAATTTTTCATTGCATTTAGATTCTTGATCCTCACGTTTATATATTTAATAATTTAACTACTTTTATTATCATAAAAAAAAAACAAAAAGAGAGAGAGAGATTAACAATTCTCCACATTTATTCGCGCGTGTACGTGAATGGAGTTAGATTTTCAGTTTAATTATTATCTACTAAGCCAAGCCCATCCAAAGCAGGGTAATGTATGACCAATACAGAAGGACATTATTTTGCCTATCAAATTCACTTTACCTTTGTAATAACCATAAATTTGAACGAAGACCATCACAAAATCCCATCCTTCCTCGTTATAAAACACGCACGCACACACAAAAATACAACTTGTACAATAAATTTTTAAAAAAATGATTTTAATTTATTATCAATATTTTACACTATATTGTTAGATTAAAAAGTAAGTTTAAATTTAATTCATTATCATCATAAAATAGTATAAATATAATATTTAGTTCTTCATTTACAAAAATAATAATTATTATATTACTCAAATTTTATAATTAGCACTAATGATTTCTCATTTTATTATAATTATTTGTTTCTATATTCACTTGAAATATTAAAATAAATAAAAATATTAAAATTAATTATTAAATAATGCTTTAATAGTATCTAATATACACTTAATTTTTTATTATATCTTTTATTATTTATTTTGGTGTTGCATGTGAAGGAAAAGTGAATAATTATAAAAAAATAAAATTAAAAGATTAATAATGCTAATTATGAAATATGAGGAATGAGATAATTACTATTTTTATAAATAAAAAATTAAATATTATATTTACTCATATAAAACATTTTATTCTATAAATGAATAAAAACATATTAATAATAATAATAATAATAATAATAATAATAATAGAAAGAAGTTTTAATATTTTTATTGATAAAATAATATATGTGTAAAAATGATTTATACTTTAATGGATCAACTTTAAATGTTTAAAAAAGTTGTTAAAATAATTTTCTATTGATAAATTTTTATTATTTTTTTAATAATATATATTTTTTATTAGTGAAACATTTTACACTAAGAAGCCATCAAATATAAACTCATTAAAAGATGTCCCATCTTTTTAGAAATGATTATAATATTTATTAGTATATAATTAAATTTGATTATTGATATATTGTATTAAATTTAATTTTAAAAATATAAATTTAATATATAATTAAATTTAATAATATATTAATATATTATTATATTAATAATGTTTCGTAATCTCCCTTAACTATTTTATCCCTTTGATCCTACTTTAACTTTTATGGAGAATAATAATAGCTAATTGATAATCTTTAGTAGTAATTACTGTACTATTATATAAAATAATGCGGATTTCTCAATTCTTATACGCCCCTGACCCATCAAACCGAACGGCAAGAAGAAAGAGAATGTGGCTTTAATTTAGCGAATTCATAGCTATTTTCGCCGCAAAATCCAAATTCCTTGCACGCATGTTTTCATTTTTAGAATCCGTTTTCCCGAAGCATCTAATCCTCCGAATTTCGGAGCTCCAGGTTTCTCTGTCGTTGTCTTAACGAAAATCAAAGAGAAATTCATTCTCGTTACACTTCCCCACCTCTCTCCGAGGTACTTTACCATAATCCAATTATTTTTTTATCCTTTTTTGTCGTTGACCCAGTTCGATTTCTGGCTTTCGATTGTGATTTTGAACATTCGATTGCTTTTTATATGATTATTGGAATTTGTTTTCTTCTTCTTCTCTTTTTTTCTTTTTTGTCAAATCATGTGTGTTTCTGGGTTGATCGTCTCCTTTTTTTTCTTTCTTTTTTTTGAAAAAATGCCTGCTTTTGGTTCTTATATATTTCCCTTATTGTTATTGTGAACTGGACCTGGTTTACCTTTTTGATTATGGGCTTATATCGTTCAATAATAATCATAAGTTCTCATCGGAAAGGAAAGACTTGGATTTTTCTGCGGGTTGATGTGTCATCATAGCATTTTAGTAAAGGAAAGAATTTGTAGGAAAGTTGTGAAATTTAATTGCCTTCCATGAAATACTTATAATTTTTTTTTTATCTATTTCTTAATTTTGTTATGCTTGTTGGTTTCTTATGTTTATCATGCTTCCGGATTTAATTTGTAGTCTGTGTTGATCTTACATTATATTACACTCATTATCTGCCAATAAAGTTTTGTAATGTGTATTATCGGCCTTTAAGCATCGTCAACATTGCTTATTTCGGGCTTTTAGTGATTCACTATTTATAAAACGAATTTCAGATGCTTCGCTCAATCTAATTGCATAAAAGATAGAATCTTTAGCTTTCCTATATGCTTCACAGAGTTCTTTATCAAACATTGTTGCCTTTTTCAGGTGAGAGACAAATTATTGGTTGATTGTTCATTGCCCATATTACAAGGGCGTGTAAAGAGAAGAGGGAGGGTACTGGTTTGCGGAGGAGCCGACTGGACTTCTGCGAGCTTAGCATCCTCTCTCCTTTATTTATTAAAGTATAAGCGTAGTCCGTGCTGTTGGAGGCACTTTTTCCCCGCACTTGCATGTAGTACTATCTGCTTTTGACTTTATTAATCATTTGAAGAGTGGGAAACATTTTTGCTAAAGAAAGAGACTGAAGCTGGCAGTATGGGTTCTGTTTGTTGTTGTCTGAATGCCGATGATTTTGAAGCTTATTTAAATCCAAATAGTTCTGTATATAGGAACTGCCCGTGTCTCAGTTGTTTCGTACCGAACATTTTGAATGTGGTATGTCTCTATTATCCGAACTATTCCCTTATTTTGTTATAACTTTTTGTCTTCTGTCTTAAGGAAGAGCAATGTTCTGTCATATACTATGTTACTTGTCCAGTACATCTATTTATTTCTCTCCCTCATAACCTTTTTTTTGGCCAGTCTCCCTCATAACTTGATGCATGGTTTTCCCTTTAGTTTCATGCTTGGACTCGTCTAGCTGTTAGGCATGTTTCCAGATGCATCCCTCTGCTTTTTTGGTCAGAATTGATGTTCATATGCATACATTCTATTTTTCCTGATAGTAAATTTGTTCCGGACAATATACAACAAAGTTTTGTCCTATTTTTTAAGGACCATATTATTTTAAAAATTATGCACAACTGAGATTATTTGCTGGAAAAATGCATGTTCGTACCTCCTTCTGGTCTTTTATCCTACAAATCTTGAAATGTTTCTGAATCTACTAAAAGTCAGGAGTCGGACTGGTTATATGTTACATATATGCATCTGTGCCAATCTTACATGAATGAAAATGTTGTATATTTTAAGTTACATGTATACAAATTGTTGGAGGCATTTCTTTACAATCTCTAGTCCCTGTAATTGCCTGTTTGTTCTAGAAGGCCACAATCAAAATCAAATTTGATTTGTAATCACATGGCTTGGAAAGACTTGCTGCATCTGTTAGCGTGGTTGATACTTTTGGTAGGTTATTCACTCTAGTGATTGCTGTGTAAGTTGACTAGAATGTGTTAGACTGTTAGTTGTAATTTGCATTTTATATCTTTTCAATTTGTTATTAATAAATAAGAGCTATACCTTCACAAGTAAATATAACATTTTCTCCACCCTATGTCAATTTTCAGTATGCTTCACTGTTCCATAGAGGGGAAGTACATTCCCTCCCTTCATCTATACAAGGGGCAGCGTCTATGACCTCTACAGCATCCCTTGATAATTCTTTTTCTGATGCGTATCATTCTCCTCCAAGGCCCTTGCCTTATGATGTGAACCCCAGATATTTCCGCTTACAGCATGATATAGTTGCACGACATGAAAAGGACTCAGGTCAATCAAACGAGGAGTCACAACCTCTTAGAAGTGATACAGATGAGGATCCAGAATCTTTAAATTCACAAGGCAAGTGTAATGAATATGCCTCTGAAGATGGATCAAAGGAATACGATTCTAAGTCCTCAGCAAGACTTTTGTCAGCAAAATGTGCAAATGGAGGTGGGATCGCCTATGCACCATCAGAAGATGATGATGTTTGTCCAACTTGTCTTGAAGGTAGACACATTCTCTTCTTTTTAATCTGAAATTTTCATTGGAAGAAATCATGATGATTGGACTTTTTTATTTTTATTTTCGTGAAGTATTACTGTCTTGGATTATTAGTGGCATGTCTTGACAATACTGAGAAGAATGTGGATATTTGAAGATTATTTGCTGTGTTTATTACGTATTTTGCGTGGGTGAGTCATTCTTGTTGTGACTCTATTGTGTACCTTTTTTACTGAGATTTGTCATCTGTTCCTAATTAGTGAACAAGGCTAAAAAAGGTAAGTTCAGAATTTATTTCAGAAGATGAAGTATTCTTCTCATATGGTTGTGCTTTTCTCTTTCATGAGTTGATCTTTAAGATGGAAACAGTGATCTTGTATTGTTGTGCAATGTTGACTACGATGTATTTGTAACCTTGAAAGTGGACTCGTGACTTATGAGGACAACCTTCAAGTTGAGTTATAATTGTAAAACTTAGGTATCTCTTGCAATAAATAGATTGTTGATGCTGGGAAATTGTCTAGTAAGATAATAGGACCTTTGATGGATTCTCATTATTCCAAAATTTTCATTTTGGGTTGCAGAATATACAGAAGAAAACCCAAAGATAGAGACCAAATGCTCTCATCATTTTCATCTTGGTTGCATTTATGAGTGGATGGAGAGAAGTGAAAACTGTCCAGTTTGTGGGAAGGTAATTTTTCCTCTTGGTTTTTTTCTGAATTCTTTCTTTTAATTAGCTAAAATGAGCAGTTGAATGATTCCGATATGATTGTTCACAAGCAATTAGCACTGATGATTGAATGCATCAAAAGCTTTATATTATGGTGCTTCATAGTTTTAATTATTAAAATCTTTGTTATGAAACTTCTCTGGGCGTCTTAAAGGATAGAGATTAAGATAAAAATCATCCGTACTCTGTAGCTGTCTTGTTCAGGACCTTACACTCTAAAATTTGACTTGATTCCTTTTCTCTCTTTTTTTGCTACTTTAGATTGCCATTAAAATATGATCAGCTGTATGGAAATCCAGGGAAGGAGTCTCCCAATTTGCTTATTTCCACATTTCTCCAATGTGGATGCGTATGGGATTTTAGTCGGGGTTTATAGTAGTGTGCTGCTCAAAAATTACTTTTTGGAGTTTTATTCACAATTAGATATGTTTCTGCTGAGGAGAGAACTACATGTGAGCTACTTTTAGGACTAAAAGGTAGCATTTTTCCTGCACTTTTGACAGGGTTTGGATGTTGAAACAGGTAAAGAAAATTGGTTAAATTGGTTCTAAGTTTACTTGGAAAATTAGATGGGTGTAGGGGCTGGATTGTAATATTATATAGGAATTTCATAGATTTAGATTTTCAGGATTGCATTAGGAGGCTTTCTAGTCAGTAGTAAGTTTATTCACCAACCTGTCTAAAGAGCTCTGATGCTTGGACTTGGCATCGTTCCTTGCTGTATCTGTGTCGTGTCAACATGACGACGGTGTGGACACGGGATATGGGTCCAACTAAGTGAGAAAATTTTGGACACAGCTATGAAATCATCAATGTCTGGTGTTTCGGGACATTCATCCCCAAAATGGCATAGGATTTCCTTCCAGAACGTTGCTACTTGAATCCAAATGCTGGTTTTGGCATTCCACAGTGAGTGTCTCCATTACTCTGTTTGAGAGTGGGAAGGCTGGCGATGGGGGGGGGGGGGGAGAGAGAGAGAGAAACAGAGGAGGAAAGGGTAATGACAAAGAAGATGGAAAAGAAAGAGTTTTTTATTTTTTAAAATATAAGTCAAAACGAATATTTATTATAACTTTGATGCTATTAAATCCCTCTTATTAGTGTTTTGGTTATTTACTAACCAGCTCTAGTCTCTCTCATCAAGACATATCTTCCCAATAATTATCTTTGATATATTTACTATTTATTTATTAAAAGTCAGAATGAATACTTATCAAAACTTTCATGCTATTAAAATTTCCCAATTAGTGTCTCAATTATCTACTAACCAACTTCTCCCATCAAGACTTATCTTCCCGATAACTATGTAACATATATTTATTATTTTTTATTTATTTATTAATTTTCTAATCATTTCAATTAATATTATATTTATAAAATGTATTCTGATATATAGGAATTGATTATATAATAATATATATTATATATTGGGATTAAAAAAAATTAATAGATAAGTAAACTTAAATGCAGGTATAGCTTATGAAGTATATGTTTTAATTCATACAAAAAATAATCCTGCCATCTCCTTCATCCATGTCCGTGTCCATATCCTAAATTTGGACACCTATTAACTATGTCCCACCATTTTCAAATTCAGAATTTTTCATATTCGACTCCTGGATTCATACCTGAGTCTGACACCTGTATCTGAATCCGAGCATCATAGTTAAAGAGAAGAGTTCCTAATATGATTTAGTTTAACACTATGCAGAACTGTACTATTTTGTTTGGAAGTTAGAGAAATATTAATGGTTTGTTTGGAAATCAGAAGTAGGTAAAATGGAGAAGGGAAAGAAATGGATGGTGGTCACTTTTCCATGCTAAATTTATTTTTGTGAAGAATAGCCTTTCATTTCCTTCCCTTTCCCTCTATTATCCCCCAATCAACCGGACCATAAGTCATTCTTTTGCAAGATAAACGTTTTGTATTTTGAACCATTTCAGAGAGTTGAGAATTGAAAGAGTTGCTGAACCAATGGGAATCATGTGTTCTTGTTATCATGTCCGGATAGGCCAGTGCCTTGCTGCATTGCAGTTTGGCCTAGTCACTGTTATATGTTTCTAGTTGTAGGCTTTGGTTATTCTATTTCCATGAAGTAAAGGAGTCACACGGACAAGTTGTCAAGTCTCTTCATGCATCTATTGTTGTGTCTTGTTAATCCAAGTATCTATCTAGCTGTCAGCTGAAATATTTGGATCAGAGTTGACACTTCTAGTTGACGCATTTTGATTGCGGTCTGCTAAATAGCTTAACGTATAAATGTGGGCAATAGAGGAAAAGAAGGGTCATTTGAATTCATATACTGATGAAAAGGTTTGAGGTGAGTGAGCTGACCATGCATGAGCTGAAGTAGCATGAGCCTAGATCCACTGTGAGATTGTGAGAAATCCTTAGAAACATGTGTAGTAAGCTGATAATAAAGTGACTCATAGATACAAGTTTAAATGTTAATGAAGAAACTTAAGTGCTATTGGATTGGATAATTAATCAGAATGTAAGTTTATTGTAGGCTTAGCGAAGTACATGATAATTTAAAGCCTTGTGACTCCCACCCCTTTAAGTCAGGAGCCAAACACTGAAACTAGCATATTATTTCTTCTATTCATCCTCGACCTGTATGTCTATCTGTCTGTCTGTCTGTATGCGCTTGCACAGGATGCATGCATGGATACATGTGTGTCTGTACTGATCAAACTGTTATAATGCACTGCATCATTGGATCCATTATTCCAATCCGATGCATTCATGCATGCATGCATGGATGTAATGATCAAACTGCTATACGGTACTGCATCATTTGATCCAATCCTGGCCTGAACCAGAGCTTGAAACTATTTTCTTTAGCTGCTCAGAAAGCTAATTTCAGATCAATGGGCTGAATCCTCCCTAGAAAAAGTTGGGAGTTGGACGAAAATTTTTACTATCTGTCATTCATTATTTGTTTTGTTTTATCTAGGTGATGGTATTCGATGAAACGACCTAAGCTTGATCCAAGGATTTGCGTCGTGGATGAAACCAGCAACAGAGGAAAGGAAGAGTATAAAGTATAGACACTGTGAATACAGGAAATTACGTGCTTGTAATGTTTAGTAAGTATATATATGTTTTCTTAGCCATTGTCAGTTCAATCTCATCCAAGTTACTTTTGAATTTCTCCCCTTTTTTTCCCCCTTGTTTTGAAAACTGTGATCACAAAAATGCAGTTGGTGATGAAACTTTGTCATGGTTTTAACAGTTTAGCCTTGTAATGGAAAGAAAAGGCTTGTAAATTTTACAGAAGATGATTTCCACAGCACCCACCGTCATTAGCTTCTGGTGTTGTCATTTTCATGAGGTTTTATAGGATGAATTTAAGCGATGTTTTATCTGTTGGTACAGTTTAATTATGGGATTTTGGAAATTTACGGTAATAGGTAGGGTTGTGTGGTGGAAAGCAACATTCATTGCTTCATAACATAGTTTTTTCCCTAATATTCATGACGCCATTATTTTGTTAATGATAACATACATACGTACATATAACTTGGAAGCTCTTCATTTGTTATCATGCATATTATCTCTGTTCAGGTAAATGAAAGATTTTCATTTTTTTAATTAAAAAATTTTTTCAACGGAGGATATTTTTCGATAAAATATACTTTTGATTGATTTGAGAATTGGTCCAAGAAATCAAAATTTTGCTGAAGCTAAGGAGGAGAAGAGGGAAATTGAGGCAATGTATGATTACATCGATGAAAATCCATGTTGTGATCAGAATCGTCATGATTAGCAGATTATAAAATCAACATAAAAAACAAAACTGAGCTGACTTTTGAAGCAAGCTAATTTTCACGATGGCCGTAGAAGGCAAACAGTTTTGCTAGGCAAGGGAGTCATGTCCGCGCTTGGTAATAACTTTAGAGAAAAATGTAAATTACTTTGGTTAGATTTTATTCACAAACTATAAAAATTGGCAAATAATTTCTTGAAGTCATGCAAAATTTGAATTTTACTCCTTTGTAAAGGAAAATGTTAGAGAAAGTTATAAATTATTTTCATCAATTATGAGAAGGTTGTATTTTACTTCCATTAATTTGAAAATTTATAAATTAAAATTTTAATTATATAACATTTACAATCAACATCAATTATCTACTTAATTAATTTTTTATTAAATTACATAATTTTTTTTAAAAATGTTTAGGGATGAAATAAAATATCATTAAATATTAAATTATCACATCATTTTTTGTACACAATTTTTATGTTATATAATTATTAAAAAATAAATTAAATATGCAAAATTTTAATTAAATATTTGAAAATGAGTTACAAAAATATGTGCAAAAATGACTTAATAAATTAATACATGATAATATTGTAATTCATAATAATATTGTAATTCTTATTTACTAATACTACTTAATATGATTGCACTATCTATTTTTTCCTTTGAATTAGTTATTTATTTTATGAAATATAAGTAGAAAATATTGTGTAAAGAAATAAAGTAAATACAACTTATACGCTATACGAAGAAAGATAGAAAAATTTATCATTTTTATTTTATATGATCATATTCACTTCGTTTTAATATTACAACAATTATGGTGGTAATAAACAATAATTTTTATTTTATCCCATGAGATTTTTTTCTTTTCAATTTGATCTATTTAAAATTTATTAATTATACAATTTATGAGATATCTTTATCTTTTTTCTTTAAAATTTATAATTTTTTATAGTATTAATATTTAATACATTTATTTTTAAAAGAGATTATATTAGTTAATAAATTTATTTTATTTGCTAGACACATTATTTATAAATTTGTTATAATTTTAGAATTTTTATATATAATCTTTTACTTCAAAAAATTTTAATTCACTTATATTTTTAAAATAATAATAATTATTTTTTAATTAATAATAAGAATAAGCACAAGAAAAAAGAACAGTGTGTGACTTATAAAATAATATAAAAATTAAAAATATAATATATAGTTAAATAATTAAATTAAATTAAATTAATAACTTAATTATAATATTTTATAATAAAATAAAGACATAGTTGTTTGCTTAAATAATAACTATTAACATAAATACAACAACAAATAAGAGCTATTATTTTATTAAACAATAATAAGAATGAGCGCAGAAAAGAAAAGAAAGAGTATGTAATTTATAAAATAATATGGAAATTAAAAATGTAATATGTAATTAAATAAGTTTTTAAATTAAATGAATAAATCATTTATAATATTTTATAATAAAATAAAGTACGTAATTATTATTGCAAATAATAATTATTAGTACAAATATAACAACAAATAATGACTATTATTTTATTAAATAATAAAAAATAAAAAAAGAGGATAAATAATATATGACTTGTAAAATAATATAAGAGTTAATAGTATAATATGTAATTATATAAGAGGAAAAATTTTTAGTTTACTTACATTGTTAATTTTTTCTTAGATAAAAGATTATATTTGAAAATTTTTAAATTATAATAAATTTATAAAAAAAAATGTTCAGCAAGTAAAATAAATTTAATGAACTAATATAATTTCTTTTTAAAAATAAATGTATTAGTCTAAACATAAGTATTATAATAAATTATAAATTTTAAAGGAATAAAATAAAGATAACTGATAAATTATAAAATTATTAAATTTAAATAAAGCAAATTATAAAAAAATATCTCACATAATAAAATAAAAATTATTATTTATTATCACCATAATTGTTATGATATTAAAATTAAATTAAATATGATCATATAAAATAAAAATGATAAATTTTTTTATCTTTTTTCATGTAATATAGCATTTGTATTTAGTTAATTTCTTTACTTAATATTTTCAATCCATATTTCATAAAATAAGAGCTAATTTAAAGAAAAAAATGGATAATGATGGTCAATGTTAAGCAATACTAGTAAGCATGAATTACTATATTATTATATGTTAATTTATTACATTATTTTTTGCACATAATTTCATAACTTATTTTCAAGTTTTTAATTAATATTTTATATATTTAATTTAATTTCTATTAATTATATAACAAAAATTATGTAAAAAATGGTGTGATAATGCAACATATAATAGTATTATGATGCATACTTGAAAATTTTTTAAAAAATTATATAATTTAATAGAAGGGTTAATTAAAAAGATAATTGATATTAATTGCAAGTTTTATATAATTAAAATTTTAATTTGAAAGTTTTTAAAATTAATAAGAGTAATATGCAACTATCTCATAGCTGTTGGAGTTAATTTATAATTTTTTCTAGTATTTTCTAGTACTATAGTTATGGTGAGAGTTGAATTCAACTTTTGTATAATTTCAAGAGGTAATTTATCAATTTTGATAATTTATGAGGGTAAAGTTTAATCTATAATAAGTGGGAGTAATTTGCATTCTTCTCTAATTTTTATAAACTCAAGCAATAATTTTTCTATAGTCATTTTCACAAATTCAGTTTTTAATTTTTTTAAATCAAATTTTAATTTATAATAAGAAAATTATTTTTTGAATTTAAAAAAAATATTATTTAAATTTAGAAAAATCACTATTAACACGTACCAGATATACATGTGTGAGAAGTGTTTCTAGAGTTTTTCTAATTCTAAGGAGAAATCTTAATAAAACTCATGCTAAACTTTCTAGAGTTACTTTTGAATTTCTCTCAAATGCTTAATGTAAAATGACTTCTACAAAAAGGACAGAATATACTATCTGCTTGGAACTGCACTATAATTCAATTGAACCCTTTGAATTTTAAAGTTTGACCCATAACTCTTTTAAAGTTTTAACTAAAATGATACCATTCGTGTGAACGGTGGCCTTTAGGAAACACTGGAAAATTTGACACACTTGTACGAATTAAGACTTAATTTCTTATCGGCAAAATCATTGACTCTTACAACTTCATAACATTTGCAACAATTAGGGAATAATGGCGATCTGCTCTTTTAGTAAAATTTCAATGGCAAATTGAGGGAAGATTTGGTAACACTTTCTTCTAGAAAACGGTGCAATTCTTTGACAAATTCCATGAAATAGTCATCTAAAATAATATAATTTCATGACTTATTCTGAATTAGTTGGTATCATTTTGATCATTTAAATTAGTTTTTTTTTTCTTCATTTCATGAATTTCTAGTTTTATAAATTATTTTTCTTCGTTTCTTTCCCATATTCTAAATAATGCTCTACTGCAATTCATTTGTACAATAGAAATAGCTAGAAGAATCACGTTTGTTACTTGGATATATGTTGAATAGATGTAGTCATACTAGAGATGTGTTTAGACTTTAGAGCATTGATAATAGCTAGTTAGGACGGCGGAGCCTCCTTGCTATTAGGGGAGCATGGCCCTCTAAATTTTGAAAAGTTTATAAATATAAAATTTTTTCTTGAAAGAGAAATTCGTTAGTTTAGCCTTTTTTAAAAAATGAAATAAATATGCTAGATAATATAATGAGTAACCCCTTGTTTGGCATGATAGAAAATAAGAATTTATTTCATTTTCAAATGAATTTCTTTTTAATATGGTGTTTGGGTTTAAGTAAAAAGAGATTTCATTTCATTTCATTTATAATTCTTATTTTAATTACAACTTTATCATTATGAAATCCCTCTAATTTTGCAAGGATTTCATTAGAATTCATATCATTTGACTTAAAAAATATATTATATAAATAATTTATCCTTACTCTAACATTATATTTACCATGACATCATCAAAATCTATTTTTTAATTGATTTTTATGTATTTTTTAATATATTATAAATAAAATAATTTATTTACAAATGAATTAAAATAATTATTTTTAATAAAGTTGACAAACAATAAAATTCATTTGTAAATGAATTAAAATCATTTCTATTGAAATGAAATGAAATCAATTCTAAAAAATTGTCATGCCAAATAAACCCTAAAGATATCAATATTAATTGAATATAAAGTAGACCTAAACAACAAATAAGAAATTTTAATTTAATAGTTGGTTAATAAAGAAAATAAGAAAATAGTAAATCCCGAAAAAAACCAGTCGAATAGAAATGGATTGGGTCCTAACCAACGCTTGGGAAATTTTCAGTTCTATCCTACTAGTCAAACAAATGAGAAAGACAAACGAAATATATAAAATCCTCTTCAAATTAACATTTGGTTGATGGTTGCATCTAAATCCAAATTTTAGAAGGATCAAGTGTCGTATTTTACCCGTTAGGCAGATATTTCCAAATAAAATTTTTTGTTCTAGATTTATTTTATTTTATTTTACTCTATCAATTCTCTTTAGAGGTGATTATCTAATGCTGGTCTGGAATTGGATGGATAATTGATTTTGGGTGTATTTGATAGAAGGTAATCGATTTTGAAATAATTAATTCTAGATGGATCTATTTCACATATGAAAACAATATTTGATAATTGATTCAACTAGGATTATAATTAAATTTCATACACATTTTATGAGATAAAAATCAGGATAGGACAAAGGTTACTTTTTATAACTTATGATTCGATTATAATTAAATTTCAGACACATTTTATGAAATAAAAATCAAGATAGGGCAAAGGTTTACTTTATATAACTCACGATTCAACCATGTGATTTTAAAGCATAGTTGACTTGATATGCTATAAATACGGCCTTGTTTAGTGGTATATGCTCTCACCATATTGGTAACCCTGCCTGCATTTTCAACTGATTTTCTTAGGATCATACTTCCCTGCATCTATTTAGCAATGCTGCAGTTCAAATATGCTATACACACTAAAATTAAAATCTGAAATTGAATTTCGAATTTTTTATATTCATTAGATTGAGTTTTATAATTTCACCATAATATTCTTTATTGATTGATATCTCTTGATTTATATTTAAAATCCAATTTCGAATTTCATTTTTGGTATATTTAATATTGTTATTAACAATTACATTCAATAACCACTATGCTATCAGAATAACTAAATATCTCCACATCACCCAGAAGCTCATTTCAAATATTCTGACTAATTAAGCATTTGAATTTTCTAGCCAAATATTATGATATAATTCCAAGTCATAACGAGCACTGCAGCATAAACACAAATTTCTGACGTTTAAAAATATTTAAAAAAAAAAACCTTCAAAAATCAACTTATAATGGATTTTTAATGAACAGTAGACATTGAAAGAAAACTAATTAAAATTGAAATTTACTTTCTGCACCTTGTACTGTTACAAATTACCGAACATTTTTCCAATGATCACAAATGTCCAAAGTATGAAGTGACATTGATACATCGTTGTTTCCAACACTGTTGGACATCAGACATTTATAATATAGAAATGCCACCGTATTAGAAATACACTTAATAACTTGGAAATCTAATTATTTCCAACGTATAACCACATCGTGGACGTCAGAAAACCTGACATGGCTGGAGAGAAATAAAATTTTAATTCAAGGCTTCTTGGATCTAATTAAAAAATTTGGATACAGCAACGTTACACATTTAAAAAGTCCACACTAATAATAGAATCTAATTATCACATACAATTTTAAAATTCCAAAGGTAAAAGTGACTCATGAAAAAAAACCCTAAATCTTCCCTCTCTTCCTCTTGGTTTGGGTTTGCATTTGGGGTGAGTCTGTGATGAACATCCAAAATATTGTGGCCAAGGATATTGGAGAGTCTGTTGTTGGCCAGTAGAAGGCTGCATCCATGGATATTATGCAGTCTGCCGTTGTCTAGTAGAAGGCTGCAGAGTCTGCTGTTGTTCAGTAGAAGGCTGCATCCATGGATATTGTAGAGTCTGCTGTTACGCAGTAAAAGGCTGCACCCATGGATATTGTAGATTCTGCTGCTGTCGAGTAGAAGGCTGCAAAGTTTGCTGTTGTCCAATAAAAGGCTGCATCCATAGATGGCGTAGGGTCTGCTGTTGTCCCGTAGAAGGCTGCATCCCTGGATAATAATGTGGAGGTTGCATCTGAGAACTAGGTGGATAAGGGATGGAAGGTGGCATCCATGGTGCATAGGGCATGGACGGTGAAGCTTGCTGGTGGCCTTAGGGAGGCGACCTGTAGTTGGCATAGGCAGGTGGAGCCTGCACCTGCTGCTATGACTGATAATGCGTCTTTTTAAGCTCAGCCACCTCTTGCTTCAGATCCTGGACAGTCCCCATGAATGTCCGAAACATTGAAGCGGCTGATATAGTTGCTTCTACGGTAGCCTCGGTTCTCAAACCATGTATTCTCTCCTTCTTTGTGCCCCTGATTGTGTTGGTCCAAGGTCACGGTCAGAGGGCTTTGCCACCTCCTGGACTAATGCAGTCCCCTGTTGCTGCCTAGCTTGGGTTCAAGTCTTCCTTCCTCTTGCTGAAGTTCTCCTACAAATTCAAAAAATTAATTAATTAAAGTTTAAAAACAAACAAAAAATATAATAAAATTGTAGGAAAAACTTTCATATGATTATTGAAAATTTCAGTCACAATATAAATTATTATATGAATGTATTTATGATGAAGTAATTAACAAAAATAGCAATTGTGTTCAAACCAACATACCATACAAGCCGATGCTTAGACACCAAAACAGATCAACCGGTGTGGAGGGAAGACCCTTGTCTGACTGCATCCAAAGAGTTGCTCCTCTTTGGCTGCTCGGACTTTGATTTGTACTTGGGATCCTCCCAGTACTTAAGAAGTCCTTCCCAATGTTCATTCCCAATCCAGTTGGGTTGAGCAGGCCCCCCCTTCCTCACCTCATCCATGATATCTCCCATGATGATAGAACCCATGTGGTTGAAACCTTTCCACATGACCTCCTCTTTTGAAAGGTTCAATCCCCAATGTTCCAATGTTTCTGCAATTTGAAATCACAAACAATATTTGGTAGTTATTCAATAGTGGAAAACAATACAAATAATAAAGCAAGTACAAGTAGAAATACCGCAAACTCAGTGTAAAACATTCTCCGGAAGGATTCGGAATAGACTTCCAAGTAGGCCACACACCCTTATACTTGCTCTTGATGATAAAGTTGCACTCGATGATAAATTGGATGGTATCTATTGGATTGTCAGTCAGTAAGAACCTGAACAAGAAAAATCAATCATCGCATTCAATTATGAAATTGAAATAAGGTGTTTAACTTAAAACAAATACATGACAGAGCTATGAATACATACCACCGCCTATGGGACATGTTGGTCTCCCCGGCGCCAAGAATGGGCATATTGGGGAGTGGAGGAGTGACTCCCTGAATGGATATTGCATGTAAAGATGGTGGTGGCATCTGCAAGGAGTCCCCAGCAACTGGGGATGCCTGGGTGTAGTTTGACCCGGCGATGACTGTGGAGGCTCCTCTCAGGTGTTGGTTGTAGGTCCTGACATAGGAATGAAGGTGCAGTCAGGAGAAATGATAGGTGGCGGGAGCTGATCGGTCCCTGCGGTCGATGATCCACCGGCTGGGACTTGTCCCTGAGATTGCCGTCCTCTGCCTCCCCGCAGAGATTGATGCTGTTTACATTGTCCACCACTTCCTCTTGTCGTCTGTAATTAATCATACCTGACATTAATTAAACATACTTGACATCAATATATGAGAAACAACGAGCAAATAAACCATAAATACTAATGTAAGTAACAACTTGTTACATATAACAGAGTAAAATGTAAAGAAACACCAATAAAAGTAACACACATGTGACAATAATCGTATTTAATTTATACAAAATCACCTTAATATTACAAAAAACACTATAATAATAATTAAAATTTAATTACTAATAATTTATTCATAATTATATTTCAATAACTAGTAACTAACAACAAATTCAATGATTATAATTTAATAACTAATAATTCTAATTAATTAAAAATAAGCCTAAACACTAATACAAATAATATACATATGACATATAACTGGGTAAATAGTAAAAAAAATTATAATTCATTAACTAATCATTCTAGTTAATTAAATATAAACCTAAACACCAACACAAATAACTAAGTAAAAAGCAAAAAACTATAATTCAATAATTGATAGTTTTAATTGATTTAAAAAAATCCTATTTGATTCTAATTTAAATTTAAATTCATACAAAAATCTTCTCACAATTAAAATCTCCAATCCTAATTCAAGAATTTAAATTTAACAATTATCATTGCTAATTGATTACAAATATCATTATTCAATCCTATTTCCAATCTATGGCAAATTTATAATAATTAAAAATTAATCTTTCCAATCCTAATAATGAGTAGAAATTGGTACCAACCTAAACACTCTAAAAACATGGTAACTCAAAACTATATCAAAAACATAATAAATCATCAAAATCCATAGATACAATTACTAAACAAAGCACCATAAATAATTTAATTAGTTTAAAATTGTAGAATTTACCTTAAAAATGCAAGAATAAAGCTCAGATGGGTGTTCAGAATTGCTTCTGCAATGGTGGGGAAGAAGGGCTCTTGCACTTGCGGGTTAAAACTAGGTTTAAAATTTACAACAGTTTTTTCCATGGAAATTTGTTGTACATATAGTTTGTCAAAAAAACCATATTGGAAGTATTGAAATTTTTTTTAAAATAAATTTGTGTCATTATCTTGACAGATTAAAATTCCTTTAGAAACACATGATTGTTTGAATTTTGGTCACTCATTTCTAACAGATGTCTGACAGACAAAATTTGTTGAAAATTTTGTCATGATAGTAGTGTGATGTCAATAAGAAATTAGTTTTACTGGCTAGTGTAATTATGAATATGGATAAGGTAGAAAATGCTATAAGTTATTTAATAATTAAGACTGCAGTTGATAGAGTTAGGAACTAGGCTATATATGCTATACTTGTGAGAAGGGAACTGCCATTTTTTATCAGGGCTTTAGATTTTGATGGTAACCTTAATCTACCAAGTTGAAGTAGCATTGATGTACCAAACATGTGTAGACATCACATCTATAATGTGTTTAAAATAAGAGTCAATCATCACCTCAAATACTGAGAGACCCACCAATGAAGGAGGTTGAGAGTAGAATTATAAACTAAAATACGGTAAACAGACCACTTAAGTTGAATGAAGAATTTTGTAACATGAAGAAGATGATGCTATGGATACCATAATTTTTCACCCTTAAGTTGATGGTTAAAACAAGCTAAACGAAGACAAAGTAACTTAAAGTATTATGCATAAACCATTCTTCAATAAAATATGCCAGAATGATCAGACAGCAGACATCAATATCCCAATTAATTCACTTGGTCAATTCACATAGCCATCTTTTTGGTTTAACTTTGACAATCTAGAATTCTATCCCTTTATTAGCCCAAAGAATCTATGTCCTTAGTTTATTATGATGGTATACAAAAAGTCCAACTGCAGAACCAAAACCAAATTTCATCCTCTAATACGTTTAGAAAGTTAAGTGATTCATAGCCTCCGATTTGCATCATTAGTCAACAATCCAAATTCTAAATTCATTTCCATTTTTTTCCCTATTTCTTTTGCATAGAAACTTATTTTTCTAATATATCTTAGCTTCCATACTAAGTCCTTCGCAATTATACTAATGAAAAATTGCTAGTATCATTAGTTTTAAGAATGTATTCCTGAAGAGTCAATATATGCAACTAGAAAAAGAATATATTTTGGATGCACAACTTTACATTGGATAAGACTTATGTTAAGTATCCTTATCGATGGAGCCACTCTCAGGAGACTCTCTCAAAATACTCAATTTCCCATAAAGTACACCATGTATTTTTTTGGAACTCACCTCATGTGAGAGCAAGTGTCTAAGAAAGGGCCAAAAGGGAAATATATCTAATTCTACTGTACTCTCACTTGACATATAATAAAATTACTAAATTTTAGGAACTAATCAACCATAATTTTAAAGCAGCTAACTTGTTAAAATGCAAGTAAAAATAGTACTGAAATTTCAATGTTATAGTAGAATTAAAAATATTTTCCTCCAAAAGCACTCGTTGATGTGAAGAAGGCCAGAGATCAAATGAGCTATCTCAAAATAGATTGAAAATCAGATTTAAATAATTATGTCATTGTCTTATATTTTGAAAGAAACTAGTAATGCCCATGCTCTAATGTATTTAGAAAAGTTAACTGAATCGCTTCATTCAACCTGCGATCAATGACCGGTTTAGTTGAATTTTACTTACCAATCTTCTCCAGCAGCAGCAAGAGGCGGAATACGGCAGCGCTTCTCTTTTTGTTCGGTGGGCGGATGATGCAAAGCAAAAATGCAGAGCAAGTCCGACCTTCGCGCGTTTGATGTCTGGAGACAAGCGCAACACAATCGGGATGGCAACCCAGCCCAGCAACGGGTAAGGCGGCAATGGCGGTCTTCCCGCAGCAAAGGGGCGGCGGCGTCAAAGGATGGGGCAGTAGGGCAAAAACATGAGAAATGAACTGAAAGGGCAAGAAAGTGAGGTATCGGCATTTGAGATCTAACATTTCAGCTGTTGAACGGATTTCCGACGTTCGCGTTCGTCGGAAACGAACGTCGAAATCCATCAGAGTTACCGACGTCTCATTTCTAATTCAATTTTTTTTTTTTTAAAAAAGTTGGATCTTTTTTGGAGGGTTTAGAATTTAGGATTTGTTTGGATGGAGGTGAAAATAAAAAGGGAGAGGAAATGGAAGTGAAAGAAAATAGAGCAGAAAGTAATAGAAGTGAAATTAGAAGTGAAAAATTAATTTTTTTTATTTGAAATGGGTGAAAATGGAAGGGAGAGGAAATAAGATTACTTAAATTATTATAATATTTTTATAATATATTATTAATTTTTGTTATAATATTAATTCAACAAATTCATTTTAAAATTTATAATATACTAATAAAATGTTATATATTTAATAAAAAGTAATTTTTTTAAATAATTTTAAATAATAGTTCTAATTTTTATTTTGATATTTACCTTTAATATTAATATTTTATATTATTGGATTCAAATATTTTTAAATATTGATACTTTAATGATGTACGTTTGCTTATCATATTTCAACTTGTAAAATTTGGTAAACATGAATGGTTTTATTTTATATTTCTTTTAATTTTTTTATTTGATGTATTTCAAATAATTTTTTATTTATTATTTTATAATTTTAATTAAATATTAAATATATTTTCTAATTTTATATTTTACTCAATTACAAAATTAACATACAAAATAAAAAAATAAATTAAAATATATATAAAAATTATTCTTATTTTCCTATTTTCAAATTATACATTTAGATTTATAATTTTTAAAATCAAATTCTTAAAACATATCTCAAACATTATTCTAAATCAATACACACTCATACTAGATAAAAAGTCATGATTTCATTATATTGAAATCAATATTTAACATTATTTTAAATCAATTAAACAAGTAATTTTCACTCTTTTCTATATGTTCAACTAATCAAGTAATTAAAATAATAGCAGTAACGAGTTGCCAAGGTTACAAATCTTGACATCCAAATTAAAGAAAAAAAATGCAACATTGTGATATAGATCCAAACCTAATCTAATTGATATTTTTATTATATAAAATGCAAGCATCAATCACATTATGGTTTCAAACCAAACTTAATCAAATTGATTGATTCTTGTGTGCTTTGAGATATATACAAGATTCATAATTTACATTAATAATCACAATAATAGACTTTGATTTCTTTTTTCTTACAACAATTAAAAAATAATTACTTATATTTTACACTATTAGTTTGACTCAAAATTATGCATATATAAAAGAGTATAAATTATGAAATGTTAATTGAATTCTCGTTACAAAAATATATAACTCATTAATTCCAAATGCATATATTAGGCAAATAGGAATTATTTGGACAAAATTTTTCATTGCACACAGAGAAATTAAACTGTTATATATATATATATATATATATATATATATATATATATATATATATATATATATATATATATATATATATATATATATATATATATATATATATATAATTAAATTCAACATTCAAAATGAAAAACCTTTAAAAAATTAGGAAAAAATATTAATTATCTATTTCAACTTTGAGATGATTAAATTTTATTTTTTTAATTTTGAAAACTTAAAAAATTATCTTAAAATTTATAAAATTTAAAAATAACACTTATCTTCTATTTAATTAACTATTATATTACATCAATTAATTTTTATCCATTAATTTTTTTGATTTAAGAATCGAATTAGTTTAAAAATATTTGATGTGCATATTTTTTAATTCAAGAATTGATTTGATTTAAAAATAATTCATTTTTATTATTTTGAAACTTAAGAATTTTTTAATTAATAAATTTATTTGATTAGTAACAATTCCTTTTATTATTTTCTAATTTAGGAATTTGAATGATTCAAGAATAATTGATTCGATTGTTTTAAATTTAGGAATGAAATTGATTTAGGAATTATTACTTTTTAATTTAGGAATTTGACAACCATAACGCTTATTGATAAATTAATTAACTAAATTATCCAAAAATTCGACAATCTAACAGTAAATGCATAGGATAGAATTTTTACAAACTTTGAGTTCTTCCTAATTCGATTTAACGCAACAATGAACAGAAATATACACAGAATAATTAGGCATCCAATTCCCATTCCAAAATTCAAACTTACACCATTATGTCTATCATTGTGTTTCAGTAGGAAGAAAAGAGGAATATCATATTGAGAATGAAAAAAAATTTCTTAAATTTAATATGAAGAAAATAAAAAAAATAGAAATTTCAGTTGTGAATCGAAGCATTTCCGGGTTGCGGGTCAAATTAGCTCCAGGCACAAACCCGACCAACTGCGGCGATGGAGACCCGGATGACGCTCGGCTGTCTTTCTGACCTCGCCACCAGAAGATTGGCTTCCACAGAGTGTCTCCTGCCTTCGGATGGCATTTTTGTGGCGGATTCCGATGAAACCTATCACCCATTTGGACAGATGGTCTCTTCCGTCTTCTCCTGCCAACAGATGCCAGCAACCGCACAGCAAGCTTCAAATGACGGGAACGAGAAGACACATACCTGATTGGAGGTTAAGCAACAGCTGCCAGCTCACAATCCGTTTCCGAACGCAGATCGTCTTCTTCGACCAGCTAGAGAGAAGGATGAAGATGTGTAGGGAAGGAAAGGCAAAAAATGGAAAATGGGTTTCACGGTTCCCTTTCACCCCGATTTCACTCCAATCTGAGGAGGGGGACAATTTTGCTCGGACCCACCAATTTTTGAAAACTTCATTTCACTCTCTTTGCATTTTCACCTCCAGCATAATAGGTAAAATTCACAATTTCACCTGCTTTTTCAGCTCAATAATTTCACCTCCACCATTTCACCCATTCGAATAGTCACATATCACTGCTAGAAATAAGAAAAATTCTATGTTACATAAATAATATAATATTATAGTAATATATTATTAACTTTAATTATTAATATTTTATTTTATAATATATAAAATTTAATTAAAATAAATTTAATATATAATTAAAGTTAATGATATATTAATATATTATTATATTAATAATATGTTGAAATCTCGATCAATAAATAATCACTGGTTGAATTTGGAGCTAGGGCCAGGCTTTCTGAATAATCATTAGGTATTGATTCAAGCTTTAATCTGGTGATCATTATTTTTGAAGATTTTGACTGGACTTGATTTAAAAATTATTTTCGTACTTGAGATTTAAGCTGGGGCAAATATAGCTTTGCTCAATTTTTGTTTCACACTCAACCCCAAATAAACAAACAGGATTTGAAATAAAAAATAAGTTTAAAAGTTGATAAAATTTTAAATCCTATAAATGAAACAAACTTAAATTCACACATGTAAAATCGAACCAACTTATGATCTTATTTTATATTTATATATTAAATAAATATTATGCTATATTATATTTATTATATGCATAATGATAAATTTTCATTATAAAAAAATAAAATATGCATATGATAATTTTTTATACTATTTTTTCTCTTTTATGCATATTAAAGATAATAGTCATATTTAGTAAATGATTATTTGTACAACTTTTAGCCAAATTAAGTAAAATTGACTAACTGACCTATTCAACCAACCAATTTAATATTTGACAATCAGTTGAACAATTGATTACCAAACAAATAACTATTTTTTAAAATATTGGAAAGATCAGCATTTTACATTTAGTTAGTTCATGAATAAATATAAAAGGATCAAATTGTCCTTGATTAATTTTTATTTTTTCTAATTTTTATTGAGGAAATTGAAACTTTTTTTTTTTTTTGAGTAAAGCCATAACCAATGAATTCAAAGGTCGTGGGCCTTCAATAATTTTAAAATTTATTTATCATATTATCTTAAATTATAAAATTTAATAATTATAAAAATTATATTAATTTAATTTTAAAAAATATCTAATATATAATAAATTATAATAATATATTATTTATAAGAAAATTTAATATACTAACTAATATATAAAATTTAAAATATTAAAATAAAAAATATTTAAATAATTTATAAAATATACTTATATCTTTATATGTCATTTTATATCTAAACAACTAATTATAAATGATTAATTTTACTAAATATTCTTATTCAAATAATTAATATAATTAAAAAGTCAAATCAACTAATATAATCAATCATCAACTAATAATTAATTAAATTAATTAATCACTACAGTTATCAACTAATTACCAAACAAGTTGAATATATATATACATGCGCACACACACACATACATATATATATATATATATTATATTGTATATTTATATATTTTAATTATATTAAAATATTTTATATATTTATTAATTATATTTTGTATATTTATATATTTTATATCCAAATTAACTAATACAATCAATTATTAACTAACAGTTAATTAAATTAATTAGCCGCGACAGTTATCAATTAATTACCAAACAAGTTGAATATATATATACATGGGCACACACACACATACATATATATATAAATATATTTTGTATATTTATATATTTTAATTATATTATATTATAAAATAAAATTTTAAAAGTGGGTTAAATTTGGATATTCTCGTATAAAAAAGAGATTTGGGTATAAAAATTAGACAAAAATCTCAATTTTTTTAACAAGGAAGGAATATGAAAAGGGATGTCTCTATTTATTTCATCAAAAAATATTTTTTATAAAAAATATTATTTATATAGATATATTAATAAAAAGTGACATGTCAATTACATTATAATAATTAATTAAATCAGTTAACCGCTACAGTTATAAACTAATTACTAAATAAGTTGAATATATACACACACACACGTACGCATACACATGCACACATACATATATATAAATATATTTTGTATATTTATATATTTTAATTATATTATATTATAAAATAAAATTTTAAAAGTGGGTTAAATTTGGATTTTCTCATATAAAAAAGAGATTTAGGTATAAAAATTAGACAAAAATCTCAATCTTTTTTAACAAGGAAGGAAGATGAAAAGAGATGTCTCTATTTATTTCATCAAAAAATATTTTTTGTAAGAAAATATTATATATATATATATATTAATAAAAGGTGACATGTCAATTATATTAAAAATTAAAAAAATTGACATTTAAAAGTTTGAAAATTGGAAAAAAGTAATTTTTTTAAATGAAAAATTTTTTTTATAATTTTTTAATATTTATTATTAAATAAATAAAATATTTTTATTATTTTAAAATTACATTTTATATTTTTTTGATGAAATATATAAGATTGGGCTCTGCCATCATGTCACACTATTGAAGAACGCAATCAATACTGACCGTCTGTACTAGTATTACGTGGTAAGCCTAATCAGACTTATACCCACTTCTGTTCAGGCAAGACTTATAGCCCAAAACCCTTTATGTTCTAAATTTAATTTATAATTAGAATTTTATAAATTATTACAATAACATTTTTCATAAAATTATATTTTAATAAATAAAAATACATTTAAACATATATAATCATCAATTAGATTGAATAAAATAACTTGTTATTTTAAGAATTAATAAATTATAGCTAATATATGTATTATATGTTAAATATATTTATAATATATATTTGTTCTCACTATTGAATTTTGTATTGTTTTAGGCCGATCGATTAATAATCAAACTTAAAAATAAGTGCAAATATTGTTCAAGCTTAATTTTTTAGGCCCATACCTTTATTTTTTGGGCTCTAAGGGTTGGGTTAAATGGTTTGTTTGGTCTATGCTTGAGTTTAATAACAATACTTACTATTTTTTTTTGTTTACTATTTAATTTTAAGAAATTACTTATCTTACACATATTATTACTATCACAATAACTTACTATTTACTATTTGTTAAAAAATAATATTAAATTATTATTAGACTTAAAAAATAACAAATTTTAGAAAAGTAACTACTTATTGAATGATGATGTGTATTTAAATATAATAATGAGATTATCATCCCTTAAATTTTTTTAGTAATTTTTTTTTACATTTAAACACAACGAAAATTGCCATGAATTTTTAAAGATTCATAGGTACTTGTCATTTTGTTAAAAGAATGTCACACCCACAAAAAAAATTAAATGTTTTAAGTATAAATAATTAGGTAATTATAATAAGATTATACATAAAGATTTTTGTTCAGAATAATTGATAATTCAACAAGTGAAAGTGTTACACCCATTAGAATTAAAATATTTTATGTGGAAATAATTAATACATTATAGTTAGGTTAGAAATAAAGCTTTTGTGTTAAATAATTGGCAAAAAGAAATATTTAGAAGTATCTTCATGTTAAATTAAAGTTAATTAAGAAAGAGCACATGAGCTAAAAGGAGACTTAGAAATGTTTTTCTCATTGTACCCCTAGGTTTGGCCTCGCTTATTTCCTTATTTTGAACCCATCATTTTAATTCTTCCTCTAAAAGACACCTAATTCTTATCCTCTCATCTTAAGCACCATAATCTTCATCTTCACTTCAATCCAAATAAGGAAAAGTTTTCATGCTGTAAACACTATAAAACTTCTATTCTACTTCTTTTTTGAATTTTGAATGATTATAGGTCTTGAACCAAATGGAATCCAGTGCCCTAACCCTCAAATTCTTGATTTTGAATATTTAAAAGTAAGTCAATCTTCATTTCTAATACCTTGTATCTCCTCCATAGTTAATAAGTTCTATTCTACTTGAACTTTTGCTTGGATTCATTAAGTTTAGCACATTCTAGCAAATATAAGGCCTTTTGAAAACTTTTGAATGATTTTGTGTTATAAGCTTTAAATAATAGATTTTTATGATGAATTTTGTAGTTATGATGTGTTTATCATGAGTTATTGTAGTTGAATTATGAGATTTCATAACCTTTACTCAATTATAACCGATGTGAAACACCTTTCTTTATTTCCACAAGCCTAATAAACTGATCATGCAAACTCTAAACAAATAGAAACAACTTTGTCCTTATAAAAATTAATTATAACATAAACTTCAAAATAACTAAATAGAGTTTCTTTTTTTTTTCAAAAACTATGAAAGGTCATTCGCCTTATATCATTGACCTATAAATTAATAAATAAATTCCAATTCATATCACATGTAATTAAAAATAAAAGTTAACATTAACTAGGCATAATTATAATCATATTTTAAATCATAATTACAACATTTTGTTATTCATACCGATTTCAAGAATTTCATATATAAAAGAGTAATAATACTCAAGGTTTTCTTTAAAACCCAAAAATTGCATACCTCATTCTTAAAGTAGAGAAAAATCATCTTAATGGTGTAAATGAAACAAAGCTCCCAAACATAATATTTTGCACACAATCATCCTAGATTCACATATAAAAAATCTAATTAATCTCAAGAGGCATCGTAATAAAAATAATAATATGTATAAACAACCAATAACGATTAGGTTCCAATACATAACATCATATATGATAAAATAAACAAAACATATAAATCCACCTTATAACTCTCGAACTAACTTTATATTCCATCCATCTTTTCATCTTTGTTTCTTCTGTATTAACCTTATACCTTACCTGCCTTTCTATAGGAATTCTATCTATTGGTAGTCATATCACCCCCACACAACTCTCCAATCATGCCAATGGCCACAATGCCATAATTGAATACAATCATAATTCTTTCCAATACTACAATTTTAACGTAATCATAATCCATAATATAATTTATCAACATCATTTTTATATAAATAGCATAGAATTATTAAATAAGAACTCCACACCTTTCATGTGTGGCTATAAATGAACTATTCAACATTCAATAACCAATTACATGAAAATACTGTCATATGTAATAACCAAACAATAACATATATTATAACTTCATAGCATAATCCCAAAGAGACAATCAATAGTATTTTACAAGAAAATATATGGTATACAAGAAACACCATTAAACATTACAGTACTAGACATGATGATAAATAATCAAATCACAAGTTCCTATGTTCATACATGTTGAAATGTCCAACTATCTTATCAAATTCCATAATTATATGAATATATAATCTGTGTATAGAATAAATAAAAAATATGAAAAATAAGTAAAATAAAGTTTAAAGATATATATATATATAGCTTAAGACTTTATTTCCTTTAGGAATTCCAAATGCTGATGTTTAAGTTTTTTCCTATCTACTTTGACAATTGAGAGTATAAACTACAAGTATAATGACATCATTTATTTTTATTTTAAAAATTACTACTCTAGACTCTATTCATACCATTTTAACATCTTATATCATAATTTTATTATCTTTTTGAAGTTAAAGCATGAAACTAGAAGTATACCAATATATGCAAATTCTTGGATCAAAGCCATTGAAGAAAAATATTAAAATTTGATACTCTAAAGAGACTTTAAATATGCTATTCTAACATTCTAAAACATAAAATTCTTATATTATTAGTTCTGCACCAAGTAATCAAAGTATGATGATAAAATAGAGGTTTCCTTATTTATACTTGTAAACTAAAAAAAAAAAAGAATTTAGTGTCTTAAGAAACTCACTTTTTTCCCTAGATGTTGTCAATGCCTTACCAATGTGAGAAAACATGATAGCTTACTAAAAAACATAGCTTTACTTTTTTGCCTTAGTTACTGCCTAACTATGCCTTAGTAACTTTCCATATCTCTCTCATGCATGTTAGGCCAAAGGAGAAATAAGAGGTGGTAGCATAGCCTTTTGCAGTGTTTTAAAAATAAAAAAATGGTAAAAGAAGGGAGAAGAGAGATAGTGGTTGAGCAAAGAAGGAATGACGAGCACTAGAGAAGGAAATGGATAAGAATAAAAAGAGCAAAAAAAAAGTTATAGACTAAAATGAGACAAAAGCCAAAGGAGAAAATATGTGTGTCTGTGTCTATGTGAACATGCATGCCCTAACTTCATATCCTTTTAATCTTAGCCATTCATCTTTTCCATTAATTCCATTTTCCTTTAATCTTAGCCACTAACTTCCTTAATTTATCCATTTTAATTTTTCTTCTTCCTTTCCAATAAGTGCCATAGTATCCTAATAAATCTACAAGTTCAAAAATAAATATTCAAAATTTTGCAAATTCTAGAAACATCCTTTATTTAAATCTTATATATATATATATATATATATATTCATAAATCACCATATTCACAATTTTGTCAAATATTCTCAACCTTGTGAAAGAATTATTATGAAAATTATTCAACCAAATTTTGAAACAAAACCTTAACCAAATAAAGAAAATTTAAATATTACCAAGGAAACATTAAATTCATAAATTTTTTATTGTAATAAATAATATCTAACAATAAAACACACAACAATTAATTTATTTATTTGAAACTTTGTCTACGCTAAAAATTCTTAATATTACCATTGGTTAGAATAAATATTTCAAAGCTTAAAATAAAAGAAATTTAAATATTAGTTTAGGATAATACATGAGATTTCATGTTATAGGTGATATTGGAGGCCACAAAGTGGTGGATGAATAATGACTCTCATAAGGAATTTGTAAAACTCATGTAATAATAAATTATAACTAAAAATCTGCTCCTTAGATCTTTATGATTGATTATATGCACTCTAGGCTTATGTAATCAATTGCATAAACAATTACACCTTGTTTTCCTATAAAACTTGAGTGTTTTTAATGATTTTAACTATATTGTACCTTTTGATATGTAAAATAGAGCAATATATGGTCATAACATGAAGAATTAAGAATGAATAATAATGTAAATATGTTTATGATGATAATGTGAATGAGCATACATGATTTGGTCTTATGAGACCATACGAATTTGTATATGTTATAACAATGTTAGATCTTGGTTGTTACAAAATGAAGGTGTGTTAGGTAATCATGATGATATGTAACATTGATATTGTGGCTTAAAATTAAGTTATGGTTTGCCTTTTACATATATAACTGTGTATCTTTTTTGATAATATTGTTATTATGGCTTGAAATTGAAGTACTAGTTGAGACATTTATTGATAATCTATTAAATTGTGTTATGAATAAGATTTGATGATGTTAGAGGTGATGATATTCATATTATGACCATATGTACTAGAATCATATACTTGTTTGTGAAAGAGTAAGATTAACCTTGAAGAGACAAAGTTAGGTTTACAAAGGGATAAGGATGTTCAAAAGTTACAAGAAGGTTTATGTAGTAGTTATGTTATTAATTGCCCATAATATTTTATGATCATTATTGACATTGCGAATGAAATTGATAACATATTGAAGTGGCACCTTTGATTCGGTATTCCATTATGAGGATACATTTTGATATGCTTGCATTTATGGCATTATGGTAATGTTGATAAGTAAACATGGATTCCTTCTACGTATATAACGTTTCATTATGTAAAGGTATAAGTATTTCATCCCTCTTGCAAATGAGATGTAAGTTTGATTTGTCTTAAATTTTAGGGTAAAACACATTCGCCTCTCCTGAGTTTGGATTAAATACATTACTTTCCCCTTATTTTTCATTTTTAGGCTAGACCTCCCCTAAAGTAAGCTTTTATAAATAGCATTAAATTTATGTTTCAATGGCTTTCTTTGTCCTTAATGTCACTTAATTTCCAAGAATTAGACACTTTTAGAATATACATATATTATAGTTACTTTTACTTAGATATATTTAGTAATTTAGTAGAATTTGCACTCTTTGCCTATGTTTATGTGTTTGCTAATAAAAAAAATCTACATTTTTAATTTGTAGGAATTCAACAAACATAATAAATGAAGAAATTCATTAATCTTTGTATGTGTATGATCTTTGTTGCCATTTCTTGGTTTGTAATGGCGGAACCAAAGATCTAAGTTCATTAGAAAAATTCAATAAACACAATAAAAGAAGAAATTTACAGATTCCTATGGTTGATCTACAACATCTTCAATTAGCTTGATTTATCACTAATGCTTTTAATGCTTACTATCCAAGAATAGTAAGGATACTTCAAGAAAGGTCAATCAGATATGGCAACATCTAAGGAGGAAAAGGGGGAGAAAGAAAGAAATGGAAAAAGATGGTGTTGGAGTGCAAAAAGACTTAACAATAAAAGGAAAAAATGGATAGAGAGAGAGAGAGAGAGAAAGAGATAAGGAGAGAATTTATTTATAATAATATATTCATTTATAATAATATACCAATGTTTAAGTTATTTAAATACTTTAAAATCAAATTAATTAGGAAAATTCATTAACTTAAAGGAAAAAATTTATTTATAATAATATATTCATTTAATTTTAATAAATCCATTAATCATATGGTTTTAAGAAGAATATATGATTTTCAGTATATCATTTTTCAAAATACTTATTAATATTAATTTTAATCCATTTAATTTGTTTAATAATTCTAATTAGTAAAATTTATATTCTAAACTCATTCTTTAAATTTAAATACTTATTATTTTTCATAAAAATATTTTTAATCATTGATAAAATATTTTTAAAATTTTATTATTATTTTATTAAAATATTAATTTTATATTTTATTATATATAATTATTTATAATTTAATTATTAATTATTTCTTCAATATTATTTTAAAAATTCTAGTATAAATTTTTAAATAAATTGATATGCCAACCTATTTACCATCTTAACTTGACAAATTTGTTATTTGTATTAAATAGGTTAACTAGCTTAGAATCTAAATCCATATAAGTTCAACTCAAACTTACGTAAAGATTTTATGTTTATGTGAAGTTATCACTCATGTGAAAACTTATCATCCCTAATTAAATGTGCTTGAGAAGTCATCAGAAGATTTAATTAATTAAGCAATTAATTAGATTAGATAATTATAACAACACATTATGAATTTTTTATAGATTTAAATTTAGAATTTTTTTATTTTTTATATTGTCTTAGTTTTTATAAAACTATTGTATAAAAATATTATATGTATAAAAAATGATATTCAAAATTGAATTTTGAATCTTTTACATATATTAGATTAAGTTTAATAAATTTACCTCAGCATTTTGTATTTAATGATAATCTTACATTTATATTTAAAACTTAATTTTAAATTTTATTTTTAATAAATATAATATTATTAACATATATAATGATTATGATTTATTTGCATGCTATAAACTTATTGAAAAAGAGATAGTAAATACAATTTACCATAAAAACTTCTATATTACATTATGTTACTACTTTAATTTTTTGCTTTTTTTACTTCTTAAAAAGTGAAAATTTTTCGCATTGCAAAAGTGCCTCCCCCCATTTTTAGTGAATCTAAGGTGGTGAAAAGGACATTTTCATCTAAAAAATAGTTTTCCACTTGCCAACTACCTTCCATTAGATTAATTAATAGAAAAACACTCTCAAAGGAAAGGAGTGCAATTACCCTCAATTTTTTAAGGACCTTTGGCCCAACAATGAAAAATTAAAGGAGAATGATGTATTTAGTCCAAACCTGAGGAGAGATAAGTATATTTTACCTAAAATTTTAACAATGATAAGTGTTACACCTCAAGCTTGATTGGCCTAAGATAACCCTTAGGCTAAATCTATTAGTCTAAAAGATTAGTTTAGATTGTTTGAATAGTCAATTTTGGTACTTTATAAATTATACCCAAGTCTCAAAACTAATTGATGTGGAGCTTCACAATAGGAATTATGAATTTAAATTATAAATTTGTTTAGAATGGTTGCTCATTAAGTTTCCCTAAAACTCATTCTTTTTGCTTTTCTTTTCTTTTCTATGAGAATCCTTCCCTTAAGTGCCCAATTGGTTGTTATCAAATGTGTTGGAATTGCGCTCATTTAAAAATTTTGATGCTAAGTTAAGTACTGAAACAATTGAAATAAACATATATGATAGTTTGGTGATAAATTTAATAATTGATTACAGAAAAAAAAAGAAAAAATATGTATTCTTTTTTCATAGTGATTCTATATGTTGGTCATGTTCCTGAGGATGGGTTGTGACAAGGAATAAGTTTCATCTAGGCAAATAAGATATAACAAGTAGACTATACTTTCTCCATTTGAATTATTGCAAAATTTATTAATACATTCTCAATTTAATTTATTCCATTATTTTAATACAATATTAAATGATAAGAGAGAAAAAATGTTAGTAATTAAGAGAGAAATAAAAAATGTCAAGAAAACTAAATTTGGTTAGAATTTAATGCAATAACTACATCTGGGTCTAAAAAAAAATGCAATGATTTTACATCTAGATGACTAAATGCTACTCCTAACTATTGATTAACTTGAATGCCATAAAAATATAGGGGTTTCATGTATTAGGATGGCTTGATGTAGCATTTAATAACTGATTACCATAGACTTCATTTGAATGATTAAATAAAATATTCTACTACTAATGTTAAATATAAGATTAAAGTAACCTATAACTTCATATTTTTATTCTTTTTCTAAGCGGCTACTCATAATTTAAAATTTTAGAACCGAATGCTCCAATTTTTCTAAGTTTCTAATTGGATATTCGCTGTTAATTTTTTCAGTCACTTCCATTATTATTACTATTATTATTATTTGCTCTTGTGGCAAAATAATTTCCTACGTGATAATAAATTCTCTAATGTGGCAAGTTGATGCCCTACGTGGCAATAAAATGTCTAAATTGGAACAATATGATGGGAATAAATGTGGGTTTGGACGGAATGGGAGGCGACAAAATTTTATGACTTCATTATGGCTTTAGACGTCTGTCTTTTTTTGAAGCTCTTCTTTGCAACTATCACAAAGAGGTGGATTTTATGGTGTTAAAATTTTTAGAATTTGAAGTAGTGATAATATTAAAAATTGTTATATTTAAATTATTTAATTATAATTTAAAAATTATTATAATTGAATAATTATAAATTTAATTATGTTATCTTAAATTTTAAAATTTTAGAAATATTATAGTAAACAAGACCAATGTGTAGGAGCAAGTTTTCAAATTTTGTTTTCTTCTGAAGAAGACTCCCATTTTCAGAATGCATTTTCACCCATTTGCCTATTAACTTTGGGCTGGTTCTTCAAACCATCACAGCTTAGAGATAATAAAAAACCATGCCTCAAAATGCAAGAACAAAAACTCAACAAAATCCGAGATGTAAAGCTAAATGGAGAAACAAAAACTAACATATTATATATCAAGCATCATTTCATTAGAAAATATAAGGCTAAATGCGAATTAAATTTAAAACCAACTACATAAATTAGAACTATAATAAAATGGTGATCCATAAATAAGTGATTTATCAAATAAATGGCTACTAGTTGCAAAGCCCACAATACAAGATGCTAAAAATTGCTATGCCTATCCCGTAAAAATAAAACCTTACTCCAAATGTTCCTCAAGAGCTTCGTGCTTTTTTTTTTTTTAATATTCAGTGTTCAAAATATATATTTTGTGTATATATATATATATATTTAATGATTTAATTATTCCTATTATTTAAAAAAAAAACCTCCGAAACTAATGCCAACGTCATTTGGCTCTTCATATATGTTTCTGGTCCATGTTTCATCTTGTTTTACACTTATATCTTTCTGAGGTTTCATTAAGAAGTTTAATTTTCTGTAAGAATGTTTCACTCTCAAGCAACTTCTAGATGAAAAAACAGTTATTTACATCACACATTAGTTATAATTTTTGGAAGGTCTTGGTGTATTAGTGAGCTATCAAAAGCTAGTCTAAGAAATTATTTCAAATTTTCAAGCAAATAATTTGTTACCATTATTATAATTGGGATGTTTTTATGGTACAGCTTTAAAAATTGTGAATTTTTGTGCAAATTTGATGGAAAAATATGAAATACATAAAAAGTTGTAATCCAATCATTCAAACTTCCAACAAAAAAGTTTCAAAAATTTAGATTTCTATAAAAAAAATTGCAAGAGTAGGTCTCAATTTGAGTTTTTTTGAAAGGTACGTTGAAACATAACCCTTGTTGTCATTTTGTGGGTAGACGACAAATGATGGAAAAATTGCGGAGTCAAGAAAATACAGAGACGTCACATGATAACATGTCTCCAATTGTGAACTAGTTAGACAAATAGCAACTCACAACAAGAAATAATTACCCAAATTAGTACATATCAATAATATAATTCCACCAGTTGTATTAGATCCTCTCAGACAAATCAAACAGAAGTTGCTGAAGAAAACTTCAAAGAGGACTTTACCCCCTGCTTGGATCGGTTGATTTTAGAAGGGAAAGAACTTGGAGTGTAGAAAAGTACAAGAAAATGCATTTTTAAGCTGCTTGGCACGCAGGAGAAAAGAGGAGGGAAGTGAAAAATGCATGGAATTCGTACAGTGGGGTCCACCCATTTTTTTTCACCTCAAATATGCGAAGAAAAGTGAGGGGAAGTTACTGTGCACACCATCCGTTTTGCAGCTTCTCGGTTCTGCCTCCCAGCTCATCTTGTCCGTGTCGCCGTTCGTGCTGCCGGAAGCTGCATTTTTGCCAGCGTCTCGGTCCAGACGGCCGATTGCTGCAGGTAAGAGACGATCTGCCTCTCGGATCTGCAAAATTTTCGTTGTTTGAAGGTGTCCCGCGTGCTGAATCTGGCTGTGTTCCTCGCAAGTTGTCGCCGTGTACTGCTGCTGCTTCTCCAGCTTCCCGTCGGCGTGCTGCAGCTTCTCCATCTTCCCGTCGGCCTGCTTCCTCGCCCATTCTCCGGTGCTGCAGGCGTTGGGTTGTCGTGACCTGCAGGTGTCGGGTCATGTGGATCCGACCAGGATCCGAGCCTGTAGGTACACGACCCGAACCCGAACCCGAACCCGAACCCAGTTTTTTTTTTGAAAAAATTTATATTATTATAGTTAATTGTAAAAAAAAAATATTATAAATACATAATTTTGCCCCTTATCCTTCTTTCTCTGTACAAGCATGAATTAAACAATTGGTAATTTTGAGGTGGATAATTAGTTGTGTTATTTAGGAAATAAAAAATCTAGTATGCTAATTTAGATGAATTGGTAATTTAGGTTTCATTCTAGACTGTAATAAAATCTTATTGTTTAATTAATTCGTGCTATGTATTATGTGGTAGTATTTTTATTTGGGATGAGTTATTGTGAAGGGGCTTCATTTGATTTGTGAATAAAGTAAATTTTTTTATGCCTACATTTCCTACTTATCATTGAAAATTATTTAATCTACTTAAATAAATATTACTTGTTAAATTTTTCTTTTTTTTTAGCTTGATTGATTTAATTTTAAAATTTTCAACTAATATTGATAGTATAACTATCATGCCTTTAGCAATACAAAAAAATTTAAAAAAATTGAGAGAGTAGGCAATTTTTTATTTAACTGTAATGTAAAGAAGAGTCAGTAATGTATCCATGGTATTCATATTTTCTCTCCTTTGGTTTACTATCTATGAATGCTGCTTATGGTAACATTGGAACATTGGAAAGTGGAATGTGGAAACTGCCATATGATTTAAACAATAAAATATCTGTATTTGATAAGCATACATTAAATCTTGTAATTGTTATTGGTCATATTCATAATAGGTTGAACACACTAATTACACCTGGGGTTTTCTTCTATTACTGCAGCTTCACTTATTGGAAGTTAGAAAGAGCTAGATTCTCTCAGCTTGGTTGATACTTGTGGACACTCCATCTATGATCTGTAAGCAATTTATAACAACTTGATCATGGTTGTAGGAAAGTGATGTCTTATTCCATATAGGAGGAAATGAATTGTATATTTATGTCATATTAAGCAATTTCTTACTGTGAGTTTTTCAAATACTTACTAGATCTTATCAACATGTCTACTCTCTATTTCCCACAAGAATAGTAATGGATGGTCAAAATGACGATGTATTTGATGAGGATGTTGAATTAAATCAGTTGATTAATGTAAATGCGTTAGAGGATTGGGAAATGCGATGGCGAATGTGCATTGTCCAACTAATGTGTATCATTGTGCATGCTATGCATTTGTTAACCTTGCAGCCTACACTTATCCATGCCCCTAGTGGTTCATGGGAGAGTGAAAAAGATGAGATGCGGCAACAACTGATACGTAATTTATTAATAATTGATCAATGCCATGATGTGATACGTATGAGTCCTCGTGCATTCCTTCAATTATGTGAAAAATTGAGGGGAACCGGTAGAGTGAGGGATTCTGTGCATGCTACAGTCGAGGAGCAAGTTGCTAAGTTTTTGCATATTATAGGCCACAATGTTAAGCATAGAGTTGTCTCTTTCTTCTTCCACCGGTCAAGGGAAATAATTAGTCGTCATTTTAATCACGTTCTACGAGCCATTATTTCATTGGAGAGTGAGTTCCTCGTGCAACCTTTAGGATCAGAGGTTCCTCAACAAATACTTAATAGTGGCAGGTTCTTTCCTCATTTCAGGGTAAGATAAAGTGCATATAGCATAAAATGTGTTGATATATAATAGTAAATTTAGAGTGTCTTTGACTTTCATATCATAAGATTTACTATGACTTAAAAAATACAGGATTGTGTTGGAGCTATAGATGGAACCCATATACGGGTGAAAGTACCAACTAGAGATGCCCCTCGTTTTCGAGGAAGGAAAGACTTCCCAACCCAAAATGTCCTTGCTGCCTGCACATTTGATTTGAGATTCACTTATGTACTAGCAGGTTGGGAAGGCACTGCATCTGATTCTAGGGTTTTGAAGCATGCCTTAAGTAAGAGAGGAGATAAACTTAGAATACCATTAGGTAAGTCCAGTTTGTGAATTAATTAGGCATCAAGAACAAGAGGAAAATTTTAGCTAATAAAATTACATAGATCTTATGCTATGTTACATGTATTCACACAACTTTCATTTGTCCTAGGCAAATATTACCTAGGAGATGCAAGATATCCATTGAAAGGTGGTGTACTCACACCATATAGAGGAGTACGTTACCACCTGAAAAAATACTCAGCACGTAGCCCTGGAAATGCAAAGGAACTCTTTAATCATCGACATGCTTCATTGAGGAATGTCATTGAAAGAGCATTTGGAGTTCTGAAAAAAAGGTTTCCGATCATTGCCAGTGGCACAGAGCCGTATTACTCCTTTGAGACCATGTCTGACATTGCCATTGCCTGCTGCATATTGCATAACTTTCTCATGGATATTGATCCTAATGAGCAATTGATTGATGAAGTAGACCGTGAGCTTCTCCAAAATGTGACAGATGATCATGGAGAGCATGATGCACAGACTTCAGAGGAAGATTATAGACAAGGATTCCTTCTAAGAGAGAGCATAGCAAATCAAATGTGGAATGATTATGATGAGAGTTTGTCATAAGTTTATTTCGTATGATGTGGAGTTTTATGTAATCTATTGTATTAATGCAAGACCTTGGAGTTCTAACTGTACTGGCTCATGTAATTGTATTTTTTATCTATGTGTTTGGTTCATTTGTGACAAGTTATGACTGTTATTTATAAATTATGATTTAGATCTCAGTTTATATATTGTGTATAATTAAATAGATATATAGGTCAAATGATTGATAACTTATTACTTTATCATGGATACGTACTTAGTTAACATGCCATTCAATGTAGTGATCATCATTGATATTTCTGGCTTATCTATTGATATTTACTCCACTTTGTAATTTGCAGGTTAAATCATGTCCAAGAATAGAAGATCAGAGAAAGGAGGGAGTTCCTCCAAAGATAACTTACAATGGACACCGGAAATAGATACTGTATTGTTAGATGCATTGCAGGAAGAAGTTCATAAGGGGAATAGGCCAGATGGTACCTTCACTTCTTATGCATATAGCACTGTGCTACAGACATTGAAGGCAGCAATAGGACCTTTCCTGCAAAAAACACATATTAAAAATAGAATGAAAACATTGAAGGTTACTTTCAATGAATGTTATGATCTATTTCATATGTGGAGTGGAGTTGGCTGGAATCCTACAACCCGGTTATTTGAAGCAGAACCCGAGGTGTGGGAAGAGATTATAAAGGTAAAGCATTTTAATGTATTTATTTTTATTGGGTAATGAGTTCTAATACATTCCTAAAGTATTGAGATTACTAATCATGGTTGCAATATATAGGATAAACCTGAAGCACAGAAATGGAGGAGAACCCCAATCAATAATTATGATAAGCTACTGGACTTATTTAGCAAAGATAGAGCAACAGGTGCACAAGCTGAGAGTGCAAGAGATAAAGTGCAACGCTGGGAGAGGGAGAACTTTGACCTAAATGATGGTTTCGATGGCATGTCTGAATCTAATCTCCGTTGGGGAAATGAAACCCCAATATCTACAAGAAACATGGACACCTATAGTCCTGTAGGCGGTGGTTCAAATCAATCACAAGGAAATCAATCACAGGGAACATCATCTTCTAAAGGTTCCAAAAGGAAAGCTGCACTAATTGATGTGATTGAGAGTGGATATGAGAAAATGCACCTGGGGATAAACAACCTAACTGAGGTGATACGTGAAGGGGTTGCAGCTGCCAATAGACATGCAGATATAGCTCAAGAAGGTATTTCCATTATTAAAAAAAGCAGACCTCAGCACCATAGCCCAGCAGATGTTTGGAGTGAGCTGGAGAAGATAGAAGTCATGCCAGAACTCCGAGTACAGTGCTATCGTTTCCTATGCTCAAATGAGGAGGCAAGGCAACAATTTTTTGGCGTGCCAGATGAGATGCGCTGGAATCTTTTATTAGATCTTATGAAGGATGCAGGTTTATTTTGACATGCCTTTATGTTGGAGTTATTGGCTTTTCCAGGTATCTATGTTGCTTTCTCTCCTATCATTACTGACTTTATTCTTCTTTTTACAATCTTAACTACTACTTAAATTGTGGTTTTGTTGTTTGGTTAATGTTTACGTCAAGATGAAGGGCCAATTGCTTAAAGGTTGTGGAAAGAATTATTGCTGTAGATGTTGTGGCATTAAGTATGAAGCCACCTGAAGATTATGATATCGTAATCCTGATTGTCTAGCTATAGTATCAGTTGTGTGTTATGCTACTCCATAATATTGGATTATGTCATAGACTAATGAACAATGAATCTATATGTATCTAAAATGAGAATGAAGTTCTGAATGTGCTGACTGAAAATGTTGTATTGGATTTATGTGAAAACTTGACTTTGTATAATTAATCAGGTGATAGAAGTTTGTTATTAATGCTTGGCACCAGGGGAAAAATTATAAAGTTTGCATCATCTCTATAAATCTAGGATATGCCATGGGTTGACAATTTTAGAATGTGCTCATTTGATTTATATAAGAAAGATATTTCTAACTGGAGATTGAACTTGCTAAAAAAATTTAGGTTCAAATCTACAAAAAAAAATCTAGGTTACGAAATATTAAAAAATATGCAAACAAAGTTTTATAACCCATTTTTTTCTTATTTATTGTTGCGGTATAAATTTTATGCAAGTTTGGTAAAAGAAAAATGTAATTAAATTTTTAATTTATATTGATAGATTCTCATGAATACTTGATATTAATAAATTTTACTACCCCTCAATTTAATTTACACCAAACTAAAATTAAAAAAAAAATCTTATTATCTTTCTCTTATATTTTCCCTCACAAAAAAAAAATTCATTTCTTCTCTGTTTTCTTTCTACCCTATTTTCCTCTGAAGCCAAGCAAAGCATAAGAAAAGTACTTCTCTCCTGTTTTCTTTCTTTCCTGTTTTCTTTCTCTTCTATTTTCTTTCTACCCTATTTTCCTCTTAAGCCAAGCAAAGCATTAAGGACATCAAGAATTCGGATAGAACCAAAGAAGAAGAAGAGGAAGAAGCTGAGACAGACACAGTGAAATGGAGTGTCTACTCAATCTTTGTCATGTTTGCTGACAAAGGAGTTCTTGTCCCAGTCATTCCTCTACGTCAGATTCTTTTCTACTTTATGATGATTTGAAATCTTCAGAAAATCCTCATTCACTGCAATTAGGTTGTGATGATCTGCTTAGAAATTCCTCCACCAGATTTGAGAACGATGAGGATTCGTTCTCAAGCAATCGTGCTGGGGAGTCGTACTCCACAATCTTCCCTGTATACATTACATATCAGAAACAGTCAATGACTGGTTAGCTATACTTGTGTAATGTTTGAAGAATGGCATTTATTTATCATTATCTGTAACTTATCTCACTTGCCTACATGATACAATCTAAATCAAACTAGCCCCACCTGCCACCCGTGTCAAGTGGGGCCAGCATATAACTTGTTTCATGCCTACCCATATAATACAATTTAAATCAAATTGACCCCACTTATGACCTATGTTAGGTGGGATCAATCTTTACTATAACTTATTTCACACTTGCTCACATAATATAATTTGAGTTAGACTAGTCCCACTTATCACAAATGACAAGTGGAACTAGATTGATTTAAATTGTATTATGTATACATATAGAAGAGGTTGTTAATGTTATGGATGCATAATATGAAGGTGGAGAAATGAGTGTTTGAATACCTTTTTCAAGAACAAGAACCAAGTCACTGTCAATGACTGTGGGAATTCTGTGTGCTACTGTGATTACTGTGCATTCACTTGTCTCTTCCCTTACAGTATTTTGAATCAGATTATCAGTTGCTGTGTCAATGGATGCAGTAGCCTCATCAAGAACTAAAATTCTTCTTTTCTTCAATAGCAGTCTTGCAAGGCAAACAAGCTGCCTTTGCCCTGCACTCCAATTCTCTCCGTTCTCCGCCACTGCATTATTGTACGAAAAAATTCAATGAATTTTCATAAAAAAAAAATGAGAAATTAAAAAAATTGTACTAGAGTTCCCACATATTTAAGTACCTGGTGCATCAAGAAGCCTTCCATCATGCCCTACTATTTCAGAAAGATGACACTTGCTGAGAACCTAAAAGAGATTAACTCATTGTCAACATGGATATCAAGAAGAAAAAAATTAATACACACAATCAACTCACAAAATCCTTCACATCTACACGTATGACACAATCTGAATCAAACTGGCTTGTCTATTTTAAATAGGCTGAGTCAGCTTAATTGAGACTAAATGTATGAACCAGAAAAAAAAGGGAGTTTCCCTGATGCTAACCTCCCAAAGCTCTTGATCCGAATGTTGTTCAAGAGGATCCAAGTTCGTCCTCACGGTACCCTGAAACAAGGTAGGATCCTGAGGTATTATGCCAAGCTTAGATCTCAAATCTTGCAAACCAATCTTGAATATATCTACTTCATCGATAAGTATCCGCCCTGCAGAAGGCTCCACTACCCTAAATAGAGCTTGTACTAGTGTGGATTTACCACTGCCTGTCCTACCTACAATTGCAACTTTCCTTTTCCCAGGGAAGGTGCAAGTGATTCCTTTGAGAATCATGGGAGCCCGGGGATCATATCGAATATGAAGATTGTCAAGTTCAACATTTCCTTCCCTTGGCCACTCTTGGTCAGGTCTAGAATCTTGCAGTATTAGAGGCGCTTCACCTGTTATATTGGTGAACTGGAGTATTCTCTCCACTGATATCATTTTGTTCTCGACATTGCAGAGATTCCATATTACCCAAGCTTGAAGGACATTCAAGTTTAGACCATAAGTAGCAACCAAGCCTGCCAAGCCTGAAAATCAAGCGAAGTAAGTAATTAGCATATATTATCAAATTTGTGTAACTTAAACTAAATAAAGAGGAAGCAGGATCTAACTAGGATCAGTGGAAGATCTTGGTAGAGTAACCAATATGATAAGAACAAAAAAGAAGGCCATATTGAAGAGAAAATTGATTCTAACAGACAGCCATTCCATTGCGGCATAGCTGTGGAAGACAACACGAGAATAATCATCAACCAGACTCATGACTTTTGTCAAGAACCTTTGCTCTTGATCAAAACAACGGATTGTAGCAGCTCCAGCAACTGATTCTGTGAAATGATGCAAGATTGGAGCCTTTCGAATCCCCACCATTCGGGCTAATTCTCTTGCAGTGGTTATGTAATAAGCCTGCAAAAACATAACTTCTTCATCACAAGAATACTACACAACTTCTCCAAAATATTAAAGCATAGCTTGTTTCACCAGTAAAGTACCAAAACTGAGTCATCAATAGTCACTAGCAATTGAAAATCCTTAAGTACTGACAATTTCATGATGAAAAAACCTACAAATATAATCTCTCTTGGTTCAACTTTTTAGGATCTTACCTGATACCAGAAGGAGATGGCAAGAACAACTTCAAAGAAAACAATGACTTGCCAAGCAACTTGAGACATAAGGATAGTGATACAAAATAGCTGGATAAGTGCAAATACTAGGCCAGCTAATCTGTAAGGTATGTCTGTGTCTACTGTACTTTGATCAGTGGAAGACTGTGATCAATTCACGAAGAGTAGTGTGAAAATTTGTTGTTAATTGACAAAGAAATATTAAAGCAATGACATAAACATCAGAATGACAGTGAAACAGGAAAACATTACCCTATTCAAGATCCGGCTTGAAGGCGTTGTGTCAAAAAATGAAACAGGTGCCCTGAAAATTGATGTGATCATTCCATGGAAAAGGCGCCGAGCAGTCTCTACAGCAACTGTTGACATTAAAACAGTTCTTCCTAGTATGAAGATGGAGCTTCCAACAGAGAGGACAACAAACGTCCCTATAAGTTTTCCATTGCTGATTGTGCTTCTTTGTTCTGCAGCCCAAGCAATCCAGTAATTGCTTCCCATTTGCATTCCATAAAAAAGGATATGACATAGAAGAATAACTGGGACAAGAACTCCTTTGTAAGCAGACGTGACAAAGATCGAGTAGACACTCCATTTCACTCGGCCTGTGTCAGCTTCCTCTTCGTCTTCTTTGGTTCTATCCGAACGCTTGATATCCTTAAAGTCCTCTTTGAAATTTTCTTTGGCAACTTCTTTTTGATTTGCTTGAGAGAATCTAGTACAAATCATATAATTATCTTCTAGGCAAGGATTAATTTGGCTTAGCGTTTTCCTGTGAGCTGCCATTTGCTTAACAAGTTCACAGTTGGGGCATGCTATCAAATCTTCATATTTTCCTGACTCCACAATTTTTCCATCTTTCATCACCTACAAAAAATGATAATATAACAATAAGTTAACTTAGAAATTGGAATAATTTCTTCAGGAAAGACAAGTAATTGGTAACTTACTAATATAAGATCAGCAGCTTCCAAAAATTCTAGTTGATGTGTGGTGTAAACAACTGTTTTTTTAGACAGAAGTTGCTTTAGACATTTCTGCAGAAAATTGACTTCTTACTGAAATCTATCAGAAGATATGAATGTATATCTGAAATGAAAGTAAGCTAAATAAACTACATGAAGAGCTGCTAACCTTAAACAGATGTGTTCCAGTATAAGCATCAACAGCACTGAAAGGATCGTCAAGGAAATAAATATCTGAATCATTGTATACAGCCCTTGCCAGTTGAATCCGCTGTTTTTGTCCTCCGCTTAGGTTTACACCCCTCTCCCCCACCGCGGTCTGGTCTCCATCTGCCCAAATATTGATATCATGGTGCAAGGCACAGCCATCCAAGACAGTCTCATAGAAGTCCTGATTCATTTCTTTGCCAAACAGTATATTTTCCCTTATGGTTCCAGATTGAATCCAAGGACTCTGGGGGACATAACTTTTAGTTCCACAGACTGTGATGCCTTCTCCGGTAATTCTTGGAATCTCACCAAGCATGCAACATATTAGGCTTGATTTGCCTGATCCAACTGACCCGCAAACTGCAATCTTGTGACCTTTCTTTATCTCTAATCTCGTGGCAATCTGAATTGTTGGATTCTTGATGCTTCTATCATCTGCTTCCCAAGAATATTCACTCCTCTCAATTTCAATAGCATTTTGAGGAGATTGAATTGGGTTCTTATTGATAAAAAACTTTTGATCTTTCTCCTTGATAAACTTATGAATACGATCAATGGAGACCTTTGCTTGAGTTATCACGGAGATAAGCTCAGGCAGGTTGTAGATTGCTTCTTGAAGAATCCGGAAAGTAGCCAAAGCTGATAGCACTTTGGCTGCTGTTAGTTCTGTTTTCACCAACACGCAGACGCCAAAAGTAACAACAGAAACTAAAGTTGGAGATGCCCAGAAGAGAAAAGCCACTGCTGAGCATGTGTAGAGGTATTTCTTCAGCCAACTTCTTTCAGTTTCTCTAACCTGCAGGAGTTTCTCCAAGAATGCGGATTCCCAGGAATGCAACTTCAAAATCCTCATGTTCTTCAAGGTCTCCGAAGTCATCTTGATTCTTGAATCCTTAGCTTCCATAATCTTGGATTGGAGGCTTTTCTGCATATTGGCCAAGGGTGTATTGCACACCATCACCAAAACAGTGACAGCAAGTGCAGAAATTGAAGGGATAAAACCCAAGTTCCTGCACAAGATGATCAAGGCCAAGATTACTTGGATTGGAAGCAACCAAATGCCATGAGCATACCAGCACAAGTCCCCAATTCTTTCAACATCCACATTGACTAAATTTATGATTTTCCCGTCCGTTAATCCTCGGCTAAATCTATTTGACAGCGATTTCTCATAGATCAGCTTCATGAGAGCTGCTCGGACCCGTATTCCAATCCTTTGAGCACCAGAGTACCATTGTCTCTGAGTTAAAGATTCCAAAGTCTTGGACAAGAAGAAGACGAACGCGAGAAAGAAGCCATAATAAAAGCTTGAATTATCAGACTTCAGTGATAAGAAATTCACAAAATATGTTATCAATAAAGGGCCAGTATAAGAGGCAATTGTGTTTACTCCTGCCACGAATGAACAAACACAATACAGTCAGAAAATACTGCATATGGCGGGTGCAATGCTGGCCTAGTCGGGTTCGAACCTAGGATTTTGTGTGCGCTTTAAGTAGATTATTACTCTTAACATTATCTAAGAAGTGAAAAGAAAAAAAGGAAAGAAAAACTGCATATGGATATTATATCCTGACAAAATTCAAGAAGAAGAATGGAAGAAACCTTAGTAGTACAAGAAACAGACCTGCAAAACCTGCATTCAAGGCTAAGGATTTCCATGTAGCTCCGAAAATTGCTTTTACCAGCGAATCTTCTCCAATCTTCTGCTTCCGGATTGATTCTTCCAACAAAGAAGAAGCATTCTCTGCCGTCTCAGATTGAGGAACACGAGGGACATGAGAAAGTTGAAGCTTTTGAATCCGGCCTCTTCGTAAAGTCGGGTTCAGCCACTGGAAACTCAGTTGGCTCCAAAATCCAGAATTTGTGAAAGCTTCTTCTTTATCTTCTTCCTGTAAGTTTTCTTCCTCATTTTGAAGTAAGTATTCTTTCATGTCACTGTGTTTCCTTGCTCTGTTAGTGAACGGACCAATCAAAATATCCATTATAGCCATAGCCATGATGGTATGTTAGGCAGGAAAACAAATTGGCGATGCAGTTTAGGAAAACATGGGAAAATATGATATTTATAAACAATTGTTATAATTATTACCATTAAATTTTGGAGGAAATAATTTCCTCCCAATGCCGAAATAATCATTATGAAATTAAAATATGACTAATATGGTAATAATTTTTTACAAAATTTTGTCAAATAACTTCAATGCCAAGCCACTTAATACGAACAAATTGAAAGCAAAGAAAAAAATACCAAAGACACCATTGCATCATTAGGGGCAATTAATTTCAATTGAAAGTGAAGATGATATAGTCAAGAAACAAATTAAAGAATAAAATATTTATTATTAGAGAAAAATACATTTTACATTCTTGAAAATTTCATTGGGTGACAAATTACTTCCTTTAAATTTTAAAAGTCTACAAATTATATCATTATATTTAAAAAAAAGGTTAAAGGTTACTGTGAGATTAAGAGTGTAGTTTTAGTATTTTTAAAGTTTAAGGATGTATTTTGAAAGTTTATAAAATTTAAGGAGTAATTTCTCACTCAGCACAACTTTAGGGGAGAAAATTGTATTTTTTTTCCTTATACAAAATTTTAATTAGATATCAAAAGAGGAAATGTTTTGGATTTTTAGTTAAAAAAATTAATGTATGAGGGACAAAAATGGGGAAAAAAATCTCTTGATTTGAAGTATTGGATTATGTAAATATTCCAATTATCTCATACCTTTTGCGGGAAAAAAATCACGTAAATTGGTATTGAATGATAATGATAATGCCTTATCAATTTAATAACTATTAGTCAAATTGCCAAAAGAAGCATCAAAATAATATCTCTACTTACCCCTTTAATTACCCAAAACAAAAATAATATCTTTACTTCAAATATCTGATTTATTAATTTGTTTAACGTTTTTATTTCTATTATATTTCTGTTGATATTCTTTGAGTTTTATTATTGATTGTGATGGGGCTATTAAATCTAAACTATGTAAATTTAGCCGTAGGGTCTTAAAGTTAAATCTTCCTTGTGATCTTCATATTTTAATGTTAATTTATATTACAGAGGTTCATGCATCTTGACAGTACATATGAAGTTAGATAATGTTTGATTCATGAATTTAAACATTTTTCAAAATTCTAATATTTTTAGGAATGTAATTCTTAAGAATTAAATTCTTGAGAATTTGATATTTCTATATTTGGTTCTATTAAAAATATTCTTAAAAATGTTATAATTTTAAATTTTAATTATTTTAAATATTTTTAAAAATATTATTTAATTACAAAAAATACCTTCATTAAAATTTGAGTGGTTACTAGTTATGGGTGATAACTAAAGATAAGCAGTGGTGGTTAATGATTATCGGTAGTGGTTAGTGTCTAGCAGTGATTACCGAAAATAGATGATGTATGGCAATGATCATTATAGATAGGTAATAGTCAACAATAGTTATTGAAAATAGGTAGAGCTAGTAATTTAAGTTAGAATCTGTGGGTCGACCTATTAGCCTATGAACTCTAGTGGACTTAGGCCTTTGAAGTTACAACCTTAAAAATAGTGAGTAAAAAATGACCTAAATTATTTAGCTTGGAGTTTGCTCGAGTCCGTCCATAGATGTAGACTGGCCTTTTTTTTCAAAAAACCTAAGCCATTCCTTAGTTACTATAAAAAACCAATAAAAAAACACCCAAGCCTTGTCCTAGAAGGGCCAAATTTAATAGCTAGATGGCCCAAATCTTATCTGGCCTTGGTCCCTTACCTAGTGCAACATAATAGTATTGTCATTTGGTGGCATTTTGCCTCTACTGTGCTAGATTGCTCTGAGTCTTCGACTTTGTTTTAAACTTGTACTCTTTCTTTAGTCATCCTTATCCATAATTCTAAAGGACCACAGCTACTCCTCCTGTCTTTTACTTCACTCAACCATAGTTAATAAGCTCTTAGCAACAACCAGTGTTCAACATTGCAACTTCAACTCATCAATTCAATCATCTATGCTACCATAAGAAATCTCGTCCACAGTTTACCATCTAGTAATAAGCATTAGCAGCGGGTGGCTTGTGATCCCCCAATCTAGTGATCTTGTTTGTAATCTTTGATTTGATTTTAACTTCTGAACTTATTTTACTTCTAAATTCTAATTTCTTTATTTTAATTTTATGTTGGTCGATTTCAATCATTGTCCATTACTCATCGGTATTTAGCATCATCTATTATCCATCTGTCACTGTCCGTTGATCTACCACAATGAATCACATCTTGCACTAGTATTGCAGTAGGCAGAAATTCTCAATCCCATTGGTAGTGGGTGGCAATTGGCTCATAATCCCATTTATGTTTGCAAGGTAAGTTATTTATGAAATTTTACATTTTTGTTTTATTTTACTTTTAATTTAAAATTGATTTTTTTTTTTTGTATTAGGGCGATGGATTTGTTACTCATTGGTATTTAGCATCATCTATTATCCATCTGTCACTGTCTGTTGTTCTACCACAATGAATCACATCTTGCACTAGTATTGCAGTAGGTGGAAATTCTCAATCCCATTGGTAGTGGGTGGCAATTGGCTCATAATCCCATTTATGTTTGCAAGGTAAGTTATTTCTGAAATTTTACATTTTTATTTTATTTTACTTTTAATTTCAAATTGATTTTATTTTTTTTTTGTATTAGGGCGATGGATTTGTTACTTGTTGTCCTGTGTATGAATTTTGATTGTTTGTTATATTATGATCACTATTTGCTAAGTTTTAGACTTTCAAAGTTGGTTGTGAATTTTTTTTTTTGCCCTATTTTTTTAGGTTTTCGAAAGATAAACTATAATTTTCTTAAAAAATATATGATATATCATAAAATATTCAAGCATTTGTATCTTCATGTCTAATTTATAATTATAAATAAAATTTATCATCAATGTGAAAAAGAGATTATATATGAAAAATGCAAACATAAACATTATTTTTTCTTTATGTAAAAAGGCCATCTTTGGTTAGCTAGTTTAATGCTTGTTTTGAATTTGGACTGGATAGCATTTTTTTGTTTCGTTGAGGTTGTCTTAGCTTGTGTTTTATATTCTTTACTTGTTATAATTTGCAATATGAATAGTAAAACTAATAATGAAAACAAGGTTAATTATGATGGTGATTTAGAAGCTTTGAGAACTCTTCCAACTAATTTGGAAATTATAGATGAAGGTGCTAAAATATCATTTAAGAAGCCTAGGGCAACAAGTTCAGATATATAAAATTGGTACACAAAAATTGATAGCACATATGCTAAATGCAATTTATATAAAAAGGTGCTTGTGTAGAGGGATAGAGTAAGTATGACACTTCAACATTATTATGCCATTTACTAAGTTGTAGGAAGAAGTATAATTATGAGGATGTTGGAAAAATGATCATTGATCATGAAAGGAAGTTGGCATCTAGGAAACTTAACCATAAATGCATTCATGAATGCTTGTCTACATGCATCATAGAATATAATCTCTCATTTAACTTTATTTAATATATGAGAGTTAGAAAGCTTTTGAAGTTACATAATCTAGATGCCAAAGTATATAGTAGGTCTATAGTTACATCTGATATTATGAAATTCTATGGAGCCAAAAAAAGAAGTTGAAACAAGTTATAGCATGTAGTCTTTGTAAAATATGTTTGATATTTGATTGTTGGACTACTTGTAATAGTGAAAGTTATATTTGTTTAATTACTTATTTTGTTGATAATAATTGAAAGTTGAATAGAAAATTGCTTTGCTTTAGTAAAATGGACACTTTACACAGAAATGTTAAATTATCAAACAAAGTATATGATGCTTTAAAGGATTAGGATATTGATAAGAAAGTATTTTCCATTACTTTAGACAATGCATTTGCTAATGATAATATACAAGATCTCTTTAAGCAATGACTGGCTATGTAAAATAATTTATTGTATGATGGAAAAATTTTTCATGTGAGATATTGCAGTCATATCCTAAATCTTATAGTTCAAAAAAGGTTTAAAAGTAATAAGGGATGCATTGTTTAAGATAAAGGATAATGTAAAATATATAAGAGCTTCAAAGGGTAAAATGAAACAATTTCAAGAACATCTTAATTAAGTTAGTGGAATTGATACTAAAGTTAGATTGCGCCTTGATGTATTAACTAGATGGAATTCCATATTTATCATGCTTAAAAGTAATTAAGTATAAGTATGCCTTTAGTGGCCTTCTAGCGCTTGATAAAAATTATAAATATTTCTATTAGAAGAGAAGTGGATAAGGGAATCGATAATATATGAATTCTTATGCCCTTTTTATTTCATCATCAACTTAATTTTTAGTTCAACCTAGCTAACATCCAATCTTTATTTCATGCAAGTGTGGAAGATAGAATGTTTGTTGAAAGAAAATATAACAAGTGAATATGATGTTGTTAAGATATGTCAGAAATTGAAATTTGACAAGTATTGGAAAGAATATAGTATTGTGCTTGCACTTAAGGTCATCCTTGATCCAAGAATGAAGCTTAACTTGTTAAGATTTTACTACTCCAAGCTTGAGCCTACAAATTGTGAAGAGAAGATAAAAAAATGTAAAAAAAAAATAGTTGTAGAAGCTTTATAAGTATTATGAGAAAAAAAAAAACTCCAATGCTAATTAAAGTACAAGTTATTCTTAAATTGAATCATCCAATGCTAACCTTAAGCATTTCAAGGAAGGAAGTACATCCGACTTTAACATCTTTGATGTAAGTATTTTTTTTAATTTATTATGTAATTTGATATCTCTATGTTGCATTACCATTGATAAGGCATAATTACATTTTTTTCCATTTGTTAAATGATGTAGAAATATATGAAATTTGAAAGCCAAAATGTGGCAAAAACTAGGAAGTCTCATTTAGATATGTATTTGAAGAAACCACCTTTGCAATTACATCATTTTGAGGAATTAGATGTATTCCAATATTAGAAAGATCGCAAGCATTGATTTATAGTTTTAACAATTTTGGCTTATAACATTTTGAGCATTCCAATTACTATAATGGCTTTAAAATCATTTTTTATTATTGGAGCTTGTATTTTCGACAAATACTGATACTTAATGCTTAACTCTTACTTTCAAGTTATTATTTGTACTTGAAATTGGTTGAATTCTTATAGAATAGGTAATAAGTGAAAATTATATAATTAATGATAACAATTTGAACTTTATTTATTAATTTCATATTTACTCACCTTATGAATATCATAACTTTTCTAATGTAGATGAAAAAGATAAGAATAAAGATTAAAGGTTATTAAAAGGAGATGCAAATTATGTTGATGAGAAGCAAAAAGAAGAAAGAGATTTGAGAATTATTGCTTATTAGTTCATGCTTGTTTTAGTGTTTAATATATGTTACATCCTATTACAACTTATTGCTTGCTAATTTAGTGATTTATTAATTATTGTTTATTCACACTTTAAGTTATATTTAATTGTCCAAAATGATTAATATCTTTACTTTTTTTTTTTAGAATGGAAAATGTACAAGGACAACCCTCTCTAATTAAAGGTCAAAGCCAAGTGGTTCAAATCCTTTCTTGAAAAAGTAGACATGTGGTGTTACCTCTCTCTCTTGAAAATAGTTTGAACTTTAAAGTTTTATTTTATATATCTTTCTAGAAATTGTTTAAGCCTATTTATGAATTATGCATTTTTAATTTTAAATGTTATGTTTGAATACTAGATGTAAATTATATGATATGATTTACTTATTAGTGACTTAGTGTTTAAGAATGTTTTATGTGCTATTTTTAGCCTATAAGCAGTTAACAAATACAAGAAAAAATGTGTGTGGCTATGTAGGAATGTTTATTGTTTACAAGTTTTATTATTTATGTATATGCTATTTTTATGCTATGAACAACAAGAAAATGCAACATATATTCCGTAGAAATGTTTACAAATTTTTTAAAACATTCAAATGAATGAAAAAATAGAAAATTGAATGCAAATTAGCATTTGCCAGTTTGCCTAGTGCCCTTTACCATGGTTAGATATGGGAAAATGGTCCATTTTAAAGTCTAGTAGCCTATTTTAGAGTCTAGCAATGCACCATCTATAGGTTGGCTCGTTAGCTTACAGATGACACATTGTAAGACTTGGGCTTCATTTCTTTTAGCCTACTAAAAACATGAATTGATTCAATTTAATTTGTTTATGGCTGACTTACGAACTAACTAGCTAGGGTTGTTTTCTAGCTCTAAGGATAAATGGTGATCAAGGATGGTTACCAATGATAGGTAGTGATCGACAATAATTATCGATAATGGGTTGTGATTGATAGTAGTTACCAAGGATGAATAATACTTAGTGATAATCACCAATAATAGCTTGTGATCGACGGTGGTTATCAATGGTGGATGGTGGTTAAGGTGGATTATGAATGACAATCATTGGTAGTGGGTGGTAGTTAATAATGGTGACAATAGATAATGGTCAACGATAGTTATTAGCAATAAATAATGATAAATAGTGATTATTGGTAATACGTGATAGTGAATAGTAGTCACCATTGGTAAGTAGTAATCGACTAATAACTAAAAATAAGTGGTAACTAGTGAAAGATACCGATGATAGGAGGTGGTAATGGGTAGTAGTCATTAATGATAGGTGATATTAGGCAGTAATTAATCACAATGAATAATGAGATGGGCAAAATAATCTTTTTATATCAATTAAATATTTTCATGTCATAAGAATATAAGATAATATCTCTCTCATGGAAATACTTTATGAAAATATTAAATTAAAAATATTCTTGTGAATGTTCATATTCTTAATTAAATGTTTTCATGTCATGGGAATATAAGATAATACCTTTCTCATGAAAATATTTTAAGAAAATATTAGATTAAAAATATTCTCATGAATGTTCATATTCTCAAAAATATTTTTTTAAAAAATTTGAAGTAAATATGAAAATCTTAATTTCTCAAAAAAGTGCACATTCTTAGAAATATAATTCCTAAAAATTTAATTAATAAAAATATAATATTTTTATATTTGATTCACTATAATTTTTCTTAAGAATATTTTACCACATATATTCTTATGTTTGATTTATATTTGATATTCTCAGTCTTAAGATTATTTTAATAATATCTTTATCAAGTTTTTTTATTATACAATATAAGATAATAAATTATATTTTTAATTAAAAATACATAAATAATTAAAAACTTTCTAACACATAATAAATTAAATTTTAATATTTAATATTTAAAAATTTATGAAAATATATATAAAAATATTTTATACTTTATTATATTTTAATATTTAATGTATTATATTTTAACATTTAACATGAAAATTTAATAAGTATAATCAAGAAAATGTAATATTTAACATTTAATGTATTACACATTAATAATTCATGTATTCTTTTTTTAGAATAGAATTTGGTAGGTAGCAACCAAATGCTATAATTTTACCTAGAAATAAACCAAATATAAGTCAATTGTTTGTTCATTTTTTTGCACTCCTTACCTTTTATTTTATTATTATTATAATTATTATTATTTAATTATATCAAATTTTAAAAATAAAGTGAGTGTAATTTATTGAAATTATTATCATAATATTAAATATATTTAACATTTCTCCTTTTGTAAAATTATAAATTTTTACTGTCAAATTATTTTCAAAATTATATTCCATATCAATATTAATTTTTAAATTATAATTTATTTTCCAATGTAGAAAGATTATTGTTTTACATTTTATGTATAAATACACCTTTTCTTAAAAGAAATCCTAAGCCTATTGCATTATTCTTTAATGAAAGAAATTATATGTATATATAATATATTAAAATAATCTTCCAAATATTGGAATAATAGTAAGAAATGATTGTAACTAAAAAATTAATTTCATTGTATTTTATAGTAATAAAAACATTTTAAAAGATAGAAGTACATATTTAAAAAAATTAAAGATTTCAGGTGTAATTTAATAAATAAGCAAAAAAATGTCAATATAAATAACTAAAAAAGTTAAATGGAAGCATATTGTTATTAATGTTGTTATTATTGTTGACTAATTGATTAATGTTGATTGCAACTTATAAATGGAAGAAGTGCACAAAAACTAATAAACAACTGAATTATACATAATTTATTTCTAAGATAATTAAAATATAAATATAAAAAATAAATGAAAAAAAATAGGATAAATAAAAATAAAGTGATAATTATTTTTTAGTTTAAATTAAAAATTATTTAATAAAGTAATAAATAAGAAAGAGAAGTGAATGTGAGGATAATTTTATAATTTTATTTTAGCATCAACAATCTTATCAAAATTTAAGATGTTCATTTTTCCTCATAGAAATATTTTAAAGGAAAGTTAAGCTAAATCTCAAACATTCTTTTTTTAAACTTTGAATTAAACATAAAAATATAATATTTTTATGTAAAAATATTTTGTAAGCCAACTACTTCCTAAAACATTTCCAAAAAAATGAGAAAGATTCCATGAATAAAAAAAATAAAAACTAATAAACTTAAGAACTAAGAATGTTAATGATATGCTAATGTTTACCTACTACTCCTATTATTTTTTAAGTGTGGTTAATGTTAATGTCCAATAATAAAAAAATAATAAATAACTATAATTTTAAGAGAGATAATATATAATTTACTAATATATTTTATATTAAAAATTAATTGATAAATAAAATTATTAAATATTTATTTAAATAATAGGCATAATATTTGAAAGAAGATAATAAATATAATTTTAACTTTTTAAAATAATAGATAAATACATAATAATATAATTTTTTCTTTAAATTATTATTTTTTAAAAAAGAAAGAAATAATAAATAATGAGGACCAAGGAGATTGCCTTTGCCTTTTGCATGGAATTTTGTTCCTTCTACGCTCTCTTGCGCTTCCTTTTGGGCTTGTAGGCTTCCTCTTACACGAAAAAGGCACAACTAGCTCAGGAATTTTTAGCGAATTAACTTTTGATTTTCCCATAAATTTTTTTCATTTATAATTTTGATAAAAAATTAAAAAAAATGAATAATCATCAATTTAAAATTTATTTTTAATTAATTATTATTTATTTAATTCTAAATTTTTAATTTTCTCATGAAAATTATAATATTTTATTTTATTTTTACAATGCACTTTATACTTTAAAGTATTTGGATGAAAAAAAGAAGATAAAGAAAAAAGAAATTTTTAAAAATTTATTTTTTACTTGGATAAAAAAGATAAAAGAAATATTAAAAATAAAATTTATTATTACAATTTTTTAATCAATTTAAATTTAAAATTTTTTTCTATATTTTCAATTTTTTAAAAAATTTCTTTTCTTTTTCTCTCGTTTGGTTTCATTCGATCAAGGGGTAAAAGAGTCGGATTTCACTGCCACCTATAGCCAATTCTGCCATCGTCAATCACATCTATACCATCTAAATGAAAACCACAAATCTCAAAACAAAATTATTTATACAATAATAAAAGGCATGCACTTTTAATTCCTCCAAATTTTTTAAAAATCAAAATTTCATCTCCTCCTCTGTTTGAACAACGTTACTCTCTACTTTTTTTCTTTTTAAGTTGCAATTAGTTCATCCCACCTAACTTCCTATTAGAAAACAAGGCGGAACTTGCTAAATGGACACTAAGGGTGCTAACTCTTGGATCGATCTTTTTATTAGATGTACCAAAATAAAACATTCATCTAGTTTGTCTAATAACTTTAACTAATAAAATTTATATTATAAAATTATTTATTAAATTTAATTATTCATTATTTTCATAAAAATATTTTTAATTGTTAATAAAATATTATTTTAAATTTTTATTGTCATTTTATTGATATAAAAATTTTATATTTTTATCATATATACTTATTTGTAATTTAATTATCAATTATTTTTCAGATAATATTTTCAAAAATTTAATATAAATTCTTATATCCAACCCTAACCTATATAAGTGTGTTGTGTTTATATTGAATTATTGTATTATGTCAAAAATCACCACCCTAATATATATTATGTGCATGATTTATTTATGTGGTCATTGTTTTAATGGGAGAAGGAAAAAAATTTAAATTTGATTTGTCGTTAGTGTTAATAAATTTTACACTATCATCCATCCACGTGATATTATATCATTAAATAATTACTAAAACTCTTTTACTATTGGTAAAAATTTTAAGTTACAATTGGTTTTTTAATAATGTATTATTTTCTTATTTATTGATAATATAAAAAGTTTTATACCAACAATAGATCAAATTTATATTCTAAAAAAATTAATCATTTTAATTACACTTAGGTGGCCACCATGAGCCTTTATTTTCTATTGATATTATAAAGGATAAAATGTAAAATATGCCATTCAACTTTGAGATAATTAGATTTTTTTACTATTTTCAATTTTGAAAACTTAAAAATCATTCTTTTAAATTATATAAAACTTGAAATCAACATCCACTATTAACTTAATTTATCATTTTATTAAGTTACATGATTTTTTAATGATCTTTTTAAATAAAAATCACAATATTATAGAATGTTAGTTTATCTTGTTATTTTTTCATTTATAATTCCCATGTTATATAATCAATGGGAATTAAATTAAATATATAGAGTTCTAATTAAATAACACAAGAGTTGCAAAATTATATTAAAAATAAATAAATATAATGTAATATTATGATTGTTGCTTAAAAATTTTATTAAAAATTATACAATTTGATAAAATGGCTAATTAAGTTAACAATGAGTATTGATTCTAGAATTTTTGAAGTTTAAGACAATAATTTTTAAATTTCCAAAGTAAACAAGATGATATTCAACTACTCTAAAATTAATGAAATATTTTACATTTTTCTCTATTATAAATAGTACAAAAATGAAAGATGTACCACATACATGTTTTGTCATTTAAATGAGTGTCCACTTAGTGAGTTTTGTTCTTTTAAATGATAGTTGAATAGGAAGAGTTAATTGCGATCTTAAAAAGAGTGGAGGGTAACATTGTTTAAATTAAGATTAAAGAAATGGAATTGTGACTTTACAATAAAATTAGAGATTAAAAACATATTTAAACCTAATAAAAAATACTAAACTTTCAAAGCTTTAACTACATGATATCAACATTAGCCAAAGAAAAAAAAAGGAAAAAAAAACTACACGATATCAAAATTTGTAATATTCCCAATAATTATAGAATTGCTGCAACATCTTGCTAATAATGCCACGATGTAATCCATATATTATTACTGTTTTGGAAATAAAGCAGTTCTGAAAGTTAAGACCAAAGAGTTGGCACCAGATTGTTAGGAATTCTGGTGCCAACGTTGGCAGTATTAATTAGGAGTCCCAAAAGTTAGAAGAAAAAGAACCTAAAGCTGGCAGATTGATATTAATTTTCTGGTACCAAAGTTGCTATTTTGTCTTCTCAATAACAATTTATATCAATATGGCCTCAAAATGTTGGCAGTACTGTCTAGCTAGCAGTTCTGAAGTTTAGAAAGAAACGAACCCAATGTGGACAGATTGACATAAATTTTCTAGTTCCAAGGTTGCAATTCTTCTATTGCATATTGTGAATATAACTTCCCTCAATTAAATTCACATATTGTTAATTTTTAGGATATTAAGATATGATTTTGGTAGAGAAATAAATTTAAATATTTTTTAATATTGAAGCAATAAGTTTCGGTAGGGAAAAAAATGGTGGGTCTTCGAGATTGTGTCTTTCCCTTTCCTTGAAATCGAGTGAAATTGATAAAATAAGATATTGAGAAGATTTAAAATAGGAAAATATTTACAGTCCTATAATAGAAGTAAAATATTATATTAGTACTACTCCCCTTGATTTCTATAAGGGTGTAAAATAGACGATCAAGTTGATTATGGATTAATCAGTATTATCTACGAAAAAAAGAATCAATTTGGAGGATGCAGATTTTGATACATATTTGTAAGTTTGTAGATTAGTTTACAACCTTTAATTGCAAGTGCGTGAACTGGTTCACATTACATTTGAAAAAAAGAATTAAATTTTAGGAGTTCAAATTCAATTCATATTCGTAAGTTCGGTTTACAAATTAGTTTGTAAACTTATATTCATTTGACACCTCTAAATTTGTATTTTCACAAATAAGACTAATTCTATCATACCTTAAGTAGAAAGTACAGGCATTATACCTTGAGTGATGTGGTGTAATTATATACATTGGATAGTTCACTTGTGGGATTTGTGCCTCGATGACATAACCAGGCAATCGTTAGAAAAATTTTCATTTTGACAGTTTTATATTTCTGAAATTATAAAAGGTGTCCCACGGATTTTGAATTAGGCTCAACTGGATTATTGAAGGCAAATATGGCCGTTCCCAAATTTCATTTTTTTTCTTTGTTTATGACATATGCGCAGATTAGCTTTTTTTTTTTTTGTCTTCATTTTTTATTATTGAAAAAAATGAAGTCAAATTATATTAAACATTCTCTTTTTCGTTTGTGTGATTGCTCTTAAGTTATAATAGATATAATTATATTTTTTTAAAATTTATTTGTTTGGAAAGTATATTCATTATTATATTTTTGATAATTTTAATAAAATTAATAAAAATTTATTTTATCACATAAGATACAAATTGTTGTGTTTTATTTTCTCTCAAATAAATTTATATTTAAAATTAACAAAATATGTGTTGCTCAAATTTAAAGTATTATATAAACTGAACAAAATCAGTTAATTTGGTCTCAAAAAAATTATAAATTAGATTTATTTTTTGGTACAATTATTTTCCAAATAACTTATGATGTTTAGTTTATAATCATAAAAATTTAACTATTCATCTCATTCTAATAATATTTTAATATTTGCTTAGTTCTTCAAATTGCTAAGTTTTTATTCACGTTCATTAATATACATGATATATTAAAAAATTTTCACAATTAATGTAGTTATCATAGCAATGAAATTAATTTCTTCATTTTAAAATTAGTATGTTTCATACATACATGTATATATATAGAAAGAGAGAGAGAGAGCAAACATTTCTTTTAATATTTGATAAATTATTTTTGTATTAATTTCATTCTTCAAAGAAGTGAGTATTATTTTAATCATTGATTGATTATTCAGCAAAAAATGTTTCAGTACCTCCATCAAAAGAAATGTTAAAAAAATAACAATATTAATAATTTACCATTATATATATATCATTGATTTCAATAATATAAAATGTGATATATATTTACAAATTCTATAACAGCTTATGCAATTGATTATTTATTCTTTTAATATTAATATATTATATAATTTTTTATAAATAAATTAAAATATTATTTGGTTGTTGATGGATATAAATTATTATAATGTACGTTAATTCATAAATATTAAATTTGTTAATTTTGTTGAATATATTATCTTTAACTATTCATAAATTGTGTACGCTAATTTTAAGTTTTAAAACCAATTTTTTATGTTTTTTAATGACATGCATACTAAATCATAACGATAATATATTAAATACAATATGAAATAATATATATAAAATTTCATATTTTTTTCATACATTACATGGAAGCTAAACTAGTTATCTTCATAATTATTTTATTGTCACACTAAACAAACACGTTCTTTCTAGTATTTTAATTTAGAAATTTTTTGGGATTCTATTTTATGTACTCTCTTCTTATTTTACATATGTTGATAAATTTATAATTTTTATCAAAAATTTTCTACTCTTTGTAATTTTTTTAAAATATTATATGTGATACAGAATTTGCATATTACAAATGTAAAAAAATAAAACTCCATTAATTAAAGTTACAAAATAAAAATTTGTAATTTTTTGTGATAAAATTATTGTAAAATGTAACAATTTAAACTTTTGAAAAAGTATGATGACGATGACATAAAAATATATAATTATTGTCTATGGAAAGATTTAGAAACTAATCGTTATAATACATGGAGTTGAAGCATTGAGGTGATTTTACGATAATTATATATTCCCCCTCCCAAAACCAATATATTATCAATTTAATGATAATAAATAATAGAAGAAATTTTTAATAATTTTAATAAAAAATATTAATTTAAAATATTTAAATTGATTTTACTCATTTTTTATCATTATAATAAATATATTTATTAATTAAAAAATTATTAATAATAATAAATTCATTGTAATATTATCCATTATTTTATAATATCCATTTTCATCATTAATAATAATAAAATTATTAATTTAATAAAATGATAATAAAAATTTAAAATAATATTTTATTAATAATTAAAAATATTTTTTATAAAAATAATAAATAATTAAATTTAATAAATAATTTTATAATATATATTTTATTAATTAAAATTATTAAATTAGTTAAATAGGTGATCCATAGATAATCCGTTTTAACAGGATTAATAAATGGATTAATACAAATAACACGAATTACCACCCCTACCAATAAATTAACTGCTTTTATATTATGATTGAACAGCCTCTAAAATTTAGGAAATGAATTTCTTACTTGTTAAAAAATTTCTAGTGGAGTAAGACTAAGATATATCCCAGAATAGAAAATTGTGTCTCTCTTCTTTCAAATTGAAAGAACATAAATGAAAGACAAACTAAATATTAATCTCAAGAGCTACCAACCTTAAACAAACCACATACAAATGCAAAACAAGTTAAATAATCTTAGGAGCTGTTAGAGTTGGACTAATCCCATGAATACATACACCGTGATTATTCTCTCATTTATTGTCAATTACTGTATTACTGTATTGTCATTTTTACTGGCTCTTTCTGTTCTGGAAGATTGGTATACTTAGTATTGCTTCTAACCCCTTTCCAATTTTTCCTTCTGCACTGCGGCTCTGATACATATGTTGTTTGCGATAGAGAAAAAGGTCATAATAGATAAATGAACACACGTGATATCCATGAAGGGTTTCAATATTAGTTTGGATTTTTGCCGGTTTTTCTTCATTTAATATATTTATAATTTCAGGTGTTAAAATTCATCACCTGTACTTTTAACCACTTATATATTGTTTACATAAATTATTTTCCATCCCAAATTTAATGAAGAAATCATATACATTGCATGTGTTCTATATTTTCCTAAATTTTGACTTAGTTAATTTGATATTCACTTGAAAATAATTCACTTTACAACAAAAACTAATTCTGTCCAAAATTTAATAGAGAACTCATGTGGATTGCATATAGTCATATATTTCCAAAATTTGACTTAATTAATTTAATATTTCCTCATAATCAAGTCACTTTACAATAAAAACTAATTATATAGGAATTTTGTTTTCTACGATTTGCTCCATGATTGCTGAAAACAAATGGAGTTGGGTTTGAATAATTTTAATTAAATGTAGATTTCCATTTGTCAAGTTCTATATGGTGAATTATTAAATTTTAATAAATTTTATTTTTCTTTATGAGTTATTATTATGAAATTATGATGTTTGATCAATTTGCCTTATAAAAATGGATTGTAAAAATCATTTCATGTACAATTGAATAAAATATGCCGCTTCTTTCATAATTTTTCTTCATTTCCTTTGTATATTTTTTATTATTTCCTTAATAGTATTAGTATGAAACTCTTCCAATTTGATTTTTTGAATTTGAAAGAAAAATGGATTCTTTTTTTTGTTTTCTAAATTCTTTAGGATTGAATTTTTTATTTTAAAAATAAAAGGCTATTTTTTCTTTTTCTGTTACTTTCAATCCATATGCAAAAATTATTTATGAATACAAGATCAAATGACAAGAAATGCCGATATAAATCCCGTAGAAAAAGCAATGCATATGAAAATCTAATAAAAAGTGATATCGAAAAAAAATAGAATGAATTTGAGATGTAAGAATAATTCATGACTATGGAGTATATTAAATTCATTGTCAAGGACATCAAATTGACAATCAAATATTATTTTCATCCTAACATATATTCTTAACTAATTGTTTAACACAAATATGATGAACGTGTTGTTGTGATTGGGTTTCAATTTTTTAATTTAATTTTTCCAACAACTCTATTATAGTAAAATTCTATCATATTACATATTTATGATTTGGGCAAAATCCTTTTAGAAATACTATATGTTGTCTTGACTTTCGAAATATTGGAAATCCTGTGAGATTTTATGACAAATTTTCATCTCTTAGCCATACATTAATGAAAAAATTTATATAAATAATTTCCTATGAGTTTCTCAAATAATTTATAAGAATCAATTGATGCTTTAGTCTTTTTTTGGGTTGAAACCCTAAAATTATGAGTGTTATGATTTTCAAAATATTACTTGTAAAATTAGATTAAATTTATAATATATTTAAGCAAATTGTTTTGGAGTTTGATCTCAAAATGGCTAATTTAAGGTAGTCATATCCTAATTTAATTGATTTTAGATAATATAAAATTTAAATCAAGAAAATAAAAAAAACTATGGCATTTTTTAGTCCAAAATTTCACATTGAGACTTAGATGTTTTTCATCATTTTTTTAATCAAATTTATGTAAAATTTAGCCTTAAATTTAATGTTCAATGAAAACTCATAAACAAATTTGGGTAAAGATGCATGAAAATGCATAAATAATTTTTAAGTTCAAATTTTTATGAATTAAGTTAGAAAACCTATGCTATAGACTCAAAATGTTAAAAGAGAACTCTACGAATTTACAAGTGAAAATTATGCCTATTGTTAGCTTTTGATTTGGTTTGGTCAATTTTATTTTGTTAAATAAGTTATCATTTGCCTCATGTTTTTACATATTTGGTAACCTACTATTTGCTTCAAATGTGTTGTATAAAAAACTTAAAATTCTTCTTTTTATTATTGAATTTCAAAGAACCCTTTATCATTGTGCGATCAGCCTTATGCCTCTTATGTCTTTACTAATCTACAATCAAATTATAAAGGAAATAGTTTCTTTTTGTAATCATCTTCATAACAAATAAAATTTATAATAACAATGATAATAATATAACACATTTTAATATGTTAAATTTCTTTATACATTCCAAAGAAAAAATTAATAATTTGATTAGTAATGATACTAGGTAATTTTATTTTATTGAATTAATATTGAATATTTATTTCTTATGAATAGTATAATAATGCACACTATTCTTAAAAATAAAAATATTTTTCTTGATTAATTATTGGTAAAAATTATGTAAATATAATATCTTTTAGTGCAAGGTTGATTGAATGCTTTGAAAAGCTAATATAATTTTACCAGCACATGTACAATGGTTATAAATGTATTACTATAAATTAGATCTCAAAGATTTATATTAAGTTTTAAAGATATATGATGAAATAAATACTTCATTAAGATAATAATATATTAAATATCTTTAAATTATAGTGATTGTCTCATATGAGAAAAATATTTTAGAAAAATTTATTATCATTTTCTTTTGATACACACACACACACACACACACATATACAAAGCTTATTGAAAGAAAGGTGAACTAAAAGTTCACCACCAAAGTAATTTCACTATTTGGCATGATTTGATGAGATATTTTAGATTAATAATGAAAGTTTGCAAGGTTATTTATTAAAGAACCAAAAAATTCATCAATTTGATAAAATTTCATGTATTACTTGTTTTCAAAAGCAATTTAATTATAAGGCTATTAAGACCATTCTAGCTAAAATTAGGATTGAATTTCTATTATTTTTTGGAAAGAATACAATGTGACATATGTTGATCTATTTAGTTACTATGTAGACGATATGGATATTTCATGATTTCTATTAATTCTTCAACAAAGTAGTCAAATATGTAGTTATTCTCAATTTGTAACTTGATGTTTGCAAGATTACTTAGCTTAAGTAATTTGACTTTAAGTACAATTTCTTAATTATATAATTAAGATAATATATTTTGATAATACTGGTAAATTTATATTTAAAGCCTTTAATGATTATCATATTCCAATAGAAATAATTGTTGAACATCTTAAAGTATGTTCATATGTAAAATAATTTAGGTAGAATATATTTAATATCTCAAATTATTAGTTATATTTACAAGATTCTTTATATCATCTTAAGGGAATGCAACTTAACATGTTGAAATACTTACACACATCAAGTTACAAAGTTATAGTTCCCTTTTATAATTAGCTTTGGTAAGGAGTTAAAAAGTCTTATATATAGAAAATTTTTTATTATATGATATATTTTTATTCTACCATAACGTACATAAATGATCTTGAAAAGTGATAGAAAATATAAGTTTATAAATGAAATTATATTCCCAAAATTAAGGGAAAAATATGTAACTATGGAAGTAGTTTGATATTCAATCATTTTGAACCTTACATGAAGTGATATGAACCAAAAGTTCAAAAGATGATTGATTTATAAAGTATAGCAAAATTACTAAATATATTACTAACCAAAATATGATAAATAAATATTATATGTTAATTATAAATGCTTCTATTAAAATCGATACCTAAGTAACACACTTTGTTTGTTATTAATAACTGAGTCTAGTACATGCTTAATAGACCTACTAGTGCCAAATCAAATATCCTCAAAATAAAGAAAGAGTAAATGAATAACATTATTAAGGAATTATATTTTTTAAAGAGATCGAACATAATTAGAGACAAACTTTTAAAAAAAGTACAGATACCTAAAATTTATGAAAAATAAAGAGATTTCAATTAATTATATCTCTAATAAGAGATATGGAACTAAAAAAGAGGTAGTTATTGATAACATTTACTTTTATATATAATGTAGCACTTGGAATTACAAAAAAAAATGATTAGTGAAGATCATGAATTTATAGAATAATAACTTACAATTATTGACCAAAAGAAAAGTAGAAAAAACATAATTCTAATAGAAATGCAAAGTTTAAATTTAGTTGTAAAGTGAAGAAATAAATAGAAGGTGTTAAGCCAACGAAATATCCTAAAGGTGTGAAGTTAAATGTATAATTATACCAAAATAAAAAGAAAATTGAAGTTGTAATGAGAAAATATGATTTGTACATAAGAGTTTTTACGATAATTGTCATTAGCTATAAGAATATTTATTTTTATATGATGGATATAATTTTTTGGAAATGTATCAAAACTTGATATGTGTATAAAGCATTTAATATATCTTATTTCATGTGATAATTGATAATGATATTACATGAGACTACTATAAATTTTCCCTTCAACATTAGTTAAAGTAAAAATTGATGTATGTATATATGTATATATATATATATATATATATATAATGTAATGGTTAAAATGAAAATTAATATATATAATAATGTAGTGGTATTTTTATAAATAAGCATAACTTATCATGTCGGTTCAAATAAAGAATCAATATTTAAAGAAATTCAAAGATATTTAAGACACTAGTTCTTAAAAAAAATAATCATATTTTCTTGTTACAAGATGTTATACATAAGTTATTTAAGTCATATAAGTGATGTCATTTTCAAAAATACAAGGATACTTTAGATGTTAGTTTTTAAAAATATTGTTGTCTTTTCTTCCCAAGAGACTTTAGACATTAGTTTATACAATAATTGACATCTAAAGTCATGTGAGCAATGCCATTTTTAAAAATATATAGACACTTTAGATGTCAATTCTTAAAAAAATCATCATCTTTATGCTCGTAAGACTTTAAACATTAGTTTATAAAATAACCAGCATCTAAAAGTCATGTGAATAATGCCATTTTTGAAAACACAAGGATACTTTAGATGTCATTTTTTTAAAAAAATCACTATATTTTCTTCTTGCTAAACTTTAGACATTGGTTTGTAAAATAACCAATAATTAAAGTCATATGAAAATTATGACATTTTTACACTATAAAATATAGTAAATTTTATTCTTTTATCTTCATTATCATTTTCATTCTCCTTTTTATTTTTTTCCAAACTTCCAAATTTAATCTTTATCTCCATCTAGCACTCTTTGCAAACCACTAGATTTTATTTTATCTTCCATCACATGTCAATAAACTACTATGCTTCTTTAACTAGCATCAAGCTTGAACCACATTTTAAACATTAGAGTTGTCTTTTTCCTAAATTTATGTCTCTTTCATTTCTTTAAATTTTCACATAGGTTTTTAAAAGAATTTTATTTTTTTCCTTATATAACTTTTGTGGTTTTTTGTTGATTTAAAATGCTTATATGTATTGGATAAAATATTATAGCAAAGATAGAAGTTAGCTAAACAATGACAAGAGATGCTTATTACACAAGTTTTTTAAGAGATTTTTATTTATGTTTTTGTTGATATCCAATTATGTCCATGTAATAATACATTTGGTATAACTAAAAAAATTCAAAAATATAAAAACATAAAAAATAAAGAAAGAAGAAAAAAAAGGAGAAGGTTAACACTTTCTACTTCCCTTATGCTACTCCTTAGGGCATGGTGAGTTAAACTTTCTTAAAAGGGTAGTTAATAAGGAGCTTATTTTTCTCTGTTAAACTACAAAACATCAAGATTTTTTATCCTTCTTTCCAACTTAGCATGTACAATAGGTAATGATTCTTTAATTTTTCTAGCAAGCCAGTTAAAAAGAGATATTTAGTACAAATTTGCTTTCTAATTCTTTCCTTATAAGAAAAGAAGTGAAAGCTAGTTTAGCGACTTTTAAAAAAGAGAGCAAAAAAAAAAAAGAAGAGAAAAAATAGATAGAAAAAATAATACAAGAAAATAGACAGAGAGGAAAAGAAAAATAAATAAAGAAAACAAAAATTTTCATCCTCAAATACACATTTTTCACCTTTTCCAAAAAATAAAAAGATTATCAAAATCTTCTTTACTTTAAAGCTTCAAATATCATTTCAAATACAAAAAGTAAATTTCAATTCTCATTAAAAATATATATTGTAATATTTTGTTTACATTAAAAAATTATAACTTTCATTTATTTAGAAAATTATATTGTAAGGAGAATATAAGAATAAAAAATTGAAGATATATATAAATGTATAAAAAGAGGATCAATAAAAAAAAGTGAAAAATCTTATCTTGTCTCGGAGCTTAACTTCTGTTGCAGAATGAAAAAGAAAAAAAGATAAAGAAGAGAGAAACTAGAGTTAGTAAGAGAAGCAATAAATTGAAATAAAAATTAAAAGAAGGAGAGAGAATAAGTTGAATTAAAAATTAAGAGAGAGATTATTTAAAAAAAGAAATAAAGGATGGGATGGCATTATACATTATGTCCATCCCACCTATAGACTTTTTTTTTTAATTTTTTTACTTTATACAAAAACTTATTTCGATTTATACTTTAATGAGGTTATTTATATATGTTAAGATATTATTTTGTACAATTCCTGTGATAAAATAAATTAAAATAATTTAGAAGTTTAATCTATTTTAATATTTTTGAGGTAAGAGATATTTTAAAAATTAAATCAGGTGAGTTAATTAAATTAAAAAATTATAATATTATTATATATAAAAATTATCTTATATTATTATTTTATATATAATATATTCTAATTTGTCACACTTTATTATATCTAAATGTTTACTCATAATCCGTATTGTGTTTTTATTTTTTTAAATTATTTAAAAATTTTTTATGATAGATAAAAATTGAAAAATTCAGTTATAAGTGCAATAAAAGTAATCTTAATATTTTGAAGGTAATTCTTTAAATTTATCTTTGAAGTTAAGTAAATTTAACCAATTAAACTATAAAATAAAAAAATGATAGTAACAACTTTTCTGAAAAATAAAAAAAGAGCAAAAAATAAAGTGTAAAAATTAAGGAGAAATTTAAATTGGAGATAAGATGGGATGAAATAATTAGAGTTGTCCCATCCAAGTTCTTTTTTTTGCTATATTCATCTTTTTAGTATTATTTTAATTAATGTAAATGTCTTTTATCTTCTAGTTACAAACATAATGATTAAAATCATTCATTACATTTTGAACCTAAGTTGATATTTTTGTTATTTATCATTTAACTAAAATTAATTAGAAATTTAATTATTTATGGAACAAAATAAGACTAATCACAGAAATTATTATTGTCACAATTTTTTTGCTCAAACTGATTTTTGTTGATACATATTTTCTACTTTAAATTTTATGATAATGGAATATCATTGAAATTAATTGCAAATGCAATAAATATGATTTGAATTTTTTTAGAGCAATTTTTTATTCAAATTTGGATATAAAATTAGATAAATTTAATATTTTAAAATTTATAAAATAATATTAAAATTAATTACAAGTGTAATAAATATATTTTAATTTTTAAAAATAATTTTATTATTTAGACATGTCCATAAAATTGAATAAATTTAATACTTTAAATTAAAATTTATTAATTTGATACTTTTTTAAAATAAATGAATAAAATTACTTAAAATAATTTTCCTTTATGTTGTTATTTTAATAGTTATATTACAATCATTTTATGAAAAATATTTTAAAATTAATAAATTTTTTACTTATGACATATTATAGTTAAGTAACTTGATCATAAATATAATCATAATGGTACCTAAAATTATTAAAATATTTTATTTTATTTTATTTAAATCTTACCATAAAGTTGAATGGATTTAACAACCAAATTAACTAAAATTAAAATAATCATACTATACTTTTGTTAAATTTGAAAAATAAAATTAATTCGAACATGTGAATATTATCATAGCATTACAAGAGTAGTGCTTAAATTTTTTTTCATATTTTTTTAAAAAAGATATATTTTCATAAACACTATTTAAAACAAGTGTTATGGACCTATATATTATTTTAAATAGTAATAGCTTTATGCTATCGAATTTTACAAAAATTATATATCACTTTTTATATTATGAAATGTAAGGTGGGACATACTAATTGCATTTTTAAGAAAACACATACACACATACATATACATATTATAATAAAGATCATTGTAATTCATTTGAAAAGATAAAATTAGAATAAGTAGAAAATTATTCTTTGAATGAATATTGTAAGATGCTAATACATTCTTTATACATAACTAACTCCTAAATCTAAACTTTAGAAATAAAAACCTCAATGTAGACCTTTTTAGATGTCCTAATCTCACCATTATAAAATAATTAGTGATAACTCTATTTTTTTATTCATACATTAATATACAAGGAGGCACGAAATAATCAACCTCTCACCATCCGCTATGAGGCACATCATGTATGTTTACTTATATAATTTTTAAGGTTTTTTTTAAGCTTTAAATGCCTATTATATATTTGTAAAATGTTGTAAGGAAGTCCAAAATTAGACAACAAAGATGAGAAAGAAAGAAAAAGTGAAAAAAAATATCCATGAAAATAACTGTTTTTCATGATCTCAAGAGGGGTGAAACCTCATTTGGATTTTGCAAATGGATAGATCTTGAAATATTATATGAAATTGACATAAAATTTTTCCTAAACAGATAACCAAATATAAAGTTATGATTTTTTAAAGTTGTTAGCTCATAATACATGTTTTTAGTGAGATATTGAATTTATTCAATTTTGACTGTAAATATTTTAGCTAGAACATGGAGAATGAACATTAAAAAAATTATTCTATAAACATTTCATGTTAACTTTTAGTGAAGTTAATGTGAAATTTAAAAATATTAACATATTTTTACAAGAAAATATGTTAATTTTTTAGCTAAAAAATTTATGTCATTACATATATTCCATATTGGTTTCAAAATTGACATTGAATATTACAAATATGTAATGACACCCATGTATAGGGGTGGAAAAAAAATATCCGAACCCCCTTGATCCACCTGATCCAATCTAAAAAAAAGTCGATTAGTGGCAAGTCTTTTGATTAATCAGGTGCGAGTGAGTGAATAAAAGAGGAATTTTAAATTTTTCAATCGATATCAGATACTAACAATCCTATTCGAATGTGCCTGAGATTGACCCAATATAATGCAAAAATGACAGTGTATCTCTAAGGATGTTTTTCTTCATCATGTGATGCAATAGGTATTTGAGGCAAAACCTTATTTTTTTTCCTACCCTATCCATCAAACAACAAGCTCTAGTAGAGCTTTGATTACTATTCACTACCATATTCATTTGTGCCACTCTACCTAATTGATTTTCTAATCTCTTATTTCATTAGCCACCCACACTTATGCTCAATACTTATGATTGTGAATCTCTACAACTTCGAATCAAAGTTGTTGCATCATGACTATGCTTAATAGGTTGTGGCAGAATTGCTTGGTTTTGAGTCTTTCCCCTTTATAATTAGTAGCAATTTTTCAAATTTTGCATGATATGTATCTTTCATAGTTGATGCTGAGATCCTTCATTTCATTTAGTTATGAGTCTTATAATTCTGTGCTATTTTTCCTTTCTTTACCCTATACCCAATTTCACTTATTTTGGAAAATAGTTTTAATGGCAATAATGATAAATGAATTTGGGTTTCTTGTTATTTTTCTTGCATTTCACTTTGTGTTTTCTACATCTGCTTTAAGTCAGTTCTTTTTAACTGTTCATTCATCTTTTCTTATGATTTTTTCTAATTAGATACTTAAAACTTTCTTGTTTAGTTCTTGTTTTAGTTTTATCAAACTCGTAGCCTAAATTTGGGGGTGGTTATTTTACTTCATTAGCAATAATGGAAAACATTAGGGTGACATTTGTACATAGAAGGCAAAGAGACATGGAAGATATCAAATCTAACTAAATTGATCGAAACTCATTAGTATCCGATTTCATCCGTTTGATTCGATTATTGATCTAAATTTGATCGGTTTCAATTTGAAATTAACATTCAATCGATTAAGAATGGTTAGGTGAAAATTGGCCTTTAATCGCTTTTAATCACTTAATTTCCACCCTTACCCATATATGCAATAGATAGTAATTAAGATAAAAACCTTAAAATAATTAATGTTAAAAGATAAATCTGTAGTAATGTAAAAATCCTTGAAGGATTTTAGATGCTTGAAGCATAAAATTTGAATTTATGATAAATATATTCAATTCAATTATAAGAACTTTATATGGATTAAAATAATCAAAATAAATATGGTACAATTGTCTTAATGAATATTTATTGAAAGTATATAAAAATCCTTTGCATTTATATCAAGAAATCTAAATGTGATTTCTCTATAATTGTATCACATGTTAATAATTTGAATATTATTAGAACTTACAAAGAGCTTCCAAAGATAGAAGTGATAAATCCTAATAAACTATGTCTTTAGTGGGAAACTTGCAAAATAGAAAAAAATTACTTTGATTCTTAACTTAATAGGGGTCAAAGAAAGTAAAAATTGGCTTGTAGAGTAATAAGAGGTACTATATATAGAATGTGGTATGGTGTTGAAACATTGTTATTGTTATTGTCACTTGCCCTTTTCCATCTTAACATTTTGAAGAGAAGGTCTCAAAACTAATAGAATAGAGAAACAAAAAACCAAAAGTGACACTTTAAAAAAATTTGAATTCATTTAATAAGTATAATGAAATAATACCTGAGTTGATGTGATAATATATGGTTCAAATCCTATAAAACATTTGAACAAATATCTAATTAGCTAATAATCTATAGTTAGAGGAGTTTAGCTTAAATTTCCATTTAAATGATATTAGTTTTTGGTGAGTCTGGCTTTATGTTTATGTAATTATTGTTAGCTTCCAACTAGCCTTTTTCAAGTTGAAACATGAATGATCAATTTAAACATTAAAGGATTTCCTTTTAGGATTAGTGCTAGAAGATTTCTTTAAGACTTCGATATCTAATAGGTCAATTTAAATTCCAAGGAAGTTCCTCCTAAGCTTTATTAAGTTATTAATTTTGTTGTTGAAGGGATTCCACTTGGGCTTTATATGCCAAAGGAGTTTTGTTCAAGCTTATAATACTGATGGACTAGTTTGATTAATGAAAGAGTTTCACCTAGGCTTTGTTAAGTTATTGACTCTATTATCGAGAGAATTTCACTTCGACTTTAAGCATCAGAGGATTTCTTTCTAGGCTTTTATATTATGATCCTATGGATCATTTATCTAATTCTTAAAATACTATTTTTCCAACTTTCTTTACTTTAACTTAATTAGTTAGTCATCACCAAGAGGTATTACACACTCTGATGGCAAAGTTGGTGATCATTCAAGATAAGTTTAAATTATATTTAAGAGTAAAAGATAATACCTATTATATAGTTTCTTCCCCTCATTTTCATATGGGCTAAATGGTAGATCATCTTTTAATTAGTTAGCTTATTTTTTCTCGCCTTGTAAGAAAAAGAATAATGAATTAGTAAAAATGTGTATATTTAAATTTAATTTTTATAGCAAACCATGTAGTATGGATGTGTAAAAGATAATCTTTGGTGGAGTGTCTTATTTTGCCTTTAAACATCACCAAACACTTTCTAAAAGCTTCAATTAAATTCAAAAATAATTTATAAAAATAATTAATAATAATATTTGGTTCTTTTTTATGTTATGAATAGTTATATTAGATACTCTACCAGAATATATAAATGTTATTGATAAAGATTTAATGCTGATTATTAAAATTATAAATATCTATCATGTTTTGGTTTGGTTTTATGGAAAACTAATACAAAAATTTTGAGTTGTAATGTAAGAAATAAAATGTGATAATATTTTACCTTCAAGTATATGGTAATTATGTATTATGATAAGTATGCAAAAAATATGATAAGCATATATTCAAAATGATATATGATATGAAAAAGGAAGTATATATTTTAAACATAATGAAATAATTACATTATAATCTTTTAAAAAAGAAAGAATCATGTTATTTGAAATATTTTCAAATTGATATAATCACATTATAATCTTTCCAAAAAGAAAGAATCCTTCTATTTGAAATAATTTCAAAATTTGACTTTCATTATCTTTTTAACATGGAAAGAATCACAATTTTTAAAATAATTTCAAATTTTGGATTCCATATTCTTTTTAACATTGAAAAAATACCATTATTTAAAACAATTTGATATTTATTTTTGTAATTAACCAATATGAAAACATTTCCTTTAAACATCCATATATGTAAACTAATTAATATAATATCCATATATGAAAATGTGAAGCCAGATATTTTTTTTTCTTTTTTTGAAAACAAAATCTTATATAAGGAAATCAATATAAAAATTTAAAACATGATTTCTATTATCACATTTGAAATAAAAGATAATGTGATTTCACATATGAAAGCTTTTAACATGATTTCATATAATCAAAGCCATATTTGATTTTAAAATAAAATAAAATCATATATAAGCTCTAAAATTCAATATAATATAAGAAAATTGCATAAAACAAAAACAATTAATCTATATTTATAATGTGATTTCATGTAAAACAAAAATTGGAAATATCATTTCCTTTGTGCTTTTTTTTAAATCAAATCAAATCCCATTTAACATTCATATATTAAATTATTTTAGATAAAAATAGAAAAGAATTTCACATAAAATAAAATTATTTAACATCAAAATAAATAAAATGATTTTCACATAAAATAGAAATATTAATTTCATCTAGCTTTTGAAAAACTTGATTTCCTATAAAATGTAATTCCATAGTCTCCATAGTTTAATTTTTTTCTATAACATTTATGTTAATCAAATATTTCAATGAATACTTTATGTGCAACTCAAATAAAATATTGCTAGTATAGAAATTAAGTTATATATGACACTTAGCAGCATCACCAAGTCAAAAATTTGTGCAATTGTAGCAATAGATTTAATATTTAAGGAATTTATTATACTTATGAAGGTGTTTTAAGATGTGAGGGTCCTATGATCAGTGGCCTTCATTGGCTTTCCAAACACTTGGCTTTTTTCATATATTTAGATAATTGTATGCATTTATGTTTTGACATAACCTTTTTATAAATAAAGTGATTTCTCTCATCTTTTATCACTTGATTAGATCTTGAAAATCTTCTTTCTATGATTGTGATCATTAAAGATTTATCTAAAAATTGGTTTATATCTAGAGTTATTAGTATGGTGCCCTTCTTTCCCTGTAATAACAACAAAAGATGAAATTAATTTTTCGGTTATTTAAATTTATGCAATAATAATGCTCATCACCCTTGTTGAAATTAAGCCTAGATGTTAGATCATTCAAAGAAGTATTGATCTTTCCTAGAAATGTCCTAATATAATGGAAAAGGGTTTGATCTATTTTTCCTCTCCAATATTGCTAAAGTTTTTTTTTTACTTGCACAAATGTTAATAAATTCATCACCAGTAAAATGCATTGAAAAATTAAATTTTATAATCCATAAAATCCTATTTTCCTATTATAGATAGTGACTAGATAAGCCATAAACAGTGCTAATAATAAAACCCTAATAAACTAGGCCCTTAGTTAGGAAACTTGCAAAATAAATAAAAAGACATGTGCTTGTTCCACATGTATTTCATATGCCATTGGTGGTTTCCTCTTATTCTTCATTAGATGGCTCGACTTCATTGTTTTAACTTGGTAGAGTAATAAGGGGTACTAGATATAAAATGTGGGTATGGTGTTGAATGGTAGATTTATAATTGACGTTGTCAACAAGAGTATTTGAGAAAAGGAATTTGAGATGAAAAATTTTGAAAAATTTTGTTTTATCTTTACTTATAGATTAAGCTTTTAAATAATGAAATATTTATTTATAAATGAAAATGTAAATATCCTAAAATATTTTATACATAGATAAATCACATTCATTAACTATCCTAGTGATTGATCAATTACTTGATACTAATAAGGATCTACTTTGAACTTTAAAAAATGATGAAAAAATTTTTCATCTTGAAATGCCAAATTTTAATGCAATTGATGCACTAATGGATTTTTCTAATTACACATACCTTAATATAACTTTTTAGCAAGATATAATTTTTTTTCTCCAACTAGAAGGTATTAGAATAAAATTAAACATATATGTTGGTACATTTGTAGAATAATATATATGGGCTTATTCTATTTTGAGTCATCAAACTGAATAATTATGCAAATATAAGATTTTTCATCTCAAAATACCATATCTTAATGCAATTGATGCATTAATGGATTTTGCTAATTACACATACCTTGATATGACTTTTTAGCAAGATATAGTTTTTTTCCCCAACTAGAAGACATTAAAATAAAATTAAACATATATGTTGGTACATTTGTAGAATAACATATATAGGCTTATTCTATTTTAAGTCATCAAACCGAATGATTATGCAAATGTAAGTATTTGGTTTACACAAATTTTAATTTTATATTATTATTTATTCACATATAATAGTGCATATATATCATGTCTCTTAATAGGATAAATTATTGATACAATTTTTCTAACATATATATACATATATGTGTGTGTGTGTGTGTGTGAAGCAAGTCAAGAATCAATACTTGATAAATGTGTGTTATGACTTTCAAGGAAGAAATTTATATAAATTCATATTAAGGTAATATTACGTGTAAAAGCTATTGGGAAAAACATCCCCACTCTAAAAACACAAGTATTAGGATCTAAAATCAAAAAGCAGTGTAAAAAAGTACAAAAATAATTTAATGCCGAGAACCCTAAACCTTAAGAAAAAAATTATGGATGAGAAGAGATTTATTATATTATCAAAAGATTATAAAATGATGTATGTAAAAGTTCTTAACTATAATCGTATAATTTCTTTGCCACTATCTTTGCATTTTTCATAAAACTTTATGAGGTTTCCAATGTAACCCCTATAGGCACTCACTTCATATCTTTCTTATACCTTGTACCTGTTGCCAATACAAATATTTATGCTCAAAATTACTTGTTTGACAAGGAAAGGACTCCATCCATCAAGGAAGCTATTGATAAATTTGTTGATCAAGCATTTACCTTTATTGTTCCTATTTAGTGGAGTTTTAGGAAATCCATGACATCTTAATACTTTTATATATCTTCCTATTATTGATAATGAATATTGTCTTCTCATTGTTCATTTTAATTTTTCTATTAATAAGCCATAAGTACATAAAATAAGGCTAACTAAGCTTAAAATGTGTACAAACATAAGTTATTTTGAGGAGGGTATAAGAAGCTCGAGGAGAATATCCTCAAGGAAAGGACTCAAGCCACATAAGAAGCTACTACTTAATTTAGTGATCAAGCATTTATCTTTGTAGCTTCAATTGAATGACATAAGTTATAAGTGAGAGTTAGAATTAATAATAAAGGCAAATTCATGATAAATAAGAGTTAGTAGGTCACCTAACAAATAGTAAGTAATGTTATTATTTTGTTTGTCTAATACATAATGTATTATTTATTTACCAACATATGATTAACTATATTTGATTACATTATGCCAAAATAAACTTATATAGCTCATTGCCTAGGGAAAATTTCAGTTAGTAGGGAGGATAAACATATTGACTACTACTCTAAAAACTTAGGAGCATCCCAAACATGTAAGGGGTGATAGATGAACAATTAACATTAAGAAACACTTCAAGGGAATTGCAAAACATTCTTGTAATGAATGATTATCTAAGTGAGAAAATGTAGAGTTACAAAAAGAATTACAAGAATCAATTTTACAACATGTGCTGGCTATCCTAAACCAAATTGATAGGTTATTGACTACTCCAAAGAAAAGAGAAAGGTATAGATAATAACTTTTACACCACAGTAGGGTAGCTATTACCTCATTAACCCTAATCCTTGCACCCAATCTTGACATATGAATTTTTATTAACCTATTATTTATTACTAAGCACTATTTAATCATGTTGTAGTTTTAATAATTTTAATTAACTAGTTTATTTGCAATTATAGGGTGGCACAAATGTGTACTTTTGATTGCATTCCTCCTATTAGATAGGTAGCAAAAGGGATGGTTTTCCCTAATCGTGTTCTCCATACCATTGTATTATCAAAAGATTAGTACAAGGTCATGATATATGTTGTTAAGGACCCCATGACTAATGTGCCATTGTTGATTAAGGAAGCAACCATAGTGGTTTAAGTAGTTAGTACTTACTTAGCTTGGTTAATGGCTTTGATTTTATTCTCCATATAGATGATATTTTCTAGCACTTTAAGTTTATTATTTATAGTTATATAAAATATTATCTAAAATGTCTTATTGTCATATTTCTTTGTAATTTATTTTTAGGTACCTTTGTGAGAAGACAAGTGCAAGTTAGCAATGAATGATGATAAGGATAAAGATAGTAAGTCAAAAGAATCAAAGACTTTCACAGCTCATCCTTAGCAAAAACACTACCATTAGGCAAATTTCAAGAGGAACTATGATTTGTTGCATAGAAGATGTCAAGAGGTGATCTTATTCCATTGTTAGTTACCTTGGATGTTATAAGACACATTGATGATATTTTTTTATCCAAGGATGGCATCATACAACTTCTAGATGGTAAAGAGTTAGATGTTTCCATTATCATGACTTAGATTAGGTGTGTTCTTCCTTACCCTTTAATCCTTCCTTAGTTTTGTACATATATTAAATAGTATGAATTCCAATGGTTGTGCATTTTGAAAATCATAGGTACTTACATTATGTTATTAACGAGAAGAAATTAGGTCTTTTTAGATTCAAATAAAACTTAGGATATGGAGATTACAACAATTAAAACAAGTACATAAACTAGACCATAAATATAAATGAAAAGCGATAACGCTACACGTTGTCATACTATGAATGGTAAGTGGGTACAAAGGTAGGCTTTAATTCATCTTTCGTTATATTTTCTCCTCCATTATCTTACTTTGATATTAATATTGTTGTAAGCACCATTAGATACTTAGCATTATCTATCCAAAGGATAAGATAATTTACTAGCTTAACCTACTAGGACACAAACCATACTAGGGTTAGAAAAACATGCTCATAGAGGCAATAAAGATATATTGCAAGATGAAAAACTCTAATAAAATGCTTGGTATCAAATGAAGGCAAGTGAAAGTAATGTTCTTATGCATATTTGAGTACTTAACATAGTAATCAACCATTATTACATAAAATTGACACTATTTTGAGTTAGTTTGTTGCGATGCTTGAGACAAACAAGCAACATCGAGCATTGATACTTTACGATGAAATACATGCAATGCATCGTTATACACATGAATAACAATGAAAAGGTTGATATAATAATTTGTTTGTATTTGAATTATGTAGAAACTTATGAAGAACATTTAATTCTATATTCTTATTAAGTCTTATGCGTAAACATGCATTTCTTCCAAAGAAGACTTTTATAATGTAGAAGAGTTAGTAGCTTCATGGGAGGAATGAGTTACATATGTATTAGGAGCAAGACAAATATTAGTATAAAGGTGCATTGCTAATTGTATAACTTATTAAGTGCAATTTTAAATGAAAATATATATACAACTGTGCTTGTAAAACTTATAATTGCTTGTAAATGTATATACTATTTTGTATACATTATGAAAGTTATTTATGTGAATTGTTGTATAATTTGATGTTATTTAAAAGATGAAACTCTTTTACATTAGTAAGTGTGTCTATTCTATTGTTTATGTAACAAATTTAGTTTCTATTATTAGGGCAATAACAGAAGTAAACTTATTTTTTTTTAGAAAAATGATAAATTAAATCAATTGTTTATTAATAATTGACATGGATTATATATAATGATGATTCTATAATAATAACTAATGTGAAAAAGTAAAATTTTTTCTAAGTAATTAAGATAATAAATAAATAAGAATTCCATATTGATTTTATTTCAGAACTGATATGGTAAAGTAAAATTTTGTCCAGGCATTATAAAGCCATAATTTGGTAAACAAAACATCAATATTATATGACATTAGTTTTAATGTATAACTGACATGAAATACTTAAATGATGTTATTTTTCTTTCCTTAAAACTTACGAAAATGAAAGTGAGAGATGAAATACAAATAAATCATGTCTTGGCAGCAAATTGCAAATTATAAAGTGAAAAAGTCTTCTTTGTGAAATTTGTAGTGCCTTACAAAGAGATTAACATATTTATTTTCTTTTGTAAAGAGTAAGTTTACTATAATTTTTTTACACAAAAGATTACCTTAGCTTGATTAACCATTGGTTTACTCTTGCTTGCATTTTCTTCTCAATGTTAAGGTTCATTAGAATGTTTCAATTTTCTTTTAAAACTAATTGAGAAAATAATTTTTGTCATGTATTATTTTAATTTGTTTGGATTCTCGGTTTCAAATTTTATTGTTTAAGTCTTTGGGTGAAGTAGGTTTCTTAAAGAAAATATGATTGATTTCTTGCTTATAGAAGTAAATCAATAAGTGTTTCTAAACAAAGGGCCAGGAAGACAAGAGCATTATTCAAATAACATGTGATACTACTGAAGTTTAATAGCATAAGCTGCGCACATAAATTTCTCTCTAATAGAAGCATATTATATTAATATTTCACCTATAACATTAATTTTGACATCTTATTGCCATTCTTGTACCATAATGTAATTTACAAGGATTTTTATCATTAACCATATTATTTGAAGGCAATATAAGTTCCTTTCTTGCATTTAAAGGTATTATTTTCAATTATTGCAACATCTATATATTATATATTTTCTACTATTCGAGCTTAAATAAATGTATAAAATTACTATCATTAAGTATTTATTGTAATTAAGATATTATTTTTTAGCATAAAAATATTGAGATAGGGCTTGAATAGTATTGTTATTGCTTCTATATAATATTAGTTGTTGGATTCTAAAATTATGATTGATTGACTATTATAAAGGTATTGGAGTTTATTAGAATTCTAAATAAAAAAAGAAAATAACATTAGTTATTTTAATAAATTGTTATCCTATTACATATTACATGTTAGTTATTTAAAATAAATTAATGTTTTTCTTGAAATTTAAGATACTAATTTTCAACGAGATAAACAATAATGTCAATTACTAAATTTAAAAGCTAATGTTGTATATTTAGAATTCAATAATATTTGATAACTAAACACATAATTTTCTTGTAAAGAAGCTGACGTTGTTACAAGTATTCAATATCAATTGTAAAACTGATGTTAAATGTACCAAACATATAATAATGCCTATATAGATGTTGGTTAATAACAACTATGGAATCAGTTAAAAAGCTGACGTTAAAAAGCATTTCTATAATAATGGAAAGTTCTTAATCATAATCCCACAACTTTTTAATCACTAGTCTTACATCTCTCACAAACATCTATAAGGGTACCTACATAAACATTATAGGCACCTATCTCACATCTCAAATCCTTGGCTAATTTAAATTTTTATATAAAAAATACTAGTTTAATAAGAAATCATATTCCACCTTTAACATAAAAACCTAACTTAAATAAAAAGACAACCTACAATAAGAAATAATTAATAATTGATAATAATTTAAATTTGAATCAAACTTAATAGTTAACTATAACAATAACCACTTATACTAGTTATGCACAACTTGAAGTCAGTACAATTATTGATTCATCCTTTATCTTGAACATTTGAACTAATTGTTAAGGGCATATATCATCACCTTACTAGAGGATTAACAAGACTAATTAATATATATATTATCCAAGCATGCCTTGTATACTTGATCGTTGGAGGAGGCTTAGTGACCACTATTGTCTAAGTCCTTCTTTTTAGGTTATCCTTGGCTATGATTTTATGAATATAACAATGCCTTACCTTACTTTAACCATTGATATAGAAGTAAATGTTTTCACAATTGATAGCTTACCCCCTTAATTAAGATAAGAATTTAGAGGAGGATAATAATGATAAAATTGGTAATTTTGTCCTTAAAAGTATAGTATTAATAAAATGATTATTAGATTATATAAAGTTATAATTTCATCCTTAAATAATGATCTGTATAAATACTTTTATTATTTTATACAAATTCATACTAGCAATTTTATTCTTGAATAAATGAAATCGTATGTATGGATTACTATTTAAAGATGATATTATAATTTTATATAATTCAAAGAAAAATTTGCCAACACTTTATAATTTTATAGATGAAATTGTTAATTTTATCAAGAATAATTATTCATCTATTTAATAAATGATATTTAATTTAATGCATATTAATTACAACTAGCTATTTCTTTTTCCTATTTTTCCTCTTTGCTTCTTTGTTAATATAAAAAATTGAATAGATGATTATAATTTTAAGAAAGCATCTTCTAAAATGCTCATTTAACTAATAAAGTTACTAAGCAAATTGTGCATAATTTTATATAAAACTTATGCATAAAAATATAATTTTCAAAATATTTCTCTCTCCATTCCTTTTTAGTGTCATTTTATAGAAAAAATTTTATTCCTATTTATTTATCATTTTTAGAGATTAAAATTATATTTATCACCTTCTTTTAAATAAGGATGCAAATAAGTTGAATTATTTGTGAGCAACTTAAGGTTAATTCATAAATAACTTAGTTCAATCTCAAATTTTAATAAGTTGAGCTTAAATGAACTGGTTCGATTACTGTACGAGCTAAACTTGAGCTTTTTGTTACTTAACTTGAGTTGTTCATGAGTTTAAATGAGTTTAGTACAAAATATAATTTTATTTTTTATTATATATAATGCAAGTATAATATAATATTAAATTAAGTTTACTTTTAGTTTTTTTATTTTGTTCTACACACTTTGAATACAATCTTCTAGCTTTTTCTTTGGGTTTTGATCTTTATCTATGTTATGTCTTAGCTTAGCACCATTCATAAACTATTTGAAGCCCTCATCCACGATGTCGTTGTTAGGCAGCTTGTTTCTCCTACACTATTCCCATGCGACTTCTCTTTGTCATGTTGCTATCTTCCTTTTGCAAATTAAGTATTAGATTATTCATTATCTTTAAATATTTATTTTAGATTAAAGGCTTTTTTTATAATTTATAATTTATTGCTCACAACTTAACACTTATTTCAATTTTTGCCACTTTATTTCGCCAAACATTGCTTTGTTTGAACATTTATTTAGTTTAAGGCTTGTGTATCTCTAAAATTGAATTATCACCTAACGACTATTTTGATGGTTAAATTAATCATAATTGTTAAATCCTAAAGTTTCTACATCTTGATATATTAAAATTTTGTATCATCCTACAAAAATGTTTCTAATATTGCCTTTTATTTCCTCCTATGCTTAAATTTATGAGTTTTGGTTCTTTATATGTAATGACATTTCTCAGTTTTCTGTTTTAGAACGAAAGGATTGTCATAGGCTTCAAAAGTTAACTAACCATTGATATCATCATGCTAATACTTTTTCTTTTTTTTGCTATATCTTTGTATTCTAATGTAGGTAGGTTATAATGCTTTAATAACTCTCTCTTTGAGTTGTTTCTCGAACCCAAACAATATATATATAAAGCAAAATGAACCAAAATTAATTTATATATGTTAGCACATAATTTTCTTTTATAGAACTATATTACATTAATAATTGGTAAATGGATGAAAAAACAAATGCTAAGATAATTAGTTAAAATAACATTTTTTTGCTTATCCAAAATAAGCATGGCAAACATATCAAACTTGCGTGTGAACTAACATCACATTATCTTACTACCTAAGACTCTTAATTAAAATGATATTTGTCCACTATATATAATCTAATAATTATTCCCTTATCATTACCAATTTTCTTATATCCCTTTAGAAATATTTAGTTCAATAGAATTGAAATAATAAAGAAAAGATTATTATGGCTCCTTGATAATAACAATGAAGTTTAATAAATAAATATATTATTTTTAACTACATAATTTTTTAGGTCACTATGCATTATCTTTATTGGTTACAAATTGAAACACATTATTTCAAGTATATATGAAGCATAATTTTAATAGTTTTGATATTGTTTTGCTATTATTCCAAGTTTATATATGTTAGCACTTAATGTTACACCACTTGAATGGGCTCTCCATAAAATAGTTTCATTTGCATGAAGTTTCTAAATAATGAAGAGAAACAAATGTAACTGAACAAATATACATACTTATATTAAGAATTTTTTATTAAAAAATTTTATGGTGCTTTATATAATTAGAAAAGTTTACCTTCTTTGATGTGTGTTTACTGTTATCAATTAATAACAAATGATTTACTAACCTACTTGTATCATAACTTTAATTTATGATGAAATTTTCATGACTTTGGTAATTACTTCTATATAAATCATTGACATATGGTTTATTTGTAACAAATATGTCAAATAGTTTATATGGAGGGGAACCCAATTAGCCATTGCCTTTAAGTGGAAGCCATGTCCTAACTTAAACATCAAATGATCCTATTGAACAATAAGTTAAAGAACTTGATGATAATCCATTTTAAAAAAAAAATGTACTAAGATGTCCAAGGTTTAGTTAGAATTTACTGAAGTAGCATATCTAGATGGCACTAAAAAAATAAAATGTAACCATTTCCAAGAGGAGCTTTCCATTTTGAAGGGTATTTATACTACACATTTGAAACATTACACATAAAATTATCATAGAAGGATGCTTACTTTTAAAAGTTAATGTCTATTAAAGTTTTAACTAGCTGATTCTTTTATAGTTGCTAAAGAACCTCTTTTTACAATTATTAATGGAAGGTTTAATATGTTAAAGATGAAGGAGTTAGTGATTATTTGGTACTAATGCATGAACATCCTTTCAAAATTGTTGAAGAAAAAGGATTTAACATGATGCAAATAAAAGGAATGCCTAAATAAAATAGAATATCACATGAACCATGTAAAGCTGATTGTGAAGTAGTACATGAGATGGAATGAAATAAGCTAAAGGTAACCTTAAAAAGTATTAGCAAAATTAACTTAATAACAAATTTGTGAAAGATAAAAAATCTAAAAGTTTAGTACATAGTTCCTACATGCCATTAGATTAATGTGAAATGGAAGTTACAAAATTGTGCTTTGAATTTTGTACATTTAGAACCTCTTCACCATGGAATTGAAGTTATTAATTCAATTTTCAAGTGTTTGATTAAATTTGCAATAGATAATAAGGTATACATAATTTTAATCAATAATGCCTCTAATAATGATACTAAAATAAGAAGTTTGAGATAAATTTTCTCTAGGAAAAAATTATTATATGGTAAGAAGTTATTCTATGTTTGGTTTTGTGCTCATATTCTTAACATTATGGTTTAATATGGGCTTGAGGAGATCAAAGACATCATCTCTAATGTCTATAAGAGTGTTAAATATTTTAAAGATAGTAAAGCGAGATTGAAGGCATTTAAAGATGATTTTGAAAATAATTTCAATTATTAGTAAGGAAGCTTATACTTGAATGTAAAGCACATAGGAACTTAACTTATAAGATGTTATCAAATGCTCTTCAATTTAAAGATATTTTTCCAAGGTATAAGGAAAGGTATGCAGACTATCTCTATTTCCCAAGTGAAGAAGATTGGGAAAATGTAGAAAAGTTTGTTCCATTTTTCAAGTTTTCTACATAACCATTTGTGTATTTTTAGGGAATGAGTATCTAACTTTAATCTATTCTTGTAAGGGGTTTACATTATTAGAGAAATACTAAATAAAAGGATCCAAAGATGATAATGAGTTTATACAATCAATGGTAGCATGAATGAAGCAAAAATTCGATAAATATTAGCAAAAGTGTAATTTATTGATGTTTATTATTACTATCCTAGACCTAAGGTTCAAGATAAGGGTAATTGAATTTTGTTTTGCAAAAAATTATCCACCAAATGAAGCTTAATTGAATGTCTTAAAAGTTTAGGACACTTTGTATAAGTTTTATGCTAAATATGTTACTTTACAAAAAATTGAAACTAATGAGCTTAGTTCTTCAGGTGACTCTAATTCTTCTACTAGTGCAAGCATAATTTCAACTCATTCTTCTAGTTAGTAAATATTTAATCAATTTCTATGAGAAGTTGAAATTGTTTAATTGTAAAAATTTAAACTTGACATTTATTTAGAACAAAATGTCTACGTTTATGAACTTGATGGGCATATGTTTGATGCATTGAGTTAGTTGAAGGCTAATGATTTGAAATACCATGTTCTTTCTAAAATGGCCCATGATATCCTTGCCATACTAACCACTATAGTTACCTTAGAGTCCATTTTTACTGCTAAAGTTATAGTTATTGACTAGTATCATGTTAAATTGGTAGCTAAAACAACACAAGTTCTTTTTTATAGGGGAGATTGGTGTAGATAACATTATAAAGATAAGAAAAAGCCTATTATAAGTATATTCTAGTTTCTATTTTTTTTTTATTTTTGTAAGTTTTATTTAGTTGGTTCATATTATTTTTATTATGTGGTATTCTTACTTTGCAAAAGAAAGAAATTTTAGAAGATATTAACTTCCAATCCTTTAGATTTACGTTCATATCTTTATTTGTATTTTTAATTCATTTGTGCATGAAGTATGCTATTTTTTGCTTTATTTAGTTATTACAATGTGATGATTTCCACTTCACAATTTCAAAAGTTAATTTTAAGCACAAAAGTTGAATGAAGAAGTTGTAGTGCTTAGGATAATTAGTTATCTAGTGCTTGTTTATTTTGTTTCAACTAAGTATTATTTTCTAGTGCTTGTTAGTCATTGGTATTATGTAGTTGTTAACTTCTTTTGTAATAGTTATGTGATGAACTTGATAGTTATAAAAATATTTTATATTAGTATTAAAAACTTTGGTATTTGGTTTAATTTTGAAAGATAACTTTTATTTTGCATGATGAATAACCCTATATATGCTTTATATTATTGCATTTTTGAATAGCCTTAATGGCATATAGAAGTTTGAATTATGTTATATCATGAGAAGCATACACTGAAGTTATGGGAGCTTGTAGTAAGTTAACTTTATAGGGAAAATTGTAGTGCCTCACACCAAGTACAAAAATCATGTTTGCATCTCACTATTATTTTTCTTTGTAAGCATTTATCTATTTACATTTGTATATAAATAAACAAATTTATAACTATTTTAGAGAGTTAAAGAGAAAGTAACTAATAGTTTTGTAAGGCTAGCAAAAGGTATATGGTGATAGGTTTAGACTTTGAAACTATTTAATTAAGTGGTGTTTTTCTGGGTTACATTTTTTTGTAAAGTGATGGTTGTAGTTTAGTAAAAAAAAAATACTTCCTTACTATATTCACAATTTTTGTTAATCTTTATTACTTTGCCTAGTTTGACCTTTTTACTTAACTTTTTTACTAATCTCTCTCTCTTTTTTGTTTCTATGTTCTTACAACTTAGTTCACATAAAAAGAGGAAAAAAAAAAAGGAATTCACTTGGTAAAAAAGAAGCATATTCTATCTATATTTTTTAAAAAGAGGTAATTAAACTTTTTTTTAATCTTCTTTGCTACTTTTTAAATTAACATTGATATAGTTGTACTTTTAACTTTATTTTTTTAATGTTGATTCTTGCATATTTCATGCTCAAAACATGGAAATCCTTATTGCTTTTATTAGAAAAGTTGTTCTCTATCTTGGAACTTTCAATAAGTTATTCTCTTATTATAATTAATTGATAAATTTTACCTACTTCTATTTTACTTTTTTGACAATCATTTTCATTGCTTGTTTCTATTTGTCTTTATATTAGGCATTCTGAAGTAGTTTGATTGAATGGAAAATTATGGTTTTATATATTGTAAAATTCTTGAATTAAATTTAATTTAACTTACTTAAAATACTCCCTTTTGACCTACTTAGAATAGTCATTAGACTAGTGTTAAAATGGGTATCATTTAAGGGAGAAAGCATAAAAAAAAAAACCATTGAATTGTTATAGGATTATATAAGTTCCTTTAGGCTTGTTTCCATTTAGGTTTGGACACAACCTAAGCTTGGGCTTGAATTTTTAGATTTGATTAGTTTAGGAGCAAGAAATCTAATGCTAATGTTTAAGCTCATGTTCAAATTGAACTTGAGCTTGAACATATATATACTTGGCTTAGTTCAGGTTAACTTAATTTATTTATATCTCTACTTTTAAATATTACCTTTATTATTTAAATACATACCTAACAACTTTACTTATTAGTTGATTTTTAGTAGATATATTAGTCAATTACATTGTATTTCTTCTGAAATTAAAATTATTTATTATTCTTTTTAATTTTTGTACATTAATCTTAAACAATACTTAAAAAGAAATGTAGGGAGTATTATTTTCTAACCTATTAAAGAATAATAACCATAAGCTTTGCTTAAAAATTTTGATATGCAACTTGTTAGATCATATTTATTCGTTATTAAAAAAATAGTTATTTATCAAAGAAATTAGCTCTCCTTAAAAATCTTTCTCAATTTTACATCTAATAAAGAAATTAATTTGCCAAAATATAATCGACAAATAATATTGAAATCTTAATTTTACTTTAAGGTTAGAAATACTTTCGTAATCATGAATTACCTATTTGAAAAAAAAGTATGTATTGAAAAAGAAATAGTTCAAATATTTTGAAAATAACAACAATAGCTAACCCAATACAATTTAATGCGTAAGTTATTGTACATGATTAAATATAAGACAATTATCTTTAGTGACACATGATATTACGTAAGAATTTTGCTTTTCGACTTTATTTAAGTTAAATCCTAGAATTTTTTCGAAATGCATTTAATGGTTAAATTATCCTTATCATTATCAACAAAAAAAAATTATCATCTTTTAAACAATATTGTACAATCGTCAAAATCATTTAGATAAGGGAATTATTTATGTTTTCTAGTTTTAAAATTTTTCTGATCTAATTCTACATTTTTTTATCAAAATAAATATAAAAAACTTTATAATCTAATTAATTTTTTAACTTTTCATCAATTTTTTTTAATTTTCTGTCGATATAAAAACCTAGCCTTAGGAAAAATAAAATGGATGATAGTAGAATATGTTAGTGGGAAAGGACATTTTCCTTCTTAATTGAAAAAATAACCACAGTTTTTTAATAGGAAAATGTTGATACGTTACCTTTTTTTTTTTTTATTTGTTCAGGGTGATATTTTCTTTCCATCCAGAATATTCTGAGCTTTGGGCCTTCAAGAACCGGTCAACGGTAATTTTAAACCCTCCCAGCTTCCGGGAGCTCTTTGGCAGTTATCGGTTGGTCCCCATTTCTTCCATTGCCGCATTTCGTGGTTCCAATTCCACCTTGTTCTTGTAGATTTCAATTCTATTCAATTCAACTCAATTCTCTTCTATCATCTTGCATTCAGGTATGTTTCTCTCTGCCCTAATTTCTCAGATTTTGCTTCTTTTGGAGCGCATTGACTTGGTTATTCCAAACCCTAGCTCAAATTTTAATTCTTTATTCTACTTCTTCTTGTGGTTAGTTACTTCAATACGTGAAATTTATCATTATTAATAATGAGATTGGATCCTAGCTCCTCACTGGGCTATGGCTTGATATACAAAATTTATCGTCGTTTGTCGATTAGGGAACACAAGACACGGCAAGAATCTAATTTGGTTAATTCTTTATATAGTTCAATAGGTAAAGAAAAATATGGTATCAAATATATGCTTAATTTGCGTAAGAATCTAATTTTGTTAGTTGTTTATGTAGTCCAGCGGGAAGGGGGGGGGGGTGGGAAATTATATCAAATATAAACTTAATTTGCCTAAGAATCAAATTTTGGTAATTTCTTATGCAGTTCAGCGCGAAAAAGGAACATATCAAATACAACATTAATTTGCTTAAGCATTGCACTGTTTTGGTCATATTTCAGATTTCCCTTTAATCAATTTCTGCTGGAGGCCTAAGGGTTTTTTTCCCTTTATTATTATTATTATTTACTTTTTTTCATTGGTTTCAAATTATTTTTTCTCCTTATTGTACTTAATGATTGCACGGTTTATGGTATTACCAGATTCTAAGGTATATCTATGGATATCGATGATATTTTGGGCTCCATTCCACGACCTGCCAATTTTCCAAGGAAGAGTGCAATTTATGTCTGGGGGTACAATCAGTCTGGTCAGACTGGTAGAAAGGGCAAAGAAGACCAATTGAGAATCCCCAGGCAACTGCCTCCAGATCTATTTGGATGTCCAGCTGGCATCAATGCACGGTGGTTGGATGTTGCCTGTGGTCGTGAGCATACTGCAGCAGTAGCGTCTGATGGGTCACTTTTTACTTGGGGTAAGGACAATTTGCCCTCGTTTGTTTTCCTTGTTGTGTGTACATCTAACATTCTTCACTTCATAGTGATTGGACCTTTTTCAGTGATTATGCGCATTACCTCATTGTAATAGCTGGCTTTTTGGATGGAATTTTTTTTTTCTATTATTCCATGCGGGTTTGATTTGTGCCACCATCCCCTTCAGTTTTCTTTCGCTTCTTGATTAGAATTGTTGAGAATGGTGGGCCTGCCCAAAATAGTTGAATATATATTACTCCACAAACTTCGTACACTAACACACTTGCATACTAACCCTTTTGTATACCAATTCTCTTCAACACAATCACACGCACACTATCTGTTTCCTCACTCCACACACTAGCTTATCACTAGCTCTTACTTTTGCTTCTAACCCCACGACAAATTATATTAGCTTCCATCTTCTCTCCACACCTAGACACACTAGCACCAGCACCACCATATTGGCTGATTTTGACAATTGCTTCGTAGGATTTAGGCTGGATATTCCAACCTTTTATTAAATATCTAATTTCTTTAAGATGAGTCTAGATGGTGGGCAATACTCAGGAAGCTTTGACAGGTGATGACTCTTTACAAGGATGTGTCAAAACATTTGTAGAAATAAACTTGTGTACATATCTAGTAGTTTTGGAGTTAGTTTTTTTGCCGGTAATGCGGGTTTGCCTGCTACCAGAAATAGTTTATATTTTGAGATTGAAGAGCTTTAATGCATTGATGACTGCATTTTTTATTGGTTTATTCTGCCCATCTTTTGTAACCCTTCTTTCTTTTAAATAATATGTCTTTTGTTTAAAAAAAAAATAAAAATGAAATGTATGAATTCTGGATATTTAGTGAACATGAAGATCTAAGATTTGTACTTGTATCCACATCTCAGGGGCTAATGACTTTGGTCAATTGGGAGATGGAACTGAGGAGCGAAGGAAACATCCAAAGAAGGTAAAACAGTTACAGAATGAGTTTGTGAAGTCTGTGTCCTGTGGAGCACATTGTACTGCTTGCATTTCTGAGAATCGTGAAAATGATGGTACTGTCTCAACAGGACGGCTTTGGGTTTGGGGACAAAATCAGGTACCACTATTATGAATATTAGTACAGCTTCCCAATATGGTAGAAGGATCAGAATTCATCTCTCCTATTTTTTTTTAATTAACAGGGTTCTAATCTTCCTCGATTGTTTTGGGGGGCATTCACACCTAATACGGTAAGGATATGCACATATTAATCTACATAAACATTTATGTTAAAAGTGCATCATTTACTGAGTTGTCTTGGTTATGCATCATATAACAAGGCTAGTTTAGATAATATTTTTCTGAGATGTTTATTGTTTGATAAATTTGTTTGGCTATGGACCTGAAGGCTACAGTGAATTTTCAAATACAATAAAGAGATATGAAACAAAAAGAAAAGAAAAAAAAAGACAGATATTTGAAATTTGACTCTTTTCAAGGACCTTGTCATCTTATTGTTCTCTCCAAGAATCAATCATGCCCTCACATTTGGTTGTTTATTTACCTAGACATGCTAGAGATATTTTTTGCTTGGGACTTGTTCCTTATGATTTAAGGTCATGTCTTACTATGGGTTTGGGCTTTCTTAACATTACCACTAATGAGGTTCATGCCTGATTGTGATTGGGTCGTGTTTATGCTTTATCAACACAATGCTTGTTTCTTGATTAAAGATTTACTCATGTAGTTATTAGTTTGTGTAATATGTAAGTTACTTTTTTCTGGTACTTTTTGGACAATAATGAGCCAAGGAGGTTGTATGTTGCCTAATTATGTCATAAATAACTATTTCTTCAGCAATTTAGAGAGGTCATATTATGTGTTATATACTTTTGTTGAAATATATTTGTCATATCTATGTTATCCAAATGATCCTTGATTCACCTGCTTATTTAAGGAAACTTGTGTCATGATTCATGGCTTTTTCTTTTACCCTGTTTTCTAACCTGTAGGCTTCCTGCAATTTAGAAAGTTTGCACCAGCCAAAATCAATTTCTTTTTTGGAATTAGTATATATATTGCAAAGTTTTCTTTGTGGAGATACAATTTCTAATCGATGGACTTGGGCAATTTGCATTTTCCTCTTTGTTTTGTATCATGCTTACTATTATGCTTGCAGATTATTCGCCAAGTGTCTTGTGGGGCTGTCCATGTGGTAGCTTTATCCGAGGAAGGTCTACTGCAAGCTTGGGGTATTTGCTTCTTTCTGTATACATAATTTATCTGTGTATTTATGGGTCACTATGTGTAGTAAAGGAAACTTTAACTCTTAGAAATCCAGTTTTTTGCTACCAACTAATTCAGTATTTTTTATATTTGTTTCCATAAACCAGGCTACAATGAGTGTGGTCAACTTGGCCGAGGTGTAACTTGTGAAGGATTGCAGGGGCCTCGTATAATAAATGCTTATGCAAAGTTCCTTGATGATGCCCCTGAGCTTGTGAAGATTACCAGAGTGTCATGTGGGGAGTACCACACAGCAGCCATCTCCGATAAGGGCGAGGTGTAAGTGACTTGAAGGACTTCTCTTAGATGGAGATAGTTATACATTTAAGCATGAGAATTGTGGTTTTCCGCATGACACATTAGGGAATCTCACATCAAGGGACAAGATGCAATGGGAATGCTGTATCTATTATGCAAGTTTCTATTCCCTTGGCTTGATTAAACGTCAAATGCTATAATTCACTAGAGTTGTATATTCCTGGTTCCAACTCTGGTTATATTGTTTTCTTTAAGTGTCTGCCTAGCCTTATTTGAGCTTAATTTGAATAGTTTACGTTCTTGTTCTGTGGTGCAGCATAGCTTTGTTGAGCTATTACTGTGCTAGCAGTTGCTGATTTCTTGAGCTATTGCTATGCTAGCATATGCTTATGCACTACAAAATTGTGAACTTGAATACCTTTATGTCCATGGTAGCTATTGTGTGTTAATAACCTATGTGATTGAGAATATGCACATACATAAAGTAGAGTTCATCATATATGATTGTTTGGTCTAGGCCTTGCATTGCCACCATCAGGTTAGGGTTTTGAATCCTTCCTTGACAATTTTCTCATATTTCAGTTTTGACTCCTTTTCCCATTCTCCTTTTTCTTTTTCTTTATCCTGATTCTTTGGGGCATTTAGACCTAGAAGGCTAGAAGTGATTGAAATCAGCTGCTGTACAAAAACCTTTTTATGGAGGTTACCTTGCAAGTCCTTTCCTTTCCTAATCATAAAGAAAATGAAAAGAAAAGGCATTTGTTTTCCTGATCATATTCTTATAAACAACTCCGTACATTAATTTTTTAGAGTCTCATGTCTTGGGAACATCCACATTGGGAAATTGGACCCGCTATCCTTTCCTTAGGCAGCATTGTGTATTAAACATCTCCTGGTGAGGAGCATGTGATTACAATGCTTCTCTGCTTGTCAAGTTGTAGCTTTGATACTGTTCTTTAAAAGCTTGTGTTGGTTGCTCAAGCATGGAAAATTCTGATGGTACAATTGTATGGGGTTTTCACCTTTGCATGGGGTTGTGTATAGAGAAACTTCAGTCATGTCCCAGTTCTCAGTCCTACTTGGGCACTACTGGAGCTAGTATTTGAAGTAGAAATATTGTGGGGCAAAAACAAGCAGGTTATTTTTGGGAACCTATCTTAAATGTTAGTGTCTTGTTCCTACACATCAGTGAAATTTGGGCATCTCATGACTGAAGGGGTAATTGTAAAGTTTTAGGACTCCCTCAGATGGGGGGATTCCTGGCCTCCACTAGGTATTCCTTGTTCAAGGAGAATGTATTAATTTGTTCTGGGCAGTGGCATTGTCTTATAGTTTCTTTTCTTTGGTCTTTTCTTCCCCCCCACTCATCTAATACCAATATTTTTTGTTTTTATTGAATATGGATGTATAATGACAGAAGATACTTTATGATAGTTTTTCTGCTTTCTTTCTCCAATTAATGCAAAAGGCATTGATTTTTATACCCTTGTGTTTCAATAATCATTTGTTGTAGTAGTATATTAGAAACAATCCTTCTTTTAGATAATTATTATATAATTATTACATTTAATTAATGTTTCTTCTAGCTTTAGTTTCTTGTGATAATATTTGCTCACTCGTCATATTTGGACCTTGTAGTTACACATGGGGACTAGGAAATATGGGTCAACTGGGCCATTCCTCTCTCCAGTATGGCGATAAAGAGTTATTGCCAAGGCGAGTGGTTTCCCTTGATGGAATTCTTATGAAAGATGTGGCATGTGGTGGTGTTCATACATGTGCTTTGACTCAGGAAGGAGCACTTTATGCTTGGGGTGGTGGTGAAGTTGGGCAGTTAGGTCTTGGCCCCAATAATGGATTCTTTTCATGCGATCCTAATGATTCCCGTGCATTTTTTCGAAATATTCCAGCTTTAGTTTTTCCTAAAGGTGTACAACTTGTTGCATGTGGACACTGCCATACACTTATTTCCACAAGGGATGGTAGAATTCATGGATGGGGTTACAATGGCTATGGTCAGGCAGCTAATGAGAAATCTACATATGCTTGGTATCCATCACCTGTTGACTGGTACGTAGCTATTAGCTCACTGGATTAGTGGCCTGTTGATTTGGAGCCACTTCCAGAAGAAAAAGTAAAGCTTCTTTGTGGTGACAACTGAACTTTATGTTGTTAAAATTTTTGAATGGCAGGTGTGTTGGGGAAGTTCGAAAACTGGCTGCTGGTGGGGGCCATTCTGCTGTGTTGACTGATGCCTGTTCTTTGAAGGAGTTGTGTGAGTTTACACTTGCTGACAGTGTGACCCTATCTAACGCTTCTGTGATTGAGGATGTTGCATATAGAACTGGATCAGATGCTCTAGCACGCCTTTGTGAAAGACTCAGGTATTTGGCATCTTATTTAAATGTTGTTCGTAGAACCTGCAACTCTGTTTATTCTTTTTGACATAACTAATATTCTAGTCCGAGTAGGTCTTGGGCTGACAAATCCATCCTTTAGTTAACATGAGAGGCATAAATTGTCCCTGATTTACGGTTCTGTCAAACAAATTGATCCCTCTGTCTAGAGGGACAGAGATTGGTGCTGGCTTAGAGATTTCATTTCTGGTTTTTCTTGGCTTTGTCCTTTCTTTGTAATAGTACTTTATTTTTGAAATTTTGCTTGGTCCCAAATAAAACAGGAGAAATACCTTTCTTTTCCCTTATTCCCAAATTACTTATTTTCCTCTTTTTATCTAGATTTCTGGTTGAAGATTGTTTAGAAATAAATTTCTATTCGTCCCTATAGATTATTTGTTTCTCTCTCGTCCTGTCCTGCATTTTTTTTGTTTAGTGTCTGAAGTTTTCCTTGATTTTTGTTTAGATTTTGGTGATTAATGATTCCTCCCTTTCCAAAGCATCACATCCATCCACCTAATGCAATCTTTCTGTCAGTAAATTTGTATTTCTGAATTCTGAATCACCCGAAGATTGAGTGCTAATGATTAGATTGGTACCTGCTAGCAATTGCTTCTTGCTTTTGGGATCTGGTACTTTGCCAGTTTGCCTTTTCAATTGATTTAAATATGACATGTACACAAATGCCTCTAACCATTTACATGCCAGTCTTGCATTTGATGTTCTGCAGCACTTTCTCTTTTTTCCCTTCTATTTGAATTCTATATTTTTCAGCTTCATGTTTTGATGAGATTATAATGTCATGGCAATTCTTAACAAACAGGGAGTATGCTTATGCTGGCGGTGGTGAGTGTGAAGAAGAAAATTGACGATATCGATGGAGAAATCCAACAACAATTGAAGCTGCCATCAAGATGGGCTTCCTAATAATAATTGTTTATTGATTGTTATGTTTTCCTAGTAACTGTAACACTTGTATTCTAAACTGGAACTTTAGTCTGTTTGTATTACTTGAACCAAAAGTAAGGCCTTCAATGGAAGGGTCATTGATCAGCTATTAATCGCGAACTCATTTATGGTGCATGCACCTAGATCCTAGCAACAGCAATGATTTGTTAGGGATCTGTGTGCCGATTCAATGTGGATCTTGGATACTGGGTCAGACAATCAATTTGTTTGTATCAAAGACCTCAGCTTCTGAATTTCTGATGTCTACCGTGGTGTATTTATTTCTGTGTATAGATGTTTTGTATCGTCTTCCTTGCACTTTCTACGCTAATCTTTCATTGCAATATGTGTCCTTGTATTGAGTGCTTGGCAGGTTCTTCTCTAAACAGTATATATATATATATATATATTGCGTGTGCGTGCGTGCGTGTGGGCAGTGGGGTGTTGTTCTGACGGCAAAATTTCACAGAGAATATATCAAAAAATGAAATTAATGAAATGAATGGTCACAATGCCTGCGATCGTGGAGGGGTAAAAAATGCTGTAAAGTAAACGCATTAATTAATGATGTGGTGCTATTCTGTTTCTTATTTTTCGTTTTTTTGTTGATAATAGAGGTAGTAAATGACAGTAGTATATGTATGCAAATCAACTGACGACACCAAAGAAAAAGTCTTTAAGAGATGTCACTGCATTAGTGAGAGTACCAGTGGTGGTACCATCTTTTTACAACACTAGTAAAGTCTGTAACGACATTGAATATTATCAATAAGGGGTGTAATATTACTCCGTCACTTCACCTGTGATAATTCCTGCAACCAGAGCAGCATTCTGAGTACTTCAACTCTCAAGGGCACAGCCTATACAAGATTAAGCAGCGATTAAGCTTAATGAGGATATGGCTATATATGAAAATGTTTTTGCCTTCATTTAGTTGGTCAAATGGCTGAGCATCCAAGATGGCATCAGAGTGTTGCCATTGGGAGTTTGGGCTTCAGCCACATCCAGCGTTAATCCTTTTGCCTGGAATGTCCCACTGCACCATTTTTACACTGTTATCGTCTCCAAACAATGATATGATTATGTTACAATTTATATTTTTGCATTGTTTTACTGGATATATATATATATATATATATATATATATATATATATATATATATATATATTTACATAAACATGTTTGCAAGTTAATAATTGTGAAGATAGGTAAATACCTCTATGAATAATTATTCTTTTCATCCCTATTTCTACTTTTTCACCCATACTCTCTTACATGCAGATCCAAAATTTTGGGTTTTACCTCAATGTGAGAGGATTTGGATAAGAGAGTGCGAACAAAGATATGACATCTTCGATTTAGCTTCAGCCTTACTTTGGAAGCAATTGGACCATTTTATGAAAAAGTTGTTACTTTTTCAATAAAACTTGCAAGTTTTTCGTAACATTATGCAAATGTTTCAAATATGGGGCAACATTTTCATAAAACCTATTTTTTTTATAATATCTTGTAATTTTTTTTATAAAATCTTATAATATGAATAGTCAAACTTGCAACATAAATACTCTATGAAAAAATTACAAAGTTTTTATTAAAAAAATTTTGCTAAAATTTTGTCAAAAACTTGCAGAAAATTATATCATTATTCCCCTTTTTAAGGAAGTACCAAAGCAAATCCTGAAATCTTTATACCCAAGAGTAAATGGAGGAGCTGACGTTTGTGGTTGAGACAAGTTGAAGGCTGATGGGCTTTGGTCTAGGGTTTCCTGGGCCCCCTGTTGACCTTCAGTCTGTGCCTTCGGTTTCTGCTTCATCTGTACATATAATGGCATAAATGTAAAAAATGTCATTCCTTTTTTTGGGATCAGAGAAGATTACCACTGTGAAATATTATTAGTAGCATAGTAGCTAGCTTCTACCTTCTTTTCAATCATGCTGTTGTCGTCCTGCAATGCCCTAACCTGTCAAATGGATACCAAGTAGTTCAAAATTTCAAATATCATTGTGCAGAATTCACCAAAAAATGATCTTTACACAGAAACCTTCCTCAAATTAATTATATGAAAGCTAATAAAATTTATTAAAAAGATTGCTAACAGCATTTTGCTAGCAGAAATTAATTTAGTATAGTCTAGCTGAAGATATTTAAATGAAAGGTAGCTAAAATAAACCAATTCAAGTTGAATGTGGGCTTAAACTTATTTCTTACAGACCTCCAATTCAAGTTGCTTTTATTGTTACCCACTGTTCCTCATCAATTTAAATATCAAACTAATTTAGTACAGAATTTGGATTTTTTTTGACGATTTTAAAGGATATTTTGCAATTATAAAATGAATAGATACTTCTAAGTATGAGCTAATGTACTCTTTTTTTTCTTTCAAAGATTGGCCTTTTACAGATGAAGATGTTGGAATTAGTAATTTTGTAATTTCTATATGTCAAAGTTAATATGTCTATTAGGTTTCTATTAATTACATTCATTGTCTTTGAATATGTACATTGAATGTTAAGAATACATTTATCTAGAAGTATATAATTTAGGTATGGGTATGTTCATTGACTAGAGTCATTTATAATTGACAAAGAGTCACTTAGATAACTATACTTACCCCTTGTATCAAGTATTTTCAATGAAGTAAATTTGAGTTCTCTTTTAGATATTCCTCTTCTTATAACGGAGTAGTACTAAAGCTTGGTTTGAAAATGTGAAGAGATGAATATAGTTCCTCTTTTAATGAAAAAAATACTATGATCATTGGTCTATTTGCATAACAATATTATTTAAAATACAAGGTATTTGGGAGAGTCTAAAGAAACATTACTCCCCACCACATGATGAGGGTGTGTTGTCTTAAGAGGAGAATGATGCTTTGGCACAAAAGAGGTAAAAGGACCATTCAACCCTCAATATTATCCACCACGGTTTGGATTATTTCATGTTAGAGATTGTAATGGATGCAACTACCATAGAACAAACTTAGGATAAGTTAGAGAATGTTTTTAAAGGAGGAAAAGAAAAGGGTGATCATGAGATATTCAACAAATGGAATGATGAGTATGTTGAAAAACTAACTTGGGTTAATGTATTCTTATAAGGAGATATTGAGGTTGAAAAATCTACCTAAACTAATGAATCCCAAGAAGAGAAAGATCATGATCTACTCATATAGATAAGAAGAGGTCTTAGTTTTTGGAAAAAGATCCTAAGGTTGAGGTGGAACAAAAAGCTACAAAATTTATGGAAGAAATTAGTGTCATTGAAGAGGAAGAGAAGATCATACCACCAATGAAATATGTTGAAAAACCAAATTGAAGAATCCTAGAAGAAACAATTTATGATTGTCCTGTCTTTTTAAAGATTAAGAAGATGTTGTGATCGATGTTGAAGGAATAGTCCATGGTTTGTGTTATCTTTTGGGAGAAGATGACAAAGAAACAATTTTAGATGAAATACCATATGATGTGTCCAATCTTTAAAGATGAAATATTCTTGCTCTTAGCAAATGTTGGAGGAGAAGATCGAATTAAACAAGTCCCACTCAAGGAAGACTAAAAGATTATAGTACCTTTGGGAAAGAAGGCTCTGCTATTTTTCTCAACTCCAACTCCTAAAACATTATCAATCTTTGAAGGAAATTCACATGAAAAGACTAGACTTATGACAAATCTTGATGAATTCTAAATGATGTGTTTTGTCTTGTCAAAGATGAAGAGATCAAGATCAAAAATAAAAAGGAGAATTTGATCAATTAGAGGAATATCTAAAATACAATCCATGGAGACATGTAGACATCAAAGTCAAAAAGAAGAGAAAGAAATAGATGCATTTGAGGGGCCATTGATATTGAATGGATGTTGGAGATATTTAACAAAGGAAGAGATATGAAAATGCACAAAATAGGTATTGTTGCTAAAAATCTCAGGCAAAATGATGAAACTGATTGTGAAAAAAATCTATGTACTTGTTGTTGGAGAGCATAATGCAAACATTTTTAAAAGGTTCATTGAGATTGAAGATTATGGATGAAATGAAATCTATAAGTGCAAAAATTCTAAAATTAAAGGGAAGTATTGAAATTAGTAATTCTATAATTTCTATGTGTCTAAGTTAATATTCCTATTAGGCTTCTATTAGTTAAGTTCATTGGGTGTGTGTGTGTATGTATGTATTGAGAATACATGTATCTAGAAGTATGTGATTTATGTATAGATAGGTTTATTGGCTAGTGTCAATTATGTCAAGAGGGCTTCACATGAAACTAATACATGTAGAATTTAATAAGTAACTCTCTTAGAATACTTTCTCTAAATATTTTTAAAAATACATTAAATATGTTTTAGACATGCTACTATATATTTTTGATGTTACTTTTTATAATAATAGACAATATGCACCTTACCTTTTTTTGCAGCTCTGAGATGGATTCATTCATCAGCTGGTTCTGCATAAATAACATAAACTCATGAGTTGAAGAATGACAAAAATAAATAAATAAATAAATAAATAAATTGATATAATTTTCTAATTTGAATTAACATTGTCTTCTGTATATATATATATATATATATACTTCGTCTTGTAATACCTTTCTTGATCGAATGCGCTTTAGGGATGTATCAAGCTGCTGCTCCAAAGTTTGAAGATCCCTCAAACACAAGGGATCCAGATTATCTCCCACATAGTTCCTATATCGATATTACATATATAAAGCTGTGTATCATTCTTCTTGTAATGAAAAATGACACCAGCACTTTCTATCATACACAAATTTTTTCACAATGATACACATGATGCCACGGTTCAAATTGAATAGCGGTTTGCTACGGCAATGTTACACACAATGATTCTACTAACGAACTACATTTTTATTTTTTAACAATTTTACACCGCAATGATCCAATTTATCAATAATTTTGTTAATTACAGTGTAACTGTAATACAACCATAACCACAATTTAAAGTCATGTATCCCAAATTCACAGTTCAACAAAACTAGTTTTGTCTACTTTAAACAAATCCTACCTATTTTAAGACAAGTGAGATCAATTTCACTAAAATTGTGATCATTTTATACTGAAGATTTTAAAGTTTAAAGAGTGTAACTGTGTAAGTAATTATACCACCCTTGCATTATATACTTGATTTTGAGGTATCTAATCACATACAGCTAGCCTGTCAAGGATCTTACCAAAGTCACCATGAAACATAGAATTTTTGTGTTCTATGGGGATGCGTAATTTTGCCAGTCGATCAATTCTTGAAGTAATGACTTAATTTCGAAGTTAAGTTAATAATATTATGTAAATAGCATGGAAGATGCCATCTGTAAGTAAGTATAACAAGAATATTATGTTCCCAACTAACATTAATTTCTAAATTTTCCCATGAAATCCGAATTCATACCCTATGTTCTTCTCTAAGACTTGAAGTCTAGCTGTGAGCTTGGAAACTTCAAAGGACCAATTTCCCTGAACAGTACCAAGGAGCAGACAAAGAATAGGCATCATTTGACTGCATTAGTAGTATACAGAAGGAAGATTATAATGAAACATACAATTACATTTATGTATATGGGACGTTATATCCCACATTTTTGTAAATTCATTTGCAAAAGAATTGAGATCTAATTTTTTTCATGATTCCAAATGAGAGATTAAAATACCTCAGATTCAGTAACTAGTGGTGGCAAGATTTTCTGTATGAGTGTGTCTTTCGTATCTGTCGAGGATAATGTCCATACTGTTTCAAATGAAATCGTGAAACATATAAATACAAATGGCTTAAATTAAATATGACAGTATTTGTATTATTAATCCATAAACTCCAAATGCTAGGGCAATTTCAGTACGAATCAAATATATTCAATAAAAATCAAAATAAGAAATAAAACTGTTTATGGAGAGCATTTCAAAATTATGCTGAATGACAGAGTTTACCATCCTTCGTAATATAGCAAGGTAAATTGAATTTGTCCTAAACCCAATTGAAAAGAACCCTAAAATTGACATATTAATCCCTAGAATCCTTTCAGCTTGATGATTTAGAAGTTTCAGTTGACTATTTGCTTAAACTTGGACTACTAAATTCCAATTCTAGTTAAAGTTGGCAAATTATTAGTAGAGTCACATGGGTCAGTGAGATTGGTCAAATGAGCATATGATTCATGCAATGCAAGTGACAACCCACTTCTCTTTGAAAACATGTTGAGAGTAAGATTTGTGCAATTAGATACTAAGATTCACAACTACAGATTTGTATAAAAGGGAAGGTTTCTAAGTTTAACTGAGATTGAGGAGTGGAATCTAAGTCTGATTGTTGCATAATTATTTGAAAAAATTTAAGCAGTTAATCTCAGTTTAATTTTATATATTTGCATGATTCTTTGGGTTAAAGGGATGAAGATTTGTTGTTGGTTGCACAAGAAGCTGAGTGTAATTTTAGGGTGGCTAGTTAGGGCTAAGTGTTATATAGCAGAGGAATATATGTTAAATTGGTTGAATTAGGGTTAAATTAGGGTTTTAAATGAGCAGAACACACACATTAAGTTTCTGTGTGGGGCAAGGAGAAGTTGGTATATTGTGCAAAATGAGGGATAACCTATCAATAATCGAAAAAGAATAGACTACCTACATTTTTAACTATCTGATTTGTACCACTTTGTAAAACTTACGGTAAAGTACAGAGTAAACAAACAAACCAAACCCTAACAGTCATATATATAAAGTGTAGCATGACAATTGTTAGTGTGAAAGTGCATATTTATGCTGGAATCTACTCTTGAAAGTGACAAGAGAAATTAACGAATTCTAAAGGATATACACTCAGCAATTATATTCGATGGTTAATTTATCAATAAAGTAACTTCTTTATTTTTTTATACATTAGTGGGTAAGGAGTTTGAACCTCAAATTTCCAACATATTATCTATACCTCTCGCCACCGGCTCTTCATTCAGTGAATTAAGTATATATTAACATCTCGATTAGGGACAAGAGATGAAATTAGAGTAACCAATATATATATATATATATGACCTTAATTACTGGACCTCAATCTTCAACAATGTCAACCTAGCCTGTAGATCTCCAACTTAGGTCTGTTTATTTTGATTAACGAATACCTTTCCTCATAATATAGTCATAAAATAACAATATAGCAGAAAATATTCCAACTGGTTCAATAGTAAATATAGAAAATATGGTGAAAAAAATAACATCCTTTATTTTAAAGAGGTTCTGGTACTAGCTAAGTAGTATTATTTTTTAATCAAAGTATATATTTGAGATGTCACTCCATTACTTGGGTATAGATATGTAATTTTCCTACAAAACATATATCTTCAGACAAAAGCAGACATATCTTTTAAGAAACTCCAAGTCAGATGTAAGGAAAATAGGAAAATAGCAAGATGATTCAAGTTGCTTATCACGTCTCGGTATTGCCGGTTCCTGCATCTATGTTGAGAAGGCCTTTGGAACCAACAAGGAAGAGATATTATCCAGTATAAGTACACCTTAGTCATTGTATCTATTTCTTTTACAATTTTCTTGTAAAGTAGTAGGAATGTCTACTAAAAAATTACTGTTAATTTCAATTAGATCATATTAAGGGATCTCAGCTAATGAGGGTTACCTATCAAGTAGGAAGATTAATGCTGAAAGGAATTTAAACATGCAATTAAGGAAATATATAATAATCTTATTTGGATTTTACAATTAGTTAAACTAATTTGCGTAAGTTTGTATCTATGATTATCAAATTTGTAAGAAAATATGCTACTGGTGAACTTTTATACTGTTACATATCACTATCAGATACATTTACCGTTGGTTAAAAAAATTATATTTATATACATTTTTTAACAAAGGAAACTTTCTTAATAGTAATGTATTAATCAATTTTACATATTTAGTTTTTACTACAATTTTTGGGGTGTTTTGTGATATTTGTGGTGACAGTGACTGCTTTGGGGAAGAAAGTTTTGAATTGAATCTTGTTAGGGATCTTTTACACTATGTATCCAACAATTAGGATCAGGGACAGGTACACAATAATATATATATATATAAAATTTAAAAAGCCTAATTATATACATATTCACCACACATATAGAGACACAATTGAAAATATAATCTTGATCAATGTCAATTTTAAACTTGACTTTATCACATTTTAGGAAAAGTATGATATCTTTCCATTACAAAATGACATCAATGTCAACTAACAGTATACCCCTTAATTTTTTGTAAAGTGGGATATATTCTGTGATCACTCAACGTTTCTCTAAATCGAAAGCTTTTCTTTCTTCTGATTGTAAGTTAATTTCTTTTCTCGATTTTTTCTCTCTTTTATTCTAAAAATACAATGAATGTTACAGGACTAATTTGGTGAATCAATCTAATAATTACTAGATCATTCTTGTCTTATTTGTTAGGATTAAATTCAAATTCTAAATAATCATTGATGATAATTTTCTATTAGTGATTTATTTTATATGCAAGTTAGGGCTGTCTCATCCTAAAAGAAATACAGTTACTTGTCAAGCAAATATTTTGTAATCTATAAACATTTGGTGTGAACAAGAGATTAAGGCATGGGAGAAATGTGAGAGTCTAATGTTAAATTTTGTTAGGATTTTCTAATTATCACCAATTTATGATTATTTCCTTTTATGAATGATTTTCCTATTCAAATTAGAATTCTTATCAATTATTTATTATTTTCTATTTTAAATTAGGATTCTCTTGTCAAGTAAGTCTTTAAGGTATATAAATATATTATATTGGACAAAATGATTTGTCGAAAGAGACTAATATTTGGGATGTTAGAAAGTTTATATTTGTTATTTCTATGGGGGTTATTTGAGATTCTATAATTAACTTTTACTCTTTTGGTAAGATATTTTGAGTGAAGAGTATATATACCATTAGGTATTTTTAGGTGTATCTGGGTTGTGGTTTTGAGTATTATCTCATTTGTTATCTTCTTGCAACCTTAATTAGTGACTTTGTTTCCCATCTTTGCCTATGAAGTAGGTTGAAAGTCAAACCACATTAAACATTTGGGTATTGTTGATTTAGTGCTTCCATATTATCAACTAAAAAATGTTTCCAACTAGTGAATTAGAGTTTGGTCTTGCTAGATCTGGGTTTTGTTCATATTTTGTTAATTTTGGTTAGTTCAAATTGATTAAAGAAGTTTTGTCATTAAATTTATTTTGAAGTTTATCAATATCACATTCTATCTAAGTAGTAGCTTTGTTTTGTATGTATGGTAATTTTGTCTAAAGAATTTTTTATGAAGAAGATAAAACAAATTTGATGCACTTGTAAAATGCTAGTTCTCCATTAGAGGTAGAGTTTTGAAGATATCTGTAATCTTTGAGGAAGATGATTCAAGATTTAGAGTTTGAAGATTTTTGATAGTAGAAATTGTGTCAAAGTGGAGATTGTTAAGATTTGATCCAAATTTCAATTATTGTCAATTTGTAATTATTTCTTTTTATGAATGATTGTTTTATTCAAATTAGGATTCTTATCAATTATTTATTATTTTCTATTTGCAACTAGTTAAGCAAGTCTATATTGCTCATAAATACGTTGTATTTGGACAAAAATAATTTGTCATAGAGGCCAAGGTAAGAAAGCTTGTATTTGTCACCCTTGTAAGGATGATTTAAAATCTTATAGTCAATTTTTATTCTTTTGATGAGATTTTTATAGTAAATAGTATATACACCATTTTAGGGTATATTTGAGGTGTGAGTTTGAGTATTATCCTATTTGTATTCTCTTTATTATCCTAATTTAGTGAACTTATTTCTCATTTTCACCCGTGAAATAAACTAAAAGGCGAATCATGTTAAATATTTGTCTTTGGTTATTATTCTTCCTTCTTTAATCATGAATTATATATCAATGCATTGCTTATGCTTTATCAACATTGCTTCTTCCCAACATTTGGAAGGAAAAAGAGTAAAAGGACTTCTTATTTGGGAGTTTTGATTTAGAAAAAGGGAAAGAGATTGAAGATTTATAACTAATTCTTTGAAGTCCTTCAACACCCTCTATTGCTTGCTATTTTGTATTATCCTAATTTGAAAATTTTTAAAATTTTTTCTAAGCATCTAAATAAGAAGAAGGAAAGTTCTCCATTAACATCCTTCGTGCTTCTCCCTTTCCTTACATTTGATTCTCTCATTATCTTCCCATTTCGTTCCTTTTTCTCCTTACTCCCAAACATATTATAAGAGTTATGGAAGGGAAACAATCTCATGGAGGATTAAAAGCTATAGTAATAATAGTGAGAAAGTTGTGGAGTTCTAATTTAAAGTTTTTATCTATAATTTTTTCTTTATGAGTTATTTAGATGGAAGAGAATGGAGAGGTAAAGGAAGATTATGTTGTAACTTTTTCTTTATTTGTGAGATCTAAATAAGAAGGAGAAGAGAATAAGAGGTTATGATTAACCTTCCAAAAACATCTAACATTTTGAAATTCTTGTGGTCCCAATATGAGGTTTTAGAATAGTTATGTATCTAATTTCCTATTTTAACATTCTATATTAATTTGATTTTGTATTTTTAACATTCATTAATAGATTAGCTTTAAACCAATATTAATTGGTAAAATAAAAAGAAAGTATTATAATTTTAACCTTTCATTATGGATATTTGTACAATTTCAAACATTTAAGCAAAAGAAAGGAAAGTAATAATTTAATCATTAATTTTCTTTCTTTTTCTTTCCCTCCATCATCTTTCATCATATTCCATTCCCTTTGCTTACTAATTCCTTTCCAAACATATGAGGAGAGTTTGGACAATTTTCATGTTAAATTATGTTAATACTTGTTTTTTCGAAGAAGGGGTACTTTTCCGAACAGTGACGCCGAGTCGTTGTTGACATCTGTGTCATTCATGACTGCCAATGTACCGTCCCCATAACTTGGCTTTATGGTTGTATCAGGGGCGGCGCCTCCATATACATACATTTAAGGGGCCAAGGCCTCTAAATTATGAACTATTTTAACATTACATATAAATAAAGTTGTTAGATTGGCATTGATGTAGCTTCCGTTTATTTTTTGAAAGATATGTTTCATAAACAAAATTTATTTCTTTGTATCTAAGTGAAAGAGTATTATATGTATATATATTTTGTAATTAAAAATAATATTTAAAATTATGGTAATTAAAAAAATAATTTTATCTTAAAAAAAAGAAGGTTATTTTTCATCCAATTTCTTATATTAAATATATATGTATGATTTGATGATTTTATTTGCCGATATTTATCACATTAAGCGAATTGCAACAAATAAACATATAAAATCTTGTAAGATTTTTCAAACATTCAACTCTCAATCCTTCAATGATATTTTTATTATATGTTTAATATTTTTTTTATCATGATATCATATTACATAGTATGTTAAGCAAACTTATTACCAAATAAACTCACGCTGAAGTACAAGTAAATTATACTACATAATATTTTAGACTCACTACGAATGAAATTTTAGATTGTAGACTAAGTGTAAAGGCCTCTCTCATATGTCAAAATTTGAGATTTGAATATGATTTATAATGCATTAAATTTAACTACTTGGACAATTTGGATTAGTCTTTTAAGTTAAGGGATTAAGCCTAAGATTTTTTTTGGGCTAATCAAGTTTAGCATGTGATAAATCATACTTAAACCTCAAATTTACTAGATGTGACACTTTATAATCTTCCTCACTTAATGACCTAACATCCTTGTTAATCATGACCCAAGATTTGATGTGCGGTTTTATAATTTTCTTTACACAAATAACCTAACATCCTCATTATGCCTATCAAATCATGTCCCAAAATTTACATTAGTTGAAGTATACAACTAGTGAATGTTTTGATGTCACATGTGTCACACCTTAAGCTTGATTGGTCCAAAGCAATCATTAAGCTTGAACTACCATCTTAAAAGAATAGTCTAAGTTGTCAAACTTGATGTTTTATTTATCATACGAAAGCTACAAATCTAACCAACATGGGTTCTACACTAAGAACTTGTTTAAAATTTTTCTTGGAGCTAAAAAGTTTCAGCATTGAATTTTTATAAGAATTTGGTCAATATACTCAATGGAAATATCTTTATATTAAAGAGATGCTTATATGTAAGGTTTTCCTCTAATCTACTCCTTAATTAAGGTGGTATTTGGAAAGAACTACTATCAAGTTTGCTAAGCTCAATGTTTCAAAATCCAGACTAATTTGATTGGTTCAATCAATGTCTTCAAATCTGGTCTAATTTGGATTAATTTTGAAATCTGGATTAATTTGGTTAGTTCAGACCAACAATCCAAGTGTAAAAATGAATTGGATATATTAATAAATTTATATTAAAATAAAATTCAAATTCATATGTTCAAATCCAATAAAAAATTAATTGAATTGGTGTCTCATATAACTCGTTAACTCATTTTGCTTTGTTTTTTTCTAATTTTTTTGGACTTCTTTTTGGACTTGAACTTGATTTAAATTAAGTTTAGCCCAAAGTCTAAATTATAATAAAAGAAAAAAATCTAAGTACTAAAAAAAATGAACAAGACCTTGTGTGATTGTAATTAGAATCAGAGACAAAGTTTTTGTTATTAATAGTTTATTTTAGCTAAATTTGTGTTGATCATTTGCAGTGGCATATAAGGTTGTTTGAAGGCGTTGTCTTTCTTTCCATCTTGGGTTTGATCTTAGGAATTTGTGTATATACACTTAATGATCTAACCATTTTTGTCATTATTAAAAAGATACACTTGCATTAATTAAGTAAATTCAATTTTTTATATATCTTTACATATATATATATATATATATATATATATATATATATATATATATATATATATATATATATATATATATATATATATATGATTATATATGCATAAAGAATATGTTAACCGATCCAACTACTCGATTTGATCGGTTAAATCAGATTCGACCTTAATTTAACCATCTTATCAGATCAATGGTCAAACCAAATTTCAAAATATTGGACAAGCTTTTGATTCAACAATGAATAATAGCAAATTTTAATAATTGCTATTATAGGCCTCAAAATTGATACATGCACATACAATCATAATTAAAATGAGTAGATTCATGACATAATATTTTTCCAAATTTAAATTTGATCCACTAATATAAATGAATTCTTCATTGTTATCCATTCATTATTGCAATATTATTAAAAAATATGTTAGAACTCTTTTGCTTTTGCTGAAATTTTTAATTACTTTTATTTTTTAAAAACATGATATCTCCTTATTTATAATAATATAAAGTATTTTATATTGACAGTGAATCACATATAAATCATATATTTTTTTATTCAAGTTGAATTCAAGATGAAGTTTTCTACTCAAAGTTCCGTAAACCTTTAGCAAGGTCATATCATTTATCTTGTTTTGTTATGACATTAAGAGGTGTGGCAATTAGCAAAGTGAAGTTCAATGATGAAACTTCCTCCATTAGGACAAAATTATTTTACCAATATTTTAGTCTTTATTAAAATATGTTCAATATGTTACAAATTTGGTTATTAGAATATCATCAAATGCTCTAATTAGTTCACCTAAAAGGCGTGCATGTTTAGAGAATTGAAGACTTTTGATTACCTACAAACTATATATAAAATTTTCCTTTCAATCTTTTGTTGCCTAGTAAACTAACGAATATTTAATTTTTATTTATTTTTTTGAAATATTTTTTTTAAGAAAAACTGTCTATAGTTTAAGTTTATAATTGAAAACCTTTATGCACCTAAAAACTATATTAAAGATTTTACGTTCAATTTTTTATTGTTTACTAAGCTAATTGGTATTTAGACTCTGATTTGTTTGGAAGACATTCTATTTTTAGGAAAAAAAAACTGATTTGCGTGTATATAATGAGTAAAGGAGTATTACATTGCATGTATATATATATACATGTATATTGTCATTAAAAAATACGTAATGTGATAATAATGGAAAAAATAATTTTCTCAATAAAATAAAGAATGTAACTTTTCATCGTACTTCCTAAATTTAATATCAAACAAATAGAACATTATTTGCTATCTTAATATTTATACTTAAATGACAAGTGATTGAAAATATTCCTATCCGGAATATTTTCCATCAGAGCAAATGAATGTTATTGATCTATCTATATTATTTCACTCTTCATTATTGTAGTTTCGTTCCCAAACTATTTCTCCTAATTTGTTAATCACATTTGTAAATCTCTTGTGTTTTTCTAGTTATGGTGAATGTTAGTCTTAGAGACATGAAAGAAAACACGCAAAAAACTTTTTACATGGTCTTAATAGTGTGATCTACCTAAAAGAATCTCTTAATCTTAATATAATGTTAAGTCTACCTTCCAATGATTACTACATGTGTCTTTTTTTTTTTTTTGAATATATGCATATTAAGGGATAAAAGTAATTTTAAGTATGCTAATTATAAAAATTTTCTGCAGATTTTTTTTGCAAATTATAACTTCAATTTTTCCTTTCATTGTAATGGTATTAAATTTTGAAATCAAATCCAATATATGAGAAAAAATGAAACTTTTTAATAACATCAAGCTACAAGGTATAGCTTCTTTTAAAATCAAAACTCCAGGGGAATACTTTATGGAAATGAGGAAAATTTGGCTCTTTTCCAGGTCTTAAACTTTCCAAAATTTTTAAGAAAATTATTGACAGATGACCGTTGCCTGATGGCTTGTCAAGCAGCATCGATGTTGGACTTATAGGCAAATACTAGGTTACAGAACCAAGAACACACAGCATCACGCCCTATGAGGCTGTGACACAAAGCTCAAGGTTACTTAAATGTCTCCTGAAAGAAAACTGACTTGGTATACGTATGTATACTTGAAAAACGTACGATTGCACCTTTAACTTTCACTGTGTATTTCACAACTGGACCAGAATTAATTTCTATTTAAAAATTTACTTTTTTAATAAATTAGAAAATATTTGATGCACACTTTAAAAAGGAATTATCATTTCCTTCTTTCTGATACATAATTATAAATTTTATAATTTATAAAGAAAGAGTAAATAGAAGGTAAATATAAAAGAATGAAAATAATATTATTCTAATAAATTTTGAAGCAATGATCCTTTAATTAGTCCCCTAAATTATTCCTTTTTTTCTATTTCCTTATAAATTTTGAGATTCACAATTTTATATATCTCACATTCTATTTGAAAGAAGTACCCTAAGTATTGCTCAAGTTTTATTCTGATAGCGTACTTACACAATAAAAAATATAAATATATAAATTAAATTTTACAATATATATATGAAATAAATTAAAATTATTTCTTAAATATTTTTTTAAAAAATTATACCAGAACAGTTTGACTCAGACTAAATATGGATAATTATAAGATGAAGGGAAACAGAGAATCCTCTTTTATATGCTCAGCCTGACACCTTATTCATGGTAGTATTCTACATTTGCTTATTAGAACCAACAAAAGCTTCAAAGAACTGTCATTTTCTAACAAAAGAAATCAGAATATGCACTTAAATTTAAGGGGAAAAATCTTGACGCATCAGTTTTATTGGATCTAAAGATTTGTAATCAATAATCATTTATTTGCACAGTATTCTGCATCATCAAGGAAATCTATTAGTTTAAATAACTGGTGTATTGTAAAATTGGTGCATCTTAGTCATGGCTTAAATTTAATGTAGGGTTTCACTATTGTGATGTAACTGAGCGTGAACTGCTGTGTACTCTAGAAAACAATAGGACAGTTATAGATGTGACTACACCAACTTAAGACAAATGTTTTCATAAAGAAGAAGAAGGGCTTGAAACTGCAGTGCAGCAAAGAAGGAAATAAATTTGGAAAATTGAAAAAAAAAGAAAAGAAAGAGGAAAAGGAAACAGAGAGTGCAAGCAGGAGAGGTTTAAATATGAATAATTAAGAAAAGTTACTGTTTTATGAGGATTATAATCATGGTAAGTTTGTAGAGTAAAAGATGAGAGGATATGTATAGTATTAAATTTAACATACGTACAAAGTGGATTCAAAACAAAGAAAAGCTCAAGTAAAACTGAAAAAAAAAAATGAAAACTCTCAGTCTAAGTGTTGGCTTTCATTATATATGGAGGGCCAAGAAGAAAAAAAATTATAAAAAAATAGATGCAATATGCTGATTATAAACATGGTGATTAAGTTAAGGATATACATTGTACACCAACAAAATTTACATGTCCAGATAAAAAATTAGATGGGAATCAAGAGAAATAAAAAAATAAAAAAGGGAAAAATAAAATAAAATCTCGTTAGTTAGAACTGTTGACCTTCTATTTCGCTTTAAGGAATTGGAGAAACAAAGGCAAAGAATAGAAAATGAAGAAAGTAGAAAAGGAAAAAAAAGAGAGGAAGAGATAGAACATAAAGAGATTAAGAAAGTTATATTTTCTAATGAAGAACCAAGAAAAATTGATGAGATAACTAAGATTGTAAAAAAAAAATTATGTATGTTTACTTATAAAATTGTCATACCCAGATGACAAGGTGGACTTAAAAACAACCAAACCTAGCAAGTAATTAAACTGATTCAGCTTGGCAAAAGAGAACTCTAAACATATATAACACTCAGTTTAAATGTTGGCTTCCATAATATGAACTATGAAGGGCCAAGAAGAAACATTAACTATAAAAATAAATAAATAAAAAAGGATCCAATTATAAGCATACAAATTAGTTAATGATATTACCAACAAAATTGACATGCCCAGATACCAAAAAACCAAAAAAAGATTTGAAACAGCAAAAAATTAAACAAGGAATATCTAAGCATTTACCAACAAAAAGAATCATTCAGGAAAAAACGTAGAGAGAAAATGAAGATCAGAAGAACAAACCTGGAATCAGTGGAATACTCGAAGAGCTTCCCATTCATGGAGAACACAATCAGAGCAACCTGAGCATCGCAGAGGACAGAAATTTCATGGGCTTTCTTGAGCAAACCTGTTCTTCGCTTCGAGAACGTCACTTGCCGGCTGATTTTGTTGTCGATCCGCTTCAGCTGAACCCTACCTCTTCCCATCTTTGTTCTCAGAAAAATTATGAAGTGAGAAATTGGAAGAAACTGAGATGGGAAAATATTATCAGTAGAAGAGGGAGTAAAGAAACCCTAAAAATGAATCATCTCGGTGGAGATGACAGAGAAAAATGGCATGGAACGCAGAAGAAATATAGAGCATCTTTCTAATTTTGTGTTTGGAAAATAGGTTTTATTGTGGTACTTTGCAAAAAGTCTGCGTTTGTGTATGGCTTTGAAAAGGAATATATGGAACAAAAAAGTACATAATATATGGTCGCACAAGGAATCAATTATAATCAAAATTGCATAATAAGCTTTGTAAATGACAGTTTTTTTAACTAATCCAACCAGATTTGTCTACTCAAATTCCCATAAAAAATTTATTATCTCTACAGTCAGCTCGTACAAGATTGGAACTCACTTTCATTTGACACCTTTTATCGAGGGAGTAGTAAATTCATATTCAATTTGAATGTAAGTTTTACTATTTCATATGATTTTTAAGCTTGAATTCAAAATTTAATTGAAAAAGTAATGGAATTTAAAAGAAAAAAAATGTCATAATTCCATTTTGAGAATGGATCACGTGCTCTGCCTAAAAAATGGTAAAATTTACAGCTTCATAAAATTTTAAAATAATTTTAAAATATCTCTATGTGCATAAAGACATATACGTAACACAATTTAATTAAATCTATACTCTGAATTTATTTAAACAATTCATATAATAATTTATTAAATTGTAAGTTAAATAAATAGCACATTAGAAGTTATAAGTTTCAATTTCCTCATCACCGATATACCAAAAATTTACTACCTAAATTATATGATAATGGAAAATGAATTAAGTTTGATGTTTTTAAATATTACTTCTTTCATTTCTGATTATTTGTTGTATTTAAAAAATTTATTTTTATTTATCATTTTTGAAATTTAAAAGAATTATGAATATTATTTTTTAATTTATTATTTTTATTAATAAATATTTTATTATTTTATATATTTATTTTGTAATATTTTATTATATTTTTCTTTTCATTTCTAATTGTGTTGAACATTATGTATAAAATAAAACATGAAATAAATTTTAATTTTAAATTAAATGATGATTTTAAATTCTTAATAAAAATAAATAAATTCAAGTATTTTTTAATGTTCACAAAAATAATTAAGCATGAAAAATGAGTATTTTTTTTGTGAAAAGGAAACTAATTTTAGTGGTTGATAGAATAAATTGAAAGAATGACAGAAGTAGGAAACCGAGGTTTGAAATGTGGTACAATGCGTTGTCGAGACGAGAAAGGGAGAGGAGAACAGATCTGGTCTTCGGACAATGTGTTGTCGAGCTCGGATTGGATGAGTGGGGACACAGTCGTTACGGTCTCGTTTTGACAGCATTTAGGGACAGTCCGTACAAATGGTGGGACCCACCTCCAAGGTGGAGCAACCAAATTGTATGGCTTATAGCACTCAGCGTTTGCTGCTGATTGGCTGACGGCGCCATCTTTCAGTGGCATCGCATATTTTTAGAAAACATTTCTATTTTTATCGTTTTTATAGGTTTGTAGGTTTTGTTTCCTCATATATAGGCGTCATCACTAGCCCTAATGCTTATATCACTAAGCAAGATTTATTTTATTTTATTTTTAACTTATATATACGTACAATTCTCACTAATTCACAATTGAGAAATCCAAACTCTAAAATCGAGGCATATAAAAATTATTTCTGTTTATAATATTTACTATTTACAATTTATTCACGTATAACATAAAATCTCAATTAAACTTATACCTATACAAGAAAGGGATTGAAAGTTATGTATAATTTGAAATATAAATATAGTTTTTTTCTAGAGTATTTATCTTCAATGATATTTAATATTTTTTAAAGAGTGTTTTTTTATATATATATTTAGGAATTTAATGTTTAATCTTCATATATGTATATTTAATGATTTAATTATACTTATTGTTTAAGGAAAATGTAATTTTTTTTAATCATAAAAGGGAGGGTCTTTCTCTTCTATATTTTTTTTTGAGATTTTTATGAAAATTTATAATTTTTGTCAAAAGCTTTAAATGTTTTATAAATTATTTTTTACAAAATATCATAATTCTATAAGGGTTTTATTTATAACAAGTATGTAAAAAAATTACACCTCTATCAATCAAAATTATGATGCAAAAAACTCAAAAATTTATAATTTGTTATGAAAAATATAATTTATCACGAAAAATTGTTAAAATATTTAAAAATTCTTTTATAAACATGCTAGTATGTGTAATTTTTTTTAAAGTTTGGATAGAACTAGAAGCATATCTCCGAAAAGGATGGTTGCTTTACTATGTTTCCATTCTTGATATGCAATTTCAAATACATGGTTATGATTTATTAATAGCCAAAGAATGAAGGGCCAATTTTTATATATCAAATATGAATTTTGAAAAGAAGGTTAGTGATTGATTTTATTATAATTTTAATATAGCATTTTATGTAATATTTTATTTGAAGGCTTATTATAATATTAACAATCTACTTTTGTAATAGCTTTTTGGGTTTGTTGATTTAAAGTGTGGATATAACACAAGTCCTATTTTATCTTGTGTGAATAAATTTAATTAGAATAGCAAGACATATGAATTAAGATTTTTTTTACCTTTGTTTATGTAAAAAATTAATATTTCAATTTAAAAAATTATGATATTATATCAAGTGTCAATTAATTGATTTTGAAAATTTATGCTCTTAATAAAAGGCTTATAAATGATTTTATTGTAACTTCCATGACTAAAAACATCTTTGGGTCTCTATAAGATTCATTTTCTATCAATTTAGTTCTTTATAAAAAGTTTGTATCAAAATGGTCCCTAAAAAATGGCTTCACCATAATTTTTAATCCCTTTAGTCCTTAGCCAATGACACAAGATGCATAATGAATGGTTGATATGGCACTGTTAAGTATTGATTAGACCAATAAATGTTGACTAAACTAAAAATAACATGGTTTTACTAAATTGTAGATGTTATCTCTTAAAATCCCTCTTAAAATCCCCCACCTCCATTAATCCTTATTTGTCCAAACTCCATCATTTTGCCAGGGTTTTGTAAAGAACAAAACAATATTTCATCTATTCAAAGCTTATGCATAAGATGGGTGGCAATTCTCTCATTAATAATAACTTTGGCAATCCTTATGCGATTGTGCTCTAAGGGTTATGCTAGTTGAACATCAAGGATGGAGAAAAATCTTAGAAGGAAGTTTATGAGATATCCTAAGTATAGATTTAAAATGGAAAGATGTGATTACTTTGAATTAGTGGATTATGAAAATTGCCAAAAGATGGAGTTTTGAGTGAAAATGTTACGCAACCTTATAATTGCATCTTGGGTTATGCTTAGGTTTAGTAGTTGCTACAATGTTAGGTTAAGTCTTTTTGCTTGTAATTTTGAAGGGTACAAGATTAGAGGTTTTCATAATAGAGAATTATCTATAGTAGGAAAATTAATAAGTAATGAAAAAAAAAACCTTTTTAGTCTTAAAATTGCGTCTAAGATTGTGTGTTATGTTTATGGAAAATCTTTTCACATGTTTCAAGATTTCTATAACAAATTCACAGTAGCCCTCAAATACAATGACTAGAAAAGTTACAAAACCCAATTTTAAGGCATCTTCATCCATTATTTACCCAATTTAATGGAACTTCATCCTTTATTTTTGATGATTTTTTATGGTTGTTTGCCAATCATTTTATGTGCAATAGATCACAACACACCTATTTTTTTGTCAATATTTTAAAAGAATACCAAATACTTAGCAGCTAGTAAACCACTAAGATTGAAGTTAGAAGGACCAATACTTAATATGTTCTATTAACTAACTTAAATGCATTATTTAATATTCAAAATCAATCTTTTTTATTTTGATATAAACAAAGTTAACCTAAATAATAATATTATAATTAAATTTACATGGGAATGAAAAAATATTAAAACAAAGATTGCACCAGCTTGTAAAATAATAGTTTAAGTCATTAATTAAAGAGAGTAAATTATCATTATAAAATAAAAGCATCCTTTAATAATTTAGCACTTACAAAATAAATACCTACAATAATATTGTTAAACACTATTACATGATAAGAGTTGCTAAACTGAAGCTTTAACAATAAAATACACTATTTCACTTTTCTATGAACTATATCAACATTCAATAGGTTCTTTAAAAGTTTCCAATTATGTTGTTATGTCATTGCTCCTTGTGGATTATTAGGAAGCTATCACCTATGGTCCATATGCACTTGGTGGCTGCCTTTGATTCTTTCCTTATCTTAGGTAGGTTTATATTGGCAAGGCTATCTTTGATGGAAGTTACTATATGGGGTTCTATGCTACTAGAAGTATCTTGTAATGAAAATAAGCATTAGCATTATTAAATAGGCAAGAAGCATAAGAAAGAATATTTGAAAAGTAATAAACTTATATATCTTTAGTCTTACTCTTTGAGCCACTAAGTTATTTCACTAGCTTATGGCCTTACTTTCTTGGTAGCATGTTCTTGTGGGCCATCCTATGAAGTTGCACCTTACATTTTTCTCTACACAAAACCAATAACAACATCAAAGAAAAAAGGGTAAAGGAACTAATAGCAATAGCAAGAAATAGGAAGGAAACAAAGTAAAGCAAGGAAACAACAAGGAAGCATTTTTTCACTAACATAAATTATCTTTTCTTTAGCATATTCACCCTTATAAAATCACATATTATGGCTTATCTTCTTGCATTTGCTACATGTAGGTATCATTCTTCTTTTCCATTTTTGAAGAATCTTGGCATTTCAACTCTTTCTCCATGAGCTTCATTTTCTTTTAAGTTTTTTGCCTCTTAATGAATAAGAAGAAAGATTGGTTCTCTCGTATTAGGTGGCCAAAGTTTAGGGCCATTTAGTGGTTAGATCAATGGTATGTATGCCCTAACAATTGCATCTTTCTTCTAATAAGGATGAATAAAATCCTCTAGTAAGCAATTTTTCTAACACATTATGAAGATGAAATACTAGCAAGGGATACTAATGAGATCGCAAACTTGACATGAGCATGTTTCCTCTTTGAAATTCATTACATATTTGTCAAGTTTGCATTATACCTCAAACTTTAGCTCTTCTAAATCATCCATCCATTACCACTATGTTTCTTTGCATTGTCTACCTTGTCTTGAACTTTAAGACAAAGTGGCTCAACATGCTTTTGATATAACTTCCTTTGCTTAGTAAATTTCTCAACAATGTATAGTCAGATCTCCTCAAACATAGTAATTAAAGGCTTTATTTTGAATTTTAGCCTTTTGCTATTAAATTGCTTATATACATTATTAGTCATTACTTTGTTTTTGTGTGAGTGTTAAACCTTGCCCTAGACCACAAAGAAAGGTTAATATTTGCTTAGATGTGTCCAAGCTCTATCATTGATAGCTTTAACTTTCTCCATTCTAACATTGAAATTTGTTATTGTTGTAGCTTTTATATAACTCTAAAATAAGTTCCTTAGTTCATGATCTTTATATTTATTTACAAAATTGGTGTAAATATGCTTGTAATAGAATTTATGCTTTACTTTTGGTAATAATCCTAGCCAATGCTAGTATAAGCCCTTTCAGACAAAGAAGTTTCAATATTGACTATTACCTACAGCATAAGAATGTTAAATTAACCACACCTTTACTTTGAGCAACCATAAGAACATTGACTCCCTTCCACTTTCCATACTTTGAAATAAGTTTCATAGTTAGACAAGTTATTATTCTCATTGATCATTTTTTATCTTTTTGTACAATCATTAAATTAGTTACTTATCCATTATTCATTGACTAGGTTTCTTATTAGTTATTAGTCTTATAACCTCTTCCTACCAATATTGCCTTATAATACATTTGTAAATTATGAAATTTTTAGTGAAGTGCTAGCTTATAAAATGTTAAAGCTCATATCTTTTGTCCTTTTAGGTTCTTATATAAAGCTGCTCTAATAATGGAGGGTGAATTAAACTCAAATAGGATTAAAGTAAACCTATAAACACTAGCTAGCATCCAATAAAACCATGTGGAAAAAGTATGATTACAAATGGATAATTAAAAAAAGTAAGCTTTCATAAAAAACCTAAGGAAAACTAATTATCATACCATGAGATATATTGCCTTTATTCCCTAATGTCATGTTTCACAAAAAATTCTTGTTCTTGGAATTTTATGTAAATAGAGAACTAGCATTTGCAAAAGATTCCAAATATGCTTAAAATAGATCCTTTATTATCATTAACCACACATTTAAAATGCATTTATCTCTTTTTGTTAGATGTATAATGCTTACCTCATCAAATCAAATTACGAAATAGGATATTACTTTCTTTTTTATATCATTTCGGTCCTTATAGTAAAATGTGGGCTTTTAAGCATCTAACCAAGATATTTTACAATAAATAAGTGGTTGTATAGCTATGTCACTATATGCGATTCTAAGAAATGCATAGTGTAAAAGGCCATGTGCAATTATTGTGCACACAAAACACTAATGGTTTGTCTGGGAGTAAGAGAAATTAGGAAAAGATAAAGGACAGACATTAAAGGTTATCTTCCCATTATTAATTTTTTGCAAATGCATAACTTTTCTTTTCCTTTCCTCTTCTAAACAAAATATACAAGTAAACACCGAAACAAAAATATATTATTCTTAAATAATTAACAAGTAATACTAAACTTATCTCAAGAGTATTATCTATTTATATCAATTTACTTCAAACAAAATTACAATTAATTCATTCTATTTCCTTATGTGTATGCATATTTCATTTTAAAAAATAATAGTTAATCGTTAATAATCATATAATTTCTAAAGATAAAATGTTATTTCAAATCCATGATCTTACCCATATTATAGAAAATTATTTTAAAATCTACAAACTTAGAACACAAAATGTCAGCCACAATAAAACAAAATATATAATTAAACCAATAGAAAAATCATAGCAAACCAAAACATAGTTAAACCAACAACAAAACCTAGATAGTAAAATCATGGCAAAAATAATAAGCTAAGCTAAGCACAACAAACCTAAAACATGTTTACGTAATAGGATGTTTGACTAATACATTTCATGTCTTTAACAAAATAATGAAATCATAGCAAAAACCCTAAAAACTAAACCTAATGAATAGGGGTAAGTTCTATTAGTTATTTCTGAAGCTCATTCTTTTATCACTTAACTTATGTATATCTTTTAAAAGACTAATAAAAATCCACCTCCAATTTTTTTTAGTCTTAATGTCAACCTATAGCCATTACAATAAGGTAAAATACATTGTCTCCACCATGATCAATTGTAGACTAGTAAAATCCCCCATATTAACCCTTTAAGTGACATCTATCTAGATCTATTAAAGGTCTATGATCACCAGTAAAACTTTCCTTTAGAGCTTTCAAGCTTATTATAACTTATTGAACTTAAGAATGTCTTTTAGTGACATATTGTCTACACTAATTTGAATTGTGGTGCCTTTATTTTGCAATTTCAAGCTCTTCCAAATAGTAGCATAAGAGATCATATTGCTTTTTTCCTATTCCATTTTATTATTGCCTTCTCCCTTTGCTATGCTTTATATTTCTTAACTTGATTGACATTTAAATTTGTTTGAAGTGGTTGTCAATGTCAATAATGTAAGGGTTTAGTCATTTGCAATACAAAATCTACTAGCTTAATTACAAGACATTTTAAGGAAGGTTATGTGTTTTCAAATACCCTAGAGCAAGTATGTACATTGGTGGAAGTCTTGATATGATAACTTTCTATGTCTTTTGCCTATGAACATAACACTTTTCATGGCTAAGGATCCCTGTATGTTCCCCTACATTTTACTTTATCATTCTTTACCTAGCTTCACCACCATCTTTGAACATTGAGTAGTCTTTAACTATGAACTTGAATACCAATAAATTTGGAAACACTATCCTAACTTTAAACTTAACATTTCCATATTTTGCTTTAACATTAAATTTAAGGGAATTTAGATTACTTCATCTCCTATTATTTCCCTCTTTATCAAAAGGAGTTATTAAACACTATACAAGTGTTTACTTTTGTATCTAAAATCATATGCATCTTCACCATCATCAAAACCTACACTAGTTGGTGCATTCAATTGAGTTTGAAACTTATATAACTTATCCTTATTTGTTGCTTCTAATTCTTTTTCCTTAGGAATCAAGTCTTTATACCTTGCATAAACAATATTATCATCTTCATTTAAGTTATCCCTTAATAGACATGTGTATAACCCTATCTTCTATAGAATCATAATTAGTATGAGGAGGCTTTCTCATCATCTGCATTTTCTTCTAAAGGCCCCTAACATTTTCCATGTGGAGTAATTAATAACAAATCTCTTACTTTTCCCATCAACATTAACTTGCTTATCACTCATATAATTGGGCACTTATTCTTGAATCAAAGCCATGCATAACATAACTAAATATGGAACTCAATATATTGATTATTATCTAACTTTAAATTCTTTTTCCTTTTTTTCATTTGCTAAATTAGACCCTTATTTTGAAAGAATTATACATATATATAAGTTGTTGCAATATGAAGTATGAAGTAAAATGTAACACTATTTTATCGAAAGCTTTTAGTTCAATTTGAAATACGATATTTCTTAAAAATTTTATATCTTTCTCACTATTATAGAATAGTTGATAGATGTTAGGTGTTTAGGGGATTATATGTTGAAAAATGATCCCATGTATAATTGAGTGCCATAGTATATATAGTTTCAACATCAGTTAGTAAACTATAGTAAAATATTAAAATGATATTTATTTTTATTCTAAAAATATATGTCATTTATGTTTTTATTGTTCCTAAGGAAATAACTTTAAACTTCGCTTATTTTCTAAAGACCAATGTTTAGTAGCTATAATAACGCACTAGGTTATTTTAAATAACTGACATTGTATATCTTAACCTCAGCCCCCAATTCCTTTTTCATACCAAACTTACTTCTTCATCCTAAACCTTAACTCCTATCCTTATATTCCTTACTTCCTTATTCTTCCAAATTTTTCTATATTCCTAACTAGATATAGAAAGCTAATATATCCTATTACTCTAGAAAATCTTAATTTAAATAACTTTAAATAATAAACTAAATAATAATACATTGAAAATAGGTGAAAGGTTATATATAATATCATAACCTGAGATAGGGTAATTCGTTAAGTTTAATTTGATATCAATTGCTCAATATATGAGGTTTGCTCTCTTGAGCAAAGCCTTTTGAATACAATACCTATAAATGCATAAGTATTGATGAAAAATTGGTGTTTTAAATATTTTTATATGAATAAATAGTAGAAAATATGAAAGAATGTTAAAAAAGTATAAATGAATCAAATTTCTTATTTATGTAAACTTATAAAAGTTGCATCGAAATAATAGGTAACAAGATTGAATCAATTTGGAAATTAAAAATTAAATTGCGAGAAAAAAATATAAGAAATGAAAAAAAGTCCTAACATTTATTTTCTGTACTTTTCTAAAGAGTGCTAAACCTGATATATTTAGTCATATACTAACTGAGCTTTCAATCCTGCAAAATAATTAATGATAAAAAACATAATAAAAAAGAATCATCTTAAGGTTGAAAATGAGAGCATACCTTATTAAACAAAGAATCATTTATGGTTAGAAGGGCTTTAAGATGAAATTTGCAAATGGAGTTGTATTCTATTATTTTTATTTTTCACTTATACCATGCTTTATCCTTTTCATTTTCAATTCATACCTATGGCCTAATATTCCATATTAGTTATTATATAATAACTGATGTCTAAAATTTATATCACACATCAGTTATAAAAACCATCATTGTTTCTTTAACACAATGATGTCATCTTATTAAGTAATGTTTAATGTCAGTTACAATAACAAAAAATTGATGTTGCAATAGATGAATGCCTTTTTTAGAAAACTAGATTTCTTTTCTTCTTATTATAGAATTAAATAAAATAATAACAAATTGGAATATAAATAAAATAAATAATAAGAAAGGAGATAATATATTACGAACATATATTCTTCCATTTTATGTATTTTCCATATCCATACATGAACATATATAATGAAATAATTGTTATTTATAATAAATAACTTTACATTTATAATAAACATACATGTTAAACTTAAAAAATTATAAAGAAAAGTGATTTATCATCTCTTTATAATTCCTTTATATTGCTTGATGGCTTCTAAAGTATTTAATTCAATAAATTTTGTATCTATAAATCTTGAAGTACTCAATTACTTTATTTGTTACAAACATACTAGGGTCCCTATGTTTCAAAATAAAAATACGATGTGCTTTTTATTCTATATGTATCAAAGTTTGACATAACTCAGAGAGTAAGTAATATGTTAATTTTCACATTAAAACAAAAGAAGCATGATAAACTCATAACAAATGAGAAAAAAATTAAGCACCTCAATGTTAATTAAAGGATAACACATGACTATCATCTACATAACTAAAAATGCTTAAAATTTTATGATCATGGAAATCATATTAGATCACAAATATGTTCATGACCATTTATTTAAGCACAAAAGATAACTATAATTTGATATGATGCCTATAATCATGAGAGATAGTTTTTAAGATTAAGATAAAGAGTATAGATTGTAGTATTCAATATTTAGAATTAATTGGAATATCCTAAAGTTTTTTCAATTAAAGGATTTGTGTCCATACTTTAGCAATGAACACAAAAATTCCACAAAGAATTTGGATAGATTCGTGTTTGAAGTCCTTACAAATGCTTTGTAGAATTCCCATGTTTATGGCTAAATTATGAATACAAGCTCTCCAATGGAGTTTAGATATATTTCAAAAACTTCCAAAAGAATTATTTTTTGGAATCCATCAATAGAAAAAGCTTTTGAGATAAAAGGTGTAAACTCTAATATTAACATTACCCATGTTATTAAGAAAATCTAGGAATCTCTTAAGGTTCCTTCAATGGTAAGGATATAAGTTCTTGTAAGAAACTTTTAAAGTTTCTTGGACCTTCCAAATAGCCATGGTAATATCAAATACTAAGATTTACACCCTTAACTTAAAAGGCTTCTTTTTTATGGAGGGAGATCTATCTTGAAAAATGATAGATTTGTTATCAAGGAGCTTTACTTATAGGTTGGGAGCAAAATAATTAGATGTTAGTTATTAATTAAAAATAGATGTCTAAGTTTAGCCATATGTATAGTTGTAGCCATAAACAAATTGATGTTTTTCATTAAATGTTATTGTTGAAGTTATCTTCATTTCCATTCATTTAGACTTTTTCAATTTCATTTAGTTAAACTTCTTTATAAATTTATTATTTAGACTTCTCTAGTTTCTCTCATTTAAACTTCTTTATAAATTAATTCATTTATATGCGTTCAATTTTATTTATTTAAACACTTTTATAAATGATATTCATTTAGATATCCTTATATGCTTTGAGAAAATGTCATCATATTAGATATCGGTTAGATATATTTGTCATTTCCTCAGCATTATTACAAATTCTTATTATATTAACAATTAAATATAAAAAAAGTTATTTTTGAACTAATTTTACATATAATATTATATTTGTTTTGATATGTTTTCTCTTTTTCAATTTGTGTAATTCAAATGCTTATTGTAGAATTTTAGTAAAAACAACATATAAATAAGTAAAGAGAAATAATTTTGTAAATTTAAAAAATTTAATTATCATTACTCTAATAATAATAAAAATAAGAATAAATGAGTAAATAGAATCAATATATTTAGAAATTTATAAAATAATTATATTGAATTATCAATAAATAAAACTATATATTTACATATGAATATATGAAAACAACAAAAAAATTACTATGTATCAAAATCTTCATCCTCAATGCAAACTCCAGCATTACTACTCAAATTTCTTTAGTTTGTATAGTTTATAGGAAATAATAGAATATATAATAGGAGAGAAGTAAAGGCTAATGTTCTCCTATTGTACAATTTTTTAATGGAAAAAGAACAAAAGTTTAGTAACTTTTTCACCAATTCTTCCATTCTACTTTTACTACATAAGAAGTGAGAAAGTATATAATGGGAGAGAAGTAAAGGTTAAAGTTCTTTTATTGTACAATCTTTTGATGAAAGTAGAGTAAGAAATCAACAATAACATCATATATTAAACTTATTACACTTGAGAGCATATTAGAGAGATGTTAAAAAAGTTCCTATGGAAAGACAAAGTTAGAGCAAAGATTTATAGGAAAAAAATAAACTTTGGTTACTAAATAAAACTAACGTTGTATGATTTTGCAATTTCCAAAGCGACTTCCTTAAATAGGTCTTAATTGATGGTTGTTAATAAGGACAAATGTCTTATGCTTCTATAGTTTTCGACAAGAATTTTTAAATACCTTTTAGATGATGGCTATTGACTATAACTAATGTCTTATTATTTTGCAGTTTCCAATTAGGCTTTTGATATTCATTTTAGACTATGGTTGAATGTAAAACTGATAGTTGTAAGTTTCTACATAATGTTTAGATTGCAATTGTATTCTTATCCATCACCTTGAGTTTTCATATAATTTCAAAAATGCTATTGTTTCAAAATAAACATTAGTTTTATTGTAAATTGACATCCTATCAACTAGTATAAATAATTAATTTTGTACTAGTGTTTTTGGCATATAAGGTCTAATCTTTGGACATTACTTGTGTATATTTAATAATTTAACTGCTTCTACTATTCCAAAAAAAAGTTTATTTTAGTTTATCCCTCAAACTTTATCATGAAACTAAAAATCATGCCACTAAATGCAATATTTTTTAAAAATTAATATGTAACATCATCATTTTATCTTGTAAGTCTTATGTTGTCATGAAATTTTGCTTATACTGAAGACACATATGTGGATGGATATATTGAATATAAATAATTAACCTTAAACCTACCTTCTCATTATTGAATGCAAATGAATAATTCAAAAATCAATGTTTACTACATATATTTATTTAATTTGATACATACACACTCCATTATTTATACATGGTGCTTAATCCTTAAGATGCCTAGCATCTTAATTTGGACTGTCAACTTTTTAAAGGTAGTAATTCAATCATAAATGGTGTTTCACATATCTTAAAATGTTTAGCTTAAATTTTGATTGAATCTTATAAAGATGATGAGTTTCAAACTAAAGCCATTACCAGTAGGCCGGAATTTTAAAGCTAAATCATGTCCTAGATGTTAGACTAGTAGTTACAAAGAGATTGAAACATGCCACATGGAGGATTGTAAACATTTTAGGAATGTTGAAATTGTTGACAACCACTTCTTTATGGCAAAGTTTATAAATAGCCACATAAAGATTTTGATGGGATTTTTTTTAAATAAAAAAGAATTCATATTAATGCACATTACATTCAAACTTGTTACACTCTATTGCCCATTTTATCTTTTCTTTTAATTTATAATTCATTATAATTCATTTTATTTTTAAACCTTTGAGTGTGGGTGCATCAAGACTTTTTTCTTAAATTTATCTATATTTTATTTTAGCATATTTCATTTTTAGATTTGGATGTACTTGTCCTTTAAAGGACTTTGCAAAGGTTTATTATTGAATTATACTTGAATTGCCATACATGGCTAATTTTATGTATTTTAATTGAATGTTTACATAGATTATGCCTTTTATTATTTATTTCATAATGCTTTTAGTTTATTGATTGCTTTCTTTATATCAACATTCCTTAGTTTAGAATTCCATTGCCCATGCAAGTTAAATACTTTGTGAAAATTTTTAACTATAACAAATTAGCACACCCAATGGGATCTAATTAAGGGACTTTAGTTCTTACACTTTTTGTTTATATAATTGAGAAGTTGTTCAATTCTACCACCTTTTAATATGAATCCTAATGGGGTATCTTCTTCTAGCACCATAAATTATAACCTTTTGTTAGGTGTGATGCTAGAAAATGTTAATGAGCCACAATATGTAGGTAACAAAACTTTGAAACCTATTGACAAGGCTTCTAATGTGAATGAATAGAATCTTAATGCTCAAAACAACATCGCATTGAATATAACATCAAATATGGGTAGTAAAAATAATAATATGCCAAATAATAGCCATAATTAGCAAAACCTAAATTTCCAAAATGTTCAAAATACAATTAATCTAAGCCAAAAATAAAATCATTAAAGAAGTGGCTAATATAATAACAATAAGCCGCATAATCGAAATAATAAGACCTAGAGTAAAAATGCAAATAACAATATCTTAAATAATGATCAATGAAATAATGCTGGGGGCTTGTGAGACCCAATGGATCACTAGTTGGAATACTTTATGTTATATCATAAATGAATGAGAATAATGGAGTAAATGCTCATAATGGCTGACATGCTTAGGCTAAGAGAGCCAATATAGAAATGCTTAGGCTAAAAAAGCTAATATAGAAATAGTTAAATAATATGGAAGCAACAACCTTACCATAAACAATTTAGTTATATTAAGATAACAAATGGATGAAATTAATTATAATATAAGGTATATGTTATCATAAAATTTAACAACTATACTTAGCTCAATAGTTCAGTTCATAACAAGAAGATGATTCGAAAGTAAAAAAGGAAGAATATAGGTCGACCCAAAGGCCGAAGATGTCAAAGCTAAAGTACTTGTACTTGAATATAGCCATGTAAAATTAGTTGGAAATAGAGAATAAATGAGAATAACATGATTTAACAACCCTAGAAATAAAAGCACATGAGGTAATATTTAGTAGCCATATTAAGAAATGCCAAATCACTAACACCTACATCTAAACCAAAAAGTACTACATTATCAAAATGTCTATCTAAAGTAAAAAAGATGAGATTAAAGGGATTAGAGAGATCAAGGCTAGATTGTGTAAGATTTGGTTAAGAAACTCTTGAACTAACTTGGTGGCCATGAAACATATCTAAATTATTGAGGAGTCAGTCCTAGAGTGGATACACCAAATTAAATTACCAAGAAATTTTAAGACACCAAAATTCATGACTTTTTCTAAGGAAGATAATCAATCCATAATGGAGCATATTGCTTAGTTCATAGTTGAATGCTTAATTGGTAATGAATTTTTAAAGTTGAGACATTTTTCTCTTTCTTTAATCTATATAATCTTCCTTAATATTTATAATTGCCTTCAAACTTGGTATATTCATGGATTCAAATGGAACAAATGTTTCATGATCAATTCTATAGAAGAGAATTAAAATTAATTTGGATAACTTAATGAACATCTGTAAAAGTCCAATAGAGTTAGCAGAAGACTACTTATTTTACTTTCGATAGGCTTATAGTAAATATTTCATTCAAGTGGTTGAAAGTGATAGTGGTGATAAGTTTTGACTATGCTAGTTACAAGAAGATAGTTAACTAAAATATAATTGATGTGACTTAATTAGCTGACAAAGTTCAACAAATTAAGCAATTATAGAGAGACAAAGACAAAAAGATGAAGAAAACTAGTTTTAAAAAGGATCTTAGGAAAGAAAGAGTGGCTTGCATAAATGAAGATGTAACTAATGAAGATAATGTCAATAGGGTCCATTTGGTTGAACTTAAACCTAGTCTACTATACACTTGCACATTGTTAAAAAATATTGAATAGAAAGATAAAATATACCATATTAATAAGAAAATTTATTCTTTCAATTTAAGCAAGGCTAACTAAATTTTTGATATGTTATTATAGATAAGCAATTGAAATTATTTGAGGAACATAGAATTCTATCCAAAGAGAGATAAAAGATAAAAAAGATTGCATATATTATAGCATGTTTAGCTATAATACTAATAACTATCTTCATTTCAAGGATATCATTGAAAAAGACATTAGAAAGGAAGATTAAAATTTATTGACAAAGGCAAAAGCATGATGTTAGACAGAGATCCTTTTCAAATTAGATCCATTTATGTAGCGCCAAGTGGTGATTTTGACCTATTCAACATTAGAGTCAATGTCGTCTATTATGAAGAAGGAGAAGTTAATAGTCTCCAAGAATTAGAGCATAACATTAACTTATTTTGGCCTCATATTAGGATCACACTTTCATGAAGTTGAAAAGGCTAAAAATTATATAGAATCAAATGTAGATTATGATTTATTCCAAGATAACATTAATATTATTTATTACTATGAACTATAATAACACTAATGATGTACCTAATTTTCCTTAAAGCCTATCTTAATAAAGCTTAAGTCAAATTTAAATTTTATAAGAAAAATCTAATGTGAAGGAGGGGTATTGAAAATATACCCTTTTTGTGAAAAACACTACAATGAGTTAAAAGTACTCATATAGGGTAAATGCTTGAAAGACCGTATTGATCCTAAGGTGCAGAAGTTTGCTAATAACTAAAGCAAAGCAAGTAAAGAGAATAAAAGAGTTTGAAAAGATAAAAAGTAAGTCAAAATTGGAATTTTATTAGTTAGAATATGATTAACTAAAGTGAGAAATTATAATTCGGATCAACACTAAGAAAAGACCATGCCAAAAAAAGAATGGATTACAAATGAATTATGACATAACAAAGGAAAGCAACCTTGGAAACCAATGTTAAAAGAAAAGAGTGGGGTATACCATTATTACTATAAGTGGCCTCCACCAACTAGGACATAAAAGAGATGCATGCAAAGGTAAAATACTTACAAGAGATAATAGAATGAAATATAGAGTTAAAGGTATTAATCGATTGTAGGGAAACAAGTGATCACAAGAAAAATGACAAGAAGAAAAATAACTTTTTCAAAGTTCATAGTCAAAATATGAATATTGATGCTAATGTAGTTACCATTTTTCCAGCTTCATTTGCTAGTACTGACATTTGCATTGTTAATAAAGATTTTAAAGGTGATATGACAACCATAATGGTCATACTTTTAGATGAAGAATAGATATTTGGAAAGGTCACATTTAAGAGACCAAATGAAGTTATGAAAAATATCATTTATGGCCCTTACACATCAAAGTTCACTTGAATAGCATACTAATCAACCAAGTGTTATTAGATGGTGGAGCATTAGTTAACTTCATGCTTAAATCAATATTTATTCAATTAGGATTATAGTCAAAAGACATTATACCATCTAATATAGCAGTCATTAACTTTAATGGAAGAATGTTAGTGATTGAAGGGATGGTGCTAACCAATTTAAAAGTTAGCATAATCATTAAACCTACCTTATTTGTGGTAATGTTATCAAAATCTAACTACAATTTATTACTAGAAAAAATTAGATTCATGCAGTTAGGATGATCCTTTCTACTTTAGATTAAAAATTGATTATGTAGAGAGAAGATGTAACTATTGAAATCATTGTAGCAAATGATAATCTTTATTATATGCAACAATGACATGCTAATTTCAAAGTACATAATCCAAATGTCAAACTCTTGTAAGCTAATGGTCATTTTGACCTAGTCATAATCGAGATGTGCATTCTAGATATATTCGATTTTAAAATAATCCTAAAGGTAAAAAAAGATAGTATTAACTTATGGCACCAATGAATAACCACCTATAACTACTTACTCTACTTTTGACCTATATGATTGAGCAAGTTTAGAATAAGGTCCCTAATTGTATTTGCAATAATAATCCATTAGGATTTTATAAATCACCGATTAAAGAAGCTATAAAGAAAATTGAAGTGTAAGATTCTTTATAAAAGGTCAAATTGGGGATAAAAGATGATAAAAAACTAATTTTTGTTAGCATAACCTTACTAAAAGATATTAAGAAGCAAATAGTCAATATCTTAAAGGAGTATAAAGATTATTTTGCATAGAATTATGATGAGATGCTAAGAACTTTGCATGGAATTATGATGAGATACTAGGTTAAGTAGAGATTTAATCAAACATAGGTTACCAATCAAAGAAAGATTTTGACATCACAAATAACCACCATAACAATTTGCACTTGAAGTCATATTAAAAATTAAAGAAGAAATAGAAAGGCTACTGAAAAATAAATTCATATAAATAATTAAACATGTTGAATGGATATCAAATGTAGTATTTATGATGAAAAATAATAGGAAGCTAAAGGTGTGCTTTGATTTTAGAGATTTAAACAAATAGATGCCTAAAAATAAATACCCTATATTAGTCATAAATATATTAATTAATGTAACATCAAGTCACGCAATAGTCAGCCTAATGGATGGACATGTTAGATACAACAAATTCTATATAGTTGAAAAAGATGTGCTAAACATTGCATTGTGGTGCCTAAGCTTAATTAGTGCCCTTAAATGGGTGGTTATGCTATTTAAGCTAAAAAATGCTAAAGCCACCTAGTAGCGAGCAATGAATACCATTTTTCATAATATGATTAGAAAGTCAATGGCAATTTATATTGATGATGTTGTAGTTAAGAAGAATTTTTATGAAGAGCATTTGACTAATTTAAAATAAGCCTTTGCTTTAATAAGAAAAGATAACTTGAAGATGAATCCTTTCAATTACACTTTGGATAGGAAATTTTCTCGATTTTGTTATTCACTAAAAGGGAATTGAAGTTAATTAAAATAAAACTAAAACTATCATGGAAATATCACCACCAACCACTAAGAAAGAGTTACAGTGTTTCTTGGGAAAAGTTAACTTCCTAACAAGATTTATATCAAATTTGTCTAGTTGAACTAAGGTTCTTTTACCACTATTGAAACTAATTAATGAGGAATAATTTGTATGGAAAACTAAATACCAAGTTGTATTAGAAGACATCAAATGATATTTGACTAACTTGTTAGTGATGTCTTCACCTATCCCAAGCTAATCACTAAAAATGTATGTTTTAATTTTAGAGGATGTAACTGGTTGTTTTCTAGCCTAAGAAAATGATGAAGGAAAAGAGAGGGCAATTTATTATTTATTTAATGTATTAAATGTAATTGAATAAAAGTATTTAGTACTCAAAAAATTATCTTGCATTATATTTTTTATGTTTCAATCTTATATATTATTAACTATTGTTTTAGTCATAACTAAGTCTGATATTCTAAATATATGTTAGCATGGCCTTTTATACATGGTCAGTTAGAAAATAGACTTTTGGCATGACTGAATTTACCCTATAATATTATCCTTTAAAGGTAGTAAAAGGCTAAGTTATGGCTAATTTTGTCTTTAAACATCACAAACAAACTTTTGGCTTCATCAGATCCAACTACTAGAAATTATATTTCAATGGATTGTGTCATAAGAATAAAGCTGGCTGTGACCATAAGGTCAGCTTGTCAAATTCATGTTTTTTTAGACAAAACATGCTCAAATAACAAGGTTGAACATGAAGCATTAATAATCAATTAAAAATTAGTATTAGAAAAGCAAGCACACAATATAGAAATTTATAGGAATTTATAATTATTCGTTAAGCAAATTATGTGTGAATATAAATGTGTGAATCCAAGTATGGCTAAGTATTTAGCCATTTTGGCCAGGTTGTTATGTGGATTCAATGATGTTGTGTTAGCCATATACCTAAATGAGAGAATGAAATAGCTAACATATTGGTTTAAATAACTTTTAGATATAAGGTGAACAATATAAATCAATTGAACTCATTTTATCATATATAATCTTAAAACTAATTGAAAATAAGAAATTATTATATGTATATGCTAGAACATTTCAAATGATTGAAAAAAAAAAGAACTTTGCTAGATTATATGGAAAATTTATCTAGTGATGTAAATCAAACAATTAGAATCAAAGCTTTGAAGTTTGTACTAATAGATAAAGAGTTATACAATAAAAAATTTGAAGGCCAATTATTAAAATGCTTAGAAGATACTAAAGCTATTTTGGCTATGAAGGAAGTACTAGAAGGGATATGTGGAGCACATTAGGCTAGGAATAAAATGAGATAGACATTATTCAAACAAGATGTGTACTAGCCAATAATGACTAAGGATTATATAGATTTTGCTAAAAGTTATGAAGAGTACTAAAAACATGGACTAATCTAAAAAGTGCTAGTAGCCAAATTAAAATATATAGTCAAACCTTAGCCATTTAGAGGTAGTAGCCGAATTTAAATATATAGTCAAACCTTAGCCATTTAGAGGTTAAGCCTTAGATATTATTGATAAAATTTATCCTCCGTCAACTAAAAATTATCACTCTATTTTATTAATAATTAATTATTTCACTAAATGGGTAGAAGTTGAAATCTATAAGGAAATCAAGCAATCAAATGTTATAAACTTCATTAAGAATAAGTTAGTTATGAGGCTTAGTTTGCCTGAAACTTTAATGATAGATTAAGGAACTATGTTTACAAGACAAAAGGTCAAATATTATGCTGAATAAAAAGGAATAAAAATGCTAACCTTAGCTCCTTACTATACTCAAGCCAACGAATAAGTCGAGGCCATACATAAGTCAATTATTAACTTGATCAAGAAACATATTGGCTAGCACCTTAGAACATAATACCAAATCCTTGGAAATACATTTTAGGCAATTAGAAGCTCTCCTTGGAGTTTAATTGGAATTACTTTATATCAATTGCTTTATGGTCATTATATTATTTTGCTAATTGAAGTCACTATTCAAACATTAAAAGTACAAAAGGCTTGAAGATTTAAAAGGGCTAGATGAAGTGCATTAGAGTGCCTTGGATGCTTTAGTACATAATAAAAAGAGATTGATCAAATAATATAATAAGTTAGTTAAAATTAAAAATTTTGTTTATGGCCAATTAATTTGGAAAGTGATGTTGCTAATGGAAGTCAAATTATAAAAAAAATAGTTACCTTATTGGGATTTGGGAAGGATCATTTGAAGTTATTAAAGTGTTTGACAAAAATAGTTACAAAATTACAAATATTGAAGAAAAGAAAGTTGAAATAATAAATGACAAGTACTTGAAACAATACAAGTTGAGCATTCATGAAATAATAATTGAATAGAAATCCCAATTTTGATTGGTCAAGCCAAAATCTTAGTTATGAAACTTAAAAAATTGAAAAAGCCAAAAGTTTGGTTATAAGCATTACAAAATAAAACAAAATCCAAAGATATGACTGCAAGTCAGAAGTTAATTTGGTCAAAACATATTCAAATCATCTATTACAAAGCTAAATTCTTTACAAATTCTAAAAAAGAGATATAAATTTTTCCTTAAAATTGATCCACTTAGCTATTGTTAAAGACTTCAAACCTGACATTGCTCAACATTACTAGATTAGTCAGTTAGGCATTAATAAAATTATAATCCTTGACTGCTTCCTTACCTTGTGGCTTTAATTCCAGTTCCTCAACTTTAATAGCATCTAGTTCGACACCAAAAATTGTTTAAAAATCTTCCAATTATTTCAATTCCTATTGCAAATTAGCTACCTTCTTTTTTTATCTTTGAGATTTTTCTATTATGATTTGAAATTTCATCATTACACATTTGATGATTTGCTAGCAAAGCTTTTTGGCATTTTTTTACTAACTTTAACAAAATCAAGTAGTTCTTGCTTTTTCTAAGACATGTTTTTGTAAGTATTCTAAATAGTTAAAGCCTTGCTCAAATCAATTATAATGTTTAGAAAAGCCTTAGTGATGTGTAAAATGATTATTTTAATGCTAACAATTATAGGATAATTAAATCATTAGTTTTCTTTAGAATTTGTAAACTTTTTCTCAAAGTTCTATGCCTTCAACTACAACATGCAAATCATAGCCAACCACTTCTTGCAATATAGATACCTTATCTTTTATCTATTTGGCATGGTCTTCTATAACAACTAGTTTGTCAACTGGCTTATGAGCTTAACCAGTTGAAGTCGAATGTTTATTGGACCTAGCTTTAATAAGGAAAGTGAAAGGATCATTTTCATTGTTAACTTCTTATTTAGAACTTTTTTGGTTAGATTGATTCTTTGCCTAGTTAAAGTTATTTTTAGCCAATCATGGATAATATGCTTATCAGAGTTATACAGAAAGACTTCTATGTGATTAAGGTCTCTACCTTGAAGATAATTCTTGACATCTAGGAGTTGTTGCTTTAATTATCACTTAAGATGCTTATTTGACACTTCATAATCTGAGCCATTACTTTCAAGACTAATGATTAACAAATGAAAGTCAGGTAGGTTTTATGCTTCTGATAGTGTTCAAGCCAAAGTCACTTTAGTTTTAATTTGAATCTATGCCACTTGAGTTGAAGTGAAAAGTATTTCAATTAGTATAAAAGTGTTAGCTAGAACATCTTGGGATTAGTGTTTAGAACTTTTTGTGATGGCATTTAAGAGACTAAACCCAGTAAAGAATGGATACATTTAAAAACATCTAAAACAGTAAGCATTGGTCTATCTCTTCTTTGAACCTGAAAAGAGTTGAATAAAGTTATTCATAACAAGTATACATTAAAAGAGTGATCTACCTCTATGGTTTTGAGAGTGATATGGGATGGTTGTTTAGTTGTAAGGGATCAACATTAGTATTAGTTGAAGTGGCAATCAAAGAAATGCATGGTTAAGATGTTATAGTATTCATTCTTAACTTCTTAACTTTTGGTTGTGTGATCTATTAAATTGGTTGATTGCAATTATGGATGCATGTCTTTTGCTTTTTTTTCTTTATTGAAAAGGTTTAACAAGAGTTTCCTTATCATCAATAAAATTCCTTTCAGCTTCCTTATGTGTTTTTTTTATTCTTTCAGCCTCTTAAATAGTTTATTAAGCTATAAAATTTGTTAGGATTGGGAGCCCAATAAATACAATGGAATTAACCGATCCTAGCCAAGGATCCATGTGAAATAATTAGATTAGGATTGGGATTTAATTATCGTTTTCAAATACTTTAGAGGTTCGATTGTTGATCACCCTTTTCGACTTGCTTTTGGTTGAAGATTCCGAAGTATCCACACGAATTTGCGAATCACCAGCGAATGTTTCACATGTATTAATTGGAATTCATCTCTTTTTCTTTGATAATACTAGCTACGCCTTTCAAGGGTTCAAAGGGGTTACTAGGTTTTTCTGTATTTTTGAGATCCGTGAATAATATTTATTATTACCTATTAAACTTATTTAAATAGGTGCACAAAAAATCCTAATTAATTGGGCTTTATTTCATGTATAATTATAAGCTTATTATTGGGCCTTATAATTATAACATAAAATTCCCATATATTAGGTCCAAACAATTTGATCCATTAATTCTAAATTCACTAAGTTCTAAGTGTGCGACCCTACAAGCTCTCATTACATTAGTAATAATCATAAATCACATTAATGATCATAAACAATAAGCGATTTCTAGCAAAACATCATTGTTACTTAAGTAATGAGAAAGTCAATCATTCGATTGAACCTTTACATGTGATCATTATTTATATCCTTTTATCCTAGATATCTAGATTGAGTATGAGACATGGATTGTGTCATTCCCGTATAGCTCAATTCAAAGGTTTCTTGATTTCTAAGTAAGTTAATTAAAGTAAATGGAATTGACATCCTATGTTAATTCATCTGAGCATGACCATGCATTTTTTCTTAGCTTTACTTAATTAAGGGAGCCTACAAATATCACTTCAGTTATATAGGAGGGATAAATTCTATCTTGATTGCACAAATTCTTTCCATAATATACGACATATCCAATAACTAACTTTGCATTTAATCAACCATGAGTGACATAGAGTAGTATCAAAATATAAAACTCATATGTAAGGAACCTTGACTATCTTAGGTTAAAGGACTATATTAATAATAATTACTAAAAATTATTCATGACACTTATATAACGATCCATGTAGTATTTTTAGGATGAGTATGTCCAGTATACAAGTTTCTAACTTGTACTCATATGTAGACTTAATATCTAATATAAGTCATCACATATGCTAGCATAACATATTAAAGCAACTCAATTCATAATGATATATGACTAAGGACATTTAAGAATACAGTTATTCTCAGATTATTATCATAATTAAATATATTATGTAGACAGTACATGTATAAATATAATAATTGAAATTACCATTAAAATAATATAATTCAAATTTACAATCATCCATATTATTAGTTTTAGGACATATACACCAACAAAATCAACATTAGGAAAAGTGCCACAAATATGGTTGAGAGGTATAGCTACACCTTTATTTTAAAAAAAAATGCTAAATAGCCATATAAAAAGAAACATGCAAACATAAAAGTTACCAGGTAGCAAATTGAGGGTAGCCTGAGGTACAATATCAACCAACCTAACCATTTCATTGGTAATGTAAAGGAATAAGTAAGCAATGGCAATTCTAAGAGTGCATGTCCTTAACCTTTTAGATTTTATATACTTGGTTAAGTTGAAAAGTGCATTTAGCAATGCCACTAACTTAGGCCAAAGAGGATATGTTAGTAAAGTGTTTTTAAAATTGGGATTGTTGATGAAAATAGTTAAAAACTTTGTTCGAAAGGGTAAATCATGAGTCTTCTTTTTCATTTTTATAGATGGTCTAGCCTCTTTTAGTATATAATTTATGCATTTACAAGGACACTTTACTTTATAAGTTCTTTCAAATGCAATAATTTTGGCATAATACATAATTGTAGTTTGTTTTAAAGCTCCTATTATCTACGTAGAAGTAGTAAGAGTTAGTTTCTTATCAATGCACATGTTGAAATGCTTATTGGTTTTGGTGCACCATTGATCATGGAAAGATTTAGTATAAGCATGTCAAGAAGAGAAGTTATAAAAGATGAAGCTTTTTTTTTTGTCAAAGATTGATTTATTTCATCAATGTGTAACACTTCACTTAGGTAACCCTAAATGGTTTGTGGCTTGGATCTAGTGAAAGATTTCAGATTAAGATGAAATAACTTACTAACAAATTTGGCAAAACTTTGAAAGATAACGTAGTTGATTCATTATAAAAGCTAGTAATGATATACTGTGGACATAAGAATTTCAACCAAATTCATACACTAGGAAGATTAGTTAGATCAGGCATGAATGTAAACCAATTTAGACCTCTAGAACAAGCATAAAAAGGGTTAATTATTTTTATTTTGCAATTGGTTGAAAAAATGTAAAGAGTAGAAAAAGAAATGGTTGAAAGCCTCTACCAATTTTGACTTTATCTATTTTGTCAAAAGCCCTTGAGCAAGTTAAATTCCTTTAGTTAAAAGTGATAAATTTGTCTCATTCTTGCTTACTTCAAAATTATCCCAAAAGATGCTAGTGAGTTAAAGTTGGAAGACCTAAAAGGATTACCTAAATTGGTAAAAAAACTTAATGTATTTAAGGGATTAACGTGTTAAAAGTAATGCTGTTGAAAATAATGTTGAAATTGAAGGGACAAGTGCAATCTTTTGGCCTTCATGAAGGATTATAGCCAAAGGAATGTAGGTCAAAGAAACCTTTAAGGAATGGATGTAATAAATATGTTTACAAAATTAATATGTTAAAAAAGCTATATATTTAGTATTAATTATAGTCAAACCTTCAACTCCATATAAGGTGCTTAGGAAGGTCATATAAGCTGAATTGATAGATGTGAACATAACTAGGTTATTGCAGGCTTTAGTTAAAGGTTATAGGAAGGGAGATACCATCTTTTAATAGGTGACAAACCTATGATTATCGAAACATCAAATAAGAAAGGGTCAATAAGGCCATATAGAACATGCAATTGGTGAGTTGAAGATGATAAAAAAGAAATAGTCACACCTACCATTTGGCTATTCACATGAATAATAGTCTTGGACAATTGGATGGCTTTAAAAATGCTGATGGATTTTCGAAGATTAACTTTTTCTTTCTAAACGTGATTGAGCCAAGATATATACTAAATTTTGGCTTTAGAAATAAGTGAAAGGAAATTATGGAAAATTTTGTTCTCTTTAAATATCCAAGGGGTAAATGGGAATGAAAAATTTGGTAAATAAAGTGGAAGTGCTCAATTTAGGAAATTAGTCATTTAAAGAACTTGCTAAAAGCCCAAGATGATAACCTAGTGATTCATCATCATCAATAGTGAATGCATGAGATTGAAGTAATATTTGAGGTTTCAAGATTTTAGATTCTTATAGGATTAGGATCAATGATTTTCACTAATCTTAATGCATATTGAGCTTGTGAGGATGAACTTAAAGGAGTAGCCATTACAAGATTTCAAATAAAAGTTTAATCAAAGAGGTTCATTAGCAAGTTGAAAATGTGAAAGTAAAAAATGAAAAAGGTTTTAGGAATTTATAGGGATGGTTAATTTGAGTAATTAATACCTTAAAAATATGTAATGATGAAAGATGACTAGAATGCAGAAAGTTGTGTTAGGAAGTTGTAAAAATTCAAAATACACATTACTATAGGCTACAAGAAACTTTGAGACATGACAATCGAAAAGAAAGTTAATACACCCTTATGGTGCCATGTGTATTTTGGTAAGTTAGATAGCGATGATGAACAAAATGCCAAAATTGAAAGAGCAAAGGTTAAAACACTGTTGTTTAGCCAAAACTTTTAGATTTTTTTAACAAAGAATTTTAGCTTAATCTTTTTTTATACTTAATCATAGTTCAAAATGGATAGATACCAAAGCATAAAACATACCTTTTTTTTGCTAAAAACATATGATTAATATTAATTACGTGGAGATAAGACAATCTATATAGAGGCCAAATGATTAAGAGCAACAACCAAATTAACATTCTTAGTCAAAAGGACATGCTAAATTATCATATCAAGATAAGCCCAAACACTATAGTTAGAAGAATGATTATACTAATTTGACAATATTATAAAGTTGAAGAAGATAAACTAACAATAGTTTGGTTACTTTTTGATAACTTAGAGCACCTAAACTAAAAATGCCTTTATTTGACATATCCTAAAATGTTTGGCTTATATTTTGGGTAAATCTCATAAATTCGATAAACTTCAAACCAAAGTCACCATTAACAAGCTAAAGGCTTAAAGTTGAATCATGTTGTGAATGTCAAATTAGTGATTACAAAGCAATTGAAACACGCTATGCAGAGTATTAGAGTACATTTCACGAGTGTTGAAACTATTGACAATCACTTCTTCTTGGTAGAGGTTATAAATAGCTAGACAAAGATTCTAGTAAGGACTTTTTTTGACAATTTAGATAAAATTTATATCAATGCACTTTGCACTCAAACTAATGACACTCTGCTACCTATTTTATTTTATTTTTAGTTTACAATTCATTATAATTCCTTTTCTTCTATATCTTTGAGTATGAGCACATTAAGACTTTTCCTAAATTCATTTGCCATTTATTTTAGCATATTTCACTTATAGATTTGGATGTATTTGTCTTTTGAAAGACCCTACAAAGGTTTATTGTTGAATTACACTTATAGATTTTGATTGAATGTTTCACATAGATTATGCCTTTTTTTTACCATTTATTTCACTAATGCTTTTGATTTATTGATTGTTGTCTTTGCATCAACACTCTTTAATTTAGAACTCCACTAATAAATAGGGCTGAATCCATTGCTTGTACACAAGTTGAATACTTTATGAAAATTTTTGACTGTGAATAAATAGGAAGTTACTTGCTATGTATACTCTAACACTCAAGTTAGCTTCTAAGCCAATGACAAATGTAAGTGAGTGTTAAGAGAAGAGAATATAGCCTTTAGCTATCCATAGGTGAGAGAATGATGATTGATGTAATTTTGAGCCAATAATAAATGTACATAAGATTATATACTTGTGTGATTCTCACCTTTGTTTAGCTTGCATAAATCTTAACAATGTTTAACAGCTAATTAGACCATTCAGTTATGGGTTGAGCAATTAGGCCCACCATCAAGGGCTCCTTGGTTCAAATTGGGTTTATTGTGAATTTGATTATTCATATTATGGACGATTATATGTAAGGTTGATTTAAAAAGTACATGTAAGGATTTGTTAATCTTCAAAAGGTATTGACTTGAGTGGGTGTTGTTCCAACATTAATAATAAACAACTATATGGCTTAAGATATTTTTGATAATGCCAAGAGAAAATGATGCCTTAACAATAAATTAAGAAAAAAATATTATTTCTTAATGATGAGAGAATCATTTATTTGTACCTTCTTCATCAAGAAGATTAGTTAAACTTAAATATCATCTATTGATTTTAAAGAAAGAGAATCATCTATTGAAAAAGATTGATGCATGAATTATGCTCTTTTATTGACTTCGAAAATATGTTCTTTCATTGAATTGAATGCGAGGTCAATTCTTATTAATAGTATATGCACCAAATCGTTTGTGACTAATTATGGGATACCACTCTAATTAATTTGTCCAATATCTTTTGGGGGATTTTTTTTTCGTATAAAAAGCATAAAGCAAAAATGGAGTGAATATACCATGTCAAATTGTTTGGTGGACATAAAAATACATATGGATTTAGAAGGATTGAAAGAAGGAAACATGTGCAATGCAGTATTCCTTCATTATCATTTGTAGATTTGGGAGTTAGGACCACAAGAATTACCTTTTCAGAATTGAAACCATCATCCACAAACTCACATTCATTAATTTATTCGATGTGTTAGCTAGCTTCTCTCCCAAGCCAAAGTTTGTTTTTGGTGTTGTCAGCGATTGATCCAATAGTAGTTAGTTTATGTTAATAATTGATACAATACTAATACATTGGTGTATCATTAAAACTAGTTGTACATTAAATTAATTATTTTACATGATACATTATATAATAAATATCAATCTTTAATATACTAATATTCCGATACCTTATTGTATTTGTGATGCATTGTAAACTTTTTTTTTCTCAAAAGATATTATATTATGATCGGCAATTTTATTAGAACAGTAGTATGTAAAAGTATCTCTATGATTTTTTTAATTATATCCTAAGCTCAAATTTATAATTTTATGTATATTTTAAGTAAAAATGATCACCCGTACTATTATTGAATATCTTATTAACCGTAGGCCAAGAAAGAATTTTGAATTCTTTTCCCTATAAATTATAAATGACAAGTTGATATCACCGATAAATAAAAAAATTAACAGTATATATCAAAACAAGTATAAATTTAGATTAAAGTTATATACCAATTCGGGATGTGGTCTTGTGGTCCATCAAGTTTGAACAAATAAAATTAAAATCCAAATAGTGGATTTCAATTTGTCAAAGTTCATTTGTTGGTAAATGGGATTAGTGTACGGAATAATGTTATCTTAATTGCAAGTATTAAAAGACTACAAGTATATGTGGTCCCATGAACGTTTCTTCTCTTCGAAATATTTTATTTTCCTTTAATTTATTGATGACATTGATTATGGATCTAGGGCTACATGGGGCGTGTTATTGTTGGGGACCATATAAAGATATATTAAAGGAAGGTGGCAAAACTAAATGAAGTAATTTGACAAAATAGTGCCTCTATCCAAATGAAGTATGGGAGTGGAAACCAAGTTTTGCACTTTCTTCAATGGAACCAAAACATTTTTAAGTGAAAAGAAATCTCAGAGGATTATGTGCTCTGGATATGGACTTCCCTAATTTTTATTGTTTTAGAAAATACATTCTTTTACTGTAAGATTCACAATTTTATTTTATTAGAATTCATCACTTCAATATATGTATATATATATATATATATTGAAATTTCTCTTAAATTCACATTCTTTATTTTTTAAGGAATTTAGGGTTTACGTATTCATGTGACTATAATCTACAAATGAAGACGGGTGAATCAAAACCCTAAGTTTGAGATTTCCTATATTTGCATCACCAAGACATGGGGCTTGATTTGAGGTGGGCAAATTCAATAATTGGTTATTTTTATAACGTATAGTACCAACACCAGAAGAAAAAAAAAATACCAACTAGAATGTACAATCAATTTCAAAAAAGTGATGTTATTACTTGCACTCTCCTTGACTCACTCCTTCCAATAGACCCTTTTTAACTACCCCAAGCTTGGAAGAAATTAAAATTTTACCCCTACATTTTTCAAAAAAATTTATATTTAACTTCTCAAAAATTAAGAAATTTTCATATAAATTTTCAATAAATTTTATCCCTACATTTGAAATATTAAAATAAATAAAAATAGATTGCTAAACTCCACCCTCACAATGTCAAATATATGTTGGTTTTTGGCTATTTTTCCTTTCTTTTTTCATATATTTTAGCATTGCCGATGAACAAGGAATAAATAATTATAATAAAAATAATAATAAATATTATTAATATTAATTATAAAATTTAAGAGATATAATAATTAATAAAGATGAAGAATTAATTATTATATTTACTTTATATGTAATATTAGGATAAAATGTTATATAACTTTTTTTTTCCAGAAGAATTATGATATATATACTCATTGACAGTCCAATGGGGCAACTATTTAAGAATTAAAGCATTAATGCTATGTTTAGGGATCAAAATTTTTTTAGAATTTAATTTATTTCATTTTAATAAATTCACTTCATTTGCAAATAAATTTCATGTTTGGAAACAATGTCAAAAATAATAAATTTAATTGATTTATAAATGAAAATTTTTTATTTAAAATAAATTAAAAATGCAAGAAATCTAATTAATAGCTAAAGTTGTCTACCAATAAAGATTATTTCTAGGATTGAATTCCTACTCACTAATTAATAACGAAAGCTTCTTGTGGACTAGTATGCTATAACTGAACTAATGCTTCCGTGTATACTTACTGAGATTTATTGCTTAGTTATTTATCTATTTATACTTACTGAGATTTATTCGTTAAGTAATTATCTATTAATATGTGCCATTTAAATATTTGAAGTAAAAATTATGTAACAATTAGCGTTTCATCTTTTTATATAAAGAATATTTACATTATACAATTCTTTAGTTATATAGTTCAATGCATTCATAATCACAATACTTTAAATATGGGCAACCTTTATTTGTGTTAATATTTTAAAGGGAATTAAATTAAATTCCATTTACTTTTTTTCCTGAAAAAGAAAGACAGTAAATTTCATTTACTGTTAGTAACAATCAAATTAACACTATTACTTAATTGTTATTACATCGTTAAAAAATTTATTAAAAATCTCGCATTATTAATAACAATTCTTGTTTTTTTTTCCTAATAATATAATATTTTATTCATTGATAGTTTAAAATATTTTATGCTAATAATTATTCAAATTTAAATACATCCTTAATATTTTAGATTAGAGTAAATAAAAATCACTCTTTAAAAAAATTAGAAGTAGCCACATTTGAGTTTACAATTTAGAAGTTATGCTAAGCTAGCAATTAAAAATCAAATATAGTCATCATCGAGAAGCCGGATTTGCATAGCCTTCTTTTTTCCTTTCAAATAATATATCTCAACTAAAGAGTTTCAGAAAGCAAAAGCTTCACAAAGGAGCAGAAAAGACTGTTCAAAATACATGATGCTTATAAGGCTAGATTCCTTGATGTATAACTGAGTTTCTTTTATTTCTCTTATTGGGCTTTGTTTGATAAGATTGGAAAAAACTCTCCTCTCGAAAAGAAAAAAAAAGGTAAGATAAATTTATATGAATAGAATTCCTTACAAAATTGAGTTAGAATAAATTATATCAAATCAAATTTGAATTAATTCGTGAGTCAAGAAAATTTAAAGTAATTAGTCAAAGTTAAATTAGGACCAACTCGATACAATTTATTGTTAGCCCTATTCTTGGCAATCCAAAAATTTGATTGAAATATGCTTATTATCAATGTCGTGAAATTCAGTTCAATTGGATCACTTGAACCGGTCAGACCGAGATTTGAAACACAAAATAGTCTAGATAGACCCAATAACCTAATATGTGTAAATACATGGATCAGCCAATTGAAATCCAGTGAAAAACCTCTAACCTGTTCGATCTGGTTTCGAGTTTTTCTGCAAAAAAATACCACGTTAATGCATCAAGGGGGATTTGACTGGCACACCCCAAGCTTCCCAATGCAAAGCGCAACTACTTGGCCAAAAGTTATCCTTGTTATGTTGTGTACAAAAATTATATTTATCATATAACTCAAACAGTTTTTTTTTATAAATTATATTAAGATTTTATTAAATTTAATATTAAATGATTGACTTCAAATAATTAATTTAATTGATATCGCCTATTTTAAAATATGTATTGACTTGATTTAAATTATATTATATGTATTATTATAAATAATAATAAAAATATACTTATTTTTACATAATCATGAAAAAAAGTTTAAAATTTAGAAAAATAAATTTAAAAGTTCCTACAAATTATTTATATTTCACAATAATAACACATTCTTAATGATTTAAAAATATTGACATATAATATGATATATTAATTTTTTTTCATATATTATTTATAATTATGAAAACACATCAATCGATTCAACCATTTGATTTATTTAATTAAACCGATTCAATCTTGATTTAATTACCTTGTCAAATCAATGGCCAAACAAGGGTTCTATTTCACATAACAAATAAATTAATTTATAATTTATTAATATAATTAATAATATATAAATTAGCTTTTAGAAATATTTTACTCACTAACTTATTAAAAAAAATAAATTTTGATCTAATTAAATTATTTTGAATAATTTATAACTTATAAGTTACTATTTATTCAAATTTTTTTCATATCTATTTTTATTATTTTCATTAATTTGCAACCCATGCTTTTTACAACATCATTATATGAAATATAATTAATTAAATTATGTAATGTGTGATATTATAAAATATAATTAATTATATTTCAAGTAATTATAATTTTATTATAAATAATAAAATATAAAATTATATAAGTAAATAAATATGTAAATTTATAAAATATAATTAATTAAATATTAGATATTATATTTTTATCTTAAAAGTCTTAATTGCATTGATATGATTTGATCTTTAAATAAATATGAATTATTCTAATTTATATATTTATTTTTATTAATATTTTTTATGTTATTTTATAGTTTCAATTAGTTTAATAGTCAATTGTGCAAAAATATTTCTTATGTAGTTAACTAACTTATAAATTATTAATTAGTTTATCAATCATTAATTAATTTATTAATTATTAATTACTTAGTTAACTATTTAATAGTTTTATGAATCAAGTTCATGTTTCAAAATACTCTTTGCTGCCCATATATATTAAAAAAAAAATGCAGATGTCGACGCAATTTTTAGAATCGATTAGTAAAATTTCAACTATCTCCACAATTATATTAACTTGGAGAGAAATACTAAAATGCATAGTATTTTTTCCTCCCGGAATTTAAAACAGTGAAAATGTATTAATTTTTCGAAGATATGGAGGACCTCCTTAGAACAGTATTCAATTAAAACTATGCAAATGCTTTAATTTGGAATTAAGATTCAAAATTCGATTTTAAATTTTCTATATTTATTAGATTGAATTTTATAAATTTACTTTATTATTTTTTATTTAATTAAATTTTATTTTTAAATATTAGTTTTAGGTATATATAATAATTGTGATTGATTGGTGTCTGACTGCACGGAGGAACATGAAGTTGGCTATGGCGGACCCCTTGTTGTCCACATCTTAGACATCTTCAAACGGCCACCAATTGCGAATTGTTTTGACCATGTTTTGCTGTGCTTTGGCTTATCATAGGCGACAAGAACAGAAAAGCATTGAGGGGGAAAAAAGCAATATATATACATTATCCTTAGAATTGCTCACATTCAGGGGCAGAGGATAAAGGTTTTTATCGGAGGGGTCAATTTATGAATCTTATTAAATAGGAAGGGTAAACTTAATTTTTTTTTTGGCATAAACATTTTACATGTAAAAATAAAAAAATTTAAGTTTTAGGACTAAGACCCCTAACATATGTGAGGCATCTCCCCTGCTCACATCTAATAAAATTGAATCAAATTGAGCCTATATTAATAAATTTGGAAAAATTAAGGAGTAGAAAATCTTAATTAGCACACAAAGTTATCAAAGACACTCTATGTTAACAATAATCGGAAAAGGGAAATCATTAGTTATGAGAAATTAGTAGATATTTTCTTGTCATATGGCTTATATAATTTTTTCTTGTAGTAATTTTTTTTGGGTAATAACAAGAAATACATTAACAAAGAAAAGGATTACATATGTCTAGGTATGGATAAACCCCTAGTATCAAAGTCCAAGTACACAAAAGCTTCCTAGGGAGGATATACCAAAATATTCATCCTATTGCTTGTATTTACGGTACCTTTAACTAGCAAAATCAACTACCATGTTAGCTTCCCTATAAGTTAGTAGTACCTTTAACAACAAAATCAAGGTTAGCCTACCCAACTCTTCAAGCAATTTCTTGCATTCCTCAAATAAGCTAGTAGTAGGATAGGAAACAAAAGGGTTAAAGTTTTCAATAGCAAAATAATAGGTATAGCATCTAATTCTACCAAAACTAGGAACAAACCCTTATTTCGTGCAAGAAGTAAACCATCTCTCAACACAGTTATTTCAACTATAAAATTTGAGCATATTCCTACTCCTTTTGAACATTTAATAACCCATTTCCCTATCCAATCCCTTATGATACCAGCACATTTAGCTTGTCCAGGGTTTTGTTTTGATGCTTTATCTATATTTATCTTGCAAAAGCCGATAGGCGATTGCTTCCCACCTAACATTCACCACTTGTTTAGGCAAGTGATGCATTTTGAACTGCCATAACTACCTAATATTCCAAAGCTTTGCTCAAAAAATAGTTTTCAAATCATTACTCTTTATTTCCTTATTAAAGACTTTTTTTTATTTCTAAATAGCCATAAATTCTAGACTGCAAAAGCAAAAATAGTTGCCCAAGAAACTGAAATTATTGCAATTTAATCCTTTTGTACATAAATTACTTTGTAACCAGACTTAGGAAGTCAGAATGAAAGGAACCGACCAAGAATTAGGCATAAGAAAGGAATTCTGAAGGGACATAGCTACTGGGCATTTTCTAAATGTATAGGCTATGCTATCAATGTCATTATCATATAAAACACAACAAGGTGGAATATTCATACCTCTTCTAATCAGCATTTCCTTTGCATAGAGTCTGTCCTAGACAATGAGCTGAATGAAAAACTAAATTTTTAGGTAAGCAAATACTTGCAATATCCAAGAGAAATTCTAATTAGGATATTGGATATTAGAACTCTTTAAGAATAAATAAGTACTCTTTACAGTATAGAGTCTAGATCTAGATAAACCCCAAACTAAGTAATCATTTTTACTAAACATGCAAAAAAAGCTTCCCAATATCATAGAATTTATGTTAGAGGGTAACTCTATCGATAAACTATTAAGATTTCATGACTTAAGAAATCTTTGACACATTGGTTATCAATATATCTTAGAAGAGGACCAAATATAAGACTCCTCAATATTCCTAAATCAAGCTATTTATTAGTTTAAAATTTAGTTTTTTCCTCATTGCCAATGATCCATTTGATCCCTATTCTAAATAATCTTCTTTGTAGATTATAAGGCCTTCCATTTATAGGAACAATATTTTCTAATGATTGGTTATCCTTGAGAATATAAAGAGAAGTATTCTGTTCTTAGAACTTGAACCTGTAAAAAATTGACATTTTGATTGAATGACTAGGCTAATTTATTTAGTAAAGCCATATTCATAATTGAAGAGTCTTTTGAATCAAGACCATTAGCATTTTTAGGTAAAGTGATAACATTCCAACTCACAAGAAGAATTTTTCTTAACTCTAAGGAATCCTCCCTATAGAAAATTTCTAATTATTCTAGTGATCTGATCATGTATGGATTTAGGAATTTTAGTATAATTCATATGGTAAACCAGAAGGGCTGATAAAGTAGAATTTATAAGAACCACCCTCCTAGCAAAAGACAAAAATTTTGATTGCCAATGATTAATTCTTTCACAAAGCTTATCCATAATAAAAGCAAAATTAAAAGCCTTTTAGTTACCTTTTATTTCCATACCTAAATATTTTCCTAAAGTCCTTTTATGTTAGATTCCCAACTCTTAACTAAATTAATCTTTTAAAGAAACATCCATATTTTTGGAAAAATAAACTCTAGATTTAGCTCCATTAATTCTTAGCATTGATGCTTGAATAGATTATAGTTTGATAATTTTTCAAATTAACCTGAGCATAGAGGACTACATCATCAGCATAAAAAAGGTAAGTGAAGCTAATACCATGTTTGCTTGATTTAATCGGAGTCCATAAATATTGATTACATTTTTGCATAATTAAAAAATGAAGGTATTTCATATATAATATAAACAAATAAGGGGATAAGGGATCACCTTGTTTGAGGCCCTTAAAAGGAAACATGGTATTTAACTTGCCTTTATTGAATAGAATTTGGTACAACATTCTAAACACTAAACTCATTAACAATTTAATGAGAATCTTAGGGAATTAAGAGAATAAAAGAACTTCCTTAATAAAACCTTATTCTAAAGAATCATAGGCTTTCTTTATATCTAATTTCAAAATCATTTGCCCATATTTAGCCTTTCATTTATTAATAAAATGTAGCATCTCTTTTAAAATAATAATATTATCAATTAATTTTTTGGAAGTTACAAAAGTAACTTAAAAAGGAGAAATAAGATGATGAAAAAAAGGTTTAACTCTTTCCATAATAATTTTTGAAATAATCTTTAACACTATTTTACATAAACTTATTGGTGAAAGGTCTCATGAAAGCTTCCTTTGGGAATTAAAATAATTAAGGTGGAGTTTAACTAGTTTGGAATAAAGAGAGAAGCAAAAACTTGTTGAACATAGCTTATAATTAAGAATTTAATAGAATCCCAAAACCTTTGGAAAAAAAACTTGGGTGAAAACCATTAGGTTTAAAGGCTTTGTTAGCCTTTTAGTTTTTTAGCATAATCCAAATTTCTCTTTCATTAGGAGCTTTAATAAGAGAGTCATAATGATAAAGTTCCACATACTTTGACCAGCCAACAAGTTTATTAATAGCAATATTAGTTGAACTATGAGAAGTCTTAAATTTATCATAAAACATATAAAAAATGTGGTTTTGGATCTCCACTAGATCATATGTCCAATTCCCAAACCTATTCTTCAAGACCTTAATTTTATTTTGCCTTATTCTTATAATAGTGGAAAGATGATAGGTTTGAGTGTTCTTATTCCCATCAACTATCCAATTCATTCTAGATTTTAAAGCCTATAATTTCCCTTATTTCCTAAGAATAGTAAAAAATTCATTTTAAATGGACTTATCTAGTCTTAAAAAGGACTTAAATTTACAATGATTTAAATTATTTTGAACACTTTGAAGTCTAGCTAGAACTCTTTTCTTTCTAGAGAATATATTATTAAAGATATGAACATTCTATCATTTAATATAATTAACAAAATCATTGATTATGTGATAAAGGGACAGGTTTTTGGACTAACAATCAATCACTATATTGTGGAAATCAGGATGGGATATCTAGCATGTTTCAAAACAAAATAGCCCATCAAGCTTATAATAAGAAACACCATTTAACTTGACTAAAATAGGATAATGATCAAATAGAATTTGAGGTAAATGACTAAAATAGGATAATGATCAAATAGAATTCGAGGTAAATGAAACACTTTAGCTTTAGGAAATTGTAACCTCTAAGCTAAATTACAAAGGACTCTATTAAGTCTTTCCATAATTAGATGTTTGCTATTTCTTGAATTACTCCAAGTAAAAGAAGGTCCCACAAAACTTATATTGATTAAGTTGTAATGGTCTATACAATTATTAAACAATCCAGTTTTGTATAAATTTATCGTTGCACCACCAAACTTTTCAATTTGGGATGACATCTTAAAATCATCTCATTAGCTAAGGGAGTGAATAATTATCAAATACTACTTTGAGATTATTCCAAAGAATTTTACAATTTAACAATTTTAAACTAATATAAATGCCATTTATAAGCTAAGAGGGTGAGTTAGATATACTTTAACAATTGCATGAATTTCTTGCTCTATTTTGTTGACTACATCAACATGTATCTCCTCTTAATTCCATAGCATCCAAATGCCTCTACCATACCTAATTGTATTAGTGAACTCCATGTGAGAAAAAGGAAGAGAGGCTTTCTAGTTCCCTAGCACGATCTCCATCAAGGCAAGTTTTTGTAAGAATTAGGATTTTAACATGTTCATGGCTAATTAGTTAAACTAGCAATTTCTTAAAATTCAAGTGTTATACCCCTTGGACATTCCAAACCACCATATCGATGTTAGAGGCTTCCATAATGGATTGTAAATTGGATTTATTAATTATGGTTAGAACACCTTAGCATACCTTTGGGCTGAAGGGTAGTCTATAATAGAATCTTTCTAAAGAGTTCCTAATCCAACTATGAAAATATGGACCACCTTAATCAGGCATTTTAGTAGCATTAGGATCCACTGCAATATAGTGTAGTTCCAACTTCCCTCCGTTGGTAGTTTAGTGAGATCTTTTCCAAATCTTAGCACCATCTTCTGCATTTGCATCATTTCTTGCCTATGCTTACTGAGTTATTATATGAAATAGATTGGAGGGAAATAGTAGTAAGGGTTTATTAGGGTTTGGGTAGATTTAGATGAATTCTTAGAGACTTCCAACTATGGGTGTGGTCAATATGAGTGATTATATGAGGTATCAATTGATTAGTCATCTTTCCTTTGATGAAAATCAGACTAAATCTATTTTAGTGGCATTTAAACAAAATAAAATTCTTCGAAGCTACTGTGTATTCTTAGTCAAAGTTTGCTAGCAAATGAGTTAAATTTAGAGTGACCCATTCCAAGTTGTCCTATAAGATTTCGCTTATCTTGCCCTTGCAATGATAACCCCATATCACTTTCAAGTGTTTTTTATCCTCCTTAATTTTCCTCCATTATTAATTCATTAGTCAAAGATGACAGGTTGCTTAACAAGGACACCATGATCACTAAAGAAAATCTTAGTTGTGATCAAAGTTTGAAGGACTAGGTTTAAAAATAACCATAGAAATTTCTAGAGCATCCTAAGCTTTATCTATAGCCATTTCCACAATCCTAAGGTTTGGCTAACTTTCAATAGTTTAAGGTGAAACAATGAAGGTCATTTCTAGAAAACCCAACTGAGGCTTTAAGTTTAAGCCTTATTTTCTTAGTCCTAACATTCTTTTTGGCTTATTCAAGCTCTAACTTTTTTTTTCGTAGCTGCCAAATTTCTTTTTCCTAGTTTATTTTTTCAATTTTCAACAAGAATCCATGAACTCTATGAGTCTAACTTGATACCTTGTCCACCAGTAACTATTCTAGTTAGGTATCCTCTATAGAGTTCTTGTTTATGCATTTTCCTTCAAAATGTCCTGAGGCACCTCCTTTATTTCTCCCATAGGAGCTGTAGAATGAGAATAACTAGGACTATTAATTTTTAACAAATTAGCATATAGGCAAATCTATTTTTGATACCTAATTCTTCCATAACTGCAGTACACTTTGTTTAATCCCTCGAAAAGAATAGCTTGCTTGAATACCTATATGAACCATTCGAATTAATTGTTTGCTTAGATTGATTTGAACACAAACCTGCACATATTTCCTTTATCCCTTAAATAAGTATTAGCATCCACTTTCAATATAGTTCCTATTTTTCCTTGCAATCTAATGTAGAAAATAAGAATAAAAGAGCTCTATAAGTAGCTCTGGTTGCAATGGCAAGGATAATCTAGTAGTGGAAGGTTTGAAGAAAGGCTCCCATTTTTGCAAGGCTAAAAGAATGATCTAGTATAAACCAAGGGCCTCCACTTACACCTTAAAATAATTTGACTATAATTCAAACTTGAACACAAAGAAGTTCAGAGCCTACCTCTAAAATGGGTATCTTATCTCTAGGTTGCCATAAGGCCCTAGTCCTTAAATTCAATATATTAATAACTAACTTTTTTCCTATATACTTTCCCAATAAGGGTACTATTCCATGGTTCATATATTTTATATTTAAGGTTATTAGGTAGATTAAAACTTACCTCACTTTCATTAAGCACATGACATGAGTCCATCATATTAACTTCATTTTTTCTTCAAAGAAAGCTCTCTCATATATGTCAGACTAATGTCCACAAGATAATCTTTGTAATTTTGCACTAGTTTATCAACTGAGGGAAAGTACTAGTAGATACACCACTTTCTTCTAAGGAAGGAAAAAGGATTTCCATCAAGCTTTTGTTTTCTCATAATGATTGTCAACTAGTAGTTTTTATTGAAATTCTGTATGTTACTAGATCTTTTCATCTATAGTTTAAATAAAGTTATTAATTTAAAAATAATTTATTTCAATTCATATATTAAAAAATAAAATAAAATATTATATTTATTATATATATTAAAATATTCTAAGGCACATAACAAATTAAAGAGAAAATCTAACACAAATAAGTAAAAAAATTCTCGACAAAATAAAACAAAGTTCTAACAAAATAGTGTATTTAGATAAGACATAACAAATTCTAATTAAAATTTCTAGACAAAACAGAAGCAAATTTTAAAGAATTTGACATATCCTATCCTATCTTATTAATCAACTCTCTCAATCCCTTAAGATTATAAGTTGTAGAAAGAATGAGCTAGCAATTTAACAAGTCATGCTATATCCATTCATTTTTTGTATAGGACCTCCAATATAAGGGTCTTAGTCTAGTTCTTACGACTTAAGGGCCAATTCATGAGATTTTTTTAATTTATAATTTAAAAAATTTAAATTTTAAACAATAGAAAATTGATATATTCATTCATAAATTAATCATAATATATTTTAAATTTATATATAATCTTAAAACATATTATATATACAAAATATAAGTCATAAAATATCTATAACATAAAAATATTATCTATAAATTATTTATAACATCACTCTACAAAATTAAAAATGAAAAATAAGAGTATAATTTTAGTATGAATTAGTAATGTTGGCTTATATAAAATTTATAAATTAAAAAAAAAAAGCCTATCCAGCCTTTCTGTAAGGCTAGCATGAGGGGACCATAGGACTTTAGCATGTTAAGCTAGGTTGTAATTCATGTGTCCTAAGGACCTTCAAAATGGAAGGCTCGAAGTTTAGAGCTGTTAAAATGGATCAAAGCTTACAGGTTTTGAAGGACACGGGCCTTTATTTTGAAGGCCTTAAGAGATATGAGTTACAATCAATCTAACTTATGAAAGTCTAGAGTTTGCTTAAACTAGCCCTTGGATAGATTGGATTGCCCTATGATATTTTTTTTATACATTTTCAAATTTTATATGGGTCAATATTTCCAATTGATACAAAATTATACTCCGATTTCTCATTTTTAGTTATGTAGGATTGTGTTATAAGTAATATTTTTATGTTGAAGGTATTTTATAACTTATATTTTATATATATAATATTTTTTAAAGTTATATATAAATTTAAAATGTATTATGACTAACTTATAAATGAATATATCATACTTTTTTAATTTTTTATTGTTTAAAAGTTCAAAATTTCTTAAAAAAATTAAGAATTGAAAAAAATATTAAATTGTATTGTGATACCACTTCTTGAACTTTCTTTCAAAGAAGCGCTAGCGCTGATCTTTATTTTAAAGAGGTATCAGATTTTATGAATTATTACTATTATATTCTTAAAATACTATTTTTAATTATTTTTCATTTTTGTCCTTTTTATATGATATTTTCTATTGTTTCATATAGTAAATGTTGCATGATTTCCACACTTTCAAAGAATGAAATTTATCTTTCTTTTTATGACCTTTTTCTTTCATAGTAAAGATAAATTTTGCTTTATAGTTTTTTAGGTAACCCAAATTTCTTTAACATATCATTCTTTGATTATAAGTTATGAATGTCATAATTTTGAAATGATCTCTAACTTTCGATAATTTCATGGCAGCTTACGATCTAATTATTTGGTTGAAAGATTTTTTTAATATTTTATTAGTTTGTATAAAATAAAAGAAGGAGTATATCACTAGTGTATCTTAATTAAAAAATTATGACAAATAAAATTATAATATTATTAAAAATAACTTTGTAAAATAAAATATATTATTTTTTACTAAACTGTCCATATATAATATTTAATAAATAAAAATTAATATTTTAATAGTGTAATAATATCTGATACCTGTCTTAAAAATTTTATTTTCAAATTTAAATTTTTATATATTTGCATTAAGTGAATTATTACTCTTATCATTAAAAAAATGAAATATTTTCTATCACTTTAAAGTTTTGTAAATATATCCTCATAAAATATATTTTTCAAACATAAATATTTTCATCATTTTGTAACCTTTTAATTAAAAAAAGGGTACTTCCATGTCATTAACAACAAAACTGTCTAGAAAAATAACATATTACTATTTGTATGCCAAATAATTACATATTGCTATCTAATCTTCTAAACAGTAACATTAATAAAAAATTTAAAATAATTAGATAAATATATTCTCATTAATAATAAAACTACTAAAGAATAAAATATTATTATTTGTAGAATCAAATAATAATATGTTACTGTTTGATATCCATATAGTAACATCAACTAAAAACTTAAAATAAATGAATAAATTAAATCTCATTAATAACCAAACTGATCAAAGAACTGTATGTTACTGTTTGGTCTCTAAACAGTAACATCAACTAAAAATCTAAAATAACTAAACAAATATATTCTTATTAATAATAGAACTGCTAAAGAATAACATATTAATGTTTGTAAACTAATGAGTAATATGTTATTGTTTAGTATTGAGATATTAATATCAATAAAAAATTTAAAATAAATAGATAAATTAAGTATCATTAACAACCAAACTGCTAAACAACTGCATATTACTATTTAATCTCCAAATAATAATATCAACAAAAAATTTAAAAATAATCAAATAAATGTATTTTCATTAATAACAAAATTATCAAAGAATAATATGTTATTTTTTAGTCTTCAGACAGTAACATTAACTATCAGACATTAACATCAACTACCAAATAGTAACATCAACAAAAAATTTAAAATAAATGGATAAATCAACTCTCATTAATAATCAAACTATTAAAGAATTGCATGTTATTATTTAGTCTCCAAATAGTAACATTAACTAAAAATTTAAAATAATTAGATAAATATATTCTCATTAATAATAAAATTATTAAAAAATAATATATTACTATTTATATACTAAATAGTAATATGTTATTATTTTGTATCTAAATAGTAATATTAATTAAAAATTAAAAATAAATAGATAAATCAATTCTTATTAAGAACTAAATTGCCAAAGAATCACTTATTACTATTTGATCTTCAGACAATAATATCAATTAAAAATCTAAAATAATTAGACAAATACATTCTCATTAACAACAAAATTGTTAAAGAATAATATGTTATTATTTACAGATCAAATAGTAACATATTGTTGTTTGATATTTAGATTAGTGAAATTAATAAAAAATATAAAATAAATAGATAAATCAAGTTTGATTAAGAACCAAACTCCTAAAGAATCATATGTTACCATCTAGTCTTTAAATAGTAATATTAACCAAAAGTTCAAAATAATTAAACAAATGTATTCTCATTAACAAAAAAATTGTCAAAGAATAATATGTTATTATTTATAAAATAAATAGTAACATGTTATTATTTGGTATCTAAACAGCAACATTAATCAAAAACTCAAAATGAGAAAGAAAATCAAGTTTTCCTAATTCAATTTGTTAACAATTGTTACATTGAAAAAAATTATTTTTAGTTATTATTGAAATAATTATTATCCTATTACTATAACTATTATCTTATTATTTATTACTACTATTTTACTAAAATTATTATTACTTCTATTATTATTTTAATATATATTATTTATTTTATTTAGGAATATTATTATTTTTGGAAGTATTTAATATTAATTATCAATATTTTATTAATATTATTTCATCATTAATTTTATTATTATTAATTTATTATATTTTAATATTTTTATTATTTTACTATTATTAATATTTATTTTTATTTTACTAATATTATTAATCATTAACATTTGTTATTTTTGATATTATTATTTTATTAATATTATTTTTATATTATTAAATATTTTATTATCTTTGTTATTATAGTTATTATATGATTATTTTCTATTATTAAATTAATATTATTACCACTATTATTAATATTATTTTTATTTTTATTGATATTATTAATTATTATTTAACTATCATCATTATTATTAAATATGATAAATTTAAAACTCAAATAAGAAAGTCAAATTTCTTAAAAAAATGGATTATGCTTACAAAGACTTCGCTAATGATAGCTTATTTGACTTTCATCCAATAAGTATGTCATTTTTATTTTTTGAGCTTTGTGGTAATTTGCTGTTTACGAGTGGCCTTAAATAAAAGAAAATAAATTTGGGATATCTTGTTTTAATAAATTACAACAAATAATATTGACTTGATTTTTTCCCTAAAAAAATTGGGTGATACCCTTGAGTTTACAAGAACTACATTAGAGTCTCCATATTTGGGGCCTGTGCAAAAATAGGATGGGTTTACTTTAGGTCATTTAACAATAAGCCTATAGGGGTCAGTTTGCAGGCTAGTTTGGCCAATTTATTCCATAGCTATACTCAAGTCCTTTGAAACTTATGGGATAATGGGTTGGTCTATAAGTTTTAGCTTATTTCAACGGACTCTACTTATAATCATAAATATTATTGCTAGAGGACTATTGAAAAAGTAAAAATATTTCTAATTCTATTGTGATATCAAAAATTTGAATACTACTTCCTATTTATATTTTGACAAATAAAATATATTTTTTTTCAAATTTTAGTATTCATTTAATCATCATATCAAAATATGTTATTTCTCAAAATACAAATAGTAGTATTGAAATATTAATGCTGTCATAGGCTTGAAAATATTACAAAAGAAATATGGGGTCTATTTGTTTACTATTTTTAAAAATAATTTTCTATTTTTTATTTTTAAAAATAAAAGTTCCTAGTTGAAAAACTATATTGCAAAATTTGTTTATGTAAATTGTAATTCAAAATGTGTAATTTAAAAATAGAAAAAGTCAAAATCAAAATTTTGATATTTTCTTCACTAACTCTTTTATTCTGGATGTCATATTTATAATTAAATAAAACATTTTTATTTATTTAAATAAGCATTCTTTAGTTTTTCATTTTCTTTAAATTTAAAAATAATTTTTTTTAAAAAAATAACTTTTAAAATAATTTTTAAAAATAAAACATATCCTGTCCGTGACTTTTCAATTATTGGAGCTCGATCATTAAACATCTACATAAATAGGTTGCAAAGATGACCACCAGTAAAAGATGATGAAATTGGAAGCTTCTGAATCTTGACATAGTGACATAAGAACACAGCAAGAAGTATGGTATGTTGCAGGAAGAGGTTTCTCCTTCATTATTTGACACAAAATTGAGATAGGCGGGAGCCCCATTGATGTCAAATAAGTGATCGTTTGATGGAAACAAACGCTAATCGAGAACATATACAGCGGAAAATGATATACATATAGTCCCTCCGTGTTCAAATCCTCGGCAAGGAAATGGGAATTTAGTCTTTGATATTGATATAATAATATATTATTATAGTATCAAATTTAACTACATATTAAGTTAATAATCTTTTAAAATATGTCATATAATAATATATCAATAATTAAATGTAGTAGTGTATCACTATTAATGATGTACCATAATTTGTTTTCCTTTAAAAAAGTCTAATGAGATCAACATTGATGAGTTTGCAAAATAATAAGTTGTGTTTCACAATGGGGGTACATAAACTCTTTGACAATAAAAATTATTTGAAAAGATAATTTAGTATTATTTTATCAACGTTTGTCATGAACAATTGTAAGTCATTTACATTGACAATTTGATCATTTTCAAAGATAAATTAGGGAGGTTGTTAGTGATGTGATTCGAGGCAACAGTGTCAATAAAACATGAATTGCTGAAGGTTTAATGAATACTATGTTAGTTATCGGGTCTGTGATGAGGCCTTGATGAATTTTAAAATTTGCTTTGGCTACACTGGCCAATTTTATCACATAAACTGAATCTCGATATATAAATGTGTGGAGAAAGTACTTACTCTCGAAGTAATTTTTAGTTAAGAAGATTCAACAAGACATTCATGACAAATAATCCGACACCCCAATTAATACAAAATAATCCCAAATTTTGACTATCAACTTCCACGATTGATGTGGAGTAACTTAAAATTGAAACAATTTGGGTGACAAAGAATAGTTGGTATGTAATGCTTGCTTCGGTAGTATTGAGGTTTCATAACCTATGATGATATGACAAATTTTGAAATTATTAAGTTAAAAATATTCAATTATAATTGTCCATTATTCTTGAAGGAGATTCTTATACTACCAACTAGTGAATTAGATACTTGTTTCTCATTCTTTTTGAGGTAAGTTTCTTAATCAATCAATTTGTCATGAAGCTGTCCAAGATTCGTGTGCTCTTATTTCAAAAACAAGCCTAACCTACTCATGAAAATGGCAACATGATTCAACATCACAAAATTGTGAGTCAATGATTGCAACTTCGTAGGAAATAAATGTAAAAGTAAACTTTTATCGGAGTGATATGATTTTGGCTTGAGTTCAACTTGCATACAGATGCTGGAGTTTCGAAATGTTGATTCCCAGGATGTGCAAGGAGCCAAACCTAACATAACCAAGTTTTGCATGCAGAATTTGCACAAAAAAAGTTCCTTGAAGGACACAACCATAAACATATACTCCATCAAATAAGCCACTAGGTGGTGGATTAGTGGCAAGAGAATTAAATAATACGCCCGAAGTCATAGATTCAAACTTTCTTAAAAAAAAGAGTGAAAAAAAGAAAGAAATATAATCAAAACCAATAAAAAAAGAAACCAACTGATTTCTCGAACTTCAATAATTAAGGAAGTCATGAGCAAGAATCAATGCCACAAACAGATACAAAAGAAGTATAGTTTGCTTGAATTTATCGTAAATGAAAATTGACATATCATATGTTAAAAACTTTAAAATGGGTAATATACTATATGAAAATTTAAAACTAAAGGAAGGAAAAAAGAATTAGTGCCTGTAATTTTTCTATCTGGCCTATAGAGGCCTTTTTCTTATTTTTTATTCTCACAAAATAAAGGCTTCTAATCTAAATTATGTCATAGAAAGTCGTTTAATAAATTGCTAAATTAGTAAAAGTGCATGGGCTCATGCTTGGTCCACCTATAAAACTCCAAAGGCCTAACGTCATTTGTTTATATTATTAAAGGCCGCAACAATTAAGATATGTGTTTTAGAATTTTTGTATCCGAAAACTTCGAAGGTCCAGGACTGATCCGACCCGACTGACCTATTTCCCCTGCCCCCACCCTTTACCAAAAGTAAATAAATAAAAAGGATTTGGATCCTTTTCTGGGCAAATGAAGGACTCTAATTGTACCTTTGGGTTAGGGAAAAAATAATATGTTTTGGATCCTTTTTTTGGGTAGGGTTTAACAATTTTTAATTCACTAAATTAATTCACAAACAATCGAATTTTTTATTCAAGTGATATTTGATATTTTTTAAAAAATTTATTCTTTTTTGTATTTAAAATTTGATAATTAATCTTTGTGTATGAGAATTTAACAATTTAACAACACCTACTAAATAAAAAAAAGGGAAAAAAATAACAAACAACTCGGAATGCACTCCTGGCGGGGGAAGTGAAGAAGTAATGCTTACCTCACGTGTATTTTGACTAAATTATCCCTGAACAATTAAAAGCAAGTTATCTATTATTAACCAATGAAATTTCTAGAAATTTCTTTGCAATTTGAGTTTAAAATATAAGAATTTAGCATGTATCATATCACTTCACTCATTACACATTTTAGATGTATTCCTTTATAAATGAGATAAGCCTTTGAAATTAAGGGAGCGTTTGGTTTAATATGTAAAAATCGAAATGAAATAAAATCAAGTAATGAAAATTATAAGGAGCTTGGTTCAATTAGGTTTTAAATAGGGAAGTGCAATCATAGGTGTTAGTGAATGTGTAAGATCAAATTCAAAATGTCAATTACAATCACAAATGACAATCACAGATTAACATGCAGATACTGCTTGTATTATAATTAATTTTTGTTTTTTTATTCAAATTGAACTTTTGGATCTTCATTTTTTGGGGTAGAAAATACAAATTCATTAAAAATAAGGAGCATTACAAGATTTTATAAACACCAAAACACCGCTAACTGGGAAAACCAGTAAACCAATAAAATAAAAATAACACATACTAGGTTGAGAAAACAAAAGAAATAAAAAATAGATTTAGAAGCACAATGCTAGAATTAGAAATTGGAGGTGTAAAAACCCAATCCATAAGACACAATTCTTTTTTAAAGAAAATAAGCAAGCATGCTAGTTGACATGTTGAAAAAGGAGCAGAACTTAGACGATTAACTTACAATTTTCCATTCAAGAGCAAACATGACTTGAAGGGAAAGTTTTATGGTGGCATTGGTACATCATTATCATTGTGATATTGTTATATATTGATATATCATTATATTTGATCTTATATTAAATTAACAATCTTTCAAGTCACGTTGTAAGATGATATATTAATTTTTGATTCACTGATATATTGATGTATGGCTGTATAATTTTTTTTTCAAACTTTAATTATTAAAAATGTAATATATATATATATATATATATATATATATATATATATATATATATATATATATATATATATATATATATATATATATATATATATATATATATATAATTATGGTATAGATAGAATATACTAAATTTTATATAATTTTATGAGAAATTAAGGTACAGATACAAAAAAATGTAATTTTTAATATGTAATATGTTGATTAAAATATAATTTTTTGTAATAGTAGACATGACAAAAGAGATTAAATTATTTCAAATCATGCATGTGCAGTTACATAAAAGGTAGTGTGCGAATTTTTACAATAAAAATAATCATAAATTTAATTAGTTTTAAGATAAAAGAGAGTTTTACTTTAAAGTTACCAAAAATATTATAAAATTCCTACAAACCATTTTTGTCCACGACCAAAGTTTTCATAGGCCCTTTTAAGTCAGTCAGTGCTGTTTTTATGCCAAAATAAATTACAGAAGCTCTCACAAATCATTTACACATAGTCAAAACATCAAGAAGTAGTGGCTGTGCCCTCAAAGCATCCACTCAAGAATAAATAAATTCACTTGTTGGGCTTTAGTAGATGTGGCAGTCATTTGATCTGAATCTGCAGGAGTGTACCTGTAATCAGAACGAAACCGAGAGGGATTTTTGTTAGGATTACAAACATATATGGTTAAATTTAACCTCAAAAGAAAGAAACAGTCTAAGGAAGTTTTTTAATCCAAAGAAAGAGAAAGATACAAGATCAGGACTTCAATAACACGCGCTATTATGCCAATGCATTACTAGACAGATCTAATTAGATCTATTTTAAACAGATTTTTTTATGTGCAAGTCGTGAAAAATGTAAATTGTGCAGCTCATATTTCTCTATGAAATATCACAATTTTGTAATAGTATGAGCAACAAATTACTTGATACATACATACGAACTAGTTGAGTACATCAAAGAAGAAAAAGTTTTAAGATAATATCAAATGTCATTATATCATTAAAAGTACCGACTGTGGTACCATTTTTTTACAACACTAGCAGAGTCTGTTTAAATTAAATTGTGACATTGAACATCATGAAATAAGGGATGTAGTATTACTCAGAGGCTTCACCTAGGATAATTCCTGCAATCGGAGCAGCATTCTGAGTACTTCAAATCTCAAGGGCACAACCTATCCTAGATTAAGCAGCGATTAACCTTAATCGATCAGCACATGACTATATATTAACAAAACGTTCGCGCTTTCATAATTGAAGAGTGATCTTCATAAGTTAGTCAAATGGTTCAGCATCCATGATGGCATCTGAGTGTTGCCATTGGCAGTTTGAGCTTCAGCCACATCCAGCGTTAATTCTGTTGCTTGGAATGCCCCGCTGCACCATTTTTACACTTCAATATGATTGTTATGTTGCAATTTATATTTTAGCAGTTTTTTTCTATAATTTTGGATATATACATGTTCATACCATATATGCTTGCAATATAATTATTGTAAAGATTAGTAAATAAATGAGTCATTCAAAATTCTGTGTTTCATCTCTATCCCTTTCACACAAAAATTCAAAATTCTGTGTTTCATCTCAATGTGAGAAGATGTGGGTACAAGACTGAGAATAAAGATATCCCCGGCTTTTCATTCAGTCTGACAGTGAGAAAAATTGTGTGATTTTATGAAAAAGCTGGGATTTTTGGATAAAATTTGCAATTTTTTGCATAAAATTTACAATTTTTCATAAAATTGGACAAACGTTTAAGATATGAGGATGTTATTTTTTTCCATAAAATTTTCTAATTTATTCATAAGATCTTACAATATTTTCATAAAATCTTACAACATAGACGATTATACTTGTAACACAAAAATATTTAGGTGCTCTATGAAAAATTTATAAGGAAGTACAAAAGCAAATCCTGAAATCTTTATCAGTTTAACTTTCCTGATTGTGTGTGAAAGGGAAGTAGATAAATACCCTAGAGTTGAAGGAGGAGCTATTTGCAGTTGAGTCAAGTTGAAGGTTGATGGGTTTTGGTGTAGGGTTTCCTGGCCCCACTGTTGACCTTTAGTCGGTGTCTTCTGTTTCTGCTTCATCTATATATACAATGGCATACATGTAAAAAATATCATTCCTTTTTTGGGATCAGAGAAGATTATCAGAGTGAAATATTGTCAGTAGCATAGTAGCTTCTACCTTCTTTTCAATCATGCTGTTTTCCTCCTGTAATGCCTTTGCCTGTCACATGCATACCAGATGGTTAACTTCAAGTTTTCAAATATCTTTGTGCAGAATTTACCAATAAAAGATCTTTGAGCAGAAAACTTCCTCAAATTAATTGTATGAAAACTAAAAGAATTTATGAACAAAAAAGGAATGCTAACAGCATTTTGCTAGCAGAAATTTAGTATAGACTAGTTAAAAATATTTAAATGACAGGTTGCTAAAATAAGCCAATTCAAGTCAAAAGTAAGCTTAAACTTATTTCTTACACACCTCCAATTCAAGTTGCTTTTTATTGTTACCCACTGTTGCTCATCACTTTAATTCTAAACTAGTTTAGTAGAGACATTTTGCAGAAAAAGAGAAATTTTTTATGACTTTAAAGGATAGTTTGTAATAAAAATGAATTGACACTTCGAAATATGAGCTAATTTACTCTTTTTTCTGTTCAAACATTGGCCTTTTGCAGATGATCAAAGACATTGAAATTAGTAATTTTGTAATTTTTGTGTCTAATTTAATATATCTATTAGATTTCTATCAATTAAATTCATTGTATGTGAATATAAACATTGAGTGTTGATAATACATATATCTAAAAATATGTGATTTACTTATGGGTAGATTTACTGGCTAGAGTCATTTATAGTTGTCAAAAGCTCACTTATGTGACTATATATATCCCTTGTATCTATCATTTTCAATGAAGCAAATTTCAATTCTCTTTTAAATATTCCTTTTCCTACTAACAAAGTGTTATTAGAATTTGGTTCAATAATGTGGAGAGATGAGATGAATATAGTGCCTTTTTTAATGAAAATAATTACGATCAATGGTTTATTTGCATGAAAGTATTGTTTAAAAACATGAAGTGTTTGGGAGTGTGTAGAGAAAGGTTGCTTCTTACCACATAATGAGGTTGTGTTGTCTTAAGAAGAAAAGGATGCTTTAGCACAAGAGAGACAAAAAGACCAATTAACCTTTAGCATTATCTACCAATGTTTGGACTATTTCATTTAGAGATTGTAATGAAAGCAATCACTACAAAACAAGTTTGGGAGAAGTTGGATAATGTTTTTAAAGGAGGAAGTGAAAAGGCTAATCATTAGATATTTAACAAATGGAATGATGAATTTGTTGAAAACTTAACTTCGGTTTATGTATTCTTATAAGGAGATGCTAAAGTTGAAAAATCAATCTTAAATTGTGAATCCCAAGAAGAGAGAGGCCACAATTAATCTCATATACATCAGAAGGTAGAGACCTAAGTTAGTTTTTCAACAAAGTCATCATTTCATTTGTTGAATATCTCATGATCACCCTTTTTGTACTCTTATAAAGAGACACTAGGATTGAAAAATCAATTTTGACTTATAAATCCCAAGAAGAGAGAGACCACAATCAATCTCATATACATAAGAAGGTAGAGACCTTAGTTTTTGTCCAAAAAAAAAATGACCCAAAGGTTGAGGAGGAACATATAGCTACAAAATCTATGAAAGAAATAATCCAAGATTTGTCTAGTATTATTCAAGAGAAGAGAAGAATATACCATCTATGAAAGATGTTAAAAAACCAAATTCAAGAATCCAAGAAGAGACAATTTATGATTTGTCTTATCTTTTTAAAGATAAAGAATATGTTGTGACTAATATTGAAGAAATAATCTATGATTTGCATTATCTTTTGAGAGAAGGTCATAAAAAAGAATTCAAGATAAAATACGAAATCATATGTCCAATCTCTTTAAAGATGAAGATTTCATAGTTGTAACCAATGATGGAGAAAAAGATTGAATCAAATAAGTTCAAGTTATGGAAGATTAGGAGATTAGAATGCCTACAGAAGAGAAGGCTTTGCTATTTTTTTCAACCCCAACTCATGAAGCATTATCACTCTCTGAAGGAAATTCATGTGAAAAAACTAGACCAATGAAAAATCTTGATGAATTTTATGCAACTAAAATTATTGATGTAAATGATATGTTTTGTCTTGTCAAAGATGAAGAGATCATGATCAAGGATATTGAGGAAGATGAAGATATAATCATGATAATTTAAACAATGATGACAAGGAGAATTTGATCAATTAGAAGAACTTCTAAATTATAATAGATGGAGAAAAGTTATGGATGCAAACATCAAAGTTAAGAAGGAGAGAGAAAAGAAAGAAATGTAAGTATTTAAGGAGTCATGATATTGTTGATGTTGAATGAATGTTGAAGGTATACATACATAAGGATGAAGTTGATTATAAGAATATGTATGTACTTGTTGTTCGGCAGTATAGTGCAAACATTTTTAAAAGGCTTGTCAAGATTGAAGATATGGATGAGATGAAATCTACAAGTGCCGAAATTCCAAAATTAAGGGAAAGTGTTGGAATTAGTAAGTTTATAATTTATATATGTTTAAGTTAATATTTCTAATATGTTTCTATTAATTAGATTCATTATGTGTATATATGTACATTGAATATTGAGAATACATATATATAGAAGTATGTAATTTATGTATAAGTAGATTCTTGACTAAAGTTATTTATAGTCGTCATAGAGTCACTTAAATGATTATATATATCTCTTATACCTAACATTTTCAATGAAGTAAATTTGAATTTTCTCTTAAATATTCGTTTTCCTCCTAATGGAAGGGATGTCAAGAGGGCTTCACATAAAACTAACAAATGTAGGACTTACTAAGTAACATCTTATTATACATTCCCTAAATATTTTCAAAAATATACTAAATATGTTTTAGACATATTATTATGTATTTTTGATGTCTTATATTTTTTTTTATAATAATAGTTAATGTGCGCTTTACCTTTTTCTGCAGCTCTGAGATGGATTCATGCATCAGCTGGTTCTGCATAAATATACACTCATGAGTTGAAGAAATACCAAAACAAAAATTAATTTGATATAATTTGCTAATTTGAATCAACATTTTCTTCTCTTGATATGTATATTTGGTACTTGATATTGATACCTTTCTTGATCGAACGCACTTCAGGGATTTAGCAAGCTGCTGCTCCAAAGTTTGAAGATCTCTCAAACTCAAGGGATCCAGATTATCTCCTACATAGTTCCTATATCAACATTACATAATAAAGTTGTGTGTCATTCTTCTTGTAATGAAAAATCCTGCACTTTCTATCATACACAAATCTTTTCCCAATTAGTTATACATATGACACCACGGTTCTAGTTAAATAGTGGTTTGCAACAGCAATGTTGCGCGCAACAATTCTGTTAACGAACTGCATTTTTTACAATTTAACACGGCAACAGTCGCATTTGTCAGCAATTTTGTTAATTATAACATAATTGCAATATGGCTTCAACTGCAATTTAAAGTCACGTATCACAAAAATTCACAATTTAAACAAAAATAGTCTTGTCTACTTTAAACAAACCCTTCCTATTTTAAAACAAGTGAGATCAACTTCACTCAAAATGTGTTTGAGGAACCAAACGAGAATTCAAATTAGATTAAATTATACTTTGGGCTATTAATTTATTAAGTTGGAAAATAGACATAATTGTTTTCATCTAAAACCAACATATTTGGACATGAATTTATTGAATTACTTAGTGTAAGCCCATTGAGTATTTTAAATGAATTTTAGGCCATCATACTTCTAAATTATGAAACCCAATTTATTTTATAATAGTATATTTTCCCAAGTGACAAAATACTTTAAAAATTTTCTATTTATTATATTTTAAAAATGCCATGCTTTTCAAGAAAACATCTTATTGGTTACAATTTTAAATTATATATTTTGAAGGTTAGGTGACATAATCCAATAACTAATATTCAAAAGTCATTTTAAGCCTTTAATCATCAAAGAGTGGGAAATTCCAAATTTAAACTAATATTACATGTGCTAAAATCAAAATGAATTAAAAAATTAAAGTTTTGTACCATTGTAAAACAAGAAAATAGTATACATATAGGAATGAACAATTGGATCAAATTTCAAAGCTAAACTTAATTCACAATGAAATAAAAACCTACTTACTATCTCAAACAAAAATCTAAAATTAGGTGAAAAGTGGATGGATTTTATCTCCTAAGGTACAAACAAGTTATTTTCAACACGAGTCAAAAAGAAAAAGCTTCTTGCATAAGCCAAAATTGTCTTGAAGCCCAAATTCAAATTTTAAGCTTTAAACCAAAAGTTTCTTGGAGTGAAAATTTCAAATTTCAAACTTGAAGTCAAAGAAAAGTTAATTTGAAACCCAAGTTGTCTTCATTAAATTTCTTTATAATGCATTCCTTTGGAGACAATATGCCAAGCAATTACACTACAATTTACATATTCTCTTTTGCTCTCAAAAATTAAAGCTTTTTCTCTTTTTCACTCTAGAATCAAAACTTGTATATCTATTTTTTGAGCGTTATTAAGTGAAATCTTATAAAATCTTTTGATGAAATTGTGAAAAAAATTCTTCTTGAATATAGTTAGAAATCATAGTATAGATTGGTGAGATTTTGTAAAATTAGGTAGTGATTGAAATTCTAATGAAAATTAGGTCAATCTTGTAAAGTTAGGGGATTAGTGGAAATCCTAGTAAAGATTGAGTGAATTTTGTAAAGTTAGATAGTATAACTTGATGAAAAGCTAATGAATATCTCAAACAATACTTAATAACTTGAGCACAGAGGAGTAAATTCAAAAAATATTACTTTTAAACCATTGAACCTTTATAAAAAAATTTAATATTCTTTATTTTTTCATGATTATTTATTTCTATATTTTTGTTGTTTATATTTTAACTTGTCAAAAAAAGCATTTACATGGTTTCACTTATAATTTTCTTGAAGAAATTCTTTTTGAATTAAAGAAATATATTTAAATTTCTTTTAAAATCTTTTTGAAATATTACATATTTTTAAAGTAACTTATTCATTAAAATTATAAGAAACTTTCTCTTGCATCTCATATTTTATATGAAAATTTTATTACTAGTTTTAATTGTTAATTATTGTTATAAGCCAATTCATCTTCCCTTAACCTATAAGTTCTATCAGCATTGTAAACATTTTGAAAAGTAAAGGGTAAATTACTTTTGCATTATATAGTTGATTTTGAGGTATCCAATCATATGTAGTTAGCCTGTCGAGTATCTTACCAAAGTCACCATAAAAACATAGAATTTTTGCGTTCCAACGGTTTGCATAATTTGGCAATTTGATCAATTCTTTAGGAAAAATTAATAACTTAGTTTCAAAATTAGGATAATAATATTATGTAAATAGCATGGAAAATGGCATTTGTAAGTAAGTATAAAGAATATTGCGTTCCCAGCTGACATTAAATTCTAAATTTTTCCATGAAACCCGAATTCATACCTTATGTTCTTTTCTAAGACTTGAAGTCTAGCTGTGAGCTTAGAGAATTCCAAGGACCAATTTACCTGAACAGTATCAAGGAGCAAACATAGATTAGGCATCATTTGACAGCATTGATAGTATACGCTAGGAAGATTATAATGAAAAATATAGTTACATTCGCGTACAAGGCACGTTATATCCCACAATTTTATAAATTCATTTGTAGATGTAGTGAGATTTTTTTTTTTTTCATGATTCCAAATAAGATATTAAAATACCTGAGATTCAGCACCAGTGGTGGCAAGATTTTCTGTATGGGTATGTCTCTCGTATCTTTCGACGATAATATCCATACTGTTTCAAATGAAATTGCGAAACATGTAAATACCGAATAAATATGACAGTACTTGTATTATTAATCCATGAACTCCAAATATTAGGACAATTTCAGTGGAAATCAAATATATTCAGTAAAGTTCAAAAATAAGAACTAAAACTGTTTTTGGAGAGCATTTCAGAATTATGCTGAATGTTAGAGTTTATCATCCTTCTTAGTGTAAGTAGGAAGTAGCAAGGTAAATTGAATTTGCCGTAAACTCAATTGAAAAGAACCCTACAATTGACATATTATCCCTAGAATCGTCTTAGCTTGATGATTTAGAAGTTTTAATTTACTATTTGCTTAAGCTTGGACTACTAAATTCCAATTCTAGTCAAATTTGGCAATTTATTAGTAGAATCATATGGCTCACTGAGATTGGTCAAATGAGCATATGATTCATGCAAGAAGTGACAACCCACTTCTAATTTGAAGGAAACATGTTGAGAATAAGGTCTTGCAATTAGATACTAAAATTCACAACTACAAATTGTATCAAAGGAAGGTTTCTGAGTTTAACTAAGATTTAGGGGTATAATCTAAATTTGATTATTGCATAATTGTTTGAGAAAATTTAACAGTTGGACTAAGTTTAATTTTATATATTTGCATGATTCTTTGGGTTAAAGGGATGAAGATTTGCTGTAGGTTGCCCAAGAAGCTGAGTGTAATTTTAGGGTAGCTACCTAGGGTCAAGGTTTGGTTTCTAAATTGTGATTGGTAAGATTGTGGAAAAATACAACTATTACAAAGCAAATTTGTGGAAAATTATGCATCTGGTGCATTCTACAACCACAATATTGCACAATGTTATAGTTGCAGATCATAATTTAAATCCCTAATTAGGGTCATATAGTAGAGGAATATGTTAAATTTTGGTTGAATTAGGGTTTTGAATGAACAAAACACACACATATTATGTTTCTATGTGGTGCAAGGAGAAGTTTGCATATTGTGCATAAGAAGGGATAACATATCAATAATCGAAAAAGAATTTATATCTACGTTTTAACTATCTGATATGTACCACTTTGTAAAACTTATGGTAATGTACTGAATAAACAAACAAACCAAACCCTAACAGGTTGTAGCATGATAATTCTTAATGAGAAAGTGCATATTTATGCTGCAGTCTACTCTCTAAAGTGACAAGAGATATCAATATATTCCAAAGTATATAGACTCAGTTTTACTAATAACAATTACATTAATCGCTCATCAATAAGCATACCAACTTCTTTATTTCTGTGTACATTAAGTATACCAAACTTTTTATTTCTGAATACATTCGTGGGTAAGAAGTTTGAACCGAATACTACCAGTATATTGACTTCTTGATTAATTAGAGACAAGAGATGAATAATTCAATTAGTTTAACCAAAACAAAATATGAGCTTAATTACTATAGCTCAATCTTCAGCAATATCAACTTAGCCTAGGGATCTTCAACTTTGGTCCGCATATTTTGATAAAGAACATCTTCTTAAGGAATAGAACTATAAAATATTAAGTTAGTGGAAAATATTCCATTTGTTCATTATTAAATGTAGAAAATGTGATGAAAAATAATATTCTTTATTTAAAAAAAAAATTATTTTTTCACTGTTATGATACTATTTAAGTATCATTATTTTTTAATCAAGGTATATAGGTAATATATCACTCCTTTATTTATGTTCAAACAAATGTAATTTTTCTACAAAACAATATCTTCTGATGAAACAGACAGATCTTAAGAAACTCCATGTTCGAGGCAAAATGATTACAAGTTACTAATCACTTCTCAATGTTGCCGGTTCCTGCAAATATGTTGAGAAGGCCTCTGGCAGGAACAAGAAGAGATAATAAGTATACCTCAGTTATTGTATCTATTTCTTCTGATTATAAGATTTGTCAGAAAATATACTACCAGTGAATTTTATACTATACACATCAGTTTCTTAATAGTAATGAATGTCTTAATCAGTTTTACATATTTAATTTTTATTACATTTTTGGGTAGTGACTCTGCCTGCTCTGGGGAAGAAAGTTTTGAATTGAATCTAGTTAGTGATCCTTTATACTAAGTATCCAACAATTATGATCAGGGACAGATATATATATATATATATATATATATATATATATATATATATATATATATATATATATATATATATATATATATATATATATATATATATATAAGAAATAAAATAAAATTTAAAAAGCTTACATATTCATTATATAACACAGTTGAAAGATAATTTTGATCAATGTTGATCTTAAACTTTCTCTATCAGATTTTAAAAAAGATACGGATCTCTTTTCATTACAAAATGACATCAATGTCAATTACTTAGATACCTCTTAATTTTTCTATAAAACGGTATATATTCTGTGATTACTCAACGCTTCTCTAAATTGAAAGCATTTCAATCTTCGGAACGTGATGTTAATATCTTTTCTCGATTTTTTTTCTTTCGCTTGAAAGGATAATGAATATTACAGGACTAATTTGGTGAGTCATTATAATGATAACTAGATCACTCTTGTCTTATTTATTAGGCTTAAATTCAAATTCTAATTAATCATTAATTGATGATAATTTTCTATTGTGATTTATTTTTCTATGCAAGTTAGGCTTTTTTATCCTAAACCCTAAATAGGAAAACATTATAGGCACTGAAAATAAATTTCAAAATTGAATTCCAAATTTTTTATATTCATTAGATTGAGTTTTATAGATTTTCCTCATTATCTTATATTTAATGACAACCATCAATTTTTATTCAAAATATAATTTCGGATCTCATTTTTTATGCATTTAATTTTAATCAAAGAAATATAATTACTTGTCAAGCAAATATTTTTTAATATACAAGTATTTGAGCCTAATGTGAGAATCTAATGTTAAATTTGGACAAGGGGGAATAGAGGGGAAAGAGAAGGAAAGGACTCCTTGTTTGGGAGTTTTGATAAAGTAAAAAAGGGAAGAAATTGAAGATTTATAATTAATCCTTCAAAATACTCCAACACTTTCTACTGCTTGTTGTTTTGTGTTAACCCAATCTAGGAAATTTTAAAAGATTTTCTAAGCATCTAAGTAAGAAAAAGAAGAAAAGTTCTCTGTTAACATTTGCTATCCTACCCTTCTTTACCTTTGATTCTCTTTCACTATCTTTCCATCTAGTTTCTTTCCTTCCTTACTCCCGGACATATTATAAGGATTATGAAAGGAAAATAAATCTCATAGATGATTGTTGGGTATTTGACACAAATCCTTTGTTTTTGTTAAATAGGATAATTACTTATCTTTGTTTTCATCTTATTTAAGTTTGAATTTTGATGAAATAAAACTATGATCAAATTATATATATCCTATTATTTAATTTTGTGATTAAGTTAATCTTATCCTTTAATAAGGATTTTAGATTATAAATACTGGTATTATGCAATGTTTTGGTGAAAGAAGAGAGTTGAAAAAGTTTGTATTTGTCACCCTTATGGGGTTGACTTGAGATTTCATGATTATCTCTTACTTTGGTAAGACTATTGAGAGTGAAAAGTATATAATCTAATACTACTTGTTGGGAAAAAATGTTGATGTGCAATGGCTTTATTTTGTCTTTTCAGTGATTCCTTTTAGAGTTACTCTTAATTTGGAGGTCGAAGGCTTTCGATGGTAAAGTTTGTGTTAAGGTAGAGATTGTTGAAATTTTGACACCAATCCTATTTTTGTTAAATAGATTAATTATCTATTATTGTCTTTATCTTAATCCAATTTGATTTTTCAAGAGATAGGATTGTGATCATATTTGATAAATCTTATTATTTAATACTATAATTAAGTTAAACTTATCATTTGATAAGGATTTTGGCTTATCAACATTTGTGTGATGCAAGGTTAATTTTATGATAGGAGAATTATGAGAGTTTATATTTGTCACCCTAATAGGGGGTGACTTGAGATCCAACAATTAGCTTTTTTTTTTTTGTGAGATTATTAAAAATGAAGAAAATATACACTATAAGACATTTGTTGGTGTATTTGGGGTATGGATTTGAGAGTTTTTATACCTTTATATTTTCTATTTTGATTCATCTTAGTGGATTTGTTTTTCATCTTTTTTCATGGAATAGGCTAAAAGTAAAATCATATTAAATTATTTGTATCTTGTTATTTGTTGCTTCTTTAATCTTACATTATGTCAATGCACTTTTTGCTTCATCTAAATAATTTGCTTGTAATTTTCATAACAAATGGTATCAGAGATTGGCTTTGTTAAGTTTGGATCCTATTCATTCAAATAGTTTTGGTAGGCTTTGCTCATTGTGTTTGGATTTGTTAAAGAAGTTTTGGCACAAATCTACTTTAGAGTTTATGAATCCTAAATTTTATTTGAGCAATAACTCTATTTGTATTTTTTTTTAGTGATTTTCTTGAAACAACATTTTATGGAGAAGAAAAAGTAAAATTGGTAAAATCCTCTTTGATGCACATATAGAGTGCTAGTGTTTCATTGGAGGTGGAGTTTTGAAAATATTTCTCAGTTATAGAGAAGATGAAGCAAATTTAGTGAAATCCCCTTTGATGTGCACATAAAGTGCTACTACTCCATTAAAAGTGGGGTTTTAAAGACATTCCTCATCATGGAGAAGATTTGATTCAAAATTTGGAGGAGCTACTTGACTCAAAGTTTGAAGACTTTTGATGATAGAAATTGTATCTAGATGAAGATTGTTGGGATTTTGACACAAATCCTATTTTTGTTAAATAAGATAATTACCTATTTTTGTCTTCATCTTATTCAAGTTTGAATTTTGATGAAATAGGATTATAATTAAAATAAATAAATCTTATTATTTAATATTATAATCAAATTAGACTTATCCTTTAATAGGATTTTGAATTATAAATACTTATTTGTCACATCTATGGGGGTGATTTAAGATTCCACAATTAACTCTTACTCTTTTAGTGATATTATTGAGAGTGAAGAGTATATATATTATAAGAATATAGATATTATAAGGCATTTTGAGTATATTTGGGGGTGAGTTTGAGAGTTTTGATTCTGTTTGTATTTTCTCTATGCTTTTCAAAATTAGTGAATTTATTTCTCATATTTGCTCATGAAATAAGTTAAAAGTTAAATCATGTTAAATATTTGTGTCTTTTGATTTATTTTTATTTTAATCTTGAATTATATGCACTTCCACATCTCTAATTTTCATAGCAAGGAATAAGATGTATAGGAATAGTAGTGAAAAAGTTGTGGAGTAACAGTTAAGAGCTTTCCTCTATAATTTTTTCCTTATGGATTATTTAGATGGAAGAGAATGGGAAAAAATAGAATATTATGTTATAACCTTTTCTTTATGTGTGAGATTTATATCATAAAGGGAAGAGGATGAGAGGTTAGGAACCTTCCAAAATCACTTGACATTTAAACTCTTGCATTTCTCCAATTTGAGGTTTTAGAACAGCTATCTATTTAATTTACTATTTTAACATTCCATATTATTTTGATTCATATTTTTAACATTTGTTAATAAATTAACTTTCAAGCAATGTTAAATGGATAAAAAAAAGGATTATAATAGCTATACATATTGATTATAATCCTCCCTTATCTTTACTTGTATAATTTTAAACATCTAAAAATTAAGAAAAAGGAAATCATAACTTAATCATTTATTCTCTTCCTTTTTCTTGTCTTCTATTCTTTTTCATTATCTTTTAATCTCTTTTTCTCCTAACTTCCCAACACATCAGGAGAGTTTGGACAAATTTCATGTTAAATTATGTTCTAACTCTACTCTATTGTTTTGATTGCCTATAATACCTGTTTATTTGAAATAGAGGCAAATTTCCTAACATTAACGCCGAGTCATAGTTGGCATTTGTGTCATTTATGATTGCCGATGTACCATCCCCCTATAACATGGCTTGATGGTCTTGTGAGGGCGGCTCCTCCATATACATAAATATAAGGGGCGATTCTACATATGAATAAACTGACATTTCGACATAAGATTCATTCTATTTTTGAAATATATATTTATAAAAAAATTTATTTTTTATATACAAATGAAGATATACTTTATACATCTTTATCTGTATTTTATAATTAAAAAAATGATATTTAAGGTTATAATGATAAAAAAATAACTTCATCTTTAATAAAAAAAAATTACCTTTCATCAAATTTCTTATATTTATATTGAACATATATATCATTTTCTATTATCTTAATATTTTGTAATTATATTCTTAGGTAGATGATTTCTACCAAAATAGATGGAGTGGTAGTTTCTTACCCTTCATCTTTGGTGGTCCCCAATTAACTGCTCGCCACGACCTACTCATCGTTTGTCTGCCGGCCACTTAATTCTACATGGCCACCACATGGATAGAACCTTAGAACTACCTAGGGTTACCACCAACTGGAGCGGCATTTATCTAAGTGCTAAATGCCCTTGCAACTACCTGCTTTCATTGAATAAAGCGCAGGTAACTTAATTCTGATAAGTTAAAGACATAACCTCTCAAAGAGCTACTAACTTGATCTACAGAATCTCTGTGATAGAAATATATTTTACTCCTAATACCGAAATCTTAGTACTATTTTTTTATTATATATTGACAAATTGGATATTGATATCATAATGAATTTGAATGTTAAAATTAAAGAAATAATTTCCTGACTTATTAAAATAGAATAAGAAATAATACTAAAAATTTCCAATACTATTATAAGATTAGAAATATCTCTTGGTGACAGACTCTCCAACACCAACAAAACCCTCAATCCTGCATGTAGTGATAACCGCCCTCCCCCCAGCCAAATAGGTATTCATCGCAACCCAACACACTCAAGTTCATGTATATATAATTTGATAATTTTATTTGTCGATGTCGATCATTTTAAGAGAATTGCAACAAATAAGCATATAAAGTCTTGCAAGATTTTTAAAATATACAACTCTCGATCCTTCAATGATATTTTTATTATAGGTTTAATATTCGTTTTATTATGATATCATAAGAAAGTAATTTCTTAATATTGAGATTTTGACATAAATCCTTTTTTATTGTTAAATAGAATAATTTTCTAATTTTGTCTTCATCTTATTTAAATTTGAATCTTGATTAGATAATGTCTCTAATTAAGTATGATAAATCCTATTATCTAATATTGTAATCAAGTTAGACTTAACCTTTGATAAGAATTTTAGTTTATAAATACTTGTATTCCACGAAGGTTTATTAAGGAGGTGAGGAGAGAGGTGAGAGAGTTTATATTTGTAACTCTATAGGGTTACTTGAAATCCCACAAATAGCTCTTACTATTTTGATGAAATCTTTTAGAGAAATGAATATATACACCATCTATGAAAATTGTACTGCCACTTAGAGGAAAACCATAAGATGTTTTGAATGTATTTAGAATATGAGTTAGAATGATAAAACATTTTGTATTCTTTTTGTAATTTCTTTAATAAATTTATTTCCCATCTTCGACCATCACGGAGTAAGTTAAAAGTTAAACTATATTAAATTATTTATTACTTGTTGATTATACTATTTCTTTAATCTTGGATTATGTCAACCCATCGCATCCACTTCACTGTAACCTTCTGAGAATTTTTCCCAACACTTAAGACAATATGTTAAGCAAATTTGTTTCCAAATAAACCCATAGCGAAGTACAATTAAATTATAGTACATAATATTTTAGATTCATTATGAGTGAAATTTTATATTTTAGAATAAGTGTATAGATTTGAAATTGAAGTGGAGTTTATAATGTATCAAACTTAACTACTTAGACAAATTTTGACTTGTCTTTTAGATCAATAAAGTAGACTTAATCTTAAGCCAATCAAGTTTGAGACATGATAATTCATACTCTAAGTTCCAAATTTAACAGATGTTGTGTTTTACAATCTTCCCTACTCAAATAATTCAAAAAAATTGTTAGGTTTAATGAAAACCTTATGCTTTATATACTATATTGAAGTTAGAAATCTAACTAATGTAGTGTTTTACACTTGGAGCCTCTTTAAAATTTTTATTGCAACTAAAGATAATATTCAGCGTTGAATTTTTATAAGATTTTGGTTAATATATTCAATGGAAATATTTTTATATTAAAACAGTGCGTTCTTCCCTATAATGAAGGGTGGTATTTGACGAGAATTACTTGTCAAGTTGGATAAGCTTGTTTTGTTTCAGTACAACAAATCTTCATAATTGCTATTATAGGACTCAATACATATATATAATTGCAATTAAATTGAGTAGGGTCGTGATATAATATTTTTCATTATTATCTATCCATATGTTGTGACATTATTGAAAAATATGTTGGAATATTTTGAATCTTGGTAAAATTTTTGAATTACTTTAATTATTTTAATGATATAATATCTTTTTATTTATGATAATGTAAAATATTGGACACTGAAAGTGAATCAAATCTAAATCCATGTTTTTTTATTCAAATTGAATTCAAGCTGAACTATTCTACCAAAAACTTGAGCCGGAAACCTTTATCAAGCTTATATCATTTATCCTGTTTTATTATCACACTAAGAGGTGGCAACTTGCAAAGTGAAATTTGACGATGAAACTTGCTCCAAAAAAGAGAAAATTATATGACCAATATTTTAGTCTTATTGAAAATATTTTCAAATATTACAAATTTAGTGATTAGAATATCATCAAATGCTATAATTAGTTCACCTAAAAGACATGCATATTTAGAAAATTCAAAACCTTTACCTACCTAAGAACTATATATAAGGTTTTCTTTTCAATCTTTTGCTGTTTAGTAAACTAACGACTATTCAATCACTATTTATTTTATTGAAAGATATTTTTTCTAGGAAAAATGTCTATATTTAAGATCAGATTTGAAAACCTTGATCCACCTAAAAATTATATTTAAGATTTCCTCTTCAATTTTTTATTGTTTAGTAAATTAACTAATACTTAGACTTTTATTTGTCGGCAAGACATTTTTATAAAAAAATTCATTTGTTTGTACATAAATAAGTGTCATATCACTTACACACCTTATCATTAATGAGGGAAAAAGAAAGAGTACAACATGCATAGTGTGATAGTAATGGGAAAAATAACTTTCTCAATAAAATAGAGGATTGTGCTTTTAATCATACTTCCTAAATCTAATATCAAACAAACGGAGATTGTCTATTATCTTGATATTTAATCTATAAAGCTAAGTAATTGAGAGTATTTCTATGCAAAATATTTTCTATTAAAACAAATGAATGTTATTAATCTACTTATATCATTTCACTCTGCATTATTGTAGTTTGCTTGCCAAACTATTTCTCCTAATTTGTTAATCGCATAATTGCCAATCTCATGTGTCTTACGAGTTATGATGAATGTTAGTCTTAGAGATATGAAAAAAATACAAACAAATTTTTATTACATGGGTTTAATAGTGTGATCTACTTAATCTTAAAATAGTGTTAAGTTACCTTCCAATAATTACTACATATGTGTGCGTGTTTTAAGATGTGCATATTAATTATGGGATTAGTGTAATTTTAATTATACTAATTAGCATATAATGAAATATTTTCTGTAAAAAAATTTCCTACAAACTATAGCTTTACCTTTTCTTTTTATTGTAATTATAGAAGTAATTAAACAACTGAGCATATGTAAAGTTCTGAAATTAAAATAAATATAAAAAAGTAAAACTTTCAAATACTATCAAGCTATAATGTATAATTTTTTCCTTTTCTTTTCACCCTTACATCCAAACAAAAAAAATTCCTTTTCTTCCCATTTTTTTACTCTTTAACACCCCCCTTAATTTCTTTCCAACCAAAAAATAGCCTGGGGCTACTTTATGGAAATGAGGAAAATATGGCTCTTTTTCGTTGTCTTAAACTTTGCAAAGTTTTTATGAAAATTATTGAAAGATAACTTCCGTTAACTGATGGGTTACCAAGTAGCATCGTTGTTGGATTTATAGGCATATACTAGGTTACAGAACCAAGAACGCACAGCATTACTCCCTATGAGGCTGTGACCCAAAGCTCTAGGTTATGTAAATGTCTCCTGAAAGAAAACTGACTTGGTATACGTACGTATACTTGAAATATGATTGTACTTTTTAACTTTCATTATGTATTTCACAACTTTGACCTAAATTAATTTTTAATTAAATTTTTACTTGTTTAATAAATTGGAAAATGTTTAATGCATTCTTTAAAAAGGATGGTCATTTCAGGGAGGTTTACAAAATTGTAAAATTCATCATTTGTAAGGAGAGAATAAGTAAAAGATGAGTGTAAAAAGATAAAAATAATATTATTCTAATAAATTTTAAAGTAATGCCATTCTAATTACTCCCCTGAATTCCCTCCTTGTTTTGTATATTGAAATTCACAATTTTATGTACTTTATAGTCTATTAAAAGGGAGTGTATGATAAACTCCCGCAAATATTCTTTAAGTTTTATTCTTATAATATACTTACACAATGAAAAAATAAGTATATAAATTAAATTTTACATTATATATAAGAACTAACTTAAAATTATTCCTCCAATATATATATTTTAAAACATATATATCAGAACATTTTGACTCAGATTAAATATGGATAATTATGAGATGAAGAGAAGCAGAGAGGAGTGTTTTATTTGCTCAGCCTGACACCTTATTCATGATGGTATTGCCCATTGGCTTATTAGAGAACCAATAAAAGCTTCAAAGAACTGTCATTTCCTAACAAAAACTAATCACAATATGCACTTAAGTTTAATGCACAAGAGTTCACTATTGTGATATAACCGAGTCTCAGAGACTGCTGTGTAATCTAGAGAAAAATAGTAGGACAGTTACCAACTTAAGACAAATGTTTTTTCTGAAGAAGAAGGGCTTGAAACAGTGCAGCAAAGAAGGAAATAAGTTTGGAAAATAATTAACAAAAAGCAAAAAATTAAGAAAAAAGAAAATAAATTTAGAGAATTGAAAAAAAAAGTAAAAAAGAAAGGAGGAGAAAAACAGACACTGAGAGAACAAAGCAAGAGAGGTTTAAATATGAATAATTAAGAAAAGTTAATGTTTTATAAGGATTATAGTCATGGTAAGTTTTTAAAATAAAATATAAGGGGATTTGAATAGTATTAAATTTAACATAGAAAGGGAACTCGAAACAAAGAAAAGCTCAAGTAAAACTGAAAAAAAAAATTGAAAACTCTCAATCTAAGTGTTGGCTTTCATAATATATGAAGGGTCAAGAAGAAATAAAAATTATAAAAAAAAATAGATGAAATATGCTGATTATAAACATGGTAATCAAGTTAAGAATATACAAATACACCAAAAAATTTGGCATACCCCGTTGAAAAAATAGAATGGAAACAAGAAAAATAACAAAATTATAAAGGGAAAAAAATCTCTTGTTAGTTAGAACTCTTGACCTTCTATTTCGCTGCAAGGAATTGGAGATACAAAAGAAAAGAAAAAAAAGAGTGAAGAAAGCAGAAAAAAATGGAAAAAAGGAGATGGAATTTAAAGAGGTTAAGAAAGTTATGTTTTCAGATGAAGAATCAAGAAAAATTGACGAGACAATTAAGATTATAAGCATGATAGTTAAATTTGTAAAAGTGAAAAATTATGTTTACTTATAAAATTTTCATACCCAGATGACAAAGTGGACTCAAAACAACCAATTAAACTGATTCAGCTTGGCAAAAGAGAACTATATATATATATAGTTTAATTGTTGCTTCCAAAATATGAACTATGAAGCCAAGAAGAAACATTAACTCTAAAAATAAAATAAAAACGGGATGCAATTATAAGCATACAAATTAGTTAATGATATTACCAACAAAATTGACATGCCCATATAACACAAAAAAAAAAAGATTTGAAACAGAAAAAAAAAAAAAAAAAACAATGAATCTCTAAGCTAGTACTTACCAACAGAAGAATCATTCAGGAAATAACATAGAAAAAAATGAAGATCAGAAGAACAAACCTGGAATCAGTGGAATACTCGAAGAGCTTCCCATTCATGGAGAACACAATCAGAGCAACCTGAGCATCGCAGAGGACAGAGATTTCATGGGCTTTCTTAATCAAGCCTGTTCTTCGCTTCGAGAATGTCACTTGTCGGCTGATTTTGTTGTCGATCCGCTTCAGCTGAACCCTACCTCTTCCCATCTTTGTTCTCAGAAAAATTATTAAGTGATAAAATTGGAAGAAATCCTGATGGAAAAAATATGCAAGAAAATATTAGCAGTAGAAGAGTTTGTAAAGAAACCCTAAAAATGAATCATCTTGGGGGGAGATGACAGAAAAAATAGCATGAAATGCAGAAGAAATATCGTGAACATCTTTCTATTTTTGTGTTTCTAAAATAGTTTTTATTGTGGTACTTTGCAAAGAAGTCTCAGTGTTTGTGTATGCTTTGGAAAAGGAATATATGGAACAAAAATGTATATAATATATGCTGGCATAAGGAATTAATTATAATTATAATTGTATAGTAAACTTTGCAAGCGACAATTTTTTAAACTAATCCATGCAGATTTGTCTACTCAAATTTGCATAAAAATTTTAATATCTCTCTGCGGTCTCGTACCAGATTGGAACTCGGGGGAAAAAAAAGCAACAAATTCTTCTTAATTAACTCAATTCTTTCTTGTGGAGTATACACCTGAACGAATGAAGTAAATAAGTACGATTTAAATTTTAGGATATGCATTCCTTGGTTTCTTGAAAACTTGAGAAAGTAAATCAAAATTACTCCCACATGCCTTTCTATTTTCACTTTTTCATTCATGGGTTATCACAAATATATATATATATATAGACACACACACATATATTCACTCTAATTTCACACTCTCAATAAGAAAAATGGTAAACATATCTAATTTCAATGTAAATTTTATCTTTTAGCATTTTTCTTAAGTTTGAATTCAAAATTTATGGAATCTAGAGGGTAACACATGACATAATTCTAATTTGAGAATGTATCATACGTCCTCCCTAATGAATAGTAAAATAAGGAAACAACCAAATCACTAATTAAAAAATCAGTAAATATTAAATTAATACTAAAGTAAATTTTTATGTCAATTTAGTATCAAAGTAAAAAGTTTTGGTACTAAATTGATTTTTTGTAAGATTTTTACATATTAAATTGATATAAAAATATTTTAATACTAATTTGAGGTGCAATTTTCAAATTAATACTAAATTAAGGTAAGAAAATATTTTAATACTAATTTGATATTAATTAGATTTTTCAGATAGTAATTTAATAGTTTACTCTAATAAAATTTGCAATTCTATAAAATTCAAAGATAATTGTAAAATATCTCTACGTGTATAAAGTAATGTATGTAGCATAGTTCAAATCTAAATTTTGAATTTGTGTATGCAATTTACATGATAATTTACTGAATTATAAATTCCAAAATATTAAGTTAGTGACAATGGATTTAATAATACATTGGAAAGTATGGGTTTATACTTCTCACTGTCAACCTATGAAAAAATTACTAGCTAAATTGTGGCAAATAAAAAAGAATTGAATTGATTTTTTTTTCCTAGAAAGAGTGCGATATTTTTAAATATTAATTTTTTTGTGAAAATAGATATTAATTTTCATTGTTGACCGAATAAATTGAAAGAATGACAGAAATGGGAAACCGAGGTTTGCAATGTGGTACAATGCGCTGTCGAGAAGAGAATGGGAGAGGAAAACAGATCTGATTTTCGGACAATGCGTTGTCGAACTCAGATTGGAATAGAGGATCACAGTCGTTACCGTCTCGTTTTGACAGCATTTCAGAGTAGTCCGTACAAATGGTGGGACCCACCTCTGAAAAGGAGCAACCCGATTGCTTGGTTTATAGCCATCAGCATTTGCTTCTGATTAGCTGACGGCGCCATCTTCAGTTGCATTGCATATCTTTAGAAAACATTTCTATTTTTATCGTTTTTATAGGTTTTGTAGGTTTTGTTTCCTGATATACAGGCGTCATCACGACCCTAATGCTTACATCCCCAAGCCCAGGCATATTTAAATTATTTCTATTTATAATATTTACTATTATTATTTACAATTTGTTTACCAATAACATAAAATCTGAATTAAACTTATAACTATACATGAAAAGGATTGAAGGTTACGTATGATTTGAAATGTAAGCCTTTTTTTTAAAAAAAAAAAATTCTGTTTAGTGATATTTTAATTTTTGACATTTTTTAAAGAATGTCATTTTTTATATTCAAAATTCAATATTTAATTTTTATATTTGTATATTTAATGATTTAAAAATACTCTTTTTAGAAAAAAAGTAAATGCCTTTTTTAAATATAAAAGAGAGGGTTTTCCTTTTCTTTTTTTTGATATTTTAATGAAAATTTATAATATTTGTCAAAAACTTTATATGTTTAATAATTTCTTTTTACAAAATATCATAATACTGTAAGGGTTTTATTTATAACAAGCATGTAAAAAAATTACACCTCCATCAATAAAAATTATGAAGCAAAAAACACTGAAAATTATAATTTTTTATGAAAAATATAATTTATGATGAAAAATTATTAAAGAGTTTTCATAAACATGCTAATATGAAAGTTTGGATAGAACTAGAAGTGTATTCCGAAAAAGGATGGGTGCTATACTATTTTACCTTTCTTAACGTGCAATTTCAAATATATGGTTATGATTAATTAATAGCCAACGTCAAGTGCCAATTTTATATGTCAGGTGTCAATTTTGGTAAAAAAGAAGGTTCATGATTGATTTTATTATAATTTTAATATAGCATTTTATGTAATATTTTTTAGGGCTTATTATGATATTGACATGTAGTACTTTTTTTGTTTCTTATTATCTATCATAATTAACTAATTTCACAAATATTAAGAAAATAATTTTATTTATTTATTTTTAGTAGATTTTTCAAAATTATCCTTTGGTTATTTATTATGTATAAGATTTAAGACAGTTAAAAAAAATATAACAAAATAAATATATTGAGACATTCTAAAAAGGATAATAAAGTATTTATTAATAAAATAAAAAGAGAAAATTGAAAAAAAATATATTTAATACTTCATTAGAATTCTAAGGCAATAGATAAAAATGAATATATTTTTTTCAAAATATGATAGATAAAAAAGAATGAAAAGAGTAATTTTTTTGAGTTTGTCTATATAAAGTGTGGATATAACATAGTCCTATCTTATTTTATATGGTAAATTTTAATTAGAAGAGCTAGAGACATGAATTAAAAAAAATTGATCTTTCAATTGAAAAAATTGATAATATCAAATAGTTAATTAATTGATTTTGAAAATTTATGCTTTTAGAAAGAGGCTCATAAGTGATTTTATTACAACTCCATGACTAAAAACATATCTTGATCCTTGTAAGATTCATTTTCTATCAATTTACTCCCTTATAGAAAATTTGTATCAAAAATGGTTTTTTGAAGACTGACTTCATCACAATTTTTAGTCCCTTTATTCTTAGCCAATAGCATAATATGTATAACAAAGTGGCTAACATGCATTATTAAGTGCAAATTGAATTGTTAAATGTTGATTGGGCCAAAAATAATGTTGCTCTGCTACATTGTAGATGTTGCCTCTTAAAAGCCTTTGTTTCTTTTAATCCTCATTTATCCAAACTCCATCATTTTGCCAAGGTTTTATAGAGAATAAAACAACATTGTCTATTGAAGCTAATGCAAAATATGGGTGGCAATTCCCTTGTTAAGAATGAAGCATACATGGATTTCATTTCTTCATCATGCCTTTCATCTGACCTTGTCTGTTATGCCTTATGTGATTATGGTCTAAAGGTTATGTTGTTGACATCAAGGATGGGGAAAATTCCTAGAATGAAGTTCATGGCATGCCTAAAGTATAGATCTAGGATGGAAAGATGTGATTACTTTTAGTACGTGGATTGTAAGAATTGCAAAAAGATGTAGTTTAGGGTGAAACTTTGTGTAGCTTTACAATTGCATCTTGGATTATGCTAGGGTTTGTGGTTGCTATAAGGTAGAGTTAAATCTTTCTACTATAATTTTAAAGGCATAAGGCTAGAAGGTTTTGTAATGGAGAATTGTCTATAATGGAAATTAAGTAATGAAAAAAAGCTCCATTTTAGTCTTAAAATTGCATTTGAGATTGTGTGTTATGTTTATGGAAAAATCTGCTCACATATTTCAAGATTTCTATAAACAATTCACAATGGTCCTGAAATACAATGACTAGAAAAGATATAGAACCCAAATTTAAGGCATCTACATCCCTAATTTACCTAACTTAAAGCATATTCATTCCTTATTTTCAATGGCATTTGATGGTCATTTCCCAATCCCTTTTATGTGTGGCAAAGTACAACATGCCAATGTTTTATTTGTTGATATTTTAACTGTTGGAAATCGGGCATCATACATGCACAGCGGAATAAAATTTTTGCACGATTTCCACTAAGGATCCATGCGAATTTAGAACGCCATAGATTAGGGATTAGGGTTTATACCTTTCGGCAAAATTCTTCTGACCGCTGCAACAAATCCGATCTGCTTCCAAATCACGAACCGGAATGGAAACCAGTAAATCAGATTACCAGTACAACGTTTTGTGGCTGCACCTCTGTGGTATCCACACGAACCCGTGAATCACCGATGAATATCTGCTACACACACCGGTTGGAATTGATCTCCTTAGACCTCGTAGTGCTTAGCTACGCCTCTTCAGAGATTTTGGTCAAGGAGAGTGGCTAGGGTTTTTTCTATGCTTTTACTTGGGGTGCGTGAAGAATAATAGTAATCCTATTATTACCCAATAAGCCTATTTAAATAGGTGCATAGAAAAACCTAACCTATTTGGGCCTTATTCCATTGTATAATTATAAGGCTTACTATTGGGCCTTATAATTATAACATGAATTCCCAAATATTAAGCCCAAACAATTTAGGTCCATTAATTCCAAATTCACTAAGCTCTAAGTGTGCGACCCTACAGGCTCTCATTACGTTGGCAATGACCATTAATCATATTAATGATCATAAACAAAGATTGGTGTCTAGCAACATATCATTGTTACCCTAAGTAATGAGAAAGTCGGTGATTTGACTAAACCTTTACACGTGAACATCATTTATGTCCTTTTGTCCTATACATCTAGATTGAGCACGAGACATGGACCGTGTCATTCCCGTATAGCCCAATCTTGAGGTTTCTTGATTCCTAAGTAAGCTGACTGAAACAAATGTAATCGACATCTCATGTCAATTCATCTGAGCATGGCCATGCATTTTCTCAGCTTTACTTAATCAAGGGGCCCATAGATGTTACTCCTGTTATATAGGAGGGACAAATCCCATCTTGATCACACAAACCCCTCTACATGATATGTGACATATCCAATATCTACCCTTGCATTCACTTAACCATTAGTGATATAGAATAGTATCAAAATATGAAACTCACATGTAGGGAACCTTGGTAATCTCAGGTCAAAGAACCATATTAATAATGATCACTAAGAACCACTTATGACACTCATATAACGATCCATGTAGTGTTCTTAATATGGGTCAGGTCCAGTATACAAGTTCTCTAACTTGTACTCATGTGTAAACTTAATATCCCATATAAGTCTTCACACATGCTAGTCTTAACATATCAAAGCAACCTAATCCACAATGATATATGACTAGGGATATTTAAGAATACAATTATTCTAAGGTTATTATTATAATTAAATATATTACGCAGACAATATATATAAATATAATAATTGAAATTGTCATTAAAATAACATGATTCAAAATTACAATCACCAATATAATTGGTTTTAGGGCATATACACTAACAATCTCCCACTTGCACTAAAGCCAATCATCCATATATCTAATACCTATGGATCTCATATGACTATCATGCTTTTGCTGCGTTAGAGCTTTTGTCAGTGGATCGGCGACATTGTCGTCAGTCGGTATTCTGCATATCCTGACATCATTTCTGTCAACAATATCTCTTATGAGATGATAGCGACGGAGTATATGTTTGGATTTCTGGTGAGATCTAGGTTCCTTGGCTTGCGCAATGGCTCCATTATTGTCACAATAGAGCTCTACTGGGTCAGCAATGCTAGAAACAACTCCAAGTTCATTGATGAACTTCTTAATCCAAACAGCCTCTTTTGCGGCATCTGATGCTGCAATGTATTCAGCTTCTGTTGTAGAATCAGCCACTGTCCCTTGCTTTGAACTCTTCCAGGTCACAGCGCCACCATTAAGGCAAAATACATAACCTGACTGCGACCTGAAGTCATCTTTATCGATTTGAAAGCTAGCATCAGTGTAACCATTTACAATGAGCTCTTCCTCACCTCCTATAAATCAAAAACACGTCTTTAGTTCTTCTTAAGTACTTAAGAATGTTCTTGACAGCTGTCCAGTGACTTTCACCAGGATCTGATTGGTATCTGCTCGTCATGCTTAAAGCATACGAGACATCAGGACGAGTACATAACATAGCATACATGATAGATCCAATCGCAGATGCATAAGGGATCTTACTCATGCGCTGTCTCTCATACTCTGTGGAAGGACATTGAGTTCTTGAGAGACTTATGCCATGTGACTATCGGCAAGAATTCCTCTTTTAGAATCTTGCATGCTAAACCTTTTTAGCACCTTGTCGATGTACGTACTCTGACTTAGGCCAAGCAATTTTCTCGATCTATCTCTATAGATCTTGATACCTAATACATAGGAGGCCTCACCTAAGTCTTTCATAGAAAAACTAATTTCCTAACCAAGTTTTTACAGACTGTAGTATAGGAATGTCATTTCCAATGAGTAATATGTCATCTACATATAACACCAGAAAGACTATTGTACTCCCACTAACCTTCTTGTATACACAGGGTTCAGTCTTCATTTTTGATGAAACCAAACTCTTTGATTGCATCATCGAAACTGAAGATTCCAACTCCGAGAAGCTTGCTTCAACCCATAAATGGATCGTTGCAATTTGCAAACTTTTCCAGCATTTTCAGGATTTACAAAACCTTCAGGTTGTGTCATGTACACATCCTTAAGAAGATTTCCATTAAGGAAAGCAGTTTTGACATCCATTTGTCAGATTTCATAATCATAATATGCTGCTATAGCTAGAAGAATCCTGATGGATTTAAGCATGACAACTGGAGAAAAGGTCTCATCATAGTCAATACCATGGATTTGTTTGAAACCTTTTGCAACCAATCGTCCCTTAAAGGTACACACATTACCATCCATGTCAGTTTTCTTTTTGAAAACCCATTTGCACCCAATGGGTTTTACCCCTTCAGATGGATCAACCAAAGTCCAAACTTGGTTTGAATACATGGAATCCATCTCTGATTTCATAGCTTCTAGCCATTTCTCAGAATCTGGTCCCATCATAGCCTCTTGGTAGGTTGTGGGCTCATCTTGGTCCATGAGCAACACATCACCGTGATAAGTCACGAGAAAACCATATCTCTCGGGCTCACGACGTATCCTACTAGATCTACGTGGGTTCTGTGTTACATGAGCAGGTTCTTCCACAACTATTTGTGGAACCGGCTCAGGTTCCATCTCAAGTTCAATGTTTTCTCGTTGATCTTGAGTTTCTTCAAGTTCTATTCTTCTCCCACTGATTCTTTTAGAGATAAATTCTCTTTCTAGAAAGACACCAGTTCGAGCAATAAACACTTTTTGCTCAGTTGGATTATAGAAATAATATCCTTTTGTTTCCTTAGGATATCCAACGAAAAAATATTTATCAGATTTGGGTCCAAGTTTATCAGAAGCCTGACGTCTTACGTAAGCTTCACAGCCCCAAATCTTCATAAAAGACAAACTAGGACGTTTCCCAGTCCATATCTCATATGGTGTCTTTTGAACTGATTTTGATGGAACATGGTTTAGTGTGAAAGTTGTAATCTCTAGAGCATGTCCCTAGAAGGAATTTGGAAGGTCAGCCTGACTCATCATTGACCGAACCATGTCTAAAAAAGTTCGATTCCTCCTTTCAGAAACACCATTCCATTGAGGTGTTCCTAGTGGAGTGAGTTGTGATACAATGCCACACTTCTTTAGATGATTAAGGAACTCTCGATCTAAGTATTCACCACCTTGATCTGATCGAAGTGCTTTAATACTTTTACTAAGTTGGTTTTGTACTTCATTTTTGAACTCTTTGAACTTTTCAAAAGATTCAGACTTGTGTTTCATAAGAAACACGTAACCATATCTACTGAAATCATCAGTAAAAGTAATGAAGTACTGATAACCTCCTCTAGCTTGTGTGTTTAAAGGTCCACATACATCACTATGTATAAGGCTCAATAAATCACTAGCCCTTTCACCTTTCCCAGAAAAAGGGGCTTTAGTCATCTTACCTAATAAACATGACTCACATACCTCATATGATTCGAAATCAAATGAGTCCAAAAATCCATCCTTATGAAGTTTGGAGATGCGTGTCTCATTTATATGGCCTAAACGACAATGCCAAAGATAGGTTGGATTTGAATCATTAGTTTTGACCTTCTTCGTGTTTATGTTATAGATTGGATTTTCAAGGTCCAGAACATAAATACCATTCATTAATTGTGCACAGCCATAAAACATTTCATTTAAATAAATAGAGCAACATTTGTCCTTTATTATAAATGAAAAACCTTTCTTATCTAAACAAGAAACAGAAATCAAATTTCTACTAACAGTAGGCACAAAATAACAATTTTCCAATTCTAAAACTAATCCACTAGGTAAAGATAAATAATAAGTCCCTACAGCTAATGCAGCAACTCTTGCTCCATTTCCAACGCGCAGGTCCACTTCACCTTTAGGCTAATGATCTACTTTCTTTAAGATCCTGCACATTTACACAAATGTGAGTACCACATCCAGTATCTAATACCCAAGATGTAGAAGTAGATAAATTAACCTCTATAACATAAATACCTAAGTTGGAAGTCCCACTTTCCTTTTGCTTCTTAAGCTCTTCCAGGTAAATCTTGCAATTTCGCTTCCAATGTCCTGGTTCTTTACAATGGAAGCATTGTCCTTCCTTGGCCACGCCACCTTTGGGCTTCAGTGCAGAGGAACTTGACTTGGACTTTCCATCAGTCTTGTCATTTTTCTTTTTATTCTTGGCCTTAGACTTGCCCTTTCCTTTGCCCTTTTGAACCATCATAATGGAATTGGGCTTGGACTTTTTCAAGTTTTGCTCAGCAGTTCTCAACATGTTAAGTAGTTCAGGCAAAGTCTTATCAATTTCGTTCATGTTATAATTCATGACGAATTGACTATAGCTCTCAGGCAACGATTGCAGAACTATATCAGTGGCCAATTCTTGCTACAAAGGAAAACCCAATCTTTCAAGGCTATTGATGTACCCAATCATTTTAAGTACATGTGTAGCAACGGGTGTTCCTTCAGCCATCTTACACTGAAACAATGCTTTAGATACATCATATCTCTCATGTCTTGCTTGCTCTTGGTAGAACTGTTTAAGGTGATCAATCATATTGAACGCCTCCATGTTCTCATGTTGCTTCTGAAGCTCAGAGTTCATGGTAGCAAGCATGAGACAACTGACATCCAGAGCATCTTCTAGATGCTTCTTATAAGCATCCTTTTCTGCTCGAGGAGCATTAGCAGCAGGCTCATTTAGAGTAGGTTGCTCTAGGACATACTGCTTTTTCTCATGCTTGAGGACAATCCTCAAGTTTCGATACCAATCGAGAAAATTCATCCCATTCAGCTTATCCTTCTTAAGGATAGATCACAGTGATAAATTTGATGCATTTGATGCCATGGTTATCTACAATAGAAAAATATGCAAAATGAGAATCATGTATTTCATTTATTTAATAAGGTCTTTTATTAAATAATACTCCCACTATTTTACTCAAAATAATAGCCCTCACTATTATTTCGGAAAATCGTAGCGTTTGAGATTTTCTAGTGGGCCAAGATCCATATTTCACCTAGACTTAAGTCAGCTTTGGCTGATCACTCAAGTTTTGGCTATTTAGGTAGGCAACTCCTTGCCAATTACATCTTATGTAAACTCTTGGATAGTTAGGGTGAACAACACTTGTTCAAATCCATCTTATGGACTTAAGCCCAACTCCATGCCTCTAGGCCCCCAATCCTATTGAGATGGCCTAGTTAAGTCAAAACCCAATTATTGGCATTTGGATATCACTATTATCCCATCGTGTCTCACCAAGATAAACTAGGCACTTTGCTTTGGCAAACCTGCCTTATGTTGATCAAGGCCTTGACAAGTGTCCATTCATTGGAAGGCATCACTTTTATTACTGACTTAATATTTGCATTAAGGGATTTAAATGTCTATTTTAGATCTCACCATTATTTGCCATCCATACATGCCTATATCTAACATATCATATACATTAATATAAAGCATGCAATAAAGCATAAAATAAATGTGCATAGTTATGGCCCTAACTACTTTGATTTTTCCAAGCCTAATGAGAAAACTAAAAGGTCAACCTAGGGTAAAGATATCTTCTTTAAGCATCTTCCACGGTTGTCCTCATATTGATTTTGGCTCCTTGTCTCCATGGCAGCAAGCTCCAGGCTTAAACATATTGTACATTTGAAAGTAAACTATTCTAACTTTACAATACATAATGAAGGAGAAAACTCGAGTTACATTCGAGGGGAGTGAGGTGAGAGAAAGAATGTACAACTAGAATTTATAGAGAAAGGCACGACATGCAGGCCGTATTTAATTACAATAAAACCAAAACCAATAAATGAAATATAACCATACATTATGGTTTAAGGGCCATAACTATGCATCATGCAGCAAACATCACATGTAAGCATACAAACAACCATAGGTATTTATTGAAATTGATCTTGTTTCCAATTTTAACTTGTTTAAAATTAGAAGGTTATGAAAAGATTGATTTTAAAACGCAGCTTAGATTTAGGCAATCAATTATTGCGCTACGCAGAGTTATTGCGCTACGCAGAGTTATTGCGGGGGTCGAGGGGGGACCGCCCCTCGCGGGGGTGAGGAGGCGGAGCCCCCTTCCCAAAAAATTTTATACATCTTACATTCAAAATTTTGAGGACTTTCGAGCAAAAATCCAGAAAATTTTGAACGTTTCGATTTCTGTTTTAACCATTAAAACAATCGGCCAAAATTAGAATTTATCAAGAACCCTAATTCCAGAACTGTTCCGGAATCCTACTTCTTGATGTTCCGCCATATTAACTCAAACATTAGTCCATGTTCTATTTAATTTAATCTCATTAAACGAAACAGAATGCATACATCACATGTATACAACTAGACATGTTTCTGATCGAATTTTAATCTCATTAAAACAGAAACTTCATCAGCTACGTTTCCAGTTTTTTTTTTTTAATCTCATTAAAAAATGAATCATTAATTATGTATGTTTCAATCTAATTTTAATCTAATCAAAATCGATTCATCAACATACAAAATTACATTGATCCAGAACCCTAATTGCATCATGCGTGATCTGATTAAACACCAATTATCTAGATTTAAATGCATAACATAGAAAACTAATCTATGGATTCGCAAGTGGCTCTGATACCACTGTTGGAAATCGGGCATCATACATGCACAGCGGAATAAAATTTTTGCACGATTTCCACCAAGGATCCATGCGAATTTAGAACGCCATAGATTAGGGATTAGGGTTTATACCTTTCGGCAAAATTCTTCTGACCGCTGCAGCAAATCTGATCTGCTTCCAAATAACGAACCGGAATGGAAACCAGTAAATCAGATCACCAGTACAACGTTTTGTGGCTGCACCTCTGTGGTATCCACACGAACTCGTGAATCACCGATGAATGTCTGCTACACACACCGGTTGGAATTGATCTCCTTAGACCTCGTAGTGCTAGCTACGCCTCTTCAGAGATTTTGGTCAAGGAGAGTGGCTAGGATTTTTTCTATGCTTTTACTTAGGGGTGCGTGAAGAATAATAGTAATCCTATTATTAACAAAGAATATAAAATACTTAACCAACAAACCATTAAAATTGAAACTAAGTGGGACAAATACCTAACACCTTTTATTAATCAACTTAAATGCATTATTCAATATTCAAAATCAATCTTTTTTATTTTGTTATAAACAAAGTTAACCAAATAATAAAATTATAGTTAAATGTATATGTGGAAAAAAACTAATAATAATGAAAAAAAAGATTGCAACATGTAAAATAATAATTTAGTCATTAATTAAAGAAAGTAAACTATCATTAGTTCATTACAAAATAAAAACATCCCTTAATAATTTTCCATTACAAAATAAATGCCTAGAATAGTATTGTTAAAAATTATTACATAATAAGAGCTACCAAAAAGATGAAACATGACCCACTAACTAAAGCCCTAATAGTAAAACACACCATTTCACTTTCTTATGAACTATATCAACATTTAATTGCTTCCTTAAATGCTTCCAACTAAGTTATTGTGTCATTGCTTCTTGTGAATTCTTGGGAAGCTATCACTTCTAGTCCATGTGCACTTAGTGGTTGTCTTGAATTCTTTCCTTGTCTTAATAGGTTGATATTGGTAGGTTGTCCTTAATGGAAGTCACTATATGGGATCTATATGCTAAAAGTACCCTCCAAGTAAATAAGTAATGGCATTATTAAATATTGGATGGCAAAGAGCATTAGAAAGAATATCTTAAAAGTAATAAACTTACATCTTTTTGGTCTTGCTTTGTAAACCACAAGTTGCTTCACTAGCTTATAGCCTTACTTTCTTAGCAACATGTTGTTGTCAGCCATCTTATGAAGTTGCACCTTGCATCTTTCTCTACAAAAAAACTAGCAATAACACCAAGGAAAGAAGGTAAAGGAACCAATAACAATAGCAAGCAATAAGAAGAAAACAAAGTAAAGTAAGGAAAAAACAATGAAGCAATTTTTTTACTAACATAAATTACATTTTCTTTAGAAGATTCACCTTTACAAGATTGCATATTATGGCTTGTTTTCTTGCATTTGCTATAGAGATATATTATTTTTCTTTTCATTTTTGAAGGATTTTAGCATTCAACTTTTTCTCCATAGGGTCCTTTTTTCTTTAAGTTTTTTACCTTCCTAGTGGCTTCTTAATAATAGAAGGCAAGATTAGTTCTCTTGTACTATGTGGCTAAAGTTTAGGGCCATTTAATGGTTAGATCAAAGGTGTGTATACCCTAATAACTACATCCTTCTTCCAATAAAGATTAACAAAATCCTCTAGTAAGCAATTTTTTCTAGCATATTACAAAGGTGGAATGCTAGCAAAGGACACCAGTGAGATCCTAAACTCAACATGAGCATACTCTTTCTTTGATATTCACTATATATTTATCAGTTTTGCACTCTACCTTAAACTTTGACTCTTTTGGATCACCCATCCATATTAGTGTCCATTTACCAGTTATCTTTCTTTACATTATCTAGCTTGTTTTGAACCTTAGGGAAGTGGCCTAACATACTTTTGATATAACTTCCTTTGCTTGGTGAATTTGTCTATAATGTATAATTGAATCTCCTCTATCATAGTAATTATATGCTTGTTTCTGAATTTTAGTATTTTGCTATTAAATTGCTCATACATATTATTAATTATTACAAGGTTTTCTATGTGAATGCTAAACCTCACCTTAAATTGCACAAAAAGGTTAATATTTACTAGATGTGTCCAAGCTCTATCATTGATAGTTTTAACTTTCTTTATCCTAGCATTGAAATATGTTTTTATTGTAACTTTAGCATAAATTTAAAACAAGTCCTTTACTTCATAGTCTTTATATTTCTTTGTGAAATTAGTGTGAATGTGCCTACACTAAACACTATGCTTTGCTTTTGGTAACAATCCAACCAATGCTAGTATAAAGCCCTATAGACAAAGAAGTTTTAACATGACTAATGTCTCTAGTATAAGAGTGTTAAATTAATTACACCCTAACTTTGAGTAGCTATAGTAATATTGATTCCCTTCAACTTTCTATACTTTTAAATCAAGTTTCATAATTGGACAAGTTCGTTATTCTCATTAATCATTTTTAATCTCTTTGTACAATTAGTTACTAAAAAAAATATAGGAATTAGTCAAAATTAGAAAATTGATAAGTTCAGGATTGTAAAATAGAATACTCCTATCATGGTATTAAAAAATGTACACTTTCAAGACAAAATTTAGAAGTATTTCTTTCATATATGTCATGCATATGGAATTAGTCCAATTAGAGATTGTAACACTAATAGGTTGTTTATAAGAGAACAATAAAGTAAAGCTTCTGATAGGTTCCTTCTAATTTTTGCAACAAACTAAAATGATATAAAATCTTTATGCTCCTAAAAACTTAAAGTTTTTTATAGCCATTAAATTAGTTACTCACCCATTATTCATTGATTAGCTGAATGACTTCATGTTAGCTATTGGAACCTCTTCTTTGCTAATATTACTTTATAGTACATTGTAAATCATAAATTTTTATTGAACTAATAGCTTATAAAATGTTAAAGCTTATATCTTTTGTCCTTTTAGGTTCTTATATAAAGTTGTTTTAATAATGGAGGGTGAATTAAACTTAGATAGGACTAGAATAAACCCATGAACACTAGCTAGCATTCAATAAAGGCATATAGAAAAAACATTCTTACAAATGGACAAGGAAGAAAAAAGTTAGCTTCCATAAAAGACTAAGGAAAGCTAATTATCATACTAGCATTCAATTAAGGCATAAGGAAAAAACATTCTTATAAATGGATAAGGAGAAAAAGTAAGCTTCCATAAAAGACTACGGAAAGCTAATTATCATACCATGAGATATGTTGCCTCCATTCCGAACATCATATTTTAAAAAATATTCTTGTTCTTGAAATTTTATAAATCTTCCTTTAACTACAAGAACATTCATGAGTTATGCAAATAGAGAACTAGCATTTAAAAAGAATCCAAATATACTTGAAATAGATCCTTTATTACAATTAGCCACTCATTTAAAATCCTTTTCTTTTTCTTTGTTGAATATATGACATTCACCTTCTCAAACTTAAGCTAAGGAATAGGATATTGCTTTCTTTTTATATATTTTTAATTTTTAGGGTTTAGGAAATGGACTTTTAAGCATTCAATCAAGATGTTTTACAACAAATAAGTGGTTGTACTACCATGTCACTATACATAGTGTTAGGAGATGTATAGTGTAGAAAGTCATATGCAACTATTACACACACAAAACACTAATGGTTTATCTAGGAGTAAGAAAAATTAAGAAAAGATTAAAAAAACATAAAAGGTTATTTTGCCACTATTAAATTTTTTTTCAAGAGGATAATTTTCCTTTTCCTTTTCCTTCTCTTCCCCTTCTATTTTTTGCCCCAAATAGAATATATCAGTAAACATTGAAATAAAAACATAATATTCCAAAATCAATTAACAAGTAATACTGAACTGATCTTAAAAATATCATTTACTTACATCTATCTGCTTCAAACAAGATTACAATTGATTCATTCTATTTCCTTACATGTTGGCATATTTCATTTGAAACTTAATAGGTAATCATTAATAGTTACATAATTCCTAAAGCTAAAATGTTATTTCAAAGCCTTGATCTTACCCATATTATAGAAATTACTTTAAAATCTACAAAGAAAAACACAAAAGTGTTAGCTATAACAAAACAAAACATACAATTAAACCAATAGCAAAGCTTATACAATAAACCATAACAAACCAAAACATAATTAAACCAACAACAAAACCTAGATAGTAAAATCATAAAAAAAATAAAAAATAAACTAAGCTAGGAACAACAAATCAAAACATGTTTACTTAATAGGACATTTAACCAATATATTTCATGTCTTTGCTAAAACAATGAAATCATAGCAAAAAAAAAAAAAACATAAAACTAATCTAGTGAACAAGAGTAGCTTTTGCTAGTCACTTATGTAACTCATTCTCTTATCATTAAACTTATATATGTCTTCTAAGAGCCTGATTAGAAGCCACCTCTAATTTTCTTTGGTTTCAAGGTTAACAACAACCATTATAATGGGGTAAAATGCATTGTTTCCATCCTAAGAAACTATAGTCAGTAAAATTTCTCCATAATAACTCTTTAAGCAACATCCTTCCTAACCTATCACAAGTCTACAATTAGCATCAAAACCCTCCTTCAAATCTTTCAAGCTTATATAGAAACTATTGAACTTAGGAAAGTTTTCTAATTACATTCCTATCCACACCAATCTAAATTGTGGTGCCTTTATTTTGCTATCCCAACTCCTTCAAGTAATTATAAAAGAAGGCATATTACTCTCTCTCATTTCCTTCTATTATTGCTTTCACCTTTTACTATGCCTTTTATCTCTTTACTTGACTAAAATTCAAGTTATAAGTTTGTTTGAAGTGGTTATCAATGTTAGGAATCTAGAGCTTTGTCACCCACTTTAGGAAATCTACTAGCTTAACTGCTAGCCATTTTGAGGAAGCTTATAGGTTCTTAGACACCCTATAGTAAGTATGTACATCAATGAAAGTCTTAACTTGAGAACTTTCTATATCTTTTGTTTATGAAAATAACACTTTCGATGGACAAGGATCCTTACATGTTGCCATGTATCTTACTTTATCATTCTCTGCTAGCTTCACTACCTTACTTTTGAACATTAAGTAGTGTTTGACTACAAACTTGAATATCTCCAAATTTGAAAACATTACCCTAACTTTAAACTTAACACCTTTATATTTTGCTTCAAGATTAAATTAAGAGAAATTTAGACTATTATATCTCATATTCTTTCCTTCTTCATCAAAGGAGTCATAAACATTGTACAACTCTTCACTTTTATATCCAAAAGCATCTGCCTTTTCACTATCATCAAAACTCACACTAATTGGTGCATTCAATTATGTTTAAAATTTGTATAACTTATCCTTATTTGTTATTTCTAATTCTTTTTCCCTAAAAATCAAGTTTTCATACCTAGTATAAATGATGTCATCATCTTTATCTGAGCTATCCGTTAATGGACATATATATGATCCATCTTTTATGGAATCACAATCATTTAAGGAGGTTTCCTTATCATTTGCATTTTCTTCCAAAGGTATTAACATTTCCCTGATGAAGTAGTCAATAATAAATCTCTTGCCTTTCCTATTGGTGCCAACCTATTCATCACTTACACAACAGAACCAACTTTCACATTATCATTAAATGCCCTCACTCTATCAGTTTCAAGTGCTTCTATTTCTTTTACAAGTTTAAGTTCACTGATGGAGTGCTAAATGTAAATGTGAAGTTTAGGCTACACCTTAACTGCTTCTAATATCCTTAAGCAATGATAATCTATCTTCAAATGCATTAATTCATTGTCCAAACTCCTTCTAGGAAATAAATAATAGACCTCCTCATAATTTAAATACTCTAATTGCTTTAGCAAGTTCCATAGCACAAGAATAGACATCCTATCAAAGTCAAAATTGTCCGAGCAGTTGGCTTTCCCACCTACATAACATACTTATAATACAACCTTAAAGTAATTCCCATGATGAAAGTTATTGTAAAATAATTAGTCATGCTACATCAAAACATTTTAAACATCAATAACCTAATTTAAGATCACATGTAGATATTTAAGAGTATAGGAAACTTTTTAAAATTGGAGAATAAATAAAAATTGCACCAATAGTGCTATGATAATACAAAATGTGGAGCTCTTTTATTGTTAAAATAGTCCTACCATAAACTTAAAAAATTACCTATAACAAAAGATTAGTTATCTAGGACTATATCCAAATATAATTTTCAATCTTTTGTCCTTCTCTAGACATTAGTACAAATAAAAAAATATAAGCAAATAAACAAATCTAAGCTAGAACAACAGTGTTCAAAAAGTAAAGGCAAAGTTAAATGATGGTAACACATTTAACCCAAAACATTAACTCATTTAAAGATAAAATAAGTAAAGCATCACCTTACTTGAAACCTTCAATTGAAGCAAATATTAGACTACTGAATGGAATAATTTGGAAAAAAATAAGGAAAAATTACTTATATTTGATGCAAAAATCATTAACAATGGATGCTTACAATCTCTAACAATTGACATTGGTGTTAGATTAAAAACAACTAATGCTTTTCATTTAGCATTGAAAATTAGGAAATAAAAATGCAATTATTTCAAAATAATGACATTGCATTTCAATTTTTTTCTATTCATGGAGTAGAATGGCATTGGTTTAGGTGCTAATAGGGTAGTTGCCAGTTCAATCAACATTTAACAGTCTAATTAGCACTTAGTACCGTTTTAGTGATAAGTAAGATTTTATCTATATTATTTCCTCCTATTTCATATCTTTTGATGTGTTATATTTGTTAAATTTCATATAATTATCCTTATTTTATAATTTGAGATTGATTTTACAATGTTTTAAATTTATTCAATTAATATTGAATTGTGATAATGTTTCTATTTTTCAACTATATCTTAGGCTACAAATGTTGGATCAAAGTAATCTTTATACTGTTTAAAAGATTAAAGAAAAATATACAATTTTGATATTTTCATTAAAGCTTAGTTTGGGCTCCTTAAAGCCTTTATTTAGTTAAGAATCTGAAGCTCTCTTTCTATCTTAGCTAAGCAAATTTTGATTTTTAGGTTATATTTGGAGTTACAAAGATCCAATTATTATGAAATCAGCATCTAAATATTCATAAGACCTAGATCTACAACCTTTATATTTATGACTTACCCAAATTACATTATTTTAGTAGTCTTATATTAGTTTGAAGCCAAACCTATGGGAATTCACTGCTGTAAGTCTTAGAATTAATTGCTTTGTAAAATAAGTTATAAATTTCTAAAAATTAGAAAGGTCCCATTCTTATGATTTTAAAAGGCATAGAATTCAAATCCAATATATAAAGATAAGAACATAAATTGGAGATCAAACTTTAGATACCTTACAAAATTCAACTTTCTCTCTTCTTTTAGTGTTCTTGGTTTTCATCAATGAAGGGTTAAATTAAGAGTTGATTTAAGGAGTTTGAAACTCTTTTCTTTTAGATTATGATATCATGATTTGTAATATTAATTTTCTTTGATTAATTTTTCTTTTTCCCTGATCACTTGTACTAATTTCTTAAAATTATATGTGTTGGATATTGATTTGGTATAATTGGTATTCATCCTTGTGATTTCTAATCATTTTTCTATTTTGATGTTAAATTATGGTTGGTATATCATAGTTTCACACATAAGGGCAAAGTGTTAAGGATTTAATTTAGAGGTTTCTAATTTAATTTCTTAATTCAACCAAATTCTATCTTTAAATCTATTTTAATCTAGCTTAGGAATTAGACCAGTTACTTAATTTGGCTAATCTTAATTGATCAAATCTTATATGGTTATCTAGTATAGAATTTATGAATTATTGTAGGGGTTCTGGGTAATTCAAGATTGAAAGATTAATTAGAAAAATCAAATATCAATTAGTTCATAATTAATCCAAACTAGAGCTCTCAATTCTTGAATTAAGTGTTTCATTACATTGATTTTCTTCCTTACTGCTTATTTTTGTGTTTTATTTTGCTAAATATATTCAATTCAATTTCAATTCACAAAACCCCACCATTCTGTGTTCTGCATAATACTGTATACTACATTTTGCATCTTGTTCAATTTTGTTTGCATAGTCTGTTTTGTTTCTATTTGTATTCATTTCTTTTATTTTTAGTGCATAATTAAATTGGATAATTATGTAAATATTATTGGGAATTCATTTAGAAAAGATAACTTAAGGGATCACTAGTGATACAACTTGGTTTGACATCCTATATGCATTAATTTTCAATAAATCAGTATAACATAATTTTAGTACACTGCAACGTGCAAATCAATCAACCACTCTAATATGTTGTGTCGTTGGTTAAGGATGGGGGGACTAAAAACTGTGATGCAGACATTCTTTAGGAACATTTTGATACAAGCTTTCTGTGAGGAACTAAATCGATAAAAAAAAAACAAATATTTCTGTAACCAAAAGAAGTTTTAAGACTAACTCCATCGCATAAAACAATTTTTTTTACGGCAACTCACTTATTCGTTTAGTGCTATTTGAAACATATGGTTATATGATGACAAAGGATGATATAGAATAAGCAAATTGGATGTTGTCATTGGAACGGGTGCTTTTTTTCGAAATGGTATTATAAACTTAAAAAATGTGCTTGTTTGATATTTCAGGATTTCATTGGGACATTGAATGCAACTAACTTGAAAAATGGTATTTATTCCTCAAATAATTGTGCACTTCTTCTTGAATCAAATCCATGCATAATGCAATAAATGAAAAACAACACTCACTCAAGTTGATTATTGTCTAGTTTACTGTTTTTCTTTTTTCCTTTTTTATTTGGCTAAATTAAACCCTATTTTAAAAGAATTATATATATAGGTTGTTGCAATATGAAGTAAAATGTAACACCATTTTATTGAGAGCCTTTAATTCAACTTGATATCCGATATCTCTTAAAGGTTTTATGTCTTCATTCAAAGTTCAATTTTTAAACATGTATATATTTAATAATTTAACTACTTCTACTATTTTTAATTAAAAAAAGGCTGTATTATTTTATCCAAATTCTCAAACTTCATTATAAAACTTAAAATCGCGTCATTGAATGCATTATTTTTTTAAATTAATATTTAACATCATCGTTTTATTTTACGAGTCCCATGTTGCAATAGATTCTGCTTATACTGACGAAACACATGGGGATGGATATATTGAATATAAAGAATCAACCTTAAAACTATCTTCTCATTATTGAATGCAAATGAACAACTCAAAAATTAATGTTTATTCATATATTCATTTAATTTGATATACATGCACACCATATTTATACATGATGCTTAATCGTTAAGATGCCTAGCTTCTCAATTTGGACCTCAGCATTTTGAAGGCATTTATCAATCATAAACGGGGAAGTCACCTACTGCGTATACTTTAACGCCCAAGTTATATTCTAAGCCAATAATAAATGTAAGTGAATGTTAAGAGAAAAGAATATATCTTTCACTTATAGGTGAGAAAATGATGTTTGGTGTGATTCCGAGGCAATAGTAAATGTATATGAGATCAGATAATTGCATGATTCTCACCTTTATTTAACTTGCTTGAATTTTGACAATATCGAATGGCTAATTAGACCATTCAGTTTTGGGTTGAGCAATTGGACCCACCATCAAGGACTCTGTAGTGTAAATTGGGTTTATCGTGAATTGCACTGTTCAAGTTATGGACGATCAATGTGGGGCTGAGTCAAGAAGTGCATGTGAGGATTTGCTAATCTTCAAGAGGAATCGACTTGAGTAATTAAGTATTGTTCCACCATTAATAATAAACAATTATGCGGCCTAAGAATTTTTTGGATAATGGTAAGAGAAAATGATGCCGTAACAATAAATTAATAAAAATTGTTGCAAGAGAATCATTCTTTACCTTTTTTCATCAAGAAGATTAATTAAACTTAAATATCATCTATTGGCTTAAAAAAGGAGAATCATCTATTGAGAAAGATTGATGCATGTTATGCACCTTTATTGACTTCTAAAATATGTTCTTTCATTGAATTGAATGTGAGATCAATTCCCATTAATAGTATATGCACCAAATCGTCTGTTACTAATTAAGGGATACCACCCTAATTAATTTATCCAATTTCTTTTGGGATTTTTTTTTATAATAAGGATCAAGCAAAAGTGAAGTCAATATGCCGTGTCAAATTGTTCGGTGGACATAAAAATACATATGGATTTAAATAGAGTGAAGCAAGGAAACATGTGCAATGCAGGATTCCTTCATTATATCATTTGTAGACTTGAGAGTTAGGACCACAAGAATTCCCTTTTTAGAATTGAAGCCCTCATCCACAAACTCACGTTATAAATTAATTTATTCTATGTGTTAGCTAGCTTCTCTCTCAAGCCAAAGTTTGCTTTTGGTATTTCCAAAGATTGATCCATAGTAGTTAACAAAAGATAGGAGGAGTATACGGAGCATTGATATATAATCAAATTTGGTCATACATTAAATCAGTAATTTTATAAAGCATATCATACATATCAACTTTTGATCTAGGGTATACTAGTGTATCACTATATCAATAATATATTATAAGTTTTCTCTAAAAGATATTATATTACAATTGGCAATATAATAAGTATAGTATTATGTAATATTATCTTTATGATTTTTTTTATTAATCTGATAGTAATTAACAAAAGATGTGAGGAATTAATGGTTTGTCATTGTTATAGTACTAGTGTAGTAATCAGGGATTTAAATTGTAATTACAATCGTGATCACGGTCGCATCACGATGCGGATGAATGCGAAAAATGCAGTTATAACGGTTTAAAATTGCAAAAAATTACAGATGTGGTCCGTCTAAAAAACATAATATTATAGGTAATATTGCGGTCGCGAACCGTTTTTTAAATCTTAGGTAGTAATGTATCATCAAATCTGGTCATAAAATAGATTGACATCATACAAAATACATCATATGATGATATATATCAACTTTTGATCTAGTGATATATTAGTGTATCATTGTATCAGTGATGCACTGCAAATTAATTTTTAGAAGATCTTATATTACATCTAGTAATTTTATTAGTACAGTAGTATGTAATATTATCTTTATGAATTTTTTTCATTATATCCTAAGCATGAATCTATAATTTTATGTGTATGGAAAAATGGTCACTCATACTATTATTGAATATCTTATTAACCCTAGGCCAAGATTTGAATTCTTTCCCTATGCATTATAAAGGACGCAAGTGGGCATCACCCATAAATAAATAAATAATAATAATGGTATACATCAAAACAAGCATAAGCTTAGATTAAAGTTATATACCTATTAGGGATGTGGTCTTGTGGCCCATCAAGTTAGAACAAATAAAATTAAAATCCAGATAGTGGATTTCAATTTGTCAAAGTTCATTTATTGGTAAATGGAATTAGTGTACAAAATAATGTTATATTAATGGCAAGTATTAAAAGACTACAAGTATATGTGGTCCCATGGACGTTTCTTCTTTCAAAATATTTTATTTTCCTTTAAATTGATCATGGATCTAGAGCTACATGGGGCGTATTATTGTTGGGGACCATATGAAGATATATTAAAGGAAGGTGGCAACACTAAATGAAGTAATTTGACAAAATAGTACCTCTATTTAAATAAAGTATGCGTCTGGAAACCGAGTTTTGCACTTTCTCCAAAGGAACCGAAACATTTTTAAGTGAAAACAAATCTCCAAGGATTATGTGCTATGGATATGGATTTCCCTAATTTTTAATTTTTTTAAAAAAATACGTTCTTCTATTTTAAGATTCACAATTTTATTTAATTAGAATTCATCATTTAATATAATTTAAAAAAAATTCTCTTAAATTCACATTTCGAATTTTTTAAGGAATTTAGGGTTTACGTATTCATGTGACTATAGTCTACAAACGAGGACAAGTGAATCAAAACCCTAACTTTGAGCTTTCCTATATTTGCATCACCAAGACATGGTGCTTGATTTGAGGTAAGCAAAGTAAATAATCGGTTATTTTTATAACATTTAATAACAACACCACAAAAAAAAAAAAACCAACCAGCATGTACAATAATTTTCAAAAGGTTAATGTTATTACTTGCTTTTTCCCTCCCTCACTCCTCTCTCGCTACCTTTTTCTTACTTATTAGTTTTTTCATAGTAAGAAAATTAGATTGATTTAGTTCATTATGTTACAAGTTCAATAGACCTTTTTTAGCCATCCCAAGCTTGGAAGAAATTAAAATTTTACCCTTACATTTTTTATTTTAAAAAAATTTATATTAAACTCTTCAAAAATTAAGAAATTTTCACATAAATTCTTCATAAATTTTTATCCCGGCACCACTATAATTTTTTTGTAAAAATAAATGAAAATTGTTGAAGTGAAGTGCTAAACTTCACTCTCACAATATTAAATACATGTTAGTTTTTGGCTATTTCCTTTCCTTTCCTCATATATTTTTAGAATTGCTAGTGAATGAGTATAAATAATTATAACAAAATTAAAAATTAGAGATTATTAATGTTAGTTGCAAAATTTAAGAGGCATAATAGTTAATGCCTTCATGAATGAAGGATTAATTGTTATATTCACTTTATATATATATAATGATATATACATTTTTTCTGGATTATGATATATACTCAATTGTAGTCCAATGAGGCAACTATTTAAGAATTAAAGCATTAATTCTATGTTTGCGAATCAAATTTTCTACAATTTAATTTATTTAATTGTAATAATTTCACTTTATTTGTAAATAAAATTTATTTTGGAAACAATATCAAAAATAATAAATTTAATTAATATATAAATGAATTTTTTGTTTAAAATATAATTAAAAATGTATAAAATTTAATTAACAGCTAAAGTTGTCTACCAATAAAGATTATTTCTGGGATCGAAATTCATACTCATCACTAATTAATAACTAAAGTTCGTATCAGACTAGTATGTATGCTTATTAAGATTTATAGTTTTGTTATTTATCTATTTATACTTATTAAGATTTATTGGTTAGATATTTATCTGTTAGTATGTGCCGTTTAAATGGTTGAAGTAAAAATTAGGTAACAATTATGCGTTTCATCTTTTTAGATAAAAATATTTGCAGTATACAATTCTTTAGTTATATAGTTCAATGCGTTCAGTGTCATAATACTTTGAATATGCACGTGTCTTTATTTATGTTAATATTTTAAAAGGAATTAAATTAAATTAAATTCATTATTAGTATGAATCAAATCATGTTTGTCGTTATTGATAACAATTCCTAATTTTTTAATAATATAATATTTTATTCACTGATAGAATAAAATACTTTTATATTAATAATTAATGAAATTTAGAAGCATCTTAAATATTTTAGATTAGAGCAAATAAAAATTATTCTTTAAAAGATTAATTCCACACTTGAGTTTACAATTTAAAAGTTCATGCTAAGCTAGCAATTAAAAATCAAATATAGTCATCATTAAGAAACTGGATTTGTATAGCTTTTGTTTTTTTTCCCCAAATAATATATCTCAATTAAAGAGTTTCACAAAGCCAGAGCCCCACAAAGGAGCACAAAGACTATTCAAAATGCACAATGGATACAAGGCTAGGTTACTTGATGTATAGCTAAGTTTCTTTAATTTCTCACATTGGAATTTGCTAAGTAAGATTTGGGAAAACTTTCCTTTCTACCGAAATAAAATAAAATAAGTCTATATATAGGCAGAATTCCCTTCAAAATTGAGTTAGAATAAATTATATCAAGTTGAGTGTGAATTAATTCGTGAGTTAAGAAATTTTAAAATAATTAATTGAGGTTAGATTAAAATCAACTCAATTCAGTTCATTGCTTGTTCCGAATTCTAAAATTTGATTTAAATATATTTACTACCAGTGTTGGAAAATTTAATCCTGCCCAGTCGCCTAAATCGATCGGATCGGGATTCGACACAAAAAAATGAGCAGGATAGATTCACAAATCTAGTATGTGTAAATACTTGGATCAGCTCAGTGAAATTCGGTAAAATCCGGATCATCTGCTAACCCGTTAGACCAGGTTTCAGATTTTTCTATAAAACTATCATCAATGCATTAAGGGGGATTTAAATAGCACACCTCAAGCCTCCACGGCAAAGCCCAACCACTTGGCCAAACATTATCCTTGTTACGTTGTGTACAAAAATCATATTTATCATATAATTCAATAGTTTTCTTATAAATTATATTAATTAAGATTTTATTAAATTTAAGTTTAATTAATTGACTTCAAATAATTAATTTAATTGATATCACCTATTCTAAAATATGTTCACTTGATTTAAATTATATTATATGTATTATCATAAATAATAGTAATACTTATTTGTGCATGATCAAAAGTTTAAAATTTAAACAAATAAATTTAAGACTTCCTACAAATTACTTATATTTCACAATATTAATGCATTCTTAATGATTTAAAAATAGTTACATATAATATGATATGTTAAATTTTTTATCATATATTGTTTATAATTATGAAAATACATCAATCGATCTAACTATTTAATTTATCTTATTAAATTGATTAAATTTTGACTTAATCATCTTACTAGATCGATGGACAATTTAGCACCTGCTCCCCTTACCAAAAAAAAAATGCAGATAATGATGCTATTTTCAAATGGATTAATAAAATTTCAACCATACCCATAATTATGTTGGCTTAGAAAGAAATACTAGAATATGTAGTTCGTTTTCTTCCGGAATTTAAAACAGTGCAAATGTAATAATTTTTCAAAGATACGGAGGACCTTGTACAAATAGTGTTGGTAGTTATATCTATTGAGTTTTGAATCTTTAATATCTATTAAGTTCAGTTTTAAAAATTTATCTCATTATTCTATTTTCAATTAAAATTTAATTTCAAAATTTACTTTCAATACATATAACGTTTGTGATTGATTGGCATAAAGGAACATGAAGTTGGCTATAGTGGACTCATTGCCCCCATCTTAGACATCTTCAAATGGCTGTAATGTGAGATAATAAAACATCACTATATAAAATTAAATTTATGTACTTAATGAATCATTCATATATTATTAGTAGAAGCAAAAAGAACTTATATTAGTTAGGTTTTCTCTTCACTTTTCTCTATTATAGTGTCTCTCAATGGGTAAAATCCTCATTAAAAATGAAAAAGGGATCTAAGTATAATCTTTATTAATAGAACTTTAGGAGTTCTTGCTCTAAAAGACTTATTAGGCCTTTAGCTTACACAACTACCAAAGCACACTAATCTATATGGATATACTAAGCCTATACCCTATTAGATCACAACCACAAATTGAGTCTTTAAGCATGTCTCAAAATAGGATTAAACATCAACCATTTTATTTTATTAAATCAAAATTCCCAATTAATAATAACTCACTTAATGAAAAATTCTAACATTCTTCCACTTGAGTAATATTAAGTGGATTTTGTAAGTTAAAAAAATACATTTTAAATACAAGACTTCAAACTAATTAACTAAATACTTTAATGTGCCTACAGTTAAAAATAATTTAGCTCTTATGTTAACATCCTCTTAATTCGGTCCAATATAACCACCTAACACTGAATCATGATGATTTTTATAGCCATGACTATATTGACAATGAATTTTTGTGTGGCTATATAATAAGAAAATAGCATCATATATGATCATATTATGCTATTTTTTATTGTCATTCCTCTTTATAATTTCTCTAATCCTTATGAGAAATCTATATATTGTATATATGTCTCTATTTGATTCTCAAGTTTACTTATTGGTCTCATTTTATGAGATAGACCTTATTGAAATCAAAGTCATACTTAAAATGGACACGGACATTAAGATTTTACAATATACAAAATTTCAATACTCATAGCTATACATAAAACATATGATGGCATGAAATATTAACTTTATGATGATTATTATTCCAATTAACTATTAGATAAATATTTAAAAAATGAAAAAGGATCCAATAAAACAAAATACAATGTGAGAGTACATACTCCCACTAATGATGTACATTAAAAAGACCCTAAGACATCTATGCTTCAACAAGTTTATTAATTGATTTTTAATCTTAAGATTCACACACACATGTTACATACATAATAATGATTATCATACAAAAATAATCATTGACTATACGTTTCAAAAGCAAGTGAAATTTATTAGACAATATGTGATAAATTAAAAAAAAAAAAAAAACTATAGCTTCCATCAATACAATCATGATACATCTCACAAGACATTGATTTAACATATATTGAACTGTCATAATAACAAATGTCATAAAATAAAATTGACACTTGTGACAATTCATAAATTTGTCAAAGAAAACAAAAAAAATGTATTGTAATAATGGAGTCAACAAAAACACATTAATAACTTTTACTAGTCACAATTCCAAAGATTTACTAAATGCATATAAATACAATATGCTTCATAATTTAAAGCTATGTGCTAAATAATAAAGTTGATTAAATGGGAAACTACATATTTACATTGAAACAATTTATTGTGCTAGAAAACTCACATATACCTATTTTTCAATAAGGTATTAATCACTATGATTTAATCAAAATAAGTAATTTATAATTCAAAACATATGATACCTAATAACTATCAAGATATTCCACACTAATAATTATCCGACTATCCAAATTAGTAATTATTACTTATGCAACAACTAACTAATAAAATAATTGAACATTTAAGAGATTCTCTATATTCAACATTATATATCATTTTAACAATCTCATTAAATAATTCAAATGTACATAAATATTATTTGGTGTGAAAAACTCTCTTAAAAATATATAGATATAAATAATATTTATTATTTTCCAGAAGCACATCAAAAATATTATTTTCAAAATTTATAAACATAAAAAGAGGTTATATGAAAAATATAAAAAAGTAGTTGTATTATATAAAACTTAAATCAGTTTTAAGCATAAAGTAAATTATAAGCCACAAGGTTTCAATGGTAATTCCATAATAATATAATGTGTAAAACATGTATCAAAGCTAGGAAACCTTTCAATTTATATCCAACTTACCTTTAGATTTAAAGTCTATAATTTTGATATAAAAGTGATTATCAAAATTAATGTATTCCTACTAAAATCAAAACTTTAATATTATATTCATTCATATGATTTACTAGACGATAATCTATGATCACCTAAAATCTATAATTATGTGTAATTATTATTTTTTTAAATCCATTAATTCAATCAAAACATTCTCAAGCATATCAAAATAAATCCAAATAAGGATACCTCATATAGTACATATAATACATATAGTACCTAGGAAAATTTATTATTAACTTTATATAGAAATATAATTCTAAGATATAGATTAATGATGAAAAATAACCATGTGATCAAATTAAATTATTCCAAAAGGAATAGAACAATTTTACGATATAATTTGTCACACAACACCTTACAATAGATGTGGAAGTACAAATATGAAGACAAAACTTAAAAAATGTATATCAAGAAAAATTGTCAACACTTCATTTAACCTCCAGCCTTTAAATAAGAAAATGTATATAGATAGTCAAGGTATCATTTACCCTTGAGGGCTAGTCTTTATCTGACCTGAGGAAACCTCTATATGCCTTCATTACCTTTTAGGAGGCTTATACCCCATAGAAACATCAAAATAAATTTAAAAATTTTAAAATGAAGTATTTTTCAAGCTAATTATATTTTATTAATAAAAAAATATTTGCATAATTGCAATAATTGTATGTATATACTTTATTAACTCATAACAAATGGTATACATAAATGGATGTCAACAATCGTACTTTTTTATATAAGTACCCATATAATTGGCAGGACACAAAATGTACCATTAACTTGAAAATAAATATATATAAATTATAAATGAATAATTTGCCACTTATTTAGCATATTAAAAGATTTCAAGTGACTTATACTAGTAAGACACCGTAAAGTAATATAAATCTAAATCATTTGATAAATAAATCATTCAATATTAAAATCATATGAAAAATACTTTGCATTATCACAACTAAATAAAAATTTTCACTAAAATGGCTTAAAATAAAAAATAAAATATATTTCAAAAACTGAAAAATTATCTACTAATATAATTTATCATATTTATTATAAAATACTTTCACTAAATAGGGGTAAAATTTCATATATGCCTCCAAAATCATCTTTAAGAAATTAAATGAAATATGCTTATTGTGATCAAATAATAATAATACAAGAGAAGCTCAAATTTCTAATAAGAGGAAAAAAACTTCTCAAAGAAAAATATTTTATCCATTTAAAAAAATTATAATAAGTTACTTAAGAACTTTATTGTTGAAAAATTATATAAAATCATAATTCAAACAATATAAGTAAATTCTTTAACAAGTCAAGTAAGTCATTAATCTCTTAAGGGATATGAAAAAGAATTTATGCTAAGATATATAATAATTAATTTCTAATCTAATTTAATATGGCTACAAATATAATGCCATATAGTAAAACAATATCTGAGACAAACATGATCTCAATGATAGCACAAAAAATTACTCAAAGAGAAAATCTTCAAATAAAAAGGAATGCAATGTGCATATATTCAATTAAGCAATAAAATTATCATCAATTTGAATAAAATTTATTACATTCTTACAAGAGAGTCTAGACACATTATCATATACTCCCCTTTGGGTAAATCATATAATATGTATTACATCCTCTCTTCTAAAACAATAAAAATGTAGTAAATGATCATATAAGGGTAATAAAACTTTAGATAGACTCTTAAACCATATGAAGTTAAATTTCCAAATAGATTCTTAACCTATATGAGTCTAAAACTCCAAATAAACACTTAAATCATGAGTCATTCCTTTAATTAAAAGAAAGGTCAAAATACATTATTACATATTTTCCTTTGAGTGGAGTACACAATATGCAATAAAACTTTTCATAAAATCATAAAGAAAGGAGCCAATAAAGGAAATATATAAGCATAAAAAAATTAATCCCTTTTAGGTAAATAAATTTCCCAAATTAGTGCATCACTCTAACAATCTTTTTTCCTCTCAATTAAAACACCTAATAACCCCTTTTGGGTAGGCTATTGTATGTAATAATCAATAAATTTTTCATAACTAAATGAAAAAGTGTTAGCAAACTTTATGAAGAAATTATTTTGGTAATAAACATTCATTTTGTCATATAAATTATCTCTTATTGAGACATAAGTTGCCCTAAAAGTCCTATATACTCAATTAACATGCATGCAACCTAACAAACAAAAAATAATAAAAAAATATCTTACTAGATCTTAAGATCACAAATTTATTACATTTTAATTGCCTCAAACAAGTAATTACAACCATACTCAATTATAATTGGTGCTATTTAATGTATAATACATAAAAAGTTTAAAAAAGGTCATTTATTTTGGAGATTCATGCTACCACTTAAAAGTGATCAACAAGGGGACAAGTTTAAAAAATTAATATAACTTTACTTGAATTCCCATCAACATGTTTCTTATAGAAAAAATAAATTATTCAATTTATAGATATCTAAAATATTATAGTAATATAGTGTACTTTAATTGGTTTATTAAGACTTATGTACCTTAATCTCTTTTTCTTGACAATGTTCAAGGCTTATGGATGTTTCAAATTTGAAACTCTCAACTACAATAGAATGTAACTAAAATAAAAGAAATATTAATCATAATTTCTAATAAAATCTAATATTCATAGCAGAAAGTCACTATTCAAAACCAAACGTGATACTAGTTATGAATAATTTAAACTTTATGAAACAATTTTTTATATGTCAATAATAATTATCAAAGAATCTAAATGCATCATCATATTCTTTCCATTGGGTGAAGAATATGACATGTAAGCAAATACATTTCTTCTAAGGCTAATATGAAAATACCTTAATTTTTGAAAACTCTTCCCTTTTAGGTAGACAAACTTTCTATACCGATGTATCCTCAATTATAATGTCTTATATCCTATACAAAAAAAATACCTTATATAATAGACCCCTTGGGCTAGTGATTATATAAGATAACCTAAGTATAATCCCCTAAGCTTTGAATAAGAAAATATATTCCATTAATCTTTATAAGTGAGTCATTTTGATAGTTAAGCATTTATAACTACTAATGAAAGATTTTCTTAATCCTAAAAAAAAATTAAATTATTTAAAATCTTAATTTGCATACCTAACCATATGTATGTGATCACTATAATAATTATATAATATTAAGGCGACACCTATATAAATGACATAATTTTGGTCATTTGTATAGGTTTTTTAAAGATTTTTTAAAAAAAATTAAAAACTCTATACTAATAATTTTTGTTATCTATATAGGCTTTACAAAAATATTTTGAAGAAAAAAAACTCTATACAAGTTTTGTAATTTAAAAAAAATAATAAAAACTTTATAAAGACAATAAAAGTCATTTGTACAGAGCTTTTCATAATTTAAAAAAAAATCACTATACACAAATGACAAAAAGTCCTTTATATAGGTTTTGTAAATTTTTTTAAGAAAATAAAAAAATCTATACAAATAATAAGAGTCAACTATATAGAGTTTTTACAAGTTTTTCCAAAACAAAAATTAATTCTACACAAATGATTAAAAGTTGTTTATATAGAGTTCAAATTTTAGAAGTGGTAAAAGTTGGTAGTCAAAATTTCATAGACATATGTAAATGACATTTTGTCATCTTAATAGATTTGAATTGCAAAAAGATGCACGTATCCCTTACTTTAAATAAATATAAATGGCTAAAATGCATATACAGATGACTTTTTGTTGTCTTTATATGCCAATCCTATAAAATCCTATTGTGCACCATTTTTCCTATTTCGTTTGAGCATGAAGCTCCATCCTCTTCTTCCTAGTTTTCAATTAAGTTTGCCTCCTGTTCTCTTTAATGTTTTACTTTATTTTTATACTTATATTTATTTTGTTAAGTAACTAGATTGTGTTACTACATTATTGATTCAAATTCCTAATTGTTGTTTCACCACTTCATTGAGGTATAAACTCATACACTGAATTCTTTTAAGAGTATTCATATGATGTACAAAAATGAATTTTTACTTTATTAATTAGTTTGATATAATTATTATTTTATATATTTTAATATGATATTTAGTTTAAAAAATAATTATCTTGTGTAGTTTGATATGATTATCATTTCAAACATTTAATGATGTTGATATAATAGTTGAATACGAATCTATTTTAATGCTTTATTTTCTTAGTTGGTAAGATTAATATTTTGTGGAAGTTAATATCTTTATTACCTTAAACATTTAGTGAGTTTGATAGAAAATAAGACAATAAAATTTTCAATAATTTTGATGATTATATCAATCAAATTGTTAAATTATATTAAAAATAAAAGTGTACAAAAAATGAATAAACATAAATTTAGACAATTATATAAATGAAAATATAAAATCTTTAATAATATGAAACATTTAGTAATTTAAGAAATCATTTAAAATACTAGAAAATAAATAATTTAAACATTTACAAGATCACTTAATCAAATTCTTACCAAAAAAATTACTAAATAACAAATATTCAATATTTAATAAAAGTGTATTCTTAAATAATAATGGAGAATAAAATATGTAAGAATTTAATATTAAAAAGAAGTCACATAATTTTTATTAAATTGTTAAATCATATGAAAATGAAAGTAATTAACAAATGGTAAAAAATAATTTTCATAATTACAGTAATGAAAATAAAAATATTCTATGATGTGGAATATTTCATAATTTAAGTAATAATTTAAAGTATAAAAAATATAAGTAATAATAGATAATAAAATACTGATAAATGCACAATTGCACTTAAATTCTATGTGTTTCATCACTTATTTACTTAGTATATTGTGCAAATTAATTGAAAAGGATACTTAGATGCTTGATATTTTGTTTTCAGGTTTTGAAATGACACATTTGAGCATTAGAAAAGGATCCGGAGGCAAAACTATGCGAATTGTGGAGAATCAAAGCAAAGTTGCTCACCTGACAAAGAACACGGGGTATGGGAACCCCGTGTTGAAGGTCGTGTATCCTTCTGGAATACTTCAAAACTTCACTGAGCTGCTCAGAGAAGAACACGGGGGTAAACACGGGCCGTGTCATACCCCGTGTATAATACTGCTTGACACTTCGCAAGTAAATACGGGGAGTGTTGCACCCCGTGTATCATGTTACTCAACTTTCGCAGAGAAACACGGGGTAGAACACGGGCCTTGTCATACCTCGTGTACATCATTAGTATAAGTTTTGTGCGAAAATTTGAAAAGAGAGGAGGAGAACCGAAAATTAGAAAGGGGAGCCGTGAGGAGAAACCCTAGGAGAGACCCAAACTCACCAAGGGGCAACTGCTAACCGTGGATTCGAGCAAAGGATTAAAGATTCAAGCAAGGAATTTGTAGAGCTTCATGATTTGTTTGAATTCTCTCTTTGTTTTCTGGTTTTTTGCTAATTGTGTAATAACTTCACACTAAACCCTAGTGCTCAGCTAGGGGTAAACTTGTTCATGGATTTATAGATTTGATTTTTATATAATCTAGCTTGATTTACTGTTGATTTATGATTTGATTATGCTGTTTTGTATTTTTACAGTTCAATACTTCCAGAATATTGGATTTGTGTGATAGATTAGTTAATTCTAGGTTGGAATGACTAATTAATTAATCGGACCTTGTATGATTATTGGGAATATCAATTAGACTTAGGAATTAAGCTAATTGGATTCTTTTGCATAAGATGAAATATCTAAGAATGGATTCTAAAGCAATGTTAATGCAACCTAGATGAGTGATTACTAGAGAAATTCTGAGCACTTAATCTTTTGGTTAGTAGCTAGTAGCCTTGTAATGAGGTATAGCTTATTTTTGGTAATCCAGCAATCTAAATTAACAGTAAACCAAGTTAGAGGATTATCTTCATTCCATAATGAAATGAATAAGGGAACCCTTAAGCTGAGTACGCTCCCATCTCATTTGAATTAAACCTTTTTGATAATTAAGCTCTGTTTTACATTTTACCCTTAATTCTCAATACTAATCGATATACCTAGATAATTTACCTCGAAATTCAATTAGTATTCAACATTCAATCCCTGTGGAGACGATATCTTTTATACTATAACTCGACTAAACCCGTGCACTTGCGGGATCACGTCAAATACATAATCATTTAATAGTAACAGCAAGTCATATAATGATAATTAATTTATTATATTATATATTAATGAAAGCAATAATTTAAAGTATTAAAAATATAAGTAAGAATAGATAATAAAATGCATAATAGTTTAATATTATAAGCAAGTCATATAAAGATAATTAATTTATTGTATTACACAAGAATGGATAATAAAATGCATAATAATTTAATAGTATAGGTAAGTCATATAATTTTTATTAATTTGCTAAATTGTATAAAATGTAAGTAAATAAAAAATGGTCACTCAATATTTTGAGATTTATAGTAATAAAAAGGATAAATCTTTTATGTAGTGAAATATTTTATAATTTAAGTAATAATTTAAATTATTAAAAATATAACTAATAATAGATAATAAAATACATAATCATTTAATATTAGTAGCAAGTCATATAATGGTAATTAATTTGTTAAATCATACATCATACATACTATGAATTTAAAGTTTTTTTTTTTGTGGAGGGGGAATTTTTTTAGGAACATGTATTGGGTTGGGAGAAAAATATTTTCGGCCTAACACTATCCTTTTTTTTTCCATTTCATTTTTACTTTTTATTTATAATATTTATGATTTAAATACTATTAAATATTATAAATTTAATACAGTATGATATTTTTAGGGAAAAAATATTTCAAATAATTAAAATTTTTATTTAATTAAATTAATTTTATATAATATATAAATGCATATTAAATAAGAGTTTTTTTTTGTCAAGGCTTTATAATTCCTCATGTACTATTTCACTTTTTTTCATTTTTTCCTTTTCACTTATATTATTTACAAGTTCAACTCTAGTAATAATACAAATTTAACATAATAAAATTTATTTTTATGATAAAAATATTTTAAATAAATTTAAAATTTTATTTAATTAAATTAATTTACTTTATTATATATTTTAGTTCTAACTTTCATTGTTTTATGACTTAGGCATTGTTTCTTTACCTTTTATTTATTCCATTTCGTATTTTTCGTATTTTTGTATTTTCATATTCACTCTTGTTGCTTATAACTCATATATTAATATTATTAAGTAGTGTATATATAACATTATATATATATATATATATATATATATATATATATATATATATATATATATATATAATATTTGGATCTTATAAATATATCATTAAAATTTTATTAAGACTTTATACTTGATGTGCTTTATATTTTTTTTACTTATATTATTTACAACTCAAAATTATTGAGTAATATAAATTTATTATAGCATAAATTCTATTATGGTAAAAATATTTTAAATAATTTAAATTTTTTTATCTAATTAAATTAATTTATTTTGCTATATATTTTATTTTTGACCCTTATTATTTATTAGCTCAGATATTGTTTCTTTTCTTTTTATTTGTTTTGTTTCATGTGCTTTCATTTTTCATGTCAATTTATATTGCTTGTAATCTATACATTTATATCATTAAATATTATAGATATAACACTGTATATTTTATTTTTATATTTTATAAATATTTTAAATAAATTAAAATTTTGGTATAAAAATTATTATAAATTGAATCAATAAATTTCATATTATTTTTTATCAACAATATTTGAATATTAAAATCAAATTTATGTATTTAAATTTTATTAATATTTTAGAAAAGCTTAATATTTTATTTATTATTTTTGTTTATTTTGTCTGCTTCATTGTATGATTTTCTTATTCATTTTTATTCACTTGGAATATTTAAAGTTTAGACATCAATATTTTTTAATAGCATAGATATATCACATTATTTAGTTTAGGATATTATTAAAATTAAGTAATCATTTAAAATACTAAAAAAATAGATAATGTTGAAAGAAAAATTAAGCATTAGAATATATATAATTCAAATATTAACATAACATTAAGTTTAAGATATTATTAAAATTATTGTAATAAAAAATTACAACATGTTAAATTTAAAATATATTTGCATTGTAACCTTAGACTTGTTCAAGAGTTGGTTTGTCTTTTTACATGAACCAACCCTTGAATTATCCTAAAAATTTAGACAATTTAGAATATTTTCTTTAATTATTAAGCTTAACTTATCTACCCATCATTTTCATATTGTAAAAATTTCTTGTATCTCGTGTGTACTATATTAATGCATAGAATATACACTTGGAAAACTATAAGGAGATGTAGTTGAAATTTCTCTAAGTATGAAACATATTGTGGATATATTGAGATTAAGGTTAATAGTTTTTTATTTTTCAAATAGTAATTAAGCTTTTAGGGTATCAATTTGATGTTTTATAATAAGTATTATTTGTGTCTTATTATACTAATTATTTCAAACAATTCATTTTATAAGTGCAAATGTGATTTACCTTCAAAGGAAAAAAGGTGATATCTTATCATAAGTATTACTTATGTCTTATTATAATGAATGTTGTTTATGTGATCATATATAATAATGCTTGATAGCCATAATTAATGTTATGTCAAATCATTGTGGAGGAGACAATGGATGCAACCCACCATATGATCCCATTTATATTCCCTCCTAGTATGAGACAAGTAAAACTACTTATACTTGAGTGCTTCATCTTATATTTTATTCCTATAAATATATGTTATTAATAATATATTATACTTGAAACATGCACTAAGTCAACAGTATCACAACAAGTCAAAGTCCTTAATCCTCCGCTAAAAAATTTAAAAAAATAAAGGGAGACTATTGCTTATTCATTTTGATAAGATAAGTATATAGCAGGCAATTAGTTAAAACTCAAAGCATTTTGTATATTGCATAAGAGTGTTGGTTAAGTAGCAATATGAACCTTACCATAAAAATTAGAAGCAAGTACTTAATAAGCAGAAAGAATTTGTTATGCAAGAAGTGAACGTATGTATTGTTAAACATATCTTTGTTATTATTTCATGTTTGATATTAAAATTAATGGATTCAATAATTGTAAAATTTCTACATGTCTTTCAATGCAATCCTATTTTAATTTTGTGAAAACTAAAATTGAAAAGCAAAAATATATGATCATTGGCATGTTGTAGATAGCAACCAACTAATATAAAGACTAGAATTACATGCTTCATTAGCATTTCTTGGAATATGGGGGTCATGATAGCATTTGTGATTTGCACAATACAAGGCAAGCTTGTCCTATAAATATCTTGATAGATTATTAGGATAGGTTATGCATGTACTTTGATAATAACAAGCATAAGGTAAAGTTAAAGTAAAGATCAGTAGCTTTCCATTTTTAACTATCAATTAATTCTCTTATAATTATCAATGTATTAGTTTGAATATGCAAAAGTTATTTAGAAGAAATTCAAACAACAAGTCCAAAAAGGTGTATAATAATTGCCATGGATCAAAGTTCATTGTAGTGGTGCAACATGACAAGATATTTTAACTTAACATTCTAGTATCGTGCTATAATAAAAAATCTTACTAATTATTAATACCATGTTTTAAAATTAGCACAAGTAAATAAGGACACAGGTGAATTGTAATCAATAAGGGAGAATTTCTATAAGTATCATACACATCATATAGGAGAGTGGGTGCATTTAGATTCCAAAATTACTTATGTAAGTAACTAATTTTTAATTAAATAATTTGAATTATCATAGGAAAAGTTTTTCACTCCAACTTTATGACTTTTATAAAAAAAGTTAAGGTTAAGATGCTGGAACTAGTCACCTAACAATCTTCATAGTTCAGTGCTTACTCTAGTAACTCTCTAATAGATTCAATGGGACTTAATAAACTTGCTATTACTAATAAGGTGTTAGGTACTCATCAAGGGCATAGGAAGGCAATTGGCCAGGTGTTTGCCAAGAAGTTATATGGCACCCCCAGTACTAACTTATCCACTATAGTATTTCATTCAAGATAGTAGCAAAATGTAGGATTTATAAAGGACATGTAGATCTACATGACCAAGAGTCAATAGGACTTAGCTATGATGTAGTAGTGTATTCTTTATCATAAGTAAGTATAGCAATAGACCCAAATTACCCTTGAGGCAATGCATGTTACTTTGCAATCCATGGGATTCTCTTCAACTCGTCCTGCTATTCCTGATTTTCTTTCTCCTCAGATGAACATCTTTTAGTCGAGAATACCATCCAAATTCACTTCTTAGTCACCTTTACTCCACAACATCCCCTGATTCCCTAATGGTAGCGACCTTCAACCCCCACCCTAACCACAGTTGCACCTATCTCACCCTAAACCTCACGCGTGCCTTTAGATGATGGTGAAGATAAGAACAAGGATGGCAATGATTATTATTTCATGTAGTTGTTTTGTATGTGTGTCTCTGTGTGTGTATAATGCATTTACTTTTTATTTCATACTTTATATTATTATGTATGGATGTAGTATATTTTTTATTATATATCATTAGAACTAGTTTTTATCTTATTTATTTTTACAATTGTATTATGATATTGCTAAAAATTATAAAAAAATATTTTAGCATGTATTGAATTATTGTACACTATTAATTTACAAATAAATTCTTTAAATTAGAAACAAATATGTTAAAAATATTGAAATTTCAAAATTATTAATAAAATCTATACAGACAAGTATCGAGTATTCATTTTTCAACATTTTTTGAAAAAATCATAGCACATTTATTCAAATGACTTTATGATCTATATAGATAACAAATATCATTTGTATAAATCAAAAGGTTGTTCCTATAAAGGGGTCAATCTTGATCATGTTTTGCCTATATACAAATGACTTTCTTGTCTGTATAGGTGATACCTATATAGATGACATGAAAAGTTATCTATGTAGGTGAAAATATATATGATCTATATAAATGACTCAATACAAATGATAATGTTATTTATAATAAATATGCAGATGATAAATCAACTCTCTATAGAAAACCTTTGTTATCTATGTAACCCCTATTTTTTTGTAGTGAATAGGGCACTCTTAATGAAGTGCTAGATCTTAATGTATCTCAATTGACCCTCAAATATAATATCATAACTTTTAAATAAGAAAATATATCTCATCAATATCTATAAGTGAGCTACCTTGGTAGCCAAGCACTTATAACAACAAAGGAAAATTTTTTCTTAAAGCAAGAAAATAAAAACAAATTGTTTTGTCCAAAATCTTGATTTGCATGTTCAATTGTATACATGCAATGATCCACATTGGATGAGATATCAAACCTTGACGTATCTCAATGAACCTTAAATAGTGTTGTATGAAAGGTGTTGAATATAATTTTAGAACTCAATGCATAGAAGGAATCACTCATGATAAGATATTGGATCTTGATGTATCTCAACTAGCTTTTGTATAATATTGCCAAAAAAATTTCAAAATGTAGAATATTTTCCACCACTTTTTAAAATTATTTTTTATGTCTTCAAAAAAAATACACTTTTGTAATTGCCAAAAACATGTTGGAACATCCCAACACCAAAGCAAAACAAATAGCATTCTTGGCTAAAAAAAAAAAAGTTTATGCTATGCACCATTCATGGCTTAAAAAAATAAGATTATGGAATGCACCATTCATGAGTCGAACCCTTGACCATTGCGGCAAAATTCTTAAAATCTACGACTTGAGCTGGACAAATCACGACTATTATCGTTCACAACTAATAAATAAATCAAGGAGTAAAGAAACAGTTCCTGGCATCTCGCTCAACGACACTGTCCGCCACTAAAGCTTCAATGTAACCTTTAACCTCCGACTTTCAATAGCTTTGGATCTGAAAATACATTGAAGGATAGCAACGCTCCATCATTCAGACTCATTTCAACAAATCTCAATTGCAAAAGATGTCAGGATAAAAATTCATGCGAAAATAGAAATGAAATTGGTCATACTTTCTCCAAAACTCTTTATTTCATATATTTAATAGGTGAATTATAATAGTTGAATCTTATAAAGAAATTTGAATCAAAATAGAATAATCATATTAATGTAGAAGTCCCAATTTTGGAACCCCAAAATACAACTAAAAATAAATTCCAAAATTTTTACCTAAATAACATTGATTTGACTCCTTGAATTTTCTCCAATGAAAAAATATCATAAAAATGAAAATTATATAAAACAACTACAACTAATTGATCAAATGATTTGATTTGGGGAATCATAGATACAAAGTCTCATCAAGAACCATAAATAAATCGACATAAAATAAAATTAATAATTTTAGATTCTAATTTCATACTTGTATGCTTTGATATCATATAAAAGAATTTATTGATATCACATGTCTGAAATAGTAAAATATATGAAATTAAATTTAAGTACCTGATGAATCATCTATGTATTATTAGCAAAAGCTAAAGAATTTATGTTAGTTGAATTTTTTTTTTACTTTTTCCTATTATAATGGCTCTCAATGAGTAGAATGTTTGTGAGAAGTAAAAAAGAAATCTAACTATAATCCTTATTGATAAAATCCTAATAATCCTTCTCACAAAAAGCTTGCTAGGCTTTTAGTTTATACAACCGTTGAACCATACTTACCCATATTGATATATTAAGCTCATACCTTATTAGATCACAATCATAATTGAACCTCAAGTGTATTTTAGAATAGAACTAAATATTAATTAATTTATTTTATTAAATCAAAAATTCTAATTAATAGTAGATCACTTAATGAAAAACTTTAACAACGGAATTGTTTTAGGAGGGAGGGTTTGTTGTTTCTATTGAAAGTTTGAAACTTTGACTCTCTTTTGACCATGTTTTGCTCTCCTTTGTTTGTCATAAGTGACAAGAAAAGAAAAGGTTAGAGAGAAAATAAATTTGGCAAAATTAAAGAGTAAAAACCTTAATTTGCGCACAAAGTTACCAAGGAAACTCCATGTTAACAATAATCGGAAAAGGAAATCACTGGTTATGAGATATTAATAGATATTTTCTCATCATATGGGTTACATAATTTCTTCTTGTAGTAATTGCCAACTAGTAATACTATTGAAATTCTGTATATATGTTACAAGAACTTTTCGTCTATAATTTAACTACACTTATTAATTAAAAGATAATTTATTTCAATTCATATATTGGAGGGAACAAAATAAAATTATTCTGAATATTAGAAATTAAAATTATAATTAAGTATAAAATTTAAATAAAACAATAAATTCAAGAGAAGGACATATGTATTAAAATATTCTAGGGCACACAATAAACTAAAGAGAAAATCCAAATACAAATAAGCAAAAAAGAAAAGAAACATTCTAGACAAAACAGAACAAATTTTAAAAAATTTGACATATCCTATTTTACTAATTAGCTCTCTCAATCCCTATGATCATCAGTATCGTTGCCAGAAGATTACCGAAGAAATAGAAATATTTCTAATGCTATCATAATATTGAAAACTTGTATACCACTACTTCCATTTGTATTCTAACAAATGAAATAACTATTTCTTAAATTTTAGTGGCCATTTAATGATCTTATCAAAATATTTTATTTCTCAAATCACAAATAGAGGTATTATTGAAATCTCAGTACTATAATATTTCTAAAGAAACATGGGGTCTATTTGTTTACTATCTTTGAAAATAGTTTTATGTTTTTTATTTTTAAAAATAAGAGTTCCTATTTGATAAACTATTTTCAAAATTTGTTTTTATAACTTCAAATATGTAATTCAAAAATAAAAAAATAGAAATAACTTTTTGACATTTTCTAAACTTATTCTTTTATTCTAAATGTCATATTTATAATTAAATAAAATATTTTATTTACTTATTCAAAAATCATTATTCTTTATTTTCTTTAAATTCAAAAATAGTTTTCAAAAAAAATTTAATAATTTTTTAAAATAAAAAATGAAAATAAATTCAAACAATATCATGACTCTTCAAGTATTAGAACTGGTCATTAAACATCAACGTAAATAGGTTGCAAAAGACGACCAACTAGTAAAAGATGACTGAGAAAATGGAAGCTTCTGAATCTTGACATAGTGACATGAACAACACAACAAGAAGTGTGGTATGCTGAAGGAAGAGATTTCTCCTTCATTAAGTGACAACAATTGAAATAGGTGGGAGCCCCTCCCCCCCCAATTGATGTCAAATAGGTGATTGTTTGATGGAAACAAACGCAAGTGAAGAACATATATAGTGGAAGATGATATGCGTAGTGTTTCCCCGTGTTCAAATCCTTGGCAAGGAAATGGGAATTAAAAAAGTGAGTTTATAATGTATTACTGATATAATAATTTATCATCAAACTATCAAACTTGACTGGAGATTTAATATATATAATTCAATAGTATATCAATAATTAGATTTAATAATATATCATTTTTAATAGTGCATTAGATTTTTTTCCTTTAAAAAAAATCTAAGGGATCTACATTGTTGGGGTTGCAATATTATGAGACACATAATAAGTTTTGTTTCATAATGGGGGCACATGAACTCTTTGAATCTTTGACAAGAAAAATGATTTGGAAAAGATAATTTAGTATTGTTTAATCAGCGTGTATCATGAACAATTGTAAGCCGTTTACATTGACAATTTGATCATTTCCAAAGATAAATTGGGGAGGCCATTAGTGATGTGATTCGAGGCAGGCAACGGTGTTATTAAAACATGAATCGTTGAAGGTTTAATGAGTACTACATTAGTTATAGGGTTTGTGATAAGGCCTTAAATTTTAAAATTTGCTTTGGTTACATGGCTAATTTTATCACACAAATTAAGTTTTCGAATATCTCATATTAATTATGGAAGCATTGGTTTGAAATCTGGAGCGGACCGGCCCGGCCAATTTAATCAGTCAAACTAGTATCTAGACTTAAAAATAGGCCGGTTCAACCTTGGAACCTAAACTAGCAAAAAATTTGAGTTAGCTCAATCTGATTCGGTCGACCCGACAATTGAATCGATGACCCAGTTAACCCATTCACCTAGTTCTTTTTTTTTTTTACAAATTGATAGAGTTTAATTTCAATTTAACTTAAAAGTTCAATATAAAAAAAGAAAAAAAATTATGGAAGCTTTAAATAAGAAAGTATAATATAAAAAAATATTAGAAACTAATTTATTTCATATATATAGCAAAATAAATAAAACACATACTTTAAGATATTAAATTTAAAAATATCAATAATCATAATGTTCTTTTTGAAAATTTTGAATTTTTTTAATTGTTCAAAAATAGAAAAATGTTAAATTTTTCTTATAAAAATGGATTAACAAATTTTTAAAATTCTTGAATTTAAATTCAAGAACTTTAAAAGGAAAAAATTCTTTCTTGATTCTTGGTAAATTATAAAGATCAAGATGAATAGTTTTTCTTATAAATTAATATTTTTGTCATTTGCAATTACTATTAAATAAAAAAAAATTAAGACTTATATGAAAGTAATTTGAATTAGAGAAAAAATTTGTCATTTGCATTTTATCTGAATCAAAATTATGTTGGATGATTAATGTAATTATAATAAAATTAATATTTATTTATTATTTTAGAAATATAGTAGTAAAGTATATGCATATATGTAATATATTATTTATTATATATAAAAATATAGTAATCGGTTCGATCACCCAATTTAATTGGTTGAATCAGTCCAACCTTGACCCACTCACCTAGTCGAATCGATGGCCTAGCCGGGTTTTAAAATATTTTATGGAAGGGACTAGTAATGATATATAAATGTAAGAGAAAATTCCTTAATCTTAAATTAATTGTTTTGGTAAAAAAGACCCAAAAAAACAATCATAAGAGATAACACAACAGCCATAACTAACATGGAATAACTCTAAACCTTGGCATTAATTTCCACAATAAATATGAGATCATTCGAAATTGAAATATCTTAAGTAACAAAGAATAGTTAGTGTAGGGTGCTTGCTTTGATACTTCTAAAGTTTCAAAATCTATGGTAATATAATAAATTTTAAAATTATGAGATTGAAATTATTTAATTACAACTATAGATTCTTATATAAACTTGGTTTCTATTTTTTGTGTATAACTAGTGAATTAGATGCTTGTTTCTCATTCATTTTCATCAATCAATTTGTGATAAAGCTCTTCCAAGATTCATGTGCTCTTCTTACTGCGAAACCAAGCCTAACCTATTCATGTTAATGCCAACAAATTCAACATCACAATATTGTGAGTCAATGATTGCAACATCGTGGGAAATGAGTATAAGAGTAAACTTTTCTTGAAGTGATATGATTTTGGCTTGAGACCAATTTGCATACAAATGCTGGAGTTTTGAAATGTTGATTCCCAGGATGTGCAGGGAGTTAGTTAAACCTAACATAACCCAGTTCTGTATGCAGAATTTGCACAATAAAAGAGTTCCTTGAAGGACACAAATACATCAAATAAATCGCTAGGCGGTGAGTTAGTGGCAAGAGACTTAGATAATATGTTCAAGATCATAGATTCAAACTATATACATAATAAACAATAAAAAAAAGAATGCAACTGATTTCTCCGACATGAATAATTAAGGAAGTTATTAATATGAATCAGTATTCAGTGCCACAAATAAATGAAGTATAATTTGCTTGAATTTTTCGTGAATGAAAATTGATATATCATATATTAAAATTTTTAAAATGTATAATATACTATATGAAAAATTCAAACTAAAGGAAAGAAAAAAGAATTAGAGCATGTAATTTTTCTATTAGGCCTATGGAAGCCCCCCATTTTTTTAATTTTACACAAAACAGAGGCTTCTAAAGAAAAGTCGTGTAATAAATGGCTGAACTGGTAAAAGTGCACGGGCTCTTTTGCCTGGTCCACCTCTATAATTCCAAAGGCCTAACATCTTTTGTGAAAAATTACTAAAGGCCCTTTTCGTAGCAAAAAATGTTTATTAGAGGCCCATTAATTTTTGTCTATCCGAAAAACGCTGTAAGTCCTCGGAATAGGGATCAATCCCACCCGACCCAACCTATTTCCCTTGACGCCACCCCTTGCCAAAAATAAATAAATCATGAGGATTTTGATCATATTTGGGGCAAATGAAGGATTCTCTTTGTACCTTTGGGTTTTTTCTTGTGTAGAATTTAACATTTTTAATTTGTCAAATTAACTTATAAATAATGGAGAATTTTTTGCTCAAGTGACATTCTTAAAAGCTTTATACTTTTTTTTATATTGAAGATTCAACTCTTAGTTTTTGTATCTGTGCATTTAATGATCTAATATGTAAAAATAAAAATGAAATAAAATATAAGTGATGAAAATTTTAAGGAATTTGATTCAATTAGGTTTTTAATAAGGAAGTGCACGTGCCAGATCAAATTCAGAATGTCAATCAACGTGCAAATACTATTTGTTGTGTATTTAATTTTTGTTTTTATAGTCAAATTGAACTTCAGGTTATATTTGATAAATTATGAAAAACAGGACTCATGAATTATAGATTATATTTACCCTTAAATATTTGATCGAAATCAATTTCTTAAAATATGGGAAGAGGGAAGTGATTTAAACCACCTATTTGAATTTCAGTGTGTGAACTCAACCAACATTTGATCTTCGAACTTCAAACCATACTGATATGTAAAAGGAAAGGATAAAAATGATCATGACTTATACTGTTTCTATTCAACAACAAATCACTACAACATAATTATACACCTATCACTAAATCCAATTATATATTAAGTTGAAAATCCCTTAAAATATTCTATATGATGGCATATTAGTCATTGATTTCATAATATATTAACGTATCATTATATAGAATTTTTTTTCATTAATTATTATAAATGTAGTATATATAAAACTATGGCCTGGGTACACAAGCAACTTTATGGGAAATTAATGTGAGAATATGAAGAATGTAATTTTTAATACATAATATGCTGGTTAAAATATAATTTTCTGTAATCACGAATAAATTATTTCAAGTCAAAATCATATCATGCATGTGCAGTTACATAAAAGGTTGTGTGCGAATTGTTACAATGAAAATAATCATAGATTTAATTAGGTTTAAGATAAAAGTGAGCTTTACTTTAAAGTTACCAAAAATATCATAAAATTCTTACAAGCCTTTTTTGTCCATGGCCAAAGTTTTCATAGGCCTTCTTACGTCAGTCAGTGCTGCTTTTTATGCCAAAATAAATTATAAAAGCTCTGATTAAGCATTTACACATAGTCAATCAAACAGCAAGGAGCACTTGCAAGTGCCATTGGTGGCCATGCCTTCAAAGCATCCACCCAGGAATAAATCCATTCACTTGTTGGGCTTGAGTATTTGTGGCAGTCATCTGATCCGAATCTGCAGGAGTATACCTGTAATCAGAACTAAACCAAAAGGGACTGTTGTCAGGATTGCAAAGATAAAATGAGAGATTATAGTATAGGAGAATTCTAAGGTGTCCCCATAAATTTGAAATCTATGAATATATAACAAATTACAAGTCATTAAATGAATAAACTCATTCAAGGTCACATTCTCATAGATTTCAAATTTAAAGGAGTAACATGGAAACCACGGTTAGTATGTTATTGTATTAATATTATATTATAGTTATGTCCTATTAAAAAAATTTTAGAAATTCCCTTAGACTGTTTCTTTCTTTTAAAGTTTAATTTTTCATAGTCTCTCTATATTTGAAAATGATTATAATGTATTATTAATATAATATTACGTACCAATATATTAAATCTGATTATTTTATTGTATAATATATTAAATTTGATTTAAAATAATACACCTACTATATAATCAGAAGTCAGATCTCATAATAAATTGGTATTCCAATACCATAATTTCTTCCTATTTAATCCAATGAAAGAAACAGAAACAAGTATAAAAATAAGATCAGAACTTCAATAGCACGCTCTGTTATATACCAAAGCATTGATACTTTGATTTCTGTGGACTCCACTATTAATGGTAAGCCCACAAAAATCAAAGGTTGTGGGTATTGTTATTAAGAATACCGTGAAAATTTTACAACCGAATTGTCCCCCTAAAATAAATTTCACAACATATATACTCACCAAATTTTGAGAGAGAAGGTTCATTAGTGAAGAAAGAAAGACAATCTAAGAATTGGTTTCACAATGGGTAGACAACTAGATTCTGGATAAGAAATCCTTTTAATACCAAAAAAGAAGAAAAAAGAAAAATAGATGCAAGATTAAATAAATGTTACACAATATGTAGGACCCATCAGATTCTAAGTAGCAAAGTTTTTATAAATCAAGAAGGGAGGTAAACACAAGTATAGAAATAGGTCTTTTAATGTGTAGGACTTACATGATTTTTAGTTTTACAGTGCGCCTCTATCTCTTGTCATGTATAATAAAAGAAAATCGGTGAATTCTATTGTACCTTTGAAGTTTTAAAATTCGGATAAAGTAATAATTTCAAATTTTGTTAAATTAATAAATAATTGTGATTCAATAATTTTAATTTAATAATTTCAAATTTTAGCACACCACAGCAAATTTTAAAATCCAAATGATACCAAGAAAATATTTATTTTAAGAATAAGATTTTTTTTTTATTCCAAGAATATGTAGTTTGATAATAGTAATATTACCCTATCTGCAATGTGGGATTGCATTCCAGAGGTTGGAAGAAGCCCTGAGGGTTAGCATTCTCTGAACCATATGGCATACTTTGATCACCAGCTTCCCAAGAGGGTCTAAAGTGATTTCTTGAATCAATCTCTTCAAGCTGCCAATAACAAAATGTAGTAATCAATTACAACAGCTGCAAAGGACTTTCAAATGAGAGGAGGAAAACCAGCACGGAAGATAAATAGAATAGTGTAACAGAGAAATTATAATTGTAACTGCTAGAAATCCAATGAAAAAAAATATAGAAATAATACAAATTTCAAAATTCACTCCCACACAATCACCTCACATTCTTATGGGACCGGCTCTAAACAGATTGTTCTGTGTGTAAGTTGTGAAAAAAAGTAAATTATGCAGCTAATATTTCTGTACGAAATATCATATTTAAGTCAGAATGCAAGGTTTTGGTTGTAGTTCTAGAAGGGTATGGTATAAAACCATCAGAATTTTATGCAGAATTATTTTGGTGTGAAATTTAATTAAAAATATCTGAGGCATGTCTTGTACATGCAAATTCAAGGAAGCAACAATAAAAGTTTTTGGTTGTCATGGAATGAACTTCATCTTCATGGATGATGGCAAGATGTTACCTTCATGGTCAGAGCTCTGTTTGCTTCTATCAACATGTTCTCCTGTTTTGATGGAAAAAAATATAGATCAAGAATTTTGGCAAACAAAGGCTGCATTATTTTGATAGTCATATCAGCAGAAGATACCTTGTTTTGGAGATCACCAAGCTGGTCCAGCATATATTGGGTCTGTTGATTGAGGTTTCAGACAAGGTCAGATAAGGAACAAGAGTCATGATTTCCACAAAAAATTTCATATTATTGTAAGATTGAAACATTATAATCAGATACGGCAATAATTTCAACCATATGTATGATTGGAAAAAGAAAGGAAAAAAGTTAGAAATTTCTTGACAATGACAGTGACATTATCTTCACTAAAAAATTGATAAAATCCTCACAAAGCCGTAACAAATATTATTTAAGAATTTGGATCCAGTGCAGTAACTGCAACCGTAATTATTTTGTCTAACCATTTAAATAAGTGAAGCCCCTACATCTTTATGAAATTCAAACTAATTAACGGTTAAATACAATAGGTTTACCTCCTGCAATTATTGAACAGAATTCAGATCCATTATTTAATGGCTTCAATTTTTAGTAAAATGAATCCTTTAGATAAATGCTAATTATAAGAACGCATTGGCCAGAGCTTCATCAATAACTAACAAAATATTCATCAATAATTAGCTTTCTTCAAGCAAGTTCTGAAAACTCGACATTAATATTCTCGAGCAGGACACAAACACATATTATTACCCTTGTGGACCTGACTAGCTTAAGAGATGAATCCAATTGCCTCTCAAGCTGCTCAAGGTCTTTGGTATTCAGTGGGCCTAATTCTTCACCAAGAAGGTTCCTGCAATCAGAGGAACCAATGGCATGATTATAATGTACATATGAGATTCTGTTCTTACATTTGGTGAATTGGCCTTTTTTTTTTTAATAGTAGAAGTAAATAAGCGTTTTTGTGAATCGCGAAGGAATATAAATTCTTTAAAGAATATTAAATGTCATTTAAATCAGAAGATCTCCACTTTCATGAATTGCTTTTGGAAGCCAGAGAAGAAAAAGAAGCTCTATGCATAGCTTGCAACATGCACACATGATACATCTATTTAAAAATTAAAAATGTTGCTTCACATAGTATCCTTTGCATTATCCCTCAGGCTTGTACACAAAGTACAACCCAAGTTAGATTGACTTGTAGAACCACAGTGACTCCTACTATGCTGAGTACTAGTGGGAGTGTGGAAGTGGAGAGAAATTCTATCCTGTTTTTTTTTTTTTTTTTTTTTTTTTTTGGGGGGGGGGGGGGGGGGAGGAATCTTCACATAAGAGAGATATACACAAATATATAAAGGACTCTGCACTTATGGGATCTATATATTTTCTAATTTCAAGGTTTAAGTTTTCTTTTTGTTATTACTTCTGTCATTTTTCTTAAAATTGTTCCCATTGGTTTAAAATGATGTAGACCTAAGAAAAAGGGATACAGACATGTTGAATTAATATTAGACTGGGTAGATTTTGAAATTAAAGAAGAAATTTGTATAATTTTAACAAGTTACAAACGAAGTCCGTGCGTTTTTTCTCAACTCATGCGTGAATAATTTATCCGATGGGGTTATAAATGGAAGGAGTTATACAAATAGCAATACTTCATATAAACACAAACAGGGAAATGGTCCAAATGGAACTGGCATTTTAACCGCGTAGTGACATTCAATGTTACTATAACAGCTTTATCTTTTTATCGTATCTAGCATTTGAACTTGAAATTTTACATGTGTACTTTAAGTAGATTACTACATCTACTATTTAAGAAACAAGGTAATGGAAACTCCTAATTAAATGGAATTTCTTGGAACCATGTAACCACATGAGATTCAAGAAAGACAGTAAAAATGAGGTGTTTCACAAATTAACAGACGAACCGGTGAAGTGGCTAGTATAGTAATTCGTGACCCTCACCTCTGTGTCCTTTGCAGGGATTCAAATCTTGTTTTCAGCTTTATGTACTCACGGTAACTGGTCTGCAACAAGAGAAATGCAAAATGAAACAAAGCCCTTGACAAAGTAACTGTATCCTATCATCTTAAATGCAATTTTAACTTTCTAAAATATAAATTATGCAACTTTTGTTTCCTTAATTTAAAATAATCTATTTTAGTTACTTTAAAAATTAAATTGGTACAATATTGGTCTTTCTATTTGACTTTCATCAGTTTTTTTACACCATTTTCACCTAAAACTTCCTCCTAATTATCGTAAAATGATTTTCATATGAGCATGAAAGAAAACTTTTATATAAATTTTAAAAATTTTGAGTAAAATCAATAAATTGCATAAAAAAATAAATCATTTTGAGAGTTAATTATCTATAAAAATAAAAAAAATGATTTATCTAAAAAACAATGCAATCATTTTTTATAAATCAAACAAGATGAAAATCAAATAGAATTAAAACTGGACCAATTTAAAGTTTAAAGGGATTTTTTAATAGAATTTTATATCAATTTCTTTTTAATGTGACAGAAAAATGATGAAAAATGAAAAGAAAGTAATTCTTTTTGAAATAAATCAGTTCTTAAATTGTGTGTATGATACATGATGCAAACAGAATGTAAGACAGCAAGTACCTCAAGCTCTTTGGTAGGTTTATTGACTTCAACTGCACCATAGCTGCACTTTTGGTACCTTTCCAGTGTTTTGAGCATGCTGATATCATTTCAGCCATACAAAGAACCATTAAAATGTTGTAAGAAGACATGAATCCCAGAAGTATGGACAAACATTTACTAAAACTGGATAATCGCAGCTGTTATGTTATATAATACTAATAATATTAATTTATATCACCTGATATTAATATTTTAATTCACTGTATTATCATATCATATTAAATATAATTTATTTACAAATAAAAAATGTATAATTTTTAACTTTTATTTTATTACAAAATGATGTAAATTAGTATATCACAATTGTGGCGGCCATTTGTTATGGTGGACAGTTTTAACTTGCATTAATACTTGTGACTTTTAGAAAAAACCTTAATTATAGTGTGGTTTGGTTATGACACCTCCTGCATCCACCAATATTGCAGTCGCAACATGTGGTACTATTATCGTCTATAATTTGAATCCTACGTTCAAAAGATGTTGAAATTGACCAAAAACAGATTATTCAAGTTTCAACAATTTCTGAAATTTCATTTGCATTGATCGTGAAACCCAGGTTTGGTTTTGCTTAACCTTTGAATGTATCAACTTCGATCATTAGCTGTATCAAATAGTTGGGAAATAACACGAGATTTTTTCTTTTTTCTTTTTTTTTAAATGATAGACACCATATGTTCAATGCTACTGATTACAAAGTACAAACATTTTCTTCACAAACGCCTCACAATCTCTTGATTAGTATGTTAATCGTAAACTCTTTAGATTTCCTAATAATTTATGTTCACAATTTACTTTTGCATCGTCTAAAACATAGAGATTGCATCTGAGGATTTGTAATGAAAAATACTTGTGTGAAGCATTAGCATCCCATAAACATTATGACTATGATATTTTTATTTTTTTTTTAAAGGAAATGTGTAATACTGAGTAGAAATCTTTGTTCTGAGTTTACATTGAATTACTTCTTAAACATCAAAAGCTTTATGCAGCTGTTGTTCAAGCTAATAAAGATATTGATCCGAAGATGTCAAAGACATGGAACCATAATATTTGTTTTCAGACTCACAAATTATTATTAAAAAAATATAGTTTTATCAAATATAATAACGGCGAGAAAATTAATTTGAACCAATGACTTTCGATAATGCTACTCAAATCTTTTACCATTAACCGATCATCTAGTAGCTTATTGAACAAATATAATAAAAAATGAAGAAAATGTTGTTGTATATGCGTTTATCCTTTTCTTGGCTAATTATTTTAATTGTCAGGTTAAAACAATACTTCTAATTGCCAAGTACTGAATTCGGATGAAAAATAGCGTATAAGGTGCTAATCTAAATATTTGGAGACAGACATGAAATTATCCGAAAAGATCATCTGCACGTGTTTAATTATTATAATTTAACTAACTGTCCTTTTGTTAAAGCATGCAGTGGTAATTATAAAATGCAAAAAATATCTGACAAAAATCCCTTTATTACAAAAAATAAGTTAATATAAAGAAAACACAAAAAAATTATACAGGCCAATGACTAGTCGGATCTCTAACTCTTTACCAGGACAAACTTCAGAAAGAATTTATACATATATAAATTAAAGTAATAATCACAAATAAAGGAGGAGAAAATTTTAGAAAAATATAATAAATCATCTGAAAAAAATTAATTAAAGAAATTCACATAACTTATACAAATATGACAAAACTCAGCTTTAATTCTTAAGCTAAACCATAATTATGATTAAGAGGACCAAAATCACAAAACTACGCTTAAACAATCTTTTTCTCGATCCAGATTTGATTCTTAAATAATATATGTGTATATTAATTTAACCACTCTTTTTATAATAAAAAAGTCAAAATTTCTCAGATCAAAAAACTACAAATTCACATATATAAAATTAAAATTTAATTAAAATACAAATCCATGGGGGGAGGGGGAACTCAGACATCAACCAGAAAAAAAAAACGATTAGATCTTATAAATCCAGAAGAGAACCTCACAATAAAAATAAAAATTAAAGATTAAAATTAAAGTATGATATAATATATTGAAAACTTACTTAGAGCTGCTACAAAACTCATAGAGCTTGCCACGGTTGGAGAAGATGACAAGGGCAACTTCGGCATCACAGAGAACGGAAAGCTCGTAAGCTTTCTTGAGAAGCCCATTCCTTCTCTTTGCAAATGTCACCTGCCTGTTTATCTTGTTCTCTATTCTCCTCAACTCCACTCTTCCTCTCCCCATTCTACCCTCCGATCCCTAAAAATATTTTTATCCTTTTTATTTATAAATATTTATCTTTTTTTCTCTACAATTTTTCTTGTTTTATTCTAGATTCTTCTTCTCCTCTTGGGGTACCTGTTGATCCATTTTTTTCTGGGTTAGTACCAAAGTGCAAACCAAATTTGTGAAAGACAAAAGAAAGATAGAAACTAGAAACTTGGAATTGGAAGAAGAAACCCTAGAGAGAGAAAGAGAGAGGAACAAAAGAAAGAACAAGAGAGAGAAAGAAAAGGAAGAAATTTTGTGCCATGGGGTTGTGAGTGTTTCTAGCTTTGTTCTTAATTCTCTCCAAGTTTGCTTTTTTATCCTCAGGTTCTTGCAATTACACAAGTAAATGGGTGAAGATAAGTTTACGGGTTAGAGTTTTCTCTTTTCCAGTTTCATGCAAACTTTTATTTTTCATGCTTTTCTTGGTTAAGGTTTTTCTAGTAAAAAAATCCTTTGCCCAGTCGCAGGTGAGGGGCATGGCAAACACTTCCTATGCTTTGCTTTTTGAATCAAGTGTGCATTCCAATTGAGTTGAGAGTTGAATATCGACTTCAATATTTGTATACTCAAATTTAAATTCCGCAAAAAAAAAAAAACGAATTTGAGTTGAGATTCTGGGTGGGACTTGATATTATTTTATAAACTTTACTTTTTATTATAATATTTAAGGTTTAGATCTAACACCTTATATATGCATTTAAAGTAAATTATTATTTCCATCACTATTTAAAAAAAAAAAAGAACCCAAATCTGTGTTTGAAAACATCAAATTTAAATAATTTAAACTCAATTTTGAATTTGATTCAAATATAATTCTAAATTATTTTACATAAGTCTACTTCAACAGTATGTAATTCTTCGTCAATTTTAAATATTTATATATTTTATCTTGAACTTTTAATAAATATAAATTTAGATAAATTTATATAAAAGTTTATTATTTCTTTCAAATTTTAATATTTATGGTTATAATAATAGGGGGTATGTTTAGGGACGAAGCCAAAAATGTTTTTCTTTTGAGAGTCAATTTTTACATATATACGTAATTGTTATTGGAAAATATTATTAAAAAATTAAAAATAATTATAATTTTTAATTTGTTTTAAATTTTTATGTACTAACAAATTCAATATTTTGAGCTAAATTATTATTATTATTATACTTCATAAAATTAAATTAAATGATTGGATAAATAAAAGTTAAAATAAAAATCATAAATATGAAATGAATTAATAGTTTTTAATTTTATACCATAAAAATAAATATCATTAAAATTAAAAATTTTTATTAAAAATTTATAAAAATGTAAAAAAGATAAAACATTTTCATGCCGTTAGTGATACAAAATAATTAACCATAATTTTAAAATTATTCTTACAAACTAATAATTGTTAAAAAGTTTTACTTGTAATTTAATATAATAAATTTATAAATTAATAATTAATATTTAACAATCAATCAATTCAAAAAAAATAATTTAAATTTCATTTTAAGTGGTAACATTAAAATTTAGGCAATAAAACTTACAACATATACTTATATATACATATACATACATATATAGGTGACTTCTAAAATATTTCCAAAAGTTTGATACCTGGGATGATACAGCAAAATATAAATTATTTGATGAAATTATTAAGTTATTATCAAAATTTTTGTAATTTCATTTAATAACTTTTATATATATATATATATATATATTGAAGCTAGTGGTTTAGGTGGCCACGACAGCACCCAAAATCACAAATAGTTCCGTCCTGGGTATATCTGAGTATCCAACCCTAATTCTCTGGCCCACAGTTTCACCCTTATGAAAGGATTATTTCACTTTAACCCGAACGAAATGGCTTATCATAGTGCATGCCAGAGAAAAAGCTAAATTAAAAACTTATTTTAAAAAAAATAGAGTTAAATATCGAATTTTTTGTCTCATTTATGTAATTAATATAAAGATTTTAAAAAAAATAGAGTTAAATATCGAATTTTTGGTCTCATTTATGTAATTAATATAAATATTTCTACGATCATTAATCCACAAAAATATCTATACAGCCGCTGTTACTTGTATTATGCAATATCCATAATTACGTTTTCTAGAAAATAATAAATTCCGGAGAGTTGATTACTCCAATTCGAGCATATACTTTTTCATACAGCCATAATATTCATTAATATAATTAAATATTATTATATATATATATATATATATATATATATATTAAAATAAAATTAGAATTTTTGTTATTATATTTTTTAAATAACTTGAATTAATCACATGAATCTCTCAAGGCGAGCTCATATTAATCAAATTCGATTTATTTAAATATAATTATTTAAAGTCAAATTTAAATTATGAAAAAACTACTTATGACTTGTTCCGATTGCACTGTATGTTTTTAAATCAAAACAATAATTAAATTAAATTAATTGACATATGTACAAAAATTAAAAATGAAATTTTTAATAGAAGGAAATTTACAAAATTTTTATGAAAACATCATATATTATTCTTTTTCAAAAAAAAAAAAAAACTCGGCTTCAATTGCACCATATTAATTTGAAGGTGTGCTTGTTGTTGCCGAGTGGCGCGTGATGACAGCTGTCAACTATGGCATTATTGAGATGAAACTGGGTGTCCTTCTCTGCTGTCTTCACGCAAGTATCAGAACGTCGTCATATACCTTAAAATGGATCTCTACAAGTGGCACCTAACAATTGGTCCCAAATCACTATCACCGTAATAAATTGTTTTTCTTATTTTAGGAAAGTTGTGCAAAACCAGTCTCCCTGCCTCGCACTCTGGTTCAGGCCAGCGACAAATTCTTGTAAGAAGGCCGAAAATAATTGAAATAACCCTTTAACGAAAACAGTCCAGAAAACAGATTTTGTTTTAAATAGTAATTTTTTTTATAAGAAAGAGTATAAATCAAGATATTTTAATTAGTTTCTTTTTAATTGGATTAGTGATTTTTCAGATATTATAAAAGGTAAATTATATTTATTTCTCATAAAATTTAGTATAATTACATTCGTATTTGTTCTATTTTCAAAAAAACATATTAGCTTCCTATTTTAAATATTCACACATCCCTTCTCTTTTATTTTAAGGTACTTATTATGTTGTTCAAGAGATGATTTTTAAAATTGTCATATAATCCTAAATTTTAAAATTATAAAAATGCCATAAAATTCACTTTATTTTAGGTACAAACTAATGGCACTTACTTGTAGAAAAATAAAGAGACTAACCGATAGAGGTGGAGCCTCAGCTAGGTGTCTTTATGGAGCTTTTGGCCACAAGCTTGATGAACTAAATTTTTGACTTTTTACGAATCGAATTTATTAAAAATAAACATAAAAAATATGTTTAAATGAGCTAAGTCTGCATAATTACATTTTTAGAATAAAATAGATCAATTTAGCATGTTTATAGTACAAATCAAACCAATCAAAATGGATCCTCTTAAAATGTGAACCAACTTTGTGTGGACTTTAATCCAATCCAATTCCTTAAGCTTGTTAAGCAACCATAACTTAGCATGTTTAGAAGGGGTCATAGCTCCTCTTAATTTTTTTTAATTTCAATTATTGATGTATTTTAAAAAAATTAAAAATTCATTAATTTGGCATCTTTTAAAAAATAAAATAAATGTAAAAAATAGTATAATAAATAAGCATTTTTTATACAAGGAAAAAGAAAAAAATGATCAACTAAAAAAATATAGATGTAGTGTGGAAGTGGAATTCAATGTCATGTTTCTTATTGTTATTAAAATTTGAATCTAAATTTGATTTATTAACTTTATAAATTAATTTTACATTATTGCACACCCATCTATTATCAAGTTATTAAAAAATTATAAAAAATCTCTTACTATCGGTAAAACATTTTAGTTATTGTTGCCTTTTTTAATGAAATACATTTATCTTATTTATTGATAATGTAAAAAAATTATCCTAAAATTAGATCAAATTTAAATATATATTGGATTTAAAATTGATCAACTATTCATATAAATTAAAACATTTTAATTTAGATTTAAATTTAAACCCTTGGAAATAACTGTTAAATATATCAAAACTTGTTTAAGTTCAATTCTATCCTTATAATAGTGAAGTTCAAGCTTAAATGTTACAAATTTATCAAGTTTGAGTTTTGAGCTTAAATTTATTTATTTATGAGTTTGAATTAGAATAAATAGATATTTGATTTGATTTGATTTGATTTGCTTGCTGCTCTAATTTCTCACTTTTAAAAAATATTAAACAATCTATGGCTCCCCTAAACTATGTTTCATCTCTAACCTTTGGCGATGGTATATTTTGAAAACAGAAAGAGTATAAATATAATTAGAATAAATTTTGGGAGAAAAAAATAATTTTAGGAGAAAAAATTGTAATTTAATGTAAGAAGAGTGATCAAATTATCAATTCATTCAACTCAGACAAAAACGTAGAGAATTGAATTTGAAATGCAAAAAGAGAAAAAAATAATTTTAAAAAACATGGTATATCACTTTAATCAAAGCTCTTCGTAATTAGATCAGTGTTTATGCACTCAACGTGAAACTGAAAACAAAATCTGCATGGAAGTTAATGGGGTTTTACGTACGACCGTATATGCATGCTTCAGGGAAAATGTATATATATACATGTGTTTTTACAAGAAAGATAAATTCTTTTTTCTAGAAAAATTCTATTGTCACCAATATAATGATGTATCAATATACTATAAAATTTAACCGTTAACATGTTATTGTGTGATATGGAAAATCAGACTTAAAAAAGAAAATAAATGTGATGTGCAATTATATCTAATGGCATATAAATATACTATTATGTTAGTAATGTAAAAAAGTAATTTTTTTTAACTCTTACAACTTTTACAATTTTTTATTAATTTTTTTAAATATATAGTTCACTTTGTCGATGGAATTCCAAAGTTTTTGTATTTTTACCAGACAAATTCATATAAAATTGTAAACTTTTAAAGTTTAAAACTTCTTTAAAGAAAATTGCAACATTTCTTTAGTAAATCCAAAGTAAAACTTATAAATAATGTATCAACATCAAGATTGAAATTGGCTAGAATTGCCAAAAAGACAAACAAGAGAATAACTATTTATAACTCTTACTTACCTTCTTTCCCTTTTTTTTTAGCAAATAGGTTGGGTAATCATTTTAAGAGTTAAAATATTAATGATTTTTTTCAATAAATATCATTTTCAAAATTCAAATTTCTACGCATTAACAAATAAAATCTACTGGGGACAGCATACTTATCACCCTTTTTTCCTTTCCTTTGATATGGAGCAAACTTGTTTAGTGGAGATTGCTTATGGAAATAGCTTAATTTTTTCTTTTTTTGAAGAAAAACGCACGTTAATGGCTCAACAAAGATTCTTGCGTGTTGTAGTAAATCAACTGCACATCTCTATGCAAGTTGATTAATTTCTTTGAAGGAAATTAAGCATGTTCAAAAATCAAAGTTTTTTGCATGTATGCATATACATAGTGAATTTAAATTTAATTATTTGATAATATAAAATATCTTACATTATCATTAAATAGGAGGAAAATGTGTCTTTAAAAAGTAAAAGTAATTAAAATTTTTTTATTGTAATAAAAGAATTTTAATAGTTATTTATTAATGTAATAATACATGAGGTGAGTGATAGTATAAAGATGCTTTTACATTAATAGTGAATTATATTTAAATTCATATATAAATGTAAATTTTTTTATGATGATAAAATTAACGGATATATTTCATTCTTAAATATAAATTTTTATTTCCTATCTTGAAAATTTGTTCCTTAATTTAGTTTTTGGGTTTTTCTTTTCTTGTAGATGTTGAACTTTTCATATGCAAATATATATATATATATATATATATATATATATATATATATATATATATATATATATATATATAGATTTAATTAGGTGTAATATTTTGGCCACTTATAAATGAAGAAACTTCATAATCTTGATGTCTCAAACTCTTAATTCATGCCATTCAAAGAAATCGACTACGATCTATATATACATACATAAATATATAAACCTATTTTGATATTTTTGTATATATAAGATTAAAGAATGATATAAACCATGTTAGGAAAACAAATATCATAACCTAATTTAATAAAATGAGATTACTTGTTAATTATGAACTTGAAGCCATTACTATAGCTTTGCCATACAACATTGACATTTTGACATTGATTAAAGGACAAACCAACTTATATAATGGTAGAGGTAACATTTTTTAAAATATGAATAACTTAATACGTTAGTTATATTTAATGATTAACATTGTAAAATCATAATGTGGATTTCTACATTGATTAGTATAAAACCAAAGTCTAATAGGTGATGAAAAAATCATTACAAAAAATGAAGATAAATTTACAACATTGGTTTTTTATATGATTGACATTTAATTGGAAAATAAGGATAGTTATAGAAATGGAAGTAAAGTTAACACATTGATTTTGTATTAATTAATAATGTGATTATTCTACTAAAAGGCCTTTAAATTTTTGCGCTCTAGGCTTTGACTCTTAATTTTTTATGAAATTCCCCGGTTTGGAATCCTATGAAGGCACCTTATCCATTCCCTAAACTTTTTGGTGAGCTTACAAAATAGATGGATTGTTTTCACATGATTTGATGGTAGAATTATGTCTTAAAACTTCTTCATGTGATGTCTTCAATGAAATCTACTTTTGATAAGGAACTTCCACTGCAAGAAAATGCATAATTATCAAGGGTCACAACCATCGATAAAACAAAAAATAACTATTAAAAAATCCATTAATGACATTTTTTTGGCCGTCAAGAACCATTGTAACAGAGGGTGTCACAAAAAATATTATCAACGGTCAATAAACATCAATAATTACATTAGATAATTATCTACAATCATGATTATTGATATATACATGGAAGCAAACTATAGAAACAAAAAGTATTATCAATGGTCAATGACTATCAATAATTATATTAGATAATTATTTACAGCTATGATCGTTAATATATGCATAAAAGCAAACCATATGCTTCTTAATTTGAAATAATTTTTGTAACACTTAACAACCGTAAAAAATAATTTAATATTAATTTTAACTAACTTTAGCCGTCAATAATAAATTAACTCCTAAAAAAATAAACACCATGAACTTGTACCTCTTCCTAAATGTGCATATAGTAAAATTGACAAATACCTAACTAAAGATTTAAATAAACAAAAGTATTTATATTTATATTGTATTGATATTTAACTTGATACATTCTCAAATATATACACAATACAAGAAATTCAAATTATTTCAAAATATATAATTCATTAAATTGAAAATTTAAAAAATATGTTCTCTATTACACAACATGAGACACTTCCTTAGTATGGATTCCTTAACAAATAGTTCTAGCAAATACTAGTGCTCACCTGCATCTTATTTAGTACTAATAAAAAATGTTCAAGCAACATTAGTTCCAAAAGGAAGATAAAGTGAAGACAGTGCATTTATAAATGGAACTTTAGGGAGTAATGAAGTTATAAAAAAAAGGCATATTAGTTCCCATAGAGATAAAACAAAATGTAACATAAGAGAAAGGATGCAAACACCATCTACACAAAAAGTGCAAAGTGTACCTCAAGTTAAATTAGAATGAATTTTCATTTACTTGTAAGATAGAATAGATAAAGGAAGTAATTTGCGCCCTCCATAAGCAATTTTGCTAAGGTTAACTCATTTTTAACAACCGAACGAAGTCTTCTTGTTCTGTAGCCTAGGATAGATAAAAAAAACCAATATTTTAAATAATTTATAAGAGAAAAAATTCAAATTGAGAAATCAAAAGATAAGTCTCTGGTTTTTTTCTTAGAAAAATGATAACTTTTTTTTATTTAACTCAAAGCATTGCATCTAACCTCTATATAATAAAATAAGTTTTGATATAAATCTTATAATATAATTGGATGAGAAGAGTATACAACAGAGTCATGTTTTTCATTCTTATATGCTTTATATATATAGCATTTTAGGTAATGAGACTAAAGCTATTAATCCTTGGAGATCAAAATCCTTTGAGATCAAAATCCTTTGCTTTTATCAAAACAAACTCAAATCAAGGAAGTATATTGCATAATATACATATTATCCATTAAGAGTTATTTAAAGATAACATGATATAAGCATGCTTCAATTCTATCATTTTCTTTTCATAAATTATAATGTGTAATAATAAGAAACATGTACATCATTCTTAATCCATCAAACATGCTCACTCTTCACTTCAAATCAAAATTTACTTGGATTGCATATTTGAAATGATATAATAAAGGGATGGGGAAAGAGAAAGACCTATAAGTTGTGTTTAATGCATTATTAGAATATACAAACACCACATTATTAGAAAAAATAGAGGAAGGATTATGTGGTTTATATGCATACATAAATGTCTATTTCAAATTAAAGAATTGTTTTACATAAGTATAGATCATATCATCATAACATCATAATACTAGTAAGTTGGTCGTGCCTCTAAAGCATTTATGTAAGTTATGCCAACTATTAACTTCCTACATTATTCCATGGCCACCATTATATAACAACTTTTTCAATTAATTATTTAGTCAACAAAAGCTTAAAAACCATTTAAAACTTCTCAATCAATAAAAGATTAAATCCAGCAAAATAGAATACAAAATCATAAATGTTTTTCTATCCACTTTCTTACCTATACCATCATTAAACATGCAAAACCTTTTACAATATTGTTATATAATTTCAAAAGTCCCCTTCACTTTGAAATTTTTTTATCTGATACATCCAACAAAATCATCAAGTTATAAAATTGATACAATTTAAACTAAATAGTGAAAGTAATAAATTATGATCAAAGAGTTTGTTGTTCCACCAATATGTATAGCTATTATGATCAACTCTATCTAAAAGCATTCAAGTGCTTATCACTTTTCCTTATTCTTACTGGTCAACTCTAAAGAAAGGAAAATGATGCTAAGAACAAAATATCATAACCAAAGTATATAAACAAATAAATACTAGAAATATTTTTGCAAATTGTAGGGGCCAAATCATTGAATTCTAAATGAGGCAAATTTAGCTTCCAACAGAATTTAATTTAGTTGAATTGACTCTGGACATATAGGCCACCAATTAGGTAATTGGCCATCTCATCACAAAGTAATACCTCATACTAGATTTAGCAAGCCTTTCCATGACTATGTTGATTTGGTCCATTTTATTAGTTCAATGTCCATAGGTATATTGTGTTTTCTACAAAAATCTAACATATATTATATTTCCTTGATCTTTCTAAGTCATTTACTAAGATTATATTATAGAGATAAATAGAGAGAAAGTTTCTCCTATCATATCATAAGAAAATGCATTGCTCAAAGCACTCAATTTATAACTAAGTAACACATGAATTTTAGAGAAAACATTGAATGTAGCAAAGAGTATTAAATTACAAGCAAAAGGATTAATCATGAAGCTCTAAGATTAAAAGCAATACTAGTGAAATAAGGAAGAGAAATCAAAGAACAAAATGATAGAATTTACCTTTGAAAACAGAGCTCAAATTAGAAACTTTCCTAAAATTATGAAGTAAAACCCTAAATCACAACCTTCTTATGTTTGATAATCAAGAAGAATAATCATGTATATGCAAATTGAATATGAAAGGGTAAATCCTCACTAAAATTCATTAGATGAGTTCAAATATAGAGTACATACCATGAAGGGTGTTAATAAATGTGATAATCCCTAAGCATAGTGTAGAAGAGAAATAAAAGCATAATGATTAAAGCCTTGGGGTCAAACCGCATGAAGAAAATGATAGCACAACAGTGATCATGAATTTAATCTATCTATTATTGTGAAAAGTCTAAAGGATCCTATTAAAATTATGTTTTATTGACGGTCAAATAATTCTATAATTGAAAAGTTAAGAATAAAATGCATCCGTGGCATTAATGTTATTATCTAAAATTAGCACCATCTCCTAATTATACATGAAATTTAATTATTGACAATCATTTGTAATGTCCATAAAAGAAGACCCATCGGCATGATATAATAGGTACTACCAAGTGCCATAATTTATGCCCTTTATCTACTATTTAAGTGCCACCATTATAAAATATTTGTTAAAAAAACAAGGTTTTCTTGTAGTGTTCATTGAAGCATGCCATCCAAGACTTAAATGTCTTCTGCTATCAAATATTTGAGAGTAGGAGACTTTAGAGTTTTGGATAAGGATGCTTCTATAGAGTAAGGAATTGATGGCTAATATCAATAGAATCTTATGAAACACTTCAACATGAGAAACATTGATCAATTTTCTTCAATAGACTAGATTTCCAACAAGGATTAATTTAAAGTATAAATTTAGATATATAGTGATTATATTGTTTTATGGAATATATAAAGTTATAAAAGTATTTTGCATTTTCATTTGTAATTTTCTTCATATAATGATATATTGTAATTGAAGTCTTTGTTTTATCATTATTTTTATTTACAAATATGTAAATATGTCTAATTTTTTCTTGCTATTAATCTTTATTGTATAATGATATCATTATATAAAACTGTTTGAAGTTTCAAGATTTCATTATGTAAAATTTTCTATGCAACATATTGGATTTGGAAAAAAATAGTATATAAAATTGTTTGAAGTTTCAAGATTTCATTGTGTAAAATTTTTTGTGCAACATATTGAATTTGAAAAAAAATAGCAAACCATGTCAATTATTTAATAAAACTCAACATGGATATTAGACACATACTTATTTCTAATAAATTACATCAATTATTAAATGCCTGAATCAATAGGAATAGCAAATGATATGTCAAAAAGTATTTTTGAAAATTAAACATCAGTTGTATGTGAGAACTAATATATAAAGGTACATTAATAGCTAACTAATTTTTATATATAATGTTATTAGAAACTCCAAAGACTTAGATGTTGGTTGCATACAAGAACTGACATCTAAAGGTTATTTATAACTAATTAATATTTGTATTTATAATGTTACTAGAAACCACAAATGACTTATCATGTTAATTTGTGTTGACAACTGATGAATAAAGTTATGTTAATGGTTAGCTCATTTAAACCATACTACGACAATCATGAGTTTATTAGAAAATGCAAATACTTACAATATTGGTAACATCTAATTAGATTCAAGTGTTGCACTTTAAACTGTAAAACCCTTAGGTGTCGATCGTGATTTTAAAAATGATGTCTAATATTTTTCACTTTTCTTATAAATTTTCCTCACATTTTTCATTTTAAATAATTTTAGTGACATCTTTGCCTCCATCATCTAATTCAAGGTTTTAGGTTGAATTTAAAGATAACTCTTATTCCATCTTATCTAACAAATCTAGAAATGTTGTGAGTCTTGTTGAAAGATTTACCTCTTACGATATCTCTAGTTTTATAGTGTGACAAACCATAATAGTGATGCTGTAAAGCTTGAAATATTAGAGGTAAAGCCTTTGATAAGAATTCTAATATCTTTAAATGTGCTTTTTGAAATGGAAAAAGAGCTCTCTTTATATTTGATCCACACCCTTGCCTTAATCTATAAGTGAAGAGTCTCCTTCCACATGTAATTAACTATAGGAAATATGAGTTAACTCTTCAATTTTTCTTACTATTATAATAGGAAAAGAAATTAAAGAACTAAGCTCTCCTGCACTTAATTATATCATAGAAAAAGACTTTTTCTTAGGGACTGAGGTGAAGGAGTCACCTACACCCTCTAACTTATAAGTAACCTTAAGCAATATGAAAAATATGTAATGAAAAGCCAATTGTTTATCATATTTGTTAATGTAATCATGTGACGATGTATATATAAATATATAAAATTGTATATTTTTATAATTATTTGTAGTCTCCTTTCTCATATATTTCTAAATTATTTCCTTTAATATTTACATTTAGTTTTGGCATTTCAATAACTTTCTTTGGTTTTTATGTTATAACATTGGTTGGTTATCAAAAACTGATGTAATAAATAAGATTTTTCTTATTATGGCCAAAAAAAAAAGATTTGTCTTATTTGGACATTAATTATTATGTATTAAAAAAAGCAACCATGTTAGTTTGCAATAACATAGCATTCAAATTGTAATTTTTTCTAATTTAACATGTCAAATTTTTATTTAAAATTAATATAGAAAGTAATTAAAATGGCAATTGTTAGGTAACTAACATTTTATAGTCAACTATAAATATTTAAAACATAATTCATTAAATATTAGATGTTAATTTTAGTATACAATTGACATGAAAAATAAAATGACATCATCTTGATCTTTGAATAATTCATAAAAATAAAGGTGAGAGTTGAAATAGATGAGAATCTCTACCTCAACACCAAAATGTATTGCATAAAGTGTGAACATCTTCCTCACAAGATTCATTATGCCTTATATATATTACTTCACAATTCCTATTTGCTCTATAATTATGCAAATTTGTAGAAAGTTTGTAAAGAATGGTGATAATATAATCTTATTTAAGTTACTTATCATATAGGTTATATGTTTTGCCATGCAATTTAGTTATAATTTATTGTGAGGTCTAATCTTAGATCTATTACTTTATTCATCATTAAATAATATCAACCTAAAACTTTTCCTATGTACTGTTGCACATGATTGACATTAATTTTTTTATTTTTTTATTTTACAAAATCTAAAATTTGGATCTTTTTAGAAAGGCAACTGCCTCTGCTAAAAAAAGAACACAAGGGATATTATAACCTTGAAGGGCATTACCATAGCATAATCTGGAAATAAGAAATTACATGTTGAATTTAATGATAAATGGTAGCCAAATGGAGAAAACACATCACAATATATCGATTATATTCGAGTGGCTATACGGTTTATAGTATCAATAGTTATTCCTTATTATAAGAAAATCTCTCTAAGATTGAAGGATAACATTTATGAAAAAGCCTTAGTATATACACTTGATTTAGGTAGTTTATATATATATATATATATATATATATATATATATATATATATATATATATGAAAAACTATAGTTATAACATATTAACATATAATTTGACCTTTCATAATTTTTCTTGTCAAGTTCTTGTAATATTCCAAATATCTAACAAATGCTTAAAAAATACTATTACATGTAGTAACCTCATAAAAGGACTTTAAGTTAGCATTAAGGTAGGAATATATCAATCATGAGATCATGACCAAAATAGAAATAATGATGGAACTACATGGACCAGGAATCACGAGATAAGTTTCAAGAATAATGCACAGATGAGCATTTTAAAGTTTAGTTCATCTAAATGTATTATTTGTATATTATTTGTACTTATGAACTAGCATGTTCTCTAGTCAATAGGAGTTAAATAAGTCCAATTAGGAGAAGAGAAGGAAGAACATATATCCAAATAGGCTTTCCTAATAAGGCTACAAGAAGTTAAATAAGGACTTATTAGCTGAAAGCTATGCTAAAGCCAAAGAGGATGATGATGCCAATAAAACACCTTCCATTTCTTATGTAAAGTTATGGAAGTAAGGTAAAGTGAACAAGCAAGGGTTATACATAGCCTTAGAAAAATCAATTGTTATTGAGAAGGTTATAAGTGTCAAGATTTGTACTAAGTTATTTAATTTTGAAACTTCTAGTTTAATTCAGTTAATTCTAATCATTTATTCTTTGTTAATTATTACAAGACACTTTTACATAGTAAGTCTCTTAGGTTGAGTTTAGGCCGGTTGGGAAAAATGATATCTTGACCACACTTTGGGAACTGAAGAGCATCTTAACCATGTTAGGATACTAGATATGGTATTAGCCATAAGGAGGTCTTCAAACCATCAAAGTGCTATCCAATAGGACATTTAAGCATTGAGTTAGCAAAATTCGAAACAAGGGTTCCTGAAAATATGGTATGAAAACTTAATGTGAATTGGGAGGCAAGGTTGTAACAAATATAGGAACAGCACTTGCAAGCATAGTAGCACTTGCAGTAATGGGCCAAGCTATGTCACTATGTACATTAGTAGATAGCTAACCAACATACTGCATATTTGAGTTTTGTAGTGTCTATCCAACCCACCTATAGGGTTATTGCTTTTATGAATAAATTGGCTCCTATGAGCCATGTCTAGCTAGCCTGCCTAGTAAACTCCTTGATTAGGTAGGTGCTGGCCCTTCCTATGATATACAAAAAGGATATATTAGTGTTTATAGTGTTAAATTCCATGGTAGTAGAGATCTAGTGACCATACTCGAAGTAAATGTTACCTTTAACCCCTTAGAAAATTAGGATATATTTTTCTTAAATTTTATTAATTATTAATATCTATGTAAATGTAATAATTAACGGTTGTGGATGTATTTAGAATAAAAAATCTATATGAGAAAAATATAGTTTTATGGTGAAAATAGAAAGAATGTAATTAATTAGAAGTTTATATGAAATTAGAAATGAATAAGGGTGCATGGAGAAGATCTAGAATTCATTTTTCTTATTTTACCCTTGAAACCCTTTAAAATTATCAAAATACCCTTAAAAATATTCAAAACTGTATAACTCTGCCATCAGAGGCTGATTTTAACTTATTTATCATCCTCTTATGTCTAGTACTCCTTCCTCCTTTTTTCAATAACTTCATTTTCTTTAAGAGCTTGCAACAATTAGCAAAGAAATCCAAGAAAAGCCTTTATATTTTTTTAATTAACTTAAGGTAATCTTTCTTTTTTCTATATTATCCATTAATAGTTTTATAGAAAATGATTTTAGAAAATGAAATTAGGGATCAAGGATCTAATTTTTATTTTTCCATTAAAATAATGTTGTGTAAGATAATCTAATCACTTTTCTAGTTCTTTATCATCTCCTTTATCCACTAATTAGTAAACAATCTTTTATGTTTTATGCTTTATAAGATTTTCATGCTAGACTAGCTAAATGTTAGAAATTTAAGGATTTATTATTTGATTATGTGAATTATGTTTGTAGTGGATGATTATAGTGTTTTATAACTTGAATATAAGTTAGGTTAAAGGCATTGTGGTGAAAATTAATTATGTTACTATGTATAAGTTTAGAATAAAGAAACTGAACCATTTGAACAATGTTTTTCACTAAATTTCTACAAATTTATAGTCGATACTCAAGTACATACTCAAGTATGGCTCTAGAATTACTCTCTAGAAGCCCAAACTTAAGTATATGTTTGAGTATCCTAGGAAAAAGTGTATCTTAGATTAACATATTCGAGTATAGCATTTAGAGTTATTTTTTGGATCACCATAAATAAGTATATAATCAAGTATGGCATCTAGAGTTGCCTTTAAAGACCTATAAGCAAGTATATAGTTGATTATGAAGGCCATGATTTACTTCAAGCCCCTATGCTCAAGTATATACATGAGTATTTTCCCTATTGGTCTAGTTTTATTTATTTTATGGTATTTTTAGGTATTATATGCCTATATAGTTCCAACTAAATATCATACATGTGAATATTATTATTTATGATTTTGATAATTATACTCTTGTGGGGAATGTGATTATCATTGAATTATAAAAAAGGGTGATGAAATAATATGAGGTGTAAATAGTACTGCATCCAGGAAACTATTTATGAATAGATAAAGCTGGCCTTAAAAGAACAAGATTAGATTTATGAATAGATAAGGTTGATCAAGAGGTACAAGGAGGTTTATATAATTTCCTTTATGCTTGTTAATTACTATTATTTATCAATTATAACATTTATTACTATCAAGTTTATAAATATTCTAAGAATGGAAATAACATGAATTAAAAGAAGTTTTATGACCTATATTCTAGTATGATGGTATGAAATTTCCTATCAAGTAAATTGTTTACTTATTGAGTTAGTACTCATCATTTTAAATGTTTACTTTTTCAAATGAGCTAGTGGAAGCTCCTTCTCCTCTATCAACAACTCAAATGTGAAAATCTCATTACTTATCTTGTGTAAGGTGGTTATAGTCATTCAACTGCTTGTAAATGGAAACTCTTTTGGGTCTTGTAGGATACTACCATCAAGGAACAATGTAAATATTTGAATATAGATATTATGTTAAAATTTATGTTTATGTTAATATATTAAGTTTGTTTATTAGATTCTACATAATGGTACAAGGTTTAAAGTTTAATTAGGCTAGTGGAAATCAAAAAATAAGTTTCACATTGATCATGGCCTAGGTGGGTCATGAAAATATATGTTAATATATGAATTAAGTTTTCTATGGTGTAGGTCACATTACATAAGGTGGAGCCTCTATACACTTTAATGGTGATAGGACCACCTCTATAAAAGGTTGTGAGCAAGTGGATTTTAGTAAGCCATCAATCATATCATCGACCATTATCAAATAATCAAGTCAAGGTGGTGGTTGACAAGTCATTAGTCTACAAAGTTCAAGTGCCAATGCTAAACAATATGGTATAAACAATGGAAAAAGCCTATGAAACCTTTATCGTATAGTTGACAGCCTTCATTCAATTCCTAATGGAGGTATTATCATATATTCCCCCTAATCATTAACTTTTTTACATATTTTTTGAAGTTATTCTAGTATTATTGTGTACAATAACTAATCATCATTATTTATGTTTCAATTATCTCCTGATCATGCTCAAAAGAACTTATAAGCATGCCTTAGTAACACCTAAGGCAAGGAGGCCTAGGCCAAGCTCTTGATTAGAATGGAAGTGATGGGATTGAAAATCTAATATTCATAAAAAAAAGCTTCCATCTAGCAACCGTTAAAGTTTGAAAAGGTTGATGTAACTTATATCTAACTCCTGATTATGTAAGTTTATGGTTTCTTTTTTAAGTAAATACAAATTAATTGTACTACTATCTAAATTATAAGTTTAACTCACGTTAATCCTTCTGTTAGCATTGTTATGACATGTTACCATTGAAGAAGGTTACATATGGATTCCTAAATCCATATTAACTCGATAAGCAACTTATATTGATCAAGACTACGAGGTAAAAGTGCATTGTCAAGGCTTTACTACATGAGGCTAGGAAAAAAAAAAGTTACTTTACATCATATCATGAGGGTATGTCTCACTTATGCATTAGTTATGACTTTTTTTTCTTAGATAGATTTTGATAGTTTAGTTATGCCATTATATTTTAGTCATTATTGGATGCTTATCATACTATTACCAAATAGCAAACTTATCTACTGGATGAATCCTTTGTTGGAAGATATGCAATCTAAGTTAAAGATTCGCTTAGAAGGAGTTTTGATTACAACTTGCAAGTAAAGCATGAAATCGAAGGAGGTTAGACCTTCTAATTTGTAAAAATGAAGCTCTGTTGTTAATAATAGATTGGATCATGTTTGACTTAGAAGTTTGTGCATCATTGGAATCAAATTGACCTCCTATTTTATTGTAATGTCTAAAATAGCTTAGATTTATGGAGTCTAGCAACTATGTTATGCACAACACACATGATTTGTTATCTTCTTATAAACTCCCTAATAAAGTAATAACTTAATTATTTATAGATCATTATATGCTAGCTTAATTAACTAAATTGGTCTTAATGATAACATATTAATTATCTTATACATTCGAGAATAACTTGATAAGGTTAAAGAAATTTGGGTAAGATATTTCATCAAGATCGAAACTCAGTTACAATAAATAACTTTAGGTTTCCAAAATATTACTAGTGCTTGTAATTAATTAAGTTACTATAAATTAGTTAATAATAGTTGATTTAGTGGTAAATGACTTGTTCTAACTTGTATTTTGACATGTAAATAAAAGTTTAGAAACTTTGTTCAAAAGCTTTTACAATTGGTTATGTTATTGTCCATTTCTATCTCATTTTTGCATTTATTCTTAATTTTAATCTATTTTTGTATGTGTTAATTAATTATTTTTTTACTAATGCTTTAAAAAATTAATGTGCTAAAAGGCATTGATTTTCTATTTAAAACTTACATCTTTTAATTTACAACATCAATAACTTTTTTATTTAATAATCGATGTCATTTTGTTTATAAGTAGGACAATGTAATTATACTTTGCATGTTAATTTTTTACAAATATCCAATGTCTAAACACTACCCATTGGGATATGCTCTCCTTCCAACCTAAAAATAATTTTCTTTAATTTTATATTTTTGCTTATCAAATTTTTTTAAAGAATGAATCTTTGTTAGCCGGTTATTAAATCTATAGGGTTCTACAGTCACTAGAAAAATATAGAATTTAATAGCAAGGATTTGTTTAGTTTTTCTTTTTGTTCTTGCAATTTCTAGTTTTATAATCTACCATAATTTGTTTCGTTCATTTTGATGTAGCTTTTTTAGGTTTGTACTAGTAAAAAATTTAATTTTATTCATTTTTTTAGCATTCAGTTATATTATCTAGTATTTATTTATAAAAAATATGTACTATCATTTTCTTAAAATTTAATGAATGCTTGTAGCATTTGTAAGGATTAGATTTAATAGTGCTTTTTCTGAGGAGTGTTAATCTTACATTTTAAGCAATAAGCATTAAGACAATATGCAGCACATTATCCATGTATGATTGTGTTATTTGATATAACCTTTCATAATTTTCAAACTTTTATTACAAGATTTATTATTTAAAATTATTTTCATTAGGATTTTGTAATGTCATAAAGGATATTATTTCCTATTTCTAAGTACAATGTTTTAGATTATGGAATATAAGAAGAATAAAGAGGATCCAAGAAGGAGAAAATAGCATAGAAGGTTAGGATTCAGAGAGAAAAATTAAAGCAAGGGAAGTAAGCTAAGGTTAGTGAGGAAAGAATATACTATGTCAGTCATTTATATAAGTCAAAATTTTATATCTATATTAGATATTTGTTATTTATAAAAAAAAAGCTAACATTCAATGTTACTTCTTAAATCTCTAATGAAAGATATGACATCAATTTTCCTTTATCGTAACCTATGTTGTCATTTTTACAACTATTTTGCAATCGAGATGAAATCTTACTTACAACAATGCTTTATTAAACATCAATTGCAAACTAATGCATAATTCTTTAAATATTCAATATCAATTAGTTATTTTGTAATAATGCTCACGTCTAACTTCTAGTTCATCCTTAAGCTCATTAAAAGATTATTTTCACCTTTAGGTGCATTTTAATACTTTACTTTTCCTCTATATCTAAGGAAAAACATTTTAATATTGTGATTATGTACCTATGTATTTGTTTGGATTTTATAGATTTGATTTCTTTTTTTAGGGTTTTAAGTGTTGTAGGTATTGATATATGTGTACCAACTTCATTTGTACCTTCATACTATTTATAAGTTAATATATCTTTTTTTATATATGAATATTTCTTATGTATTTGTTAGAGTTGTCAAAAAACCCTAAAGGTAGTTGCCTGACCTGTTTGTCTGTGAGCTTTTGTAAACTTAGCTTCTTTTAAAGGTATATTTAAATACAAGCTAATTCCAATCCAACCCACATTGCTTTGTGGTCTGTATATGCTATCCTATATATAGGTCAAGTTAATCCACATGATTTTTTTTATTTTTAATTTTTCATATAGATTGAAATTTCAATTGATATAAAATTACACTCCCTCTCTCATTTTTAGTTATATAGGATTTTATTATGAATTATTTTCTAGATGATATTTTTTATTTTTTGGGTATTTTATGATTTATATATGTATATGTAGTATTTTTTTAAAGTTATATATAGATTTTAAATGTGTTATGACTATTTATGAATGGATAAGTAGTGCTTTAGAATGGTTTTAAATTTTTTTATTATTTAAAAGTTTAATTTTAAAAAAAAATTCTATTTACTCACATATTTTTAAAATCAAACTAGGGTCTCTAATATGGAGATTTATGAAATATAGGAATTGACCTATTTCATAACTATAGTTTTTGTGTCATTTTTTATTTAGATTGGGTGGTCTATGGATAAATCTTTACTTATCATATGGGCTTTGAATACGCCAAGGGGTTAAGGAGTTTATTACATTTGCTATAGGCCAAGAAAAGAAAATTTGTAATAAGCTTATTAGGTGTCATTGTGAGAAATATGTTTATATTAGAATACTCAATCCAATAGGGATTAAAGGGTGTTTATTTTTCAAAGAATTAAATCAAGGGTATATATGATGGATATGGTATAAGGAAAGTAAGTTATCTAGTTTATCTTGTACCTATGAAGGAAAAAGAACTAATAAAAATGATGATATGGAAATGAAAGTGAATAATCAATTAAAGGATATGGTATATGATGTTAAAGATAATTTGACTCAATACTTGTATGTCTCTCATCACTTGTATAATGATGTAAAGAAACCTTTGTATTTAGGTTACACCAAATCTACACAATTATTCACTATGCAAAGATTGATTAACTTAAAGGTAGGAAATGGTTAAAGATAATTTCACTTAGTGTCTACGTGATTAGTTAGAAGACATGGCATCTGACACTGAAGATAATTTCACTTAATGCATGCATGTCCTTCATTACTTGTTAGATAATATGTAGAAGCTTTTGCATTCGAGTTACACTAAACTTACATAATTATCTGTTAGGCTAAGATTGATTGACTTGAAAGTAGGGAATGATTAAAGTGACAAAAGCTTCCTAAAATATCTATAATGGTTGAAAGAAATGGTTTCTAAAAGGAACAAGCTATTGAATTGTATTTATGAGGCCAAGAAAACATTATTATAGAATTGCAATTCTATAACAATTAATAGGTGTTGGTCATAATGAAAAATGAATCCTATAAAAACATAGTGGCATTTTTTACGTTATTATGAAACATAAGATAATAGTTTCTATAATAACCAATGTCTATAATTACACAGTGGCATTTTTTAAATTTGCAGGAAAATGTAACACAATGGTTGAATTAGATATTAATGTGTAAAGTTAATGGGAATAGGAAGAAATGTTGTCAATAAATTATAATAATGGTTATTTATATAATCATCATCATCTAAAAGGCATTTTAAAGGTTAACTAGGAAAGATGTTTAGCATTTACATGTTGATTTTTTAATAAACTAACATGTAAAGGTAATCAAAAGTCTCCTTGGGCAATGCAAGTAACATTTACTTGAAAATCATGTATGTATAAACTTTGGTTTTGAGTTAAGAATTAACATCTTTAGTCTTTTCAATTTTTTTTTATTTCACTTTGCCTATCATTTGAAAGCATTTTAGTGATATCTTAGCCTCTATTGTCTAATTTGAGTATTTTTTTTAGGAAATGGGATACAAGTCCTTCGATATTTCATCTAACATATTTCTTTTTATTATTGGATTTAATTATTATTCATTTATCCATTATCATTTATATATGTTAGATGAAATGGGGATGGAACTATTTTCCTTCTCCTTAAACTTATGTTGGAATTAGACAATGAAACCTAAGGTATTACCTACATCCATGATTTACCAAATTTAAAGTAATATAAAATTAATATTAAGTTTGGCCAAAAACTAAGTTTGGCAATGAAATTGGAAGATCAAAGATTTCTTTTTTTCCTTTCTTTATGTTGTATAATTGTGAACTTACATTTGTTAATGTAACGATACATAAATAAAATTGCAAAATATGTTTTCTTTTATTGATGTCTTTTTCTCATATTTTGTATAGGTTCAATGTGTTAATATTTGTATCCCTATAAGAAAATTTTTCAAAAAGATTAAGTAACTTTTCTTTATTTGTTTGTATATTCATGTCCAATATGTTAATGTTGTAAATTTGTAGTTGTTGATGTTTAATAAAATTATAGAAACGTTTATCTCTTAATTTTGAAACTAACTTTCTTTTTTAAAATTAGAGAAATTAAAACAATGATCTCATACAAAATGATATTGGTTATTTAAAAGTAATTGACAAATGAAAATAAGATAGTTGTTTCTATATTAAAATTGACATGGCATATTTTAACTAGAATGACATTGCTTGAATATAAATGATGATTAATATAACTAAACCTATGTCTAATAACCACATTAGTTTAACTTGTAACTCTTTCCATGTCATATATCATTATAAACTAATGTAGAAAATGATAAAAAAATTTACAAAAGCATTAGTGGAAGTGCAAAATAGAAGAGTATTTTGCTCTAACACCTTTTGCAGACTTAATAATCATTCAACATGAAACTGTCTTATAAACTCTAGTGGAATTGTGAAGCACAAGTTAATTTACTCTTTTATGCAAACAATGTTCACCCACTAAATATTCTCTAATTTTCATTCTCTCTATGTATTGACTTGATATTTCAGTCTAGAGATGAAGGTTTGCTTTTTCTTAGGTCTATCTTAATATGTTCAAGTTAGGATGTTAAGTGCTGAGGTTATGACAATTCAATAAAATATTTTTGAACTTTGTTAGCTTATGAACATGTTTCATAACCTTAGGCATAAAATATATTATATACTAAATATTCCTTAAATAAGTGTATGAAAATATTTTAGCTTTGGGTAGATACAATTATGAAAGATATTCTTTTTTAGATAATTTAATTTGCATTATGTCAATGTATGAATATCTATATATTGTATGGATGACTACTATATATATGTATAAATGTCTACATGTTTTATCATTTATCTAAGAATATGCAAATTCATGTGATATAGGGTTTAGATAATATTCTTATATATATGGTTCTTAATAGATTAGCTAGTCATAGATTGAAGATGGATAGGTGTTAATTGACCCAACACTAAATATAAAAATAGAGTTAACAAATTTATCAAATTTATGATTGCTTATAAAAGGAATAAATTTTATGATAGCCTTATATTTTACATTTGCCTTAAATGATATAATGTGAAAAAGGTGATGGTCGTACATGTACGAGATCATTTATTTCAATTTGACATTAACAATAGATATAAGCGATGGGTATAACATGGTGAAAGTAAATTAGGCCTCACGTTTATTGTTCATGAATATAATAGTTTCAATGATTGCTTAGATGATATAATACATAATGTTGTAGATAATTTTATGAAGAGACTACAAGTCCTTGATACCTTATAAGTGATACAAAGAAGTCATTATATTCTAATAGTACTAAATACACATGTTTATCTATTGTGCTCAAATTATTCAACTTGAAAGCGAGAAATGAATGGAGTGATAAGAGCTTTGCAGAATTGCTACAATTGTTGAAGGACATACTTCTTGAAAGTAACGTATTATAATTCATGCCTATAGGGAAAAAAATAATGTGCCCAATAGGTGTGAAGTATAGGAAGATATATGTCTACCCTAATGATTGCGTATTATATTGAAAGAAGTACAAAAAATTGATTAAGTGTCCAAAATGTGGGCATTCCATTATAAATTAAAGAAACATGATGACAGTATTAAGGAAGGGATATCGATTAAGATACTATAGTATCTTCCCATTATACAAAGATTTAAACACATATTAGCTAATGTAGAAGATACTAGGAACTTAGCATAATATGTGGAGTAGGTGGTTACTAATAATAAGTTTTATCATTTAATGAATTCTTCTTAATAGAGAATTATTAACTCATTATTTCTAAAATTTGGTGATCAATCAAGAAACCTCATGCTTGCATTTCTAATGTAGAAAATACTAGGAACTTAGCATAACATGTGGAATAGGTGGTTACTAATAACAAACTTTATCATTTGGTGAATTCTTCTCAATAGAAAATGATTAACTTATTATTTCTAAAATTTAGTGATCAATCAAGAAACTTCATGCTTGCATTATATATTGATAGAATAAACTCTCATAATAATATGAGTAGCAAATATAGCACATGACCTATAATGATAGTAATTTATAACATTTTTCCTTCATTGTGCATGAAGTGAAAGTATGTAATGTTAAGATTGTTGACATTGAGGCCTTAGCAATCAGAAAATGACATAGATGTCTTCTTGGCATCATTCTCTAAAGACTTATAATTTATGTGGGATAAAAGTGTGTTAGTGTTCGCAGCATATAGGGAAGAGTCTTTTAGGTTGTATGCAATGCTTTTTAGCTTGATTAATGACTTATTAATTTATGAGAACTTGTTCGGATATATCATTAAAGGATATAAAGCATGCTTTATTTGTAGAGATGCCACATACTCTTATCAACTTAAGCATTGAAAAAAATAATGTATTTTAGCTATAAGAAATTTTTGCCTTATTTATACAATTATTAAAAGTTAAGAAATAGATTAAATGGTTGACCAAAGAAAGCAATGGCTTTAAAGCCCTTATTAAGGGAGAAGGTTTATGATAGGATAAAAAATATTAATGTCATCATTAACAAAAAGACAACACTTTATGAAAGAAAAGGTCTATATTATTTGACTTTCTATACTAAAAGGACTTGGATGTCAAGCATAAGATTGATATTATGCATGTGAAAAAAAATATATATATATATATACAATAATCTAGTGGGAACACTTTTAAACATATTAAGCAAGTTAAAGGATGGAATTAATGCTTGACTAGACATACAAGAGACAGCTATATGGGAACAACTAGCACCCAAAATAAGTATCAACATTCTTACTTACCTTTGACTTATCATATCTTTTCCAAAAAAGAGAAAACTAAATTTTTACAAGTTTTTAAATAGGGTTACAATGCCTTAGATTATTTTTCTAACATCAAAAGCCTTATTTCAATGAAAAATCTAACATTAGTTAGCTTATCCCACAATTGTCATGCTTTGATGTAACAACTTTTATCGGTTACTATTCAAAAAATATTGCCTAAACATATGTGACAAGCTATCACAAGGTTTTGAATGCAACATATGCCAAAATCATTGACCTAAAAGATTTGGATGATTTACAGAAGGATGTTGTGGTCATATTATACTAACTTAAGATGTATTTTTCACCTTTATTCTTTGACATCATGGTTCATTTGATTGTACATTTAGTAAGGAAGGTAAGACTATGTGATATGATTTATTTGAGATAGATCCACCTGATAGAGCATTACATAAAAATTCTAAAAAGGTATATATGTAACCAAAGTAAGCTTGAAGGAAGTATTGTTGAAAGGTATATTACTAAAGAAATTATCGAGTCTGGCACCTTAAACTTATCAAATAGGAATATTATTATACTTCTTAAGCTTCACCATAGGGGAAGAATTTCAAGAAAAGAAACATTAAGGAACTAGCTGCAAAGCATAAAGCATAAAATATAAGAAAAGTTCCACTTCTATATTCTGCAAAACAATAAAGAGGTTAAGCCTTACATGAATAAACATATTGCTTTTATTAAAAAAGTCCATCATGGTAAGCATGAGAAGTGGATATAAGTTGAATATAATCGTACCTTCATCAAATGGTTTTATAATTGAGTGGGCAACATGATGGAGGAAATACCAAGTGCTATTTTTGAAACTATAAGATGATTAAGCAATAGGTTTCACATAAATGTCATACCTTATTAAGGATATAACATCAATGAATATTCATTTTACATTAAGAAACAAGATGAGAGAAATACCATGTAAAATAATGGAGTTATTTTAGTGGCTTAAACAATGCATATCTTTAATGCCAAAGATAAAAAAAAATCCATCTGTTATGATGATGTCATATTATGGAATCATTAAAGACATATGGGAGTTTGACTATATCCAATTTAAGGAGCCTAACTTTTAACATAAGTGGTTAAAGAATAATAATGGCTTCCAAGTTGATGAGTTAGGATTCACATTAGTAAATTTTAGTAGAAAAGGTCATAAGGGAAAGTTTTTCATAATGGCATTTCAAGCAAAATAAGTTTTCTATATATTAAACCTAATTAGTAACAAGTGGACCATAATTTTTCAAGGGAAGAGATAAATTATTAATAGTAAGAATGAAGAAAATGTAACCATTAATATTGAAAATATACCTCCTTTCTTATTAGGACTACTTCTAGCTATTCATGAATGAAATTTGGAAAAGTATTATATGCGTCAAGATCATAAGAAAGAAATATGGATTAATAATCCTTTCAAATAAATTTCCTATACCACATGTTCAAGGTATTATTATCCTATTTTCTTTTAAGTTATGCTTATATAGACAATTACTTCTTAGTTTATATTGTATATTGAAATATATATATTCGAATAATGCAAGTCCTGTTTAAGAGATGCACAACAATGAATTGAAAATACTTAAAAAGAATAATATCCATGATAAATTAAAAGATAATTTTTCTTTCATCATGATAAATATTTTCTTTGAAATTGTTATAATACTTAAATTTTTATTTGCTTACTTTATTCCCTTACTATATGAAGTTCTAGATGTAGGTCATTTAGCAAGTATTCTCTTATCATATGTATAAGTGTATGGGATTAATGTAGAAGAAAATTTAGGTTATTATGTCTATTACAAATTACATATATTAAATTTAAGATTGTACATTGTAATCAAAACAAAATGTACAAGTTTTTTATTTGACATGGGATCTATATGTATTATAAAGTTATAGTATTGTGGTTTTAGGGATTTTGGATGTATTTTAGGTTGGAAGTAAAACAATTAGATGTTTTATAAAATGCTATATAAAATGGAGAATGTCTAAAGAAAAAGATTTTCAAGTTTTTGTTTGGAGGGTAGAGGAGAATGTAATACAATATTAGCTATATGAATCATTGAAATGGTATATTAAACATTCTATATTAGTAAAATAAACCAATTTTGAAATATAAGTTTCAATGACACTTATTAATAGAAAATCAATGTCTTTAAATGTCACTGATTACCAAATAGTATGACTTACAAGAAATAATGATAGTTTATTTTTTAAGTAACTAATATAGTATTATTTTTCTACAATGATTTTAATTGACATTGTAAAATATTTACTACGAAAATTAATAAAATAATGATATAAAACCAAAGTCTAATCCCTTAAAAATCCAATGTTTATCTGTAATTTTGTAGTAATAAAGTCATGTACCCAAAGAGTATGGAGTACAACAAGATACATGGTTATCCTAACGATTTTATATTATACTAAAATGAGCATAAAACTTCACGGGAATGTATAAAATATAAGGCATCACATTACAAACTAATGTAAAAGATACCAAGAACTTAACGTGGCAAATAAACCAATCACCACCTAATGAAACTTTAAGCTTGCATTTTATGTTGATGGAATGAAATCTCATGGTAACATGAGTAGTAAACACAACGCATGCTTTATTATATTGTGATATATAATCTATCTCTTTTATTGTGCATAAAGCATAAGTATATCATATTATCCTATTGACTTTACAACCCAAACAATTGGAAAATCACATAGAAGTCTTTTTGGTATATTAAAGACTTGAGGATGATTAAGGAAGAATGTGTCCTAATCTTTGACCTATATCATTAAAAGTCTTTTATTTTGTATATTATGCTCTTTTGCATAATCAATGATTTCCAAACATATGATAACTTGTATAGTTACAATTTCAAAAAGTATAAAACATGCCCTATTTGTAAAAATAGTACTTGTTCTTCTTAACTAATGCATGGGAAAAAGGCAATGTATTTAGATTACTAAAGATTTTTTCCCTATGGCCACTAATATCACAAGCTAGGAAAGGTTTTTAATAGGTTATAAAAAAAATCACTAACTCTAACTCCTTTAACTAAAGATTAGGTACATGAACAAGTTAGAAATGTTAATGTCATTTTTAGTAAACCTTACAAGAGCACAAATGGAAAGACCTTATAAAAGAATAGATTTGTATTTTTTGTTTTTTTTTATACCATAGAAAGATACTTATGAGATATAATATTGATGTCATGCATTTGGAGAAAAAACATTTATAATAATCTTATTAAAATATTGTTGAACATACTGCGAAAGAGTAAAGATGGAGTTAAAGTTAGGTTGGAATTTGTTAAAATATCCAATTGGAGAGAATTAGCTCTAGAAAGGAAAGATCAATGTATGTATTTTCTATTAGCTTACCATACTTTACTTAGAAAGGAGAAGACAAATTTTTATAAACATTTACATAGTGGTAAGATGCCACAAGAATGTTCTTCAAATATTAAGACCTTTATCTTATTGAAAATTTTGAAATTTGATGATTTGAAGTCTCATAATTGTCATGCTCTAATATAGTAATTATTATTGATGATTTTTAATCAATCTTGTCGTTGACATTAAAAAGTTAGATAAATTACAAAGAAAAGTTAGGTTTATGCTGTGTCAGGTTAAAATGCACTTCTTATGTTCCTTCTTTGACATTATAGTGTATTTAATTGTCCATTTGGTGAGAGAGGTAAAACTATATAGGTTGGTTTACTTGAAGTTGATGTACTCTTTTAAACAATATATGAAAATCCTAAAAGTACATGTAAGGAATTAACATCAATAGAAAGGATGCATTATCAAAAGCTACATTGTTGAAGAGATAATCAAGTTCTACAATGATTACTTTTCAAAATATAAAGGCCATCAACCTTCTAAAGTGTCGTCACAAGAGAAGAATTGCAAGTAAGAGTATTTTAGGCACCTGGATGGTGAACATAAGTCATCCAGTATATATGCAAGCCCACCTTAACATCTTACATAATAGTGATAAAGTTTAACTTATGTGGATAAGCATATAACTTTTACATAGGAATTGAATCATGGAAGGAATAATCAATGTGTTTAAGCAGAATATAACTAATCATTCCCTAATCAGTTTTAGAGTTAAATTTATTTTTTAATGGCACAAAGATAAGATGATGTTTTTAAGACTATTAGATGAATGGTGTAAAGACCACATATGAGGATCATCTTTTATTGTGGAAATGATATCAATAAGTATTTTTTCTATGCAAAGGATATAATAACTAAAGCACTATGCAAAATAGTGAGATTACTTTAGAGGCTTAGATAATGCATGTGAGTAATCTAAAAGATAGGAATCCTATTTATGCTAATATGTCATATTATAAGGAAGGCATTTGGGAGCTTGACTATGTTATGTTCGAGGTTCTTATGTTTCGATGTAAATGAGTTAAGAATAAGAATAATATCTGGTTTATTAAATTAGGATTAATGTTGATAGAGTTTAATAAGGAACATCACAAGGAGAAGCCATTCATAATGGCATCCACGCAAAACATATTTTTTATGTTATAAACCTGTTCGATCAGAAGTGATGTGTAGTTCTACAAAGGAAAAGATAGATTGTTGATGATAAAGACAAAGAAGATATAAGGGATGATATTGAGGAAACTCCTCCTTTCTTTATAAGTTTACATCTAATGGCCAATGAAAGTGATGTAGAAGAGTTTTATATGCGAGATGATCATGCTAAAGGGTTATGGGTTGATGATCCTCTTAAATATTTTAAAAAATATTGATAGTAATTAGGTTTATATTTCTCATGCCTATATTATATGTCTAATATGTAATATTTCTAAATTATTAGTTTTCAATGCTTGTTTATATAATCTATTCTTCTAATATGAATATAATGTAGATTTTACATGTAACCATAATCATTTTGGCATCCAATGGTAAGAATGGTGCTCTTCAACTTAATAAATAACACATAATACTAGCAAAGTTTAATGGCATAAGTTAAATAATAAATTTCTCTTTAATAAAAGTATATAGTATTAATGTTATACTTACAATATCAAATTTGATATGGTTGTGCCTTTCATTTTCCAAAGTGGATATCACAAAGATTTCTATCAATAGTTATGTCATTAGAAGACAATGTAATTTCCTTCTTTAGCATTTAGATGTATTATTTTCAATTTTTGTAATATTTATATATTATATATTTTCATTTATTTGGTTTCAATTAAATGTATAAAAATGTTGCCATTATGTGTTTATTATATTTGAGACATTATTTTTTTATCATAAAGACATTAAGATAAGGCTTGAATACTATTGTCTGTAATAACACTACTTGTATTATAATATGATTATTAGATTCTATAATTAAGTTTAGATATTGCTTTTGGTCTAGTGAAATTTAGGTGAATTCTATTGCATTTAAAAAAATTATATCAGTAAATCATATCGGTTATTCTAAAACAAGATCAACCTATATTGATATTACTATATGAAATTTAATAATTGAAAGGATATCAATTTTAAATAGTGATTTACAAACTAACATCTTACATATAACTACATCAATTATTAAACAAAAAATTGACATTGTAATCTATTTTCCATATTAATTATTATTGTATTTAACATCAGTTATAAAACTGATGTCTTATTTCAATAATTCAATAATAAATAAGAATGAAACACATCAATTTTTCTATAAATAAAAATTATATCATTACATGTATTTAACCTCAATTTGACATTGAATATACCAAATATGTAATAATGTATATATAGGTGTCTGTGAATAATTCACTTCAAATCGGTTAACTAATTCTATAGTGCAGTTGTTATAAGCTCAAAGACAAGGAAGCAGTAGTGCTTAGCCTTATTCTATTACATTTTTTTTGTGTGTGTGAACAAAATGCTTGTTTATGTCAACAAGTATTGCATGTCATTAAGTGCAACAAATAACTCTCACATAGATCACATAAACACGTATGTTTATGAGAAAAACCGAACAAGGCCTCATTTTATAACTACTAGGGTTCTATCTCAAACTTGGTTTTTAGAGTATTATTAGTCGTTATTTATTGGAAAAAATATCCATATTTTAAATATATAAATATCAAACAATTAAATTATTTAAAGTAGCATAATAATACATAAATAAATTTAATATGAAAAAACTCAAAATTTTAAGGAAAAAATCATGAATTAAAAGAAATCTCCTATATTAGATTACAGGATAATATATATAAACATTCTCAATAATAACCTTGTAACTTCCTAAACACTATCCCAACATATCTCATAAACTTATATAAAAATTCTCACATACTTCTCATAGGCACTCATATCATATTTATCTCATACCTCTCATACAAATGTTTATTGTCCAAAAATACTTATTTAATAAGGAATTTCAATTCTAATTTAACATAAATACATAAGTTAAATAGAAAATTAACTCATAATAAATTATGATTATAAATCAATAGTAATTTGAATTTAAGTAATATTCACATTTTTTTATTTATTAGCTTTTAGACGTGACCAATGAAAGTGGAAGATAAATCTTTATTTGTGTGAAGAGAAGTGAACATAGTGTGTGGGCACCATAGAAATAGATTTCACAAAAATTTAATTTAAATAATTATAGAGATTAGTTTTTTAATTATTTTATGTTACTTTCTCATTCAAGAAGTAAGAAATTTTTGTTACTTTAAAGTATAGATTAGAATTTTCCTCAGCATTAATATCTTTGCAATTGTACCCCGAAGAGCTAATTTTAAGTGGTTTTTTGTCATTACCATATATAATGAGCTAATGACATCAACCACTTAATCTGATTTATTTTTCTCATACAATAATCACACCTTATATATGAGGAAAAGATAAGGATTTGAAATCTGATATAAAGCTTAAGAAATTTAGGTTAGTTGCAAATCCTCTTATGAAAAAGGTCAAAATGAGGTGTAATATTTTTAATTATGTAATATTAATGAAACTTAGAGGTGACAAATTGATAGGTTAGAATGAATATGAAGAAGGTTAAAAGTTGATAAGTTATTGTTGTCTCATTATTTATTTAGGACTTAATATAAAATTTTAAATGAATCATAAGTAATTCATGACCCTTGATTATGTGAATAATCTGATTCATCTATTTATCAATCAAATTATGATTATTTTATATCTTATTATTTCTATTAATATTTTTTCACTATTACATCATATTTGTCATCACCCTTTCAAAAAATATATATTATAAAAAATATTAAACTAAATTTTTATTCCCTTTTTTAAATTCTAATTTTTATTTATCTTTTATGATATAAATAAACATTTTCCTAAGATAATATTTCTAAAAATTGAAATTCAAAAAATTAAATATAATCAATCAAATATTTTCATATCGGCATGTTGTTTACTTTCAAAATGTAATATGGCTATCACAGCATAGATTGAGGTGTCACTCTCTTAAGGAAAAGTTTTGCAAATCAAGCTAGCAAATAAAACATAAAAACAATATATTAAAATCATTTGATTTGATGATATTTTATAAGAACAAAAAGAAATCCTTTGAATATAGAAAAAGATTTTATCAAACAAGGATAAGGCATTGAGAGTTATCATTATATTTCACATATTCATTCTTTAGTTTAATTTAGTTAAGTATTAATTGTTGTTTCATATATCAAACAAACAATTGGAAGATATGTATTTGAATTTTATATAAAACTTATTTTGCATTAGATATAAACACACTCTTTTTAATTTTAAAACATATAAGAATTCTCTTTTATGTTATCTAAGATCGACAATATATGGAATTAATACTGCAATAAAAGATCAATGTATAAAATAATTTTATCATTAGATTCTTAAGTATGATGCAAAGAAGAGCACGTAGAAATATTGACCACTACATAAGAAACTGAAAAAAAATGTGATATCTAAATTATGAAATGAATAAAGAATAAGAATAGTTTGAATATAAACTAATTTGTAAACATTCCAATTCTTGAAAGGGAATTAAAGAAGAAAAATAAAATATTACATATAAAAAATCATCTCAAGCCTTATAAAATTTCTAACTTAACTTTCAAATTATTATCACAAATTTTAAAGAGAGAGTACGAGAATGATGTAAAATTCAAATGGTGGAAGAACAAGTTGAATTGCTAATTAATTTTGCAATTTACAACGCATGGGTGCTTAAAAATTTTCAAAATTGATCTTCATTCATTTAGATGTATCTAAATAATCATTAGATTATATTCAAAATTGACTCATGACTGAGTCAATGTCTTTAAATTCATAACTAATTCATGGTTGAGTTAGTATTCTTAAATTCATAACTTCATAGCTAATATATGACTAAGTCAAGTTTCTTTAATTGTATTGAGATAGCAACTTGATCAGGTTCACTACTAATGCATAGTTGAGTTGACTTCCCTTAATTCATTTTGATTGATTGTTGACACTTAGCTAAGTCAACCTTCTAAAATATATTTAGATAGCAATTTGATTAGATGCGTTGTTAATTCATAATTAATTCAATTTTTATAGCCTGAAAATAGAAAAAGATTAAGAATAACATTTATAAAATAATTATGTGATAATGTCATTCTCCATAAATCCAAAATAATGTTACCAATAAATCCAATTTCAAACTTATTTTTATGCACTTATCATATACATAAAATAAAATTTATTTATTTAAAAATTGACCTTGCAATAAAATAAAAAAATAAAAATAGTAAAAAACTATCCATTTTCACTTTTATATTGATTAATTAAAATAATATTATTTTTCAACAAAAATTAGTATTCATTTTTTATTTGAAATCTCTTTACTTCATGTTGAAATCTTGATATATATGCTCATTATAATAATTATATATAGCTCATATGTTGAAAAATTTCTTTAATTAACAAAAATATTTAAGATTATTTTTGTAACATTCTTTTAAAAACTAATTGGTATCATTAAATTTATTTTTAAATTCAATTTTTATTTACTATTGTAAAAAAGATTAATACAAATAGTTAAACTTAATTCTACTTTCTTTAGATGATAAATAGTGTTAAAATAAGATTAATACATATGATTATATTTGATTTTACTTTCTTTATATGAAAATAAATATCATCATAAATATAAGGATATTATGATATGACAGTTTATTCAAAATATATAATTTTAAGATATTTAAATTTGTATTAAATTATTATAATATATGTTTGGTGAATAAATTAGTAAAATATTTTAATACAATATCTTCTTTGTTTATAATATTAATATGTGTAATACATAAATTAATTTCTTTTTTATATATTAATGGATAAATGATTATTTATGAATTGATTTAATGACTTTTATTTAATAGATTTAATAAATACTTAACCTAATTTGATCTTAAAGGCAATATGGAAAGATATAGATTGATCAAAATAATGATGAATATATAGCTTAACCAAGTTCATTGCTAAGGCATAGTTGATTTAGCTTCCTTCATTTCATCCTATTTGATTGCTAACACATAGTTGAATTAACTTTTTAGATTGTATCGAGATAGCAACTTAATCAAATTTGTTGTTAATTCATAACTGAGACAATTTTTATGACTTGAAAATAGAAAAGGATTAAGATATATATATTATGAATTATATGATAATATTATATGATAATATCATATTTATGAAATATGACATATTTACTCCTCATAAATCCAAAATAATGTTATCAAAATATCTAATTTAAAATTTATTTTGATGCATTTATCATGTACATAAAATAAAACTTATTTACTTAAAAATTAACCTTACAATAAAACAAAAAATTAAAATATTAAAAAACTATACATTTTTCCTTTTATGTTGATTAATTAAAATAATATGATTTTTCAACAAAAATCATGTATTCATTTTTTGTTTCAAATACCATTACTTCATTTTGAAATCTTAATATAGATGCCTATTACAATTATTATATATAGCTCACATGCTAGAAAATGCCTAAAATTGTTAACAATATTTAAGATTATTTTATGAGGTTTTTTTGGAAACTAATTGGCACCATTAAATTTATTTTTAAATTTAATTTTTATTTGCAGTTAAAATAAGATTAATAAAAATGGTTAAACTTAGTTTTACTTTCTTTAGATGAAAAATCGTGTTAAAATAAGATTAATACAAATGACTAGATTTGATTTCACTTTCTTTAGATGAAAATTAATACCATCACATATAGAACAATATTGTGATAAAATAGTTTATTCAAGATATATAATTTTATAATATTTAATTTGCATTAAAATATTTAAATATGTGTTTTGTGAATAAATTAGTAAAATATTTTAATACAATACCTTCTTTATTTATAATATTAATTTGTGTAATATACAAATTAATTTCTTATATATATATATATATATATATATATATATATATATATATATATATATAAATGGATAAATAATTATTCATGAGTTAATATGATATGATTTGTATTTAACAGAGTTAATAAAATACTTATCCTAATTTGACTCTAAAGGTAATATGAAAAGATATAGATGATAAAAATAAGGATGAATATATAACTTGATTGGGTTTATTGTAGATGCATAATAGAGTTAGCTTCCTTCAACTCATCTTGATTGATTGTTGACATGTAGTTGAGTTAACTTTTTAAAATATATCAAGATAGCAAACTTATTAGATTCATTGTTATTTCATAACTAAATATATATTTTTTGAATTATGTAGTAATGTCATATTGATAAAATATGGCTTATTTTTTCCTCTTAAATCCAAAATAATGTTACTAATAAATCTAATTTAAAACCTATTTTATACATTTATCATATCCATTAAATAAAAAATTTATTTAAAAATTGACCTTACATTAAAAAAAATTAAAAGTTATCCAATTTTCCTTCTATGTTGATTAATTAAAATAATATTATTTTTCAAGAAAAATCATATATTTATTTTTTGTTTCAAGTCTCTTTACTTCATTTCAAAATCTTAATATAGATACTCATTACGATTTAAAACTTATTTTTATGCACTTATTATATATATTTAATAAAATTTATTTATTTGAAAATTGGCCTTACAATAAAATAAAAAATTTAAAATAATAAAAACTCTCCATTTTTTATGTTGATTAATTAAAAGAATATTATTTTTCAACATAAATCATGTATCCTATTTTTGTTTCAAATCTCTTTACTTTATTTCAATATCTTGATATAGATGCTTGTTACAATCTACTAATTATATATTAGCCATAGCTTGGGCTTTTAGTATTTTTCAACCTAAAAATCTTTGTGTGCAAGTTACTTTCACATACCAAATTCAACACTATTAAGGCTTCTTCCTTCCTCTTCAACATATACGCATGTAGCTTTCATTCGCAATCCTGGGGCGTTCAACTTCTTTGGTATTTATGGCTTTTCTAGTTCTACCCTTTTTCTTCTTCTCGGTTTGAACTTTTTCATTTTTTATTATGATACCATGTTGCCACAGCACCATCTGCCTATTTGCCTCCATTGAAGCTCATAGGTGTGAGCAAGATTTGGTCCCCATTTATGCCTCAACAATCTACTTAGTTCTCTTAATTTTTCTTTTTTTTATTTGAATTTTTTCACTTTTTATTATTTTGCTACTGTTCCTTTGTCAGCACTTATAATAAAAAATGCCTCCTCTTTCATAATCTCTTTTTCATTACGCAATGTCGCTAATTTCCTCCTCTTACATGATCTTTTTTTAATTTGATGATAGTATTAACACTTAATAAAGCATTTCCTTTTCTCCAAATGGTAATTCAAATTTTGATTTCTTATATTTAAAAAATCAATTACAAAATTCATTCTTTAGTTATTTTTTTCTTTCTTTGTCATTCTTTGCCATCAGTTAAGATGTCTTTTAATCTTCACATCTCCAAAAATGGTACTCTTTTTCTTCCAAACTATTGCTTCAATTTCAATCATTTTGTTTATTTTCTTTTTTATTTTTATCTTAGTTGATTTTCATTTAGAATTTTTTATTAGTTATGTATCCAGTGTTTAGAATTAGGTGGAGAGAAGATTGATATAAAAAGCATTGAGAGTGATAATGGCAATGATGTTAACATTACCAAAAGGCCAATTGATTGCTAGAAATAACTTAGGAATTAGTTATTCATTGAGCTTTCATTAAGGAATTGCAGTAATTTGACGATAAGACTCAAAATAAAGGGACTTGATTTAATTTCTTTTTTACTATCCAACTTGGCAATTAATTGATACTTGCTATATCTATCTACAAGGAACTCTATATGTATATGATGTTACTACCAATGGAAAGATTCATACCATTCATGTAAGTTTAATTATTCCTCTTTATATTCCATTAATTTCAATATTAGCTAGAAAAAGGATAGCTTGTCTTTTATTTTATTTTTGGTTAACATATTTTTTTGTCATCAAATGGCATTAAATTTACCGCTTGCACTTTGAATTTTGGTGGTAAATTCAAAATTTGATCCCAGCCTTTCCACACTTTCTCATTTGACATATTTAAGTTTTGATTATGTGTAATGCATTTGTATTTTCATTATAAATTTCTAAGAGTGATTGCCCATCTAAATTGTCACATTATGGCAAGAAGGAATACAATTGATACAAGTATTTTTCTAATCTTTATTTTTTAATAAAAATGTTGAAGTTGAATCTATAAGATTAATATTTTTGTAAGTTCAATTCCTTTTTAATGAGTTTAGATGCACATTATTAACCATTGACTATCTTATCTCCTTCAAATTATTAGGATTTCTATTGTAAAAGAGATAATAAAGTTTGATATCATAATTACAACTCGAATTTGTTAAAGTGATAATGAAGTTTGCAATAGAATTAGATGCAATATATGTGCAACATTATATGTATATAATTTTCTAAAGCATAGGATAAGATTTTTATATGTTTTCTTGCTACCTAAATTATGAGTCATCTACATAAGTTTAAATTTTAAATTTTTATATTGTTTTGCTATTAGGGTATACATTTTTTATATGTTGATTTCTTCAAATTTTTCATTATTAGTTTCTTGACAATGTGTTGCTAGAGAATCTCAAGTGTGATACATATGTGATTTTTGATATCTCAAATAGACTTATTGAGACACCTTCTTTATGAATAAAAATTATTTTCAACATATCCTGCAAAGGTGAAATGTTTCTTTTCCTATTTGGCTTTCTAATAATCTTTTCATTTCTACTCTTCATAAGTTTAGATGATTTGGATTTAAAATTAATGATAGAAACAAAACATTTGTGTAAAATGGGATTAGATAGGTCCTCCCATGCAAATTCTTTTATTTGTTTTATGCATCTTCAATTCAAATTTCACATGACTTGTTTGCATTCATTTATGATATTTTTCAAGCATAGGTAACATTTGCTTGGCATTTTACATAGTACTATTTGATGTTTGGATCATGTAATTGACATTGATATTTAAAGATGTTAGTTTAGTTTAATTTGATTTGTTTATGTATGCCATTGGTATTTTGTTTTCGATTGTTTTTGTTTTTAAGTTCAATCTTTAAAGCACACTTCTTATTTATCAATTGTCATAGATATGCAATTTTTCTAACTTAGTTTATTATTCACTTGGTTCTAAAAATTTTTCAAACAATGTCTTTTTAACAAGTAATTGAATAGTCTTTTTATTAGTAATGAGGTAATGTAATATTCAATGTGATTTTACTTTCAATTTGTATAGGCTTTTTGAAGTTGATTATATTAGGTTATGAATTTTTATTCTCTCTTTAACTATTCTCTTATAATAACTTCTTTGCTAATATTGTTGTGACAAGGATGTGGAATTGCACTTCAGTTCCATGTACCTTAATCATTGTGTTATCTTCAAGCCGTTTCATATAATATTTCATAGAAGGCTTTCATTCATTTGATATATGATTTTCTTAATCCATATTTTGTTTGCTTGGTATTTTTTATTTAAAATTGCTAAATATTTTATCTATAAAAATGTATTATTACATAATTTATTGCACACATATGCAATGCATAGGATTAAAATATGCTCGAACCTCATGATTTAAATATATTTAGTGCATAGGACTTGGTTGAAGGAAGAGTGAGATAAGAAATTTCATCCTTTCTCATATACTCTATAGAAAATAAGAAGGGCTGAATTGAAGAGAAAACCTTAGGTATAGTTTATTTTCTTTTGATGTTCTAGAACAATATTTATCTTCTTCTTTTTATGCAATAACAATGGTATTCAAAGCTTAGTTTCTAATTTGAATACTTGGATAAATATATAACTCCTGTTTTTCTTCGTTTTACCTACTAATTTCTTAAAGTTAAACTTTTTTTCACTCCTAATTAAGGAAGTGCTTACGTTGATATATTACAATTGCATTTGGAGAATAGAAAAGCATAATTGAAATAATTTGGATTGTTACTTCTTTTCATATTTTCTTTAAGATATCTTAATTTTATGGCTCTTGATACTAATTGTGGATGAATTTAATAAGCTTTATTTACTCTTTAGTTATAATTTTTGTATCTCTTTAATTTACTTCTCAAAAACTTTTGATTTAATGACTCTTTTGTTTTGTAGTTTGAATGTTTTAACTTTGCTATATTGCTATATTGCATGAAGCTTTCTAGATTATTTACTTGGCTAAACTTTTGGTCAATTGTCTCAAAGTGCATAAGTAAAGCAATAAGATCAAGTCATTTGTTGGTTGATTTTAGTATCTTGCTTCATTTGCCTTAATTGATTACTAGGTTCATGTTTTATGTAAAATCAAGAGAGCAACCTTAAGGGATTTCTACTTGCATAAATGTGTATTAGTAAATGGCAGCCCTATGAACATGTTAAACATATTCGAAATGTACACTTTCTCCTTCCTTCATCATTTTTTTAACAATCATATTTATCTAATTCTTCTTCCTCAATATTTATTTGTAATTTATGTTTTTTTACATGTTATAATTGTTAATTTGTAGTTTTTATAAAGGTAAAATATAATTAAATATTTCATTAAATAGAGAAATATATTATTCCAATTAATCTTCATGATTAAAATAATTTTTTATAAAATTTTAAATTAAATTTGAAATTCTATATATAAATTAAAGATATGTCTTATTAAACTAAAATATGAATTTATATTTTACCTAGAATTCAAGAATCGATGTACTAAAAAATAACTAGCCATCATATAACAGTGATATAATCATTACCTTTTTTTTAATTTTCATCTGTTTAGTTATCTTTTTAAACTTAAATTTGTAAATTATATATATATAAAATAAAGAATTGTATGAACGTGCAATATATTAGGTAACTATATTCTTAATTTTAATTATGGGTACTCATTGCAATCAAATATTACAAGAAGCTTAAATATAAAATAGTTTTTTAAGTGTTGATGTCATAATAATAATTACATCTTTTTTAGATATTTATTAGACGTATAATACGTGTTCTTTTTTGGATATTTATTACATATATAAGTTATCACACCATTTAAAAATATTGTATATAGAATTTTTGAAAAACAAAAGCAAATATTATTTTAATTAATAGTCATTGATTATATTCAATTTATAATTTTTTAAAAAATAAACAATTTTTACATATTTTGAAATTAATATTGTAATTTAAATGTAACTATTTATTTGTAATTTGTATTTGCATTTTTTTATACGTACTATAATTATTGATTTGTAATTTTTTATTATAGTCAAATATAATCAAATATTTTATTAAATATAATAATATATTGTTTCAATTAATCATCATTGATTAGATTCAATTTTAATAAATCTTTTAAATTAAATTTGCTAATTCTCTATATAAACTAAAGAAATATCTTTTAAATGTGCAATATATCTTTTAAAAAATTTAGATATAATCAAATATTTTATTAAGCTTAACATATTATTCAAATTTATTTTCATTGATTATTATAAATTTTATACATTTTTACTTAAACTTGAAAATTATAACTCATGTGATTTGTAATTTATATATACTATAACAATAAATTTGTAATTTTCACAAAATAAAAAATAATCACTTATATTATTAAACTAAGTAACATATTATACTGATCAATAGTCATTGATTATAATCAATAATTATTTATTTTTTAAAATTAAATTTGTAAATTATATATAAACTAAATAAATATTTTATGCATGTGCAATATATTATAGGATTTTTTTTTCATTTTATGAGAAGGATAATTTTTGTAATTAATTAATAAAATTATTAATTTGCAATATTTATAAAAATATAATCTAATTAATTAATTGATTGAGCTTATAATATTATTCCAATTTATTATTATTAATTACTTAATATATTATTCTAATTTTTAAATTTTAATTTGTAATGATTATTTAACATATTTATTATTATTATTGATTATTTAATATATTGATTATTAATATATATATATATATATATATATATATATATATATATATATATATATATATATATATATATATATATATATATATATATATATATAATATCTCCTATTACATAAGTTGAATACAATTATGTGAATTTTATAATTATTTAAATGATATAAATATAATGATAGATTTTAAATTAATAGATCAAATGCTCTATAAGTTAAAATTTAAAAAATTAAATTTATATTATAAATTATTATTAATTTAATTTAATTTAATTTGTGCATTGTATGGGTTAAAAGTTAGTAATTATATATAACTTGCATGAAAATTTCTTTAATTAATGGCAATATTTAAGATTATTTTTATGAGGTTCTTTTAGAAACTAATTCGTACCATTAAATTTATTTGCTAATTTAATTTTTATTTAGTGTTGAAATAAGTTTGATTTTACTTTCTTTATGAGAAAATTAATACCATCACATATATAAGGATATTGTGATATCATAGTTTATTCAAAATATATAATTTTAAGATATTTAAATTTATATTAAATTATTAAGATATCTATTTTATGAATAAATTAGTAAAATATTTTAATACAATATCTTTTTTACTTATAATATTAATTTTCCTAATATACAAATTGGTTTCTTTTATATATATAAAGGACAAATGATTATCTATGAATTAATCTAATAAGACTTTTATTTAAGAGAGTTAATAAAAGGATGTAAGTCAACCTTTCCAAATGGGTTGCTAGAAGAAGATATATTTATTGTAAAACTAAGGGGGTTTATATTTCAAGAAGTGAAAACAAAGTTTTTAAGTTGTGCAAGGCTTTTTTAGGCTTAAAATAGGTACTAAGAACTTAATACAGTAGAATTGATGCTTATTTGCTAGAGCAGGGCCTTGAAAGAGGTAAAAATGAAGTTACTTTGTATGTTAAGAAAGTTAGGAATAAAGTTCAACTCATCCTTGATGAACTTCTAATTATTGGAGTTGTTTCCAACTCAATTGAGAAATTTAAGTTGATTATGGAAAGATAATTAAAAATGAATGACTTAAGAGAAATGAAATATTTTCTTGAAATGGAAATTCATTAAAAAGAAATTGTAATCTTCATTTCACAAGGGAATTATACTTGTGGGTTATTGAAAAGATTCCATTTGGAAAAGGCCAAGGCAATTGATATACCATTGGTTATAACTCAAAAGCTCTCAATGATGGTAACAACAAGGTTAATTCTATAAGAGCATAATATATAATTTTATTTATTTATCTATAACTAGATCTAATCTTATGTTCTTAATTAGCATTATCTTAAGGTTTACATGATCTCTTTGTGTTACTCATCTAGGTGCAACCAAGAGAGTTCTGAGATATGTTTAAGGCATAATCACTTATGGAATTTGGTATGCAAAAGAAAAAGGTAGACAACTTATTGGATATGTAAACAATGATTGGGCTAGGACTGTAAATGACTTGAAGAGTACTTGATGATAAGTTTTTTCCATTGTTGATGGTGCTTTATCTCAGAATTCTGAGAAACAAGAAGTCCTAACATAATTCTTAGATGAAGTTAGTACATTTCCATTGCAAAAACATCAAACCAAGCCATTTGGTTAAGAAAAATCCTATCAAACTTAAGGGAAAAAGGAAAAGAAGCTTTTCCATTGCCATATGAAAGAACTTAATCTAACATGGTAGAACTAAACATATTAAAGTCAAATATCATGCAATTTGAAAAGCAACAAAAGATAAAGAAATCAACCTTATGCATTGCAGTTCAAAGAATCAGATTACAAACATATGTATTAAAGCCTTACCAAAGGTTAAATTCAGTTTTCTTAGGATAAATCTTGGTTAAGAAAAATATTAGTGTTAAACATTAAGATTTTCCTAAATACTCTAAAGAATCATAGTATATCTGCTTTATTAGTAATTGAGCTTTTTTAGATGTAAAACTAGCTTTGGTTGGTGTGGTTTAATTTAGAATATATTTTATTACTTCTTAGGTGAAAAATCTAGAATAATGGTAATGCTGGTTATTTTTGTTTAGCCTTGTATACAAGTCTTTTATGATTAAAAGCAAAACACACCCATTTGTAAATAAAACCAAGAAATTGAACTCGAAAACCTGTTAGAATATCTCTCGCAAATGTACAATTTATATTCCTTTTATTCATTAACTTTTGACTAATTACAATTTTACATCCCATATCATTGATTAAAATTACACAAATCACTTCTAATTTTAAAACTTGCCAAATCTTTTGAGTTTAAATTTGATATATTATCATTATAAAATTTTTTATATTATTTATGAAAGAGAAAAAGTATATTATTAAAAAATTAATTATAATTGAAAATTTTTAATTGTATTAAAAAATTTATAATTTTTTATTAACAAGATAATATATAAGTGTATATAATATGTAAATGATAGTATAAAGTTAATTTATACTAATAATAAATTAAATTTAAATCTAAAATAAAAAGCATAACACTGAAAGTCAAATTTGAATTTCTAACTAGTTAACTATTATATTTTTAGTTTTTAAAATATTCATAAATAAAATTTATATTTTTTATATATATATCCTAATCATCTCCTATTTTTTTAAAAAAAATTATCTTATTTTCGTATTTGTATTTATACCTAGATTATATATGTTTTGTATGTTGGTGTGTGTGTCTTAGGAGCTAATCATAATATGATTATAATATTGTACAATATATTAAGTTTTACTTTAAGCAATGCAATTATTATATTTTATTTTATTTTTGTATAATTTATAATTTAATATAATAATTATCTATAGAATAGTTTTGCTATTCCTAAAATATCCATAGTTCAGTATTATTATAAAAAGAATAGTAATAATACATTGAGACTATTATGTATAGTGACTGATGATTATGAATTATAAATATGTAATATCAAGCCAATATATAGATACACTGTTAGTGAGCAAATATACTAGACTAATCGACCGTGAGAATACTACATAGATTGTCATGTATCATTAGCTATTCTCATGTGATTATAGTGCACATAATCCTTTGATCTAAAGTCACTATGGTCCCTTACAAAAGAAGTCACATACTTTAATGATATCATGTATCACCTTTAATTGGGATAATGTATAGGGCATTGATTGAGTATGTCATAAATCATATAAAGGGATATGAGTGATGTAAATGAGATTTTATTCCTTTTATATATAAGGAGTAATATTCTTGAGTCCCTTAATTAAGTAAGACTAAGAAATGCATGATTATGCTCAAACTGATCAATATGTAATATTGATAACTTATTTAAGATAGTTTACTTGATATTAAGAAATGTCAATTAAACATTAATGAGAATGATATATTCCATGCCTCTAGTTTGATTTGGATATTATTATAAAAGAGATTGTTTTGCAAATTATTACTTATATATTATGTGGATGTCAAATTACAAATATTCTTACTACTTAGATGGCAATGATGTATTGCTAGATACCATTCATTAGTCCATGATTCATTAATAGGTCATTACCAATGTATCAAAAACTTATACGATCACACAAAAGGAGTAAGAATGATATAGTAATTAATTGAGTTTTAGTTAAATTAAAATCCTATTAATTTACCTTGTTATTTAGTGCATATATATTATCAAAAGAATAATATATATTCATGTAATATATAGTATATTATATGATATTATTTATATGATATTATTTGATATTAAAGTAATATCATATAATTATGTCATTTGATATTAGATAATTATATTATAAGATAATATTATTATCTAATAATATTTGGTTATTAATATTAAGGTAATATTGGATAACTAATTGATAAGCCATATTTCTCTTCACTCTCATCATGGTTAGGATAAGGTATTAGTAATTAAATAGAATTACGATAAAGGTGGTTTCCTAGTAAGACGAGGAAAGAGGTGTGTCTTAAATGCATATAGACCATGAAGGCATTACTTAAAGTGATGAAAAAATGCATTACTATTAGTAAAACCCACTAAAAACCTCAACCCTACATGAGAGAAATGAATCCTAATAGATTCATGAAAGGTTAAGAGGTCATCATTTACTCTGTGTGGATATCGTAGAGGTATAATTACTTAATTACACTTGTGATTCATGAATTACACTATAAGAGGTAATCCTTATAATATTAATCTATATCTGTGTGCATAGATTCTAGGGAGGTTTCACATATATAATTTTTGAAAGTCCATTTTTTTTGGCTACGTTATATAATATATGTGAAACCTAACATTGCATAATTTGTAGACTTAAGTTAGGAAATGCTATGAGAAGTTGTCTAGGCCAAGTGAAATCACAACAATACTCTCTTATATTTTAATAAATTAGGTGTATTAATATTATAATTAAATGATTTTTTAAATAAAACATATGTTTACAATTATATAGTGAAAGAAAGTTTAGTTCTAAGATATTTTAAGTTTGACAAATAGTCTTGAATTTGATTTTTGAAATTGTTTTTTATTTTAAAAGATTTATCATTTAATGTTCTTATCCCAAATATAAACTAATTCTATGTTCAATAAAAGGATGTGAAGATATCTTGAGTATAAAATAGAAAAATAAAAGAGATAATTATTTTAATTTATCAAAATTAAAATATAAAAGATGGTAATATTATAATTTTAAATTCTAAAATGAAATTAAAAAAATTGCAATTGAGAAGAGTAAAAGAATACATGTAACAATCATTTCGTCCACTTGCTTTTTTACCCAAATTAGACAATCTACATAAGTTACTGGTATCTTATTCTAAACAAGGAAAGGAAAGGTGGGTTCCTTTGATCATACATCAAATTAATAACTTGAACTTCACATTGTAAAATATATTCCACTTTAATGGCCATATAAAGAGTCCAACTTTACTTCCTTCCTCTTTCTGTCTCTTTTATGATTTGAAAAGTACATCTTTTTATTATGGGATGAAATTTGATGTAGCATTGATGTGGATAACTCCACAATATTATTAATTTTATGTATAAAAAAAAAGATCTCCATAAAAAATAATTGTAAAACTTGAATATTACCGAGTTAAGAACACATTAGAGAATTTCAAGCTTTTAAATTTCTAATCAAAATTTATTTTACTTAACATTTGTAATAAAAATAATCTTAGCCAATAGGATTTCTTAACTTATCCATTTAAGTTAGGACAAAATGTATAAGTAAATTTTTTTAGATGTTTATCACAAAATTACAGAATTACGATTTTGTGAAAGTTGATGAATGCTAGACAAAGTAAAAATTGATGTTTATAAGAGTATAATGGCATTTTTTAAATTATCACAAAATATAAAATGAAAATTTTTATAATAATTGATGTTTATAGTTACTCAATAACATTTTTTAAAATTTATAAAAAAATGTAATACAATGGTTGAATTCAACACTAATGTGTATAGTTAATGGGGATGGAAATCAAAATGTGATAAAAAATTATGATGATAGTTATTTATATAACCATCATCCAAAAGATATTCCAAAGGTCACTTTAAAAAATGTGTAACATTTACATGTTATTTTTTTATAAATTGACGTGTAAAGTTAATAAAAAGTCTCATTGGGTAATACAATTGTCACTTATTTGAAAATCATGCATATATTAGACATTGGTTTTAAGTTAATACTTAACATCTTTGTCCTTTTAATTTCCTAATATATATATATATATATATATATATATATATATATATATATATATATATATATATATATATATATCACACTTTGCCTATCATTTGAAAGCATTTTGATAATGCCTTAACCTTAATTGTCTAATTGGAGTGTTTGTTTAAGAAAGTTGAAGATAGACCCCTCAACATTTCATTTAACAATATTCTTTTCATTATTAAATTTGATTATTATTACTTTATTTATTATCATCTATACATGTCAAATGAAATGGAGAGGGAACTATTTTCCTTTTCCTTGAATGCATGTTAGAATTAGACAATAGAGTCTAAGGTATTGCTTACATCCATGATTTACCAAATTTGAAGTAATATAGAATTAACATTGAGTTTGATAACAAGATTGAAAGACTAAAGACTTATTTTTTTTTCTTTCTCTTTATTAAAATAGTTATAAATTTATATTTGTTAATATAACAATATATGGAATGAATAAAGTCATAAAATAAATTTTCTTTTGTCAATGTCTTCTTTCTTATATTTTGTATATTTAGGTTCATTGTGTTGATATTTATATACTTGTGAGAAAATTTTGCACAAACAGAACATATAACTTTTCTTTATTTGTTTTTATATTTAGGCTTATTGTATTGATGTTTGTAAATTTGCAAATTTCTAATGTCTAATAAAACCATAGAAATATTTATCTATTTAATGTAGAAAAATTAAAGTAATGATATCATATAAAACAATGTTAGTTATTTATAAATATTAGACACATGAAAATAAGGTGATAGTTTCAATATTAAAATTAACAAGGTATGTTTGAATTAGAATGATATTGCTTCAATATAGACATTAGTTATTATAACTAAATTGATGTTTAATAACCACATTGGTTTAACCTATAATTATTCCCACGTCATTGTCTGTTATTATAAACTAACATGAAAAGTAATAAAAAATTACAAAAGCATTGACAGGAATGCAAAATATAATACTATTTCACTTTGACACCATTTTTAGACTTAATATTCCTCCACCACTAAGCTTTATCTCATGAACTCTAATAGAATCATGAAGCATAAGTTGATCTATTTTTTTGTGCAAAATGCTACACCTATCAAATATTCTCAAGTTTTCATTCCCTTTGTGTCTTAACTTGATATTTTGATGCAAATATATGAGTTTGATTTTCTTAGGTCCATTTTAATATATTCAACTTAAGATGTTGAGTGTTAAGGTTATGATATTTTACTAAAATGTTTCTAATCTTTGTTAGTTTATAAACATGCTTCATAATTGTAGGTATGAAATATATTACATATAGAATATTTCTTATATATTTGTATAGAAATGTTTTAGCTTTGGGTAAGTATAACTTTGAAAGGTATTATTTTTTGGATGATTTGGTTTCCATTATATCAATGTATGAATGTTTGTATGTTTTATGGATGACTGCTATATAAATGTATGACGTTTATGTGTTTTTTATGGTTTATGTAAGAATGTGCAAATTCATGTGATATAGGATTTAGTTAATATCTTTGTATGTATGGTTCTTACTAGATTGGCTAGTTATAAATCAAATATAGATAGGTGTTAGTTAACTTAGCATTGAATATCAAAAATGGATTAATGAATTCATCAAATTTATAGTTACTCATGAAGGGAATGAATTTAGTGATGACCTCATATTTATCCTTACCTTAAATGTTATAATGTGAAAAGGGCAATAGCCATGCATGTACGAGATCATTTATTTCAATTTGACATTGACAATAAGTATGATCAATAGATATAGCACAATAAATGTAATTGGGCAAAAAATCTACAGTTCATAAAAATGATATATGATGTTGCAAATAATTTTATTGAGTGATCATAAATCATCAATACCTTATTAAGTGATGCTTAAAAACCATTGTATCTAGGTTACATTAAATACACACACTTATCTATCATCTTAAGATTGTGTAGCTTGAAAGTGTGAAATAGGTGAAGTGATGAGATCTTTATAGAATTGTTACAAATGTTGAAAGACATGTTTTTTGAAAGCTATGTACTATTAGCTCTTACTTATGAGGTAAAAAAATAATGTGCCAATAGGTATAAAGTATAGAAAGATACATATATGCCTTAATAACAACATATTGTATGGAAAAGAGTATAAAAGGATGCATGAGGGTCTAAAATGTAGGGCATCTCATTACAAATTAAAGAAGCATATTGGCAATATCAAGAAAAAGGTGCCAATTAAAATGTTGTGGTATCTTCTCATTATATCAAGTTTTAAATGTATGTTTTCTAATGTAATAGATGCTAAGAACTAAGCATGGTATGCAAGATAGATGGGTACTAATAACAAGTTTCATCATCCAGTGAATTTTTCTCAATAGAGAAAGGCTAACTCATTATTCTCTAAATTTGGTAGTGAATCAAGAAACCTTATACTTGCACTATGTATTGATAAAATGAACCCTTACGATAAAATGAATAACAAATATAACATGTGACATATAATGTTGGTGATTTACAACCTCCTTCCTTCATTGTGTATGAAGTACTAGTATATAATGTTAACATATTGAGGCCCAAATTGCGACTTATGAAGGATAAAAGTATGTTAGTGTTTGACATACAAATAAGAGTCTTTTAACTTGCATGTAATACTTTTTGACATAATCAATGACTTCTTAACTTATGAAAAAATTGTTAAGGTACAATGTTAAAAGGTATAGAGCATGCCTTATTTGCGAAGATGCTACATGCTCTTATTAACTTAATCATGAAAGAAAATAGTATATCATGATGATATGAGATTTTGGCATCATTCCTACAACTATTGAAGACTAAGATAAGTGTTTAATGGTTTACTAGAGTAAATAATGGCTCTAAAGCTTTTATTAAGGGAGAAGTTTTATGATAGGGTAAAAAATATTGATGTTATCTTTGGCAAACCTAATATTTTGACAAGTGATAATACTCCATGGAAGAAAAGATAAATATTTTTTAGTCCTTTATACTAGAAGGACTTGGATGTTAGGCATAACATTGATGTCATGCATGTTAAAAAATGTATATAATAGGTTAGTTGGAACTCTCTTAAACATAGCAAGCAAGATAAAAGATGAAATTAAGGCTCGATTGGACTTATAAGAGATGGTCATATAAGAAAAACTAGTACAAGAAAAAAGTATTAACATACTACCTTGTCTAAGAAAAGGAAAATAATTTTTATAAATTTTTAAATGGGATTAAAATACCTCAAGGATATTCTTTCAATATTAAAAGTCTTATTTGAATAAAAGATCTAAAATTAGTTAGCTTAAAGTTTCATAATTATTATGCTTTGATGCAATAATTTTGCTGGTTGTCATTTGAGAAATATTGCTTAAACATGTGAGATAAGCTATCACGAGGATTTGTTTCTTCTTCAATGCAATATGTGCTAAAGTCATCGACCAAAAGTATTTGGATGACTTGCAAAAGGATGTTGTTATCATACTATACTAATTTGAGATGTATTTTCCATCCTTATTCTTTAACACTATGGTGCATATGGTGGTGCATTTGGAAAGGGAGTTAAAATTATGTAATCTAATTTACTTGACAGAAATGTGTTTAATAGAGCACTACATGAAAAATCTTTAAAAGGTATGTATACAATTAGAATAGGCTCAAAGGAAGTATTATTGAGGTGTACATTACTAAAGAAGTTGTTGAATTTTTCACCTTATACTTATCAAATATAGATATTATTAGGTTTCTTAAGCCTTACCATAGGGAAAGAATTTTAGGAAAATGTACACTAAGAATCTAGGTGTAAAGCATAAGTCATGAAATATAGTAACAAATGTAATTTTATTTGCTACAAAAATAGTAAAGAGGTTAAACTTTACATGAATGAGCATATTATTCTTATAAAAAAGCTTCATCATGGCAAGAATGAAAAGTGAATACAAGTTAAATATAATTGCACATTCATCAAGTGGTTCTATAATCAAATAGATAACATGATGGAAGAAACATTGAGTGTCATTTTTAAGACTATAAGATGGTTGGTCACTAATCCTAACATGGATACCATATCTTATCAAGGATATGACATAACAAATATCTATTTTATGCTAAGAGATAATATAAGAAAAACACTGTATAAAATACTAGAATCACTCTAATGGCTCAAGCAATACATGTCTTTAGTGTCAAAGATAAAAACTCTATCTATGTTACAATGTTATATTATAGGGTTATTAAAAACATGTGGGAGCTCAATTATAGCCAATTTAAGGAGCTTGTCTTTCGATGTAAGTGAATGGAGAATAATAATGGCTTCTAAATTGATAGGTTAGGATTCATGTTAGTAGATCTCAATATGGAAGGTCATAAGAAGGAGCTATTTATAATAGCATCCTAAGCAAAATAGGTTTCTATATGTTAGATCTAGCTGATAATAAGTGGTTTATAGTTCTTTAAGAAAAGAGACAAATTATTAATAATGAGAATGTAGAAAATGTAACTACTAATATTGAAAAAATGCATCCTTTCTCATTGAGATCGCTTTTAATTATTCATGAAGGCAATTTGAAGGATTTTAATGTTTGTAAAGATTATGGAGAAGGGATATGGATTGATGATTCTTCTAAATATATTCCTTATATCATAAGTTTCTTTTAAGTTATGCCTACATACACAATTGCTTTTTAGTTTATATAGTATGTTGAAATATATATTTGGATAATGTAGATCTCATGTGAGAGATGTACCATAATGAATTAAACATACTAAATAAAGGTTACAATTTTTTATATGATACAATAATTCAACACAAGTATAACACATTTATCCAAGTTTAGCTTGACAAATTCCCTAATATGTAGATATGGGTTTTCAGTATCTAAACCACAAAAAGTAGGTAAAAGTTGAATCATTTCAGGTTTAAAATCAAATTGCGGTGTACTAAGGAGAAAATGATTCATAAAGGTAAGGCTATATGAGTAAGGTGTAATCTCATGACCTAATTTTTAGACCATTATGATTAGTATAAAGATATCAATCAAATTTCTTTACATGCTTTTTTAAACTAAACTTCTTTATGACACTAAATGTTTTCTTAGAACTACATATGATATAGAAACATAAGTTGGAAAAAAATTACTATTTTTTTCTACTTCCTTTGCAAATCCTTTTTCCAAAACTTTATTCTTCTAAAATAGTTAAACCAGCAAATCATTTTTTACAATTAATGAGCTTTAATCTTTTAAATACATTTCTTTAAAAATAGTTGGCAAATCTAAAAATTCTAATATGTTTAACAAAAACTTTTTGTTTCTTTTTTCCTTTCTTTTAGAAGGATTTTCTAAGATTAGATTATAGTGACTTCTTTTGGAGTCAAAATCCAAGATAATCACAAGAATAATTCCTTTTTTTATTAGAAAATAGCTGAAATAAAATAACCTTGGCAAAATAAAGAATACAAGTAAAGTGATTTTAATAAAATATTTGATTAGAAGGTCATCACTTCTAGATTCCTAAATAAACAATTTTCAAGGACCTATTTACAAAAGAGATGACTTATCAAACAAGATTACAAAAGGTCCAAAAAGACATATTTATAAAACTTATCTGAATAATATTTTCTTAACAATATGTCTCAAGAAAATAGAAAGATATTTGTGAAAAATCCTCTTTGAGTACTAATTAATATTTTTATTTCAAATGTTCAATCCATGAAACAAACACAATAAAATAGGACTAGGACAATAAAATTCAATAAAAAAATTAAAAGATTCTTAATTTAAAAATTTTTAGAGATAAAATTAAGTTTAGGTAATAGATCAAAAATAGTTTTAGTTTAAGACCTAGTAGATACTATTTGATGAAATACTTTAGAAGATTATTTAAAAGAAATACATATTTACCTCTAATATGTAAGGAAACCATTCTTCCTTTGTAAACAAGTCATGCAACTGACTCGCTATTTGTTAAAAAATCATTTTTTTGTAATAAACATAAGATAATCTAAATAATATAAAAAATTATATATGTATAAAAATATGCATTATACACATATAGAATGTTACTTGAACCATGTTGCAACCTAATGCTAGAATCATGAAATAATTATATAAATTAAGAAAAAATAATCTTACCTTAATTATACTAAGTAAAATCTTAAAAGCATGTTTTAAAATAGATGAAAATGATAGTTATCAACTTAGACTAATTGTTAGCTATGTATATGTTAAAGTGATCAGGATTGGGATGCTTAAAATTAGCTGACGTGATCTTGCAAGTGCACAGGTTTTAGTCGAGATATAGTATAAAAGATATCATCTCCATAGGGATTGAGTGTTGATTACTAACTGAATTTCGAGATAAATTATCTAGGTGTACTAATTGTGATTATGAATTAAGAGTAAAATGTGAAATAAAATTTAGTTATAAAAAAGAAAGCAAATGAAACTAGAATGAGTTAAGTAAAGATCTAATTCAAATGGGATGAAAATGTACTCAGCTTTGGGGTTTCCTTGTTCAATTCATTATGGAATGAAGATAACTTTCTGGCCCGGTTTACTATTAATTTAGATTGCTAGATTACCGAAAGTAAGTTATACCTCATTGCAAGGCTACTAGTTACTAACCAATAGATAAAGTACCTAGAATTTCTTTAGTAATCACTCACCTAAGTTGCATTAACAGTGCTTTCAGAATCTAATTTTAGACATTTCATCTTGAACAAAAAAATTCAATTAGCTTAATTCCTAAGTCTAATAGAGATTTCCAATGATTATGCAAGGTTTGATTAATTAATTGGTCATTCCAACCTAGAATCAACAAATCCTTTACATAAATCCAATATTCCGAAAGTATTGGGTTGTTGAATTACAAAATAGTATAATCAAATCATAAATTAACAATAAATCAAGCTAGATTATATTAAAATTAAATCCATAAATCCATGAACAAGTCTACCCCAGCTGAGCACTGAGGTTTAGTGTGAGTTTATTACAAAACTAGCAGAAAACTAGAAAATAGAGAGGGGAATCAAACTAGTCATGAAGCTCTACAAATTCTTTGCTTGAATCTTCAATCCTTCGCTTAAATCTAATCCTCCAAGGCTAGCAGTCACCCTTCGTATCTTTAGGTCTCCTAAGAGTTTCTACAGACGGCTCTCTTTCTAATTTTTGGCTCTCCCTCTCCCGTGCAAATTCTCTGAATAAAAATGATATTAGCAAAGTACACAAGGTTTGACACGGCCCATGTTGTACCCTGTGTTCTTTTGCAAAGGGCTTAAAAACTTCTCAGCAAGGCTTTGAAACACACAGAAAGGTACACGACCCTCCACATAGGGTTCCCATACCCTATGTTCTTTGCCAAATGAGTGTATTTGCTTTGATTCTCTACAATTTGCATGATTTTAGTTCCATATCCTTTTCTAATGCTTTAATGAGTCACTTTGAAACCTGAAAACAAAATATCAAAGTACCTCTTTCCAATGAATTTGCACAAAATACTCAATAAATAAGCAATGAAGCACATAAAATATAAGTGCAAATATGCATTTATCAATTCTCCCACACTTGAATCTTGCTCGTCCTCGAGTAAGGAAGCAAGAGAACAAAAGTTTACTCCACTTTTCTACTAATATTATCGGGCAATCATTCAGTGAATTAGAAATTAAGATCAAGTCATGCAAGGCATCTAAATGAAAACAAAGCAGCAAAATAAGTTAATCCTTAGCATAAAAGTAAAAGAGAAGAGCTTCATAGGTAAAGTATTCACTCAAACTTTTAAGATAAGGCTTGTGTATACTCTCAAATCAATCAGCTCAAGACTTAATGCTACCATATGCTTGCAAAAGCTTTAGTCTCCACTACTATATTGTAAAATACATGCAAATCAGAGGGCTTTATTAGGGAAAATGATAAGGGTAGAGGAAGGGAAGATTAAGGGATGAAAAGTAATAGAGTCAAAGAAGGGAAAAGATGCATTGGCTTTAAGTTTGACCACTGTCGAGTTCAATTGCTATATTGCTTTGCTTCTATTCTTTGCCTCAACTTTTTCTATGACAGCAAATAAAACTTTTCTTTCTTTCTTATTTCCTAACAAGCTTTTCTTCTTCTTCTTCCCAAATTATTTATTTATTATTTTTTTCTCTTTTTTTATTTTTTTATCAACAATAAATCATCAACTTACTCAGCTGAGCAGCTCTATGTAAAAGCCTCTAAGTAATAGCCAAACTCATTTAATGATGTCTAAGTTCCCCTAAACTTTGAAGTTCAAGTTCACTTGGGTGGTGGCTTTGAATGCACATAAGATGGCTAGGCTTGAAATGAGGGTCCAAGGCTCAAGGTGGCTAGCTAGGGGCAAAGTTGAAAATATTTTAAGGTAAATCAAAGAAGGGATTCAAATAAGCAAAATAAAAAGGGTGAAGAAACATGGCTTCATCATTTTTGACATGCAAAATACATAAAATGTAGCCTCAAAAAGAACAAATGCAATTTCTAAAGTAAAAAGTCAAGAGTGAGATATAATCCCTTAAGAAAATAAGAGTGAGCCTCAAATTCTAATGTGAAAAGTTGCTTAATAGGCTCAAGTCTCACGAGGATCAATTATGCTCATTACTCCTAACTTCAAGCTTTAGACTTTCCTTATTAAGTTACCAGTTAATAATTAAAAGAGCAAAGTATGAACAAATCCACTTTAGTCAAAAGACTACTTTAAAAAAATTTAAAAATTTTCACACATCATTACATTTGGAGTAAATTCTAGTACTCTAAATCAATCAAGAAGATTCAAGTGCAATACATTCTAAAAGCTGCTCCCCCACACTTAAAATTGGACATTGTCCTCAATGTACAAAAAGTAAATAGAAAAGAGATAGAGAAGAGATGAGGGACTGAAACTTCCCTGACAAGTGGAGCTTTGTTCTCAATTATAAAGCATGACATCCGGCAGATCCACAAGCAGAGAAAGATTAGGAGACAAAGGGGAGATTGCTAATGCAAAAGAAAGGAGATGCATTGCTAGAATAAAGTATGCCGATAGTTAGTTATTATAGACATAAATAGTAAAAGTACGAGAAAATAAAAGACAAAGAGTTAAAGTAATACAAACTAAATGAAAGTGCATCACAAATATAAGTACAAACTAAGACAAATGAGAATAGAAAAGAGGAAAAAGGAAAAGGCAGAGTGGTGAGTATTCTGCTAGTGAAAGTGTAATCTGAGCTATTGAGTAGAAGGATCTGGATCAGCAGGAGAAGAGAGGTGGAAAAGCTGGAAAAGGGCCTTAACCATGCTCTCAGTGTGTTTGGACCTCCTGTCCAAGTCATTATAGAGGCCCTTAATCCTCAATGAACGCTCAAATATGCACTGTTGCTCAGCCAGAATCCACTGCTGATCGAACAAGATATATCTAAAATAGGCCTTATGTGAAACACTCTCGCCTGCAGAAGATGATGGACCCATGTCAGGAGCTACATCAGTATCGTCATCATCCGTAGGAAAATCAATCTCATCCTTAGGTGGTGGCTACTGCATAAGCTGGATCCCCATAACTAGAAGGATGCTCCTACGAAGGGGGGTCATCTGAGATGCCACAGAAAGGGATCCATAAGGCTAATCAAAAAGTCCCAATCGTTTGGCTAATCTGATGATGTATGGACCTGCAACAATACTCCCAGTGCATCCATTTGATGTCTGAGCTGAAAGGAAGTGTGCAAGTGCAGCTCCAATATGGATGGGGACCTTCTGTATCATGCTGTACAGGAAGAGAATGTCAGCTGTCCCCACCACTTCATGACTATGCCCCCGACCACTCAAAGTATGATTGAGAATAGAGTGGATAACTCGCCATGCTACTTTCCGAAGGCTAGATGCCTTGCTTTTCGTCGGATCATAAGAGCTCCTGGTAGCAATGGTGGATCATACCTACCACTCTTGGGTCCTATGAGGCAGTCCTATCTGAATATCCTGATACTCTGGGATGGCTACAAAGTCTCTAGAGTAAATCTCCATGTGTACTGAAAACTTGGTCACACTCATAGAATATGTGACTGTCCTGAGGCAAAACTACGTTGTGTTAGCAAAGTTAACAGTGCCGAAGTATCTCTCCAAATGGAAAGTGCTGAGAAACTCCAAGGTAAGCTTTCTATATGTAGGCTCTATAATTTGAAAGAAGGTCTCCCAAGCACCTACACTGATAAGCTCTCTGATCTCGTCCTCAAGCCCAAACTCTCTCAAGATTGCCCAATCTATATATTGACCTTCCATAAATGATCGGTCTCTATGTTTACTAAATGCTTGGATATGGGCCTCATCTGTGAACTCGAGGAACTGGGAGGTAGTGGGTCCTTTAGAAGAGGTCCCTCTAAAAGTATTGCCTTTAGAGATCCGCTTAGCAGTTATCTTCTATCTTTTTGACATGATCTCGTGAATGCTGGAGAAAAACCCAAAGTCACTGCTTAAAATCCAAGAGGAACCTAAAACTTGCAATTACACTAATTAAATTAAAGATTAAATAGTAAAAATGCTTCAAATAGCTAAGAAAAATACTTTAATCAGTGTATTTTGGAAAAAGAAGGGCCGAAAATGATTGTAGGAAAATTGGGTCGCGGTAGGTGCTAAAGAAGATGAAGGAAAATGGAGGAAATTGGTCATTAAAAGCTCCATCGTCCAGGAACATGGGGTCTAACACTGCCCATATCGTGCCTTGTGTTCTTCTGCGAATGAGCATTCTAAAGAACAAGTTTAAAAAGGATTTTCACAAGAGTACACGAGGTTTGACACAGCCCGTGTTGTTCCCAATGTATCTTTCTGGAAGGGCATTTTAAAGAGCATGTTTTCAAAAATAAAACACGGCCCGTGTCGTTCCCTGTGTATCTCTTTAGAAGGCATTAAATGCAAAAATTCTTAACATGAATCAGACAATAAGGTACACGAGATTTGACATGGCCCATGTCGTATCCCTTGTATCTCACTAGAATGAATTCTAAGCCTTCTATAAATGAAAATGAATAGGAAAAATGTATATATGCCTAATTTACCCAGAAATAATGACCAAACGCAACAAATGGGCATCTTAAATCAATAACCAATAACTTAAATGCCTCAAACTAGTCAGAAACTCAGAGAAAGAAAAAAAAAGGAAAAATAAAGATTAAAAATAATAAAAATGAAAAAATTTGCTTGGGTTGTCTCCCAAGAAGCGTTTGTTTAAGATTATAAGCTCGACACCTGTTTCAATTAGCCTGGAGGTGCCATTATTGGTGGCCCAGCAACATAATGTTTCAATATCTGGCTATTAACCTTGAAATTTTCGGTGTTCTCACTCCAAATTTCTACAGCTCAAAATGGATACACCTTTTTCACATGAAATGGTCCAGTTCATCTTGTTTTGAGCTTTCCTGAAAAAAGCTTAAATTTTGGCTAAACAATAACACTAAGTCTCCTTCATAGAATTCCCTCATGAGAATGCGCTTGTCGTGTTAAATCTTTGTTCTTGCTTTATACATCTTGGCATTGTCGTAAGCATCATTTCTCAGTTCTTCAAGTTCAAGAAGTTGAAGCTTTCTTTTCTCCTTAGCAGATTGCAAGTCAAAATTTAGCAACTTTATTGCCCAATATGCCTTGTGTTCTATCTCTACCGGCAAATGACAATGTTTCCCATAAACAAGCCTAAATGGTGCCATTCCAATGGGAGTCTTGAAGGCAGTCCTATAAGCCCATAAGGCATCATCCAACTTGAGGGCACAGTTTCTCCTTAATTTAGACACAATCTTTTCCAGTATACTCTTAATTTCTCTATTTAAAAGCTCCACTTGCTCACTAGTTTGTGGGTGATATAGAATAAAGATCTTATGGGTTACACCATATCCTTTCAAGAGGGATTGAAATTGAGTGGCAATAAAGTGAGACCCTCCATCATTGATGACTACTTTTGGGATCCCAAATCTAGGAAACAACACCTTCTTGAAGAATCTAACTACAACTTTTACATCACATATCCGAGTGGCAATTGCCTCCATCCATTTGGAGACATAATTTACCGCCACAAGTATGTATTTGTTACTGCAAGAAGGTGGGAATGATCCCATAAAATCAATTCCCTAGACATCGAATATTTCCACTTCCAAAATGTTATTCAAAGGCATCTCATGCCTTTTTGATATACTACTAACTCTTTAACACTGGTCACATGAAGTTATATACTGATGAACATTCTTGAATAAAGTTGGCCAGTAGAAACTTGCCTAGGCAATCTTTGTAGCTGTTCTTGAGGTGTCGAAGTGTCCTCCATATAGAATAGAATACTAGCAATTTCTTCATGAGGCACACACCTTCTGAACAAGTCATCGGCACATCTTCTATAGAGAAGAGGTTCATCCCAAAAATAATATTTTACCTCTGCTGAGAACTTCTTTTTTGCTGATATCCTGCATCCAGAGGTAAAACTTTACTCACAATATAGTTAACATAGTCAGCAAACCATGAGATAGCTAAACACCAATAGATAATCATCTGGAAGAGAATCATTTATTGGCATCTCTTTGTCTACCTCATCCTCCAACTCCTACTTCAACCTTAAAAGGTGATTAGCCACCACATTTTTTGTACCCTTTTTATTTCGAATTTCTAAATCAAATTCTTGTAACAAAAGAATCCATCTGATTAGGCGAGGCTTAGCTTTTTTCTTGCTCAAAAGGTGTTTGATTGTTGCATGATCTGTAAAGACCACCACCTTAGAATCCACCAAATCAAAACTTGTTAACTGTATAAATTACTGCCAGCAATTCCTTCTCAGTTGTAGCATAATTTAGCTGAGCCTCATCCAAGGTCTTGTTGGCGTAGTATATAGCATGAACCTTCCTATCCTTCCTCTGTCCGAGTACTGCGCCTACTGCATAGTCGCTAGCATCACATATCACATCAAATGGTAGACTCCAGTTCGGTGCTTGCATGATTGGGGCAGAAATTAAGGCCTCCTTTAACTTGCAAATTGCATCTAAATAATATTAATTAAAATCAAAAGCAACATCTTTTGCAAGTAAGTTAGTTAAAAGTTTAGCAATTTTAAAGAAATCCTTGATAAAGCGTCGGTAGAAACCGGCATGTCCTAGAAAACTCCTCACTCCTTTTACAGAAGTTAGGGGAGGTAATTTCTTTATGATTTCCACCTTAACCTTGTCTACCTCAATACCATGCTTTGATACTTGATGGCCAAGGACAATCCCTTATCTCACTATAAAATGGCATTTCTCCCAATTGAGTACTAAATTTACCTCCTCACATCTCTACAATACTTGAGATAAATTAGTCAAATAGTTATCAAAGGAAGTACCATATACAGAGAAATCATCCATAAAGACTTCTATGATGTTTTCAATAAAATTAGAGAAAATAACCATTATACAATGTTGAAATGTAACAGGAGTATTACACAAACCAAAAGGCATTCTCCTATATGCAAAAGTGCCATAAGGACATGTGAATGTAGTCTTTTCTTGATTACTTAGATATACAGGAATTTAGAAGAAACTAGAAAAACCATCCAAATAACAGAAATGTGAATGCTTAGCTAACATTTCCAAAGTTTGATTAATGAAGGGGAGAGGGAAATGGTCTTTTCGAATTACTTTGTTCAATTTTCTATAGTCTATACACATCCTCCAACTCATGACAGTCCTAGTGGGAATTAACTCATTATTGTCATTTTTCACTACAGTTAATTCCCCTTTCTTTGGGATAACATGTACTAGACTAACCCATTGACTATTTGAAATTGAGTAGATTACCCCAGCATCAAGTAACTTCACTATTTCTTTCTTTACAACTTCTTTCATGTTTGGATTTAGCCTTCAATTTTGGATTTAGCCTTCTCTGATGTTCAATGGAGGGTTTACTATCTTCCTCCATCAATATCCTATGCATGCATATTGAAGGATTAATCCCTTTCAAATTAGAAATTGTGTACCCCAAAGCCTTTCTATGCAATTTAAGCTGCCTAAGCAATTTTTCTATTTCAAGGGCATTTAGATTTGCATTTACAATCATAAGATAAATGAGTAGGATCCTAAAAATTCATACTTGAGGGTAGATGGGAGAGGTTTCAATTCTACCTTAGGAGGTGTCTCTTCCTCAGTGGAGAGATTCTTAGACTGCACTTCCAATGATTCAATTTCTTCAAGGAGGGAAAGTGGAGGGCTTGACTCTAAAAATTCTGCATATGCAGCAATCTCCTCAGTTTCATTTTTAGCAACTTCATCCCTTAGTAGACATGCTTCAAGTGGATCTTGAAGGTAACCCATGAGAAGGTTTTCTTTCACAATCTTGTCTAGCACATTAATCCTACATATTGAATTTTCACAAACAGGTAATTTAATTGATTGATTCAAATTAAACTTAACTTTTTCATCTCCCATAGATAATGAAAGCTTTCCATTTTTAACATCAATTAAAGCACTCGCAGTGGCCAAAAAAGGTCTACCCAAAATGATAGGAATTTGTGTATCCTTTTCCATTTTAAGTATAACAAAATTAACAGGAATGAAAAACTTACCAACCTTGATAGGTATATCCTCAAGTATACCTACTGGGTATTTCACAGAGTGATCTGCTAACTGAAGTGAAACTGTGGTGGGCTTCATTTCTTCTATGTTCAATATCTTTGCAACTAATAGTGGCATGAGGCTCACACTTGCTCCTAAATCACACAATGCCCAGTTAATAGGGACATTTCCAATCATATAAGGAATGGAAAAGCTACCTGAGTCCTTAAGTTTAGAAGGTAGTTTATTTTGGATGATGGCAATACATTCCTCTGTTAGTGCTACAGTCTTATGCTCCTCTAGCTTTCTTTTGTTTGAGAGGATGTTCTTCAAGAACTTTACATATGACGACATTTGTGAAAGGGCATCAGTGAAGGGGATACTGATGTATAATTTCTTTAACACTTCCAAGAACTTCCTAAACTGCTTGTCAAGCTTAGCCTTTGCTAATCTTTGAGGATAAGGGACTGACGGTTTATATGGTTCTGGAGGGACATACTTTAGCTTTTTAAGTAATTCCCCTTCACTCACTTCAGAATTATTAAGATTTGGAGCTTTTTTATCTTCTTTATGCACTTCCCCCTCAACTATCTTTTTTTCACCTTCTTGATTGGCATTTAGAACCCTCAATTGCCTTCCACTCCAAAGAGTGATTGCCTTACAATGCTCCCTGGGATTTGATTCAGGTTGAGTAGGGAGTTGACTAAAAGCTTTGGAGGAAGAAGTAGAAGCTTGTTGAGCTATTTGGGTCCTTAACATTTTCCTATGGGTGGCCAAAGAGTTAACTTTGGAGGACAATTATCTAATGGAGTCCTCCATGGCTCTACCATGGCTCTACCATGCTGCTTAAACTCTTCATTAGTTTTTTCTTGAAAAATAAGGAATTTCTCTAAGAGGCCTTCTAATTTAGAAGTAGAAGAGGGTTGAACTGGTGGGTTATAGGGTCTTTGGTTTTGAAAACTAGGTGGTGGTGGTTTATTGTGAGTGTTTTGAGTGTTGTATAGCTAGTTAGGTTTGTAGGATAAATTGGGATGGTTCCTCCATAATGGGTTGTAGGTGTTTCCAAAAGGTTTATTCAAATTTCTCTGTCCACACCTACTATTGTGCATATAATTCACTTGCTCAGTGAAATCCTGCCCCAATTGACACTCAATTGCCATGTGACCTGGAGCTTTCCTTGAAGATCCTATCTCATTTGACCATTGGTAATGGTTCAAGGCCATGTCCTTAATCAATTCATATATTTCATCTAACCTTTTGTTCTTCAAAGCACTTCCAGCAGTAGCATCCAATGTAAGCTTGGTATTGTGGCTCAAACCATTGTAGAAAGTATGAAGAACTAGTCATTTCTCTAGCCCATGATGTGGGCACAACCTCAGAAGTTCCTTATATCTATCCCAAGCGTCAAATAGAGATTCACTTTCTTTTCGAGAGAATGTGGTGATTTCATTCCTCAATTGAACAGTCTTGCTTGGAGGAAAATATCGTGACAAAAAAGCTCTCAGTAGCTCTTCCCATGTGGTAATAGATCTTGGTGGCAAGGCATGTAACCAAGCCCTTGCTCTGTCCCTTAAGGAGAATGGGAAGAGTCTAAGCTTGATGGCATCCGCTGCGACACCATTTATCTTGATTGTGTCACAATATTGCAAGAAAATCTGAATGTGGAGGTTAGGATTCTCCTTGGTCCTTCACCAAACTGATTTTACTGCACCATAGATAAAAGAGCTAACTTTAATTCGAAGTTGTTGGCCTCAACAGTAGGCCTTCTTATGCTAGATTGAAGCCCAATTATGTCAGGTGCAACAAATTCTTTAAGGAACATGTTATCCATGTCTTCAATCACTATTTTAATGCTGATTAGCTCTTGGATATGTACTAGTTGTTGCACACTCCTTCTCCTATGCAAAGTTCTTTTAATCTTCGGATCTAAGTTAAGAATTCCTTTAAGACTTCTCTTTCACATATATAAAATTTTCTATAAAAGAGTAGGTAATACTGGTACAGAACAAAATAAGAAAGATATTCTATAAAAAATAAGAAAATGAGAACAAGATGAATTAAGAACTAAAAAAAATAAAATAAATCATCTAGTCTAATTCACTCAAAAATTTTTATTAATATCAACTATTTTCAAAATCCCTGACAACGGTGCAAAAAACTTGATGTGATCCCGTAAGTGCACGGGTTTTGGTCGAGTTATAATATAAAAGATATCATCTCTACAGGGATTGAGTGTTGATTACTAACTAAATTTTAAGATAAATTATCTAGGTGTACTAATTGTAATTGTGAATTAAGAGTAAAATATGAAATAAAATTTAGTTATAAAAAAAGAAAGCAAATGAAACTAGAATAAGTTAAGTAAAGATCTAATTCAAATGGGATGAAAATGTACTCAACTTTGGGGTTTCCTTGTTCAATTTATTATGGAATGAAGACAATTTTCTGGCTCGGTTTACTATTAATTTAGATTGCTGGATTACCAAAAGTAAGCTATACTTTATTGCAAGGCTACTAGCTACTAATCTATTAGATAAAGTGCCTAGAATTTTTTTAGTAATCACTCACCTAGGTTGCATTAACAGTGCTTTAAGAATCTAATTTTAGACATTTCATCTTGTGCAAAAGAATTCAATTAGCTTAATTCCTAAGTCTAATAGAGATTCCCAATGATTATGCAAGGTCTGATTAATTAATTAGTCATTCCAACCTAGAATCAACAAATCCTTTACACAAATCCAATATTCCGAAAGTATTGGGTTGTTGAATTACAAAACAGTATAATCAAATCAAAAATTAACAATAAATCAAGCTAGATTATATTAAAATCAAATTTATAAATCCATGAACAAGTCTACCGCAGCTGAGCACTGAGGTTTAGTGTGAGTTTATTACAAAACCAGCAGAAAACCAAAAAATAGAGAGGGGAATCAAACTAGTCATGAAGCTTTACAAATTCCTTGCTTAAATTTTCAATCCTTCGCTTAAATCCAATCCTCCAAGGCTAGCAGTCACTTTTTGTGTCTCTAGGTCTCCCAAGGGTTTCTACAGACAGCTCTCTTTCTAATTTTCAGCTTTCCCTCTTCCCGTGCAAATTCTTCGCATAAAATTGATATCAGCAAAGTACACGGGGTTTGACATGGCCCATGTTGTACCTTGTGTTCTTTTGTGAAAGGCTTAAAAACTGCTCAGCAAGGCTTCAAAACACACAGAAAGATACACAGCCCTCCACACGAGGTTCCCATACCCCATGTTCTTTGCCAAATGAGCGTATTTGCTTCGATTTTTCATAATTTGCATGATTTTAGTTTCAGATCCTTTTCTAATGCTTTAATGAGTCACTTTGAAACTTGAAAACAAAATATCAAGCATCTAAGTACCTTTTTCGAGTGAATTTGCACAAAATACTCAATAAATAAGCAATGAAACATGTAGAATATAAGTGCAAATATGCATTTATCATTAGCTAAATGCAATCCTATACAAGTGCTATCATATAATAGAGATCTAAATAGGTGCTATTTGAGTCTAGAAGATTTAGAAAAATATCTTCACAAGTAAGTAATAAATTACTTAGTGAGATAATTGTCACATAAATTTTCTAATAAATTTTAATGCAAAAAATATTTATATAAAAGATATATGCACAAACTCATTTTCTTCGCATAAAATATTTCTAACTATACCATTGTGTATACTACATTAGTAACATTTAGAATATAATTTAGTTATAAACACAATATAAGCATTTGAATAATTATTGAATGGCATGGAGGCATAAAAAGTCCTATCTTGTTATTCTGGACTAACCACAACCATGCATATCCTAGGCTTATGCATCCTTCTTACCTTATGTCATTTCATGTGACTCAGAATACATGGCATTAAATTAATTTCCATAAATCTCATTATGTTTCATATTCACATAATTATGTCATAACATCACATATGGAATTTAAGCGAATATTGTCATAAACAACATTAAAGCCTAAAAATAACATATGACATTTAAGCCATTTCATATAAAGCTTTCACTAGCTTTTTATTCACATAAAGCACTCACCAACCCATTTTCTTATATACATGGCAAGGTTAAAATGTAATGCATTAGCTATAACTTAAGTATAACATAAAGTATAATCTAGTAAAAATAAATTTCATAGTTACCTTATCATAATTCCTAGTGATCACAAGAAATATAGGTACTTCTATTTTGTATGCTAAATTATAGTATTACCTTCAAAAGCTAATCAACATAGAGCTTAAATTATAGATACTTTCTCATATAAACATTTTAGTGTCTATACAAGTTGTAGAATAATTCATGTCATAATTTATGTATTGCTTTCGCAATAAATCTATGGTTTCACCATAAAACTCATGGAATAGTGTCCATTTTCTCCTAAAGAATTTCTATCACCATTCAAATACTTTTATGCTATTAGATAAGTAATATATTATTTTAATATAGTTGCCAAACTCATGGTTTTCACAATAAGATCATAAAGTTCTCAATTTAGATTTTCCAAATTTCATAACTTTTGTTTCCAAGCAGATTTAATCCTTTACTTCATGTATTATTTTAATAAGTAAGAAAACTATCTTTTCTTACTTGTTCAAGCATTCTAAGGAGCTAGCTAGTAGTAAATAAGTTGCTTAATTCAACCAAATATTAACATCAAAAGCTAAGGAAACAATCATAATCCAATACTAAGTTCTATCAATAAATCTTGTATTTAAATTCAACTAAAATTAGCAAACCTTATTCAAATTTGATGAAGAAACTTTAGAATTAATATTAAGGCATTTAGTAACTTGATCAAGCTTTTTTCATGTATAAAATAAGTCATACAAGGTATCTTCATATTTAGTTATCAAATATGATAGAAAAATGTACTTTTAGCTTAGAAAATCTATTTTAAATATAAAACAATAATAAAATTTTATGAAATTTTATAAAACAAATAATAAGTCATAAGATATCATTTTTGAATCATTTTCATATTTGAGATAGTTACACAAGCTTTCCTTAACTCAAACTACCAATATACTAAAAAAAAGTCTTCTTTAGCTTTCAAAAACTCCTTTTTTATATGCAAAATTTTTATGAAGTTTATAAAAATCTCCATCCTAGTTTAAAAGGCTTAAATAACCTTTCCTAACCATAAAACATGTTATATACATAATTAAAATCTTTTACTAGGAATACTAGCTTGTAAGAAACCATTTACTACTTAAAAGCATTAGTTTTAAAAATAGTTTTTTTTAGCATAAATCCATAATCTTCCAAATACATTTTTAAGCAGGTTTTTACTATAAAATCATAATATCAAGGTTAATAAACATTTGAAGAACAAATGAGAGTTTATGCTAATGAGCTTCTCTTGCAAAAGCAAAATTTTCCCTACTAAATAACAACATACCCATGAACACTTTAGTGCTAACCAAAATAAATCTTGCATGTAAAACATCATTCTTTCACTCTTTCTTAGCTAAAAAAAATGAGTCACCCTAAAGATTCTCACTAAAATTTTCTTCTTTTTATTTATAAAAGTTACTTCTCAAAACCTTGCTAATTTTAAAAGAAATCCTTTCCATAAAACCTTTTTCTTCCAAAATCCTTTCTTAACTTCTGGAGAAAACATTTTTACAAATATTCTAGCATGATTTTCATGACTTTAACATAATATTAACAATTATATATACACTTTATACATAAACACCTTTAAAAAAGAGAACCAAAAAGTAAAATAGTGAGTCTCTACTAACTCAAAAGGGCTTTTGATTCTTAATTTCCTCACCTAACATTCATAGTATGATATAAAAAATAACATGAAATTAATAGGAAATTTATAGCAAGAATCATAAAAGGATGAATCTATAGAAGTTTATAGGTTTATAACTTCACCTAAAGGATTTCTTCAACCAATTTTAAAGAACACTAAAGGAACTAATAAGATCTCTCCAAGGAATGACAAAAACTCACTATTTCTCATCAATTTTCTTTCTAGTTGTGTAGCTTATGCGTGCATGTGCAACAAATGAAACTAAGCTTGGATATTTATAAAAGAAAGAAATACATTAGATTGCATAGAAATAAGATGCATGGTTTTTGCTAGAAAATATTATGTAAAATTTTCCAAGTCCTTGTTTCTCTGTTTTAGTATTTTTGTCTTAGTCTTTATAGTTATGTCATAGCATACGTCATCTTTGTATTTATATTAATGCATATGCTTGACTAACTCTTTAAGAAGTTTCCTATTATCTTTTAATCCTAATTAGTCACTAATTAATCATTTCTTAATAAAATCACCTTTCCTAATCAAACATTAGGACTTCAATTAAAGGTTTTTCCTTATCTTTCTACCAATACCCTTGGACTTAGTAATATTTTCCTTCTTCTCCCTAAAGTCATGTATGCCCCTCTTTATACCTTAATTTACAATTTTGAACATCTTAGGATTTCCATAGGATGCTCTTGAATACAACTTCTAAGTTACTCTAAGTCATTGTCAACCTTCGATCTTGAGTACTTTTATTTTTCTTACATTTTTCCTAGATAATTCTAAGTGAAAATTTCAACTATTAAATACTTTTATTAATATTAGTGAGTACTTCTACAAATTAGCCCTTAGTAAATGTTATCTGGTTTAACTTTATTAGATTTTGACTACTAGATTTTTATTGTGTATTACATGCAAGTATTCTTTTAAAGACCTAATAGAATTGTCGAAATGTAAACTCATGGTGTTAAAACTAGAAAAAGATGAATTAGATAAGGTTTTTAACTATTCTTATGCTATTTCGAGTTCAATTCTTATAAAGAAACTCATGAGTTCATCTCTAAGATGATGCATACACTTTAAATATTATCTTTTATTTTCTTTTTTTAATTTTGTTTTAACAAAATGCAAAACAAAACTTATGAACAAGATTAGTAAAATAGATAAAATAAATAAAATAATAAAAATAAAAATAAATAAACCTAATTTTGATAATGCCTCTTTAGCAGCAATGCCAAATTTTGTTTACACTCAAAATGTAATGTGGTTATCACATTTTAAATTAAGTTGTCATGCCCTCAAGAAAAAGCATCACAAATCAAGTTAGGTAAAAAAATTTAAAAATAATATATTAAAATCATTTGATTAGATGGTATTTTTTTTAAAAAAAAAGGAAATTTGTTTTAAATATATAATATCAAACAAGAATTAAGAATCACCATTATGTTTCATCTATTCATTCCCTACTTTGATTTAGTTAAGTCTCACTTGTTTCATATTCTAAGCAAACAATTGGAAGATGTGTATTTGAGTTCTATGTAAAACTTGTTTTGCATTATATATAAACAAGTTTTAAAACATATAAGAATTATTTTTTACATTATCTAAAATTGATAATATATCAAATTGATAATATTGCAGTGAAATATCACTGTATAAAATAATTTTATTGGTAACAATTATATTTTAACAATACAACATAAAAGAAGTGTGATTGCATTTATATGAAATTGAAAAAAATATAATCTCCAAATTATAAAATAAACAAAAAATAATGAAGAGTTTGAATAATAATTAATTTATAAACTAATCTATAAACATTTCAATTCTTGAAAAAGAATCAAAGTAGAAAAGCCTAGTAAAAATTCTAACCTAACTTGTAAAATATTCTCACAAATTCCAAAAAGAAAGTATGAGAAAGATGCAAGATTTAAATGGGAGAGAAATGAGTTAAATTGTTAGCTAAGGCCTCAATTTATAGTGGATGGAAGCCTAAATTTTTCTAAAATTAAGCTTCATTGTTTTAGATGTATCTAAACAATTGATCAACTATATTCATTGCTAACTCATGGTTAAATCAACATCTTTAAATTTATAGATGACTCATCATTGAGTTAGCATCCTTAAATTCTTAGCTAACTCATGGCTAAGTCAACTTTCCTTAATTATATCAAGATAGCAACTTGAATAGATTCACCACTGACACATAGCTAAGTTAGCTTCTTTCAATTCATCCTAATTGATTACTAATACTTAGCTGAGTCAACTTTCTAAAATTTATCAAGATAGCAACTTGATCAGATTTGTTATTAATTCATAATTGAGTTAATTATATGACCTAAAAATAGAAAAAGATTAAGAAGGACATTTATGAAATTATTGTGTGACAATATCATATTTATTCCTTATAAATCCAAAATAATATTATCAATAAATTCAATTTAAAACTTATTTTTATGCACTTATCATATACATTAAATAAAAATTATTTATTTAAAAATTGACCATACAATAAAATAAAAAAATAAAAAAAGAAAAAAATTCATTTTTCCTTTAATGTTGATTGATTAAAATAATATTAATTTTTAGAAAAAATCATCTATTCATTCTTTATTTCAAATCTCTTTACTTCTTTTCAAAATCTAGATATACATGCTCATTATAATACTTATAGCTTGCTTGTTACAAAATGTCTTTAATTAATGGCAATATTTAAGATTATTTTCATGAGATTCTTTTAGAAACTAATTAGTACTATTAAATTTATTTTTAAATTTAATTTTTATTTAATATTAAAATAAGATTAATACAAATGGTTGAATTTGATTTTACTTTTTTAGATGTTAAATAGTATTAAAATAATATTAATACAAATGACTAGATTTGATTTTACTTTCTTTAAATGAAAATTAATACCATCATATATATATGAGGGTATTGTGATATGACAGTTTATTTAAGATATATAATTCTAAGATATTTAAATTTGCATTAATTTATTAAGATATATTTTTGTGAACAAATTAGTAAAATATTTTAATATAATATCTTCTCTATTTATAATATTAATTTGTGTAATATGCAAATTAATTTATATATATATAAATGGATAAATGATTATCTATAAATTCTAATATGACTCTTATTTAATAAAGTTAATAAATATTTGACCTAATTTGACTCTAAAAATAATATGGATTGGTATGAATTGATCAAAATAAGAATAAATATGGATAATACTTAACATCTCTAACTAATATGATAAGAAATTTTCTTGAAACCGTTTCCTTAAATTACATGTTAGTATACTTCTTAGTTCACTCAATATTCTATATATTTGCTAAGCTTTTGCTTGTAATCATTTCTCCTTCTTTTTCTTTTTTAAAAAAATTAAAAAATATATATATTTCTTCATAACTGTTGGATTGTTACACTTGATTTTCATAGGGAGTTTGTTAGTTCCCATGTGACCAAAAAGTAAGTGGATCCGTTTTAACTGTTAAATTACATTTAAATTGAGAAAGAGAAGGAGAAATTTAAGGATTTTATTAACCAAAAATAAGCTTTGTTTGTTTATATGAGATAAATCTCATGCTGCAATTACGCTTACTCCTCTTCTTAGGTTTATCTTTAAAGTGGGATTAACAGACCTTACCTTTGGCTGTTTGATTAGATGGTATTTGTTGAAAGAACGCAGAGAAGAAGCATTTAGCTCGGTGAAAGAACAGGCTTTACCATAAATGACAAAAGATTCAAACCCTGCAATTCAGGTTTCTTCATTCACGATCTTGGCATCTGTAATTGTTGGCTCCTGCTCGCTGCCATCTCCGGAGTTTGACACAATTCCTGAGAAGATTACAATATCTGTCATCAAATTTCGCAAAAGGTTCCGATTTTTCTCTTTTAATTCCTTCTATATATTTGTAGTTTGTGTGTGAGATTATATAGGTTGTTGCTATTCACGATTTTAACATTCTGGGAAAAAATCCAATTTATGCTGAACTTTTGCTATAATTTTAAGCATAAGGAATTAGCTATTACCAGAATTTAGAAATATATTGGTAAATAATATGACATCATAACTTTGAGGATAGTTAGTGTCACTAGCTGACCTTTTCATTGGTAAATATGATCTTTCATTAATTTTAAGTTGATGTCCGTTGTCTTAAAATTGCTGTTGTGCCTGTTTCTTCGATTGAATTTTGAAACATGTTAGCGACTAATATAATATCATAATCTTGAGGACAGTTAGTGTGTCTAACTTATTCAAACACAAATATGATCTTTTATTGCTATTTCAACTCTCCCTTTTCCACACTGCAATTTTTATTGACATTTTATCACTAAAACATTGCTTTAGTTATGCATTTTGAAAATTTAAGATTGCTCGTTCGGTGATTCCTATCTACCTTATAAGTAGAATTTCTGGCTCTGTCACTGTCTCTAGCTAGAACTGCAGTAACAATTGTGCCCCAGACATGGCTACCACATGTTCAAATATTGAAAAATAACAGGAACGTAATTGTTTTTATTTACCCATTTTGGTAAAGAAAACATGTTCATGTAAAATGTTTTTCGTCTTAGACTCTCATGGGAAACCCAAAAAACAAAAAAATGGTGAACTTGATATGTAATGGATGTGGGCCACACCCTCTAAGAGAGAAGTGTGGGAGTGAAAATGGGAGATAAGATGTGGGAATAGCATAGCTGGTTCTCATTTTAATTGTCGTATGTGAAAGAGAACTGTTTGCCCCATTAATTATGCAGGAAGACACTGAAAAAAATGTGAATTTTGGTTCTTTATTTATATTCTACCCAGAGCATGTGGCTGAGTTTTCTTTAGGTGTATAAATTCCTACCAAAATGTATGGATAATGTATATTCTTCTTAGCTGTCTCTTCTCTTTTCCCTTTTCTTTTTGTAGCTTTCCACAAAAAGTTCTTGGTTGGAAAACCAGAAGTGAACTCTATCATTTCGTAACATAATATAATAATTTTAAAATTTGTTGAATTGAAATTATTTGATTATATTCATTAAAAAATAAATAATTATGATTAAATAATAATTTAAAAATTTATCATATCATCTCAGATTTCTTAAGGATACAATAACAATAACAAATATCATTATTTATTTATGTTGGGGGGATGAATGTAAGAAAAATTTTCAGGCTGCAAGCTGTGTCCGTATAAAAACAGTAAAAATCTTATTAGAGATTGTCTGACTGTGACCAATGATAAAGTTTTTCTCCAAGTTTGATTACAAAGTTTCAGTATTTAATACATTGCATTATTTTAGCCACTGGAGGTAGAACCAGAATTTGATTATTTGATAACAACATTTGACCGAACCCTTATTGATGATATATACTATATGAATAAATGGAAAAATAAAATTAGATTTCTGAAATAATCATTAATTTATTATTTACTTTTCAATAATTCTTATTCAATCAGATAAGGCTCTAGTTTTTGCTTCGATTTAATTTCTGGAATAACTATGCATGTTTCTTATGCTTGGTGATGAAATTAATTGTTCATGGGATTTTGAAAACAATATTTACTACAATTTATAAAGTGTTAATGAAAGTCAGCTTATCAAATATTTATTGAAAATTGAAACTTGACAAGGACAATAAAAGATGATATTCATTTTCTAGTGGAAATGGAAATTAGAAACCCCACTCTCACTGTTAGGAGTTTTTATTGCCGAAGAGACTTGTGCCACAGAATCCTGGGTAATAGTTTTAAGATTTCTTCACATCCCTGTTCACCACTACTCTCTCTCTATTGTCATTTTCTCCAACGTCTTTTCAATTCTAATCATCAAGTTTTCTATCTCTCTCCCCTCCTTCTACCTATTTCTTTTAGTAAGCAACATATTTTATTATCCAAAAATTTTAGTATCTAACAAATCATATTAAGCTCCTAATTAATTCAAAATTAAATCAGATTAAATTTCTTTTGAAAGATAAAATCCTCTAAACACCTTTTTTTTTTTTCGTTCGTAAAATTCTAATTCAAAACTATACTTGAAAAATTGAATTCCCAATCATTCAAGCCATGGGGTTCGGTTGAATAAGCAATATCAATGATAAAGCTAAGCATTGAAAATGATATCAGTTCTTGTATTTTTTTGGCCGATGATTCCCTATATATGGCATGCTATAACTGAGCCCTTATCAACTTTCTATTATATTTGATATTATCCTTCCTCCTATGCTTCTTTTCTAGCCTTTGTATGTTATTTTTCTTCTCTCTCTCTTTCTTTTTTTCACTTTTTTTACAGCACTACAGCATCTTTTAGTGGTATTTTTTTTCTTTTCAATTTTTCTCATTGATCCTATGCAATCCATTTTAGTATTTTTGCTAAACTCAATCTGCTTTAAGGTACACTTTCATCATATCTTGTTAATGCTTTTCCTTCTTTTTATTCTATATTGATTAGTGTTCATGATGAAGTTTCTTTGTAGTAAATCATATCATTTTGCTCTTTTATTTGGATGATTTTTTTTACTTTTGTTTTTTTGCTTAAAATGTTTAAACTATGTTTGAAACCAAGATTTATCTTTATCTTTTCTAGGAAGAGTTCTTAGTTTTGACAAAGTTCTGCATTTATCTTACAGATTGAATCTGAAATGGCCTCTTCATGTTCCATCAACCCGCCCAATGAAGCTGAACAAATTGAGGTTAGTAGCTGGTAGGCTTTCATATAAGACTAATTTATTAGACGGCAAAAGTTAACCCCACATTCAAAGCTTTACGTCATTCTCCACTCCCTTTCACATTGAATACAACTATCAAGTAGGCTTAAATGCAATCACGATTTGTGTAATTCTGATCCCTTTATTTTAAAATAATTAATTTTAATTTTAAAATATTAAATTAGTGTAATTTTGATCCTCTTATTCAATTTTTGTTAATTTGTTGAAGTTATAAAACTATTTCATCTAATGCTTTCTTTATATTAATTTAAAATAAATTTTATATGAGAGAAAATTTTCGTATAAATTTTAAAAAATTTTGAAAAAAATTAATGAATTATATATGAAGAATTAAATCATTTTAAGAATTAATTATCTATAAAAATTAAAAAAATTACTTATTTAAAAATTAATATAATAAATACTTAGCGATTAAATAAGAGTCAATAGAAGTTAATAAAAATTAACAAAAATGAATGAAAATCAAATAAAGAGACTAAAACTACACCAATTTAATATTTAGGAAGATTGAAATAGATTGTTGTAAATTAAAAAATCAAATTCCATAATTTACATTTTAGATAGACTAAAATTGTACTTGAGATTTATAGTTACAGATGTGAACCGTGAAGTTATCAGTACTCTTGTTACTTTGAATTAGAATTTCTATAGCACATAAGAAATCGCTAACTGTATTATCGTCATTCACAATTTGTAATATTTGGCACAATCTATAGCATATGTGGAATTAATTTGTCTCAAATTATATAAGGTGGCCAATTTTAAAATGAATTGTGATAGATGATAATGCCACTAGCATTAGTTGATTGCACGTAACTAATTACATCAGGTGGTTGGAGGTATAGTTTTCATTTGGCATACACATCATGAGCGGGACAAGGGGGTTCCCCATACTATCATAGGGGAAGATCGGAAAGCAAAGCAATTGTATAAAAAATATTTTACAACGGTGGAATGTATTTAACTCAAATAACATACAATGTTATATAATTTTTTTTTTATATTCTGATTTCAGAATTTTACATATATATTTTTAATAATTTAACCATCTTTTTTTTAAAAAAAAAAAAACTATCTACAACCGTTAAATTTCTTTATTTATAACTAGTGGTGACTAGAGTTTATACATTAAACCTTATCATACATCAAATCATTAGTTCTCCTATAAAATAATTTTATGGAAATTGTGTCCGATTTCATTGTGCCATCTTTTGTATGATAAAAAATACTAGCAAATATGTTAATAAATCCAACCTTGTTAACAAAAAATCTTGCTACCTTTATATGACATATCTGATGTATTGTAATTACCCTTTTTTTCCCCAAGGAAAAACCAGTTTTATGTTCAATAAAAGCTACACGGGATGGCCCTTTTTCATAATAAGTCACGTTTCTCAGTAAACCTTGATTTCCAAATGCTCAAATGGTTTGTTAAGGCTCTATTTGTTGGAAAATTATATATGTATATATAAAGGAGTTGCATACCACCTATATATTTTTTGTTAAAAAAATAATATATAGTATTATAATAGTAAAAGAAAATAACTTCCTCTTTAAAAAAGAATGTGCTATTTTTCACCATCCTCTCCACATTTAATAAGGGACAAACATATTTATTTTATTATCTTACTATTTTATAGCTATAAATACAAGTAAATCAACATAATTCCCATGAAATATATTTTATGTCAAACAAACAGATCAAAGAATAATCTTAATAAGTTTAAAATGCTTAAAAATGCTAGAAATATGATCAATCAAATGGTTATATATGTGAGTGTATAGGATGCTTACATGATTAAATTAAATATTAATTTGTTGCCAAAAATATTTCACATCGAAATTTGTTCCTATCTTACAAACAGGTAACAGAAGCAAATGGTAGCTGCGTTGAACTACCAGCTGTGGAAAAAGGTTGCAAAGAGGCTGAAAAGTGTTCGGGAGGGACAAAAATTGCAAGCCTCTTGCTCGGTAATCATCAAATCATAATTCAATACATGTTTAAAATTGGAGGAATTACAAATTGTTTAATATATCCTTCCATATGTTTGATTGATTGCTTCTTTGATTACAGTTTTGTTCTTTAATTCCTTCTTGCCATTTTTCTGGAAATATATAACTTCACATTACACAATGCAGTGAATCAAGCACTAGCAACATTTGCTTTCTTTGGAGTTGGGGTGAACTTGGTTCTGTTTTTGACCAGAGTTCTTCGGCAAGATAATGCTGAGGCTGCCAACGAATGTCAGCATTTGGACCGGAACTGTCTACCTGTGTTCGCTAATTGGAGCATTCCTTAGTGATTCTTACTGGGGTCGTTACTTAACATGTTCGATCTTTCAAGTGATTTTAATTCTGGTAATGCGTTATTCTTATTTGTTTATGTTGGCCTACTTTTACAACTATGTAATTGCATATCTGTTGTTCTGACAGGGCTTGGGACTATTATCATTTTCATCTTGGTATTTCTTGATCAAACCAGCTGGTTGCGGTACTGATGATTTATCATGCGCGAAGCCATCCTCAACTGGCATTAGCTTTTTCTATTTGTCCATATATTTAGTAGCATTCGGCTATGGAGGACACCAGCCAACCTTAGCAACATTTGGTGCTGATCAATATGATGAGAAAAATCCTAAACAGAAGAGCTCAAAAGAAGCTTTCTTCAGCTACTTCTACTTCGCGCTCAACACCGGATGCCTGTTCTCCAACAGCATCTTAGTCTATTATGAGGATATAGGATTTTGGACAGTAGGTTTTGGGGTATCATTTGCCTGTGCTGTCATAGCCTTTGTGTCGTTCTTGGCAGGAACTCCAAAGTATAGATATGTAAGTGCTAGTGGGAACCCAGTAGTTAGAGTGGCTCAGGTATTTACTGCCGCCGCTAAAAAATGGGGTGTTGATCCTGCAACGGCTTCTGAACTTTATGAAGTTGAAGGCCCAGAGTCTGCCATAAAAGGGAGTAGGAAGATTCTTCACAGTGATGAATTTAGGTAATCATTGAAATTTGATTGCACATTACCTTTAAGGCTGTACATCTGCTAAGAACATGTTGTGCAACACAATAACACAACCAATTATAGAGCTTTTTCTGAAAAAGGAATACATTAAGATGAGCAATAGCCTTGTTGCTAGTTTCATCCAAGGCTGTTTTATCCTTCTGCATGAAGTGGGAAAGATTTAGATTTAGAATCGAGCATACATAAAACTCAGTCTTAATGTTAAAATTAATATCATTCATTGACATTGGGCAGGTTCTTGGACAAGGCAGCAACAATAACAGAGGATGATGACCAGGGCACAGAGAATCCATGGAAACTCTGCACTGTAACTCAAGTTGAGGAAGCCAAATGTGTCTTAAGAATGATACCCATTTGGCTATGCACCATAGTTTACTCGGTTGTGTTCACCCAAATGGCTTCACTTTTCGTGGAGCAAGGTGATGTCATGGATTCTAACTTGGGAAATTTTCACTTGCCAGCAGCCAGCATGTCTATATTTGATATCAGCAGTGTCCTTGTCTTCACTGGAATCTATCGAAAAGTTCTTGTTCCATTGGCCGGTAGAATGTGTGGTAATGGTAAGGGACTAACTGAGCTTCAGAGAATGGGAACTGGCCTCATAATTGGAATGTTTGCCATGCTTGCAGCTGGGACCACAGAGGTTGTAAGGCTCAGACATGTTATTGCTGGGGAGAAAGGCAGTTCTTTGAGCATATTTTGGCAAATCCCACAGTATGTTCTGGTTGGTGCTTCAGAAGTTTTTATGTATGTGGGTCAATTGGAGTTTTTTAATGGGCAAGCACCTGATGGAATAAAGAGTTTTGGGAGCTCACTGTGCATGGCTTCAATTTCACTTGGAAACTACGTAAGTAGCATGTTAGTGAACATGGTGATGTGGATTACCGCAAAACATGAGAATCCAGGCTGGATTCCGCATGACTTGAATTTAGGTCACATGGACAGGTTTTTCTTCCTAATTGCAGTGCTTTGTGCTGTTGACTTTGTGTTTTACTTGTACTGTGCTAAGTGGTACAAATGCATAATTGTTGAACAAGGTGAGAACCAAAGTGATGAAACAGGAAGCTTGAACCCAGAGGATCATGCTGCGATGAATAGAGTATGAGAGCTTCGAATCAATAGTATGTGATATATTTTCCTGTAGTTTGAATAAGGCTTGGCCTTTAGGAGAGGCTTTTTCAGAATCTGAAGGCATGACCAGCCTCAGTTTTGATAGAAGTGAAATATTTTGGTGGATGGGATGAATGCTTTCATGGTAAGATTAGTTTAACAAATTTGATAGGATCTTGAGTGTATTAGCAATTTTTGTTTTGCATCATTGAGAATACCTCAGTGTGTGATATCATTGAATTTCAAATTATAATTCTATATTTGGGTTTGAAGGAAAGTTTCCTAATGACTTATAACTAGAACATTGAATCATCATATTTAATTTCCTACCAAACACAATGGCCAAATTGTACTTGCTGGAAAGTTTGTTTTGGCCAAAATCTTCTATCCCGTACCATGATGCTACATGTATCACATTGTTAATAATTATGGTTCAATATAGGTTAGACTCCGGAATAGAGATTTAAGATTAGAAAGAATTAATTTCCTTTAAGAATCATTTAAAATTGAAAATTTAATTTCAACTTCAGTTTCTAAATCAAGAGGATACCAAAAATATCAATATGAATTTCAATGGCTTTCAAGATTAAATATATAACTTTTATTAAATGTCCTAAAATTATAATTAGCAGTGGAATGAGGTTATTGAACTAGGATTTTGTGATGGAAATGGAGTGAGTTGAAAATGGAATTCTTACTAAAATGGAGTTGATTGTTCCTTATACTTCTCAACAAAATGAATGAAAGGAAGAAAACTAGATCTATGATGGAAATGGCCAGATGCTTGCTATTTGAAAAAGGAATTCCCAAAAAACTTTAGATTAAAGTAGTGAATATTATAGTGTATTTGTTGAATTTGCTACAAATTATAGCAGTAAAGGGAAAAAAAACTTATTGGAAACCAAGTGTGGGTTAAACCTTTAGCAAACTATTTACAGGTGCTTGAAAGCTTATGCTACACTCTTTATTCGAAACCAAAAAAGGGATCTAAGAAAGAAAGGCATTTTCTTGGTTTATGATAGTAACACAAAGGCTATGAACCTAGAGTTTGAAGTTGAAATCTATTGTTGTTAGCATAAATACAAAATTTGATGAAGTCGCCAAATGGAATTGGGAAAGAAATAAAGTTGAAAACCTTGAATAACTAGTTTCTTGTGATTATTTAGCTAATGATCACATTGAAATTGAAGAAAATTTTGATATTTATGATGACTTTCCTGATCAAAGGAACCATAATACTAGATGATATATATATAAAACGTGTAATGTAGTTGCACTAGAACCTTTCAACTTTAGTGAAATTGCAAATGGAGTTGGCCAGTTGGCTATAATGTAGAGGGAGTTAGTTATGATAGAAAAGAATGATACTTGGAAGCTTGTGGATAGACCTCAAAATCACAAGGTTTTTTTTTTTATGTCAAATGGGTTTATCGGAAACAAATGTAAAGGAATAGTGATTGAAATACAATTTGAAAAGTTTAGAAAGTAAATATACACCTTGAAGGGATATTCAAGGGAGAAACATTACCAATCATTGTATTTGATCACTCTATCATTTCTCTCATTGTATTTAATGCAATGCGTTGTTTTAATTGATCAAATTCATTATATATATTATACTTCAATGTTTATCTTAATGCTCAGGTGATTACATGGTTAAAAAAGAAATGTATTTATGCACATACTTTTTAATTTTTTATTTATATATAGTTGAATGAATTGCTTTATACAAATACATTAAATTGTTATATATTGCATATAAACTCCTTCTTTAAATTATTTGGATTTATTTATTAATTAATTATCTATGTATAGTTAATGAAATTATTGAATATGCTATATTATAATGCTTATCTTAATATTTAATTAATCAAATGCTCAATATATATATGCATAAGGTTCTTAATAATTTATTTATGTATAGCTAAAATATATTATTAAAATTTTCTTGAGTTAGCTTGAATTGAAAATATTCTTATAACTTTTTAAAATTAAAAGATTTTTAAATAAGATTTTAAACATGGTGTAAATTTTAAAACACTCAATTTATCTCCTTTTAAATATAGGTTGCCTTAACCTACAATTATTAAATATATGATGGTAAGATAAATTTATAAAATTTAATTTAATAAGTATAAAATATTTAAAATTTTATTATTATTATTATTATTATTATTATTATTATTATTATTTTGGACTTACGAGAAGTAGAAGCAGATAGAATTTGAAATATTTTACAAAAAGAATGAAAAGGCCTAAGTAAGGCATCTCATAGTCCATTTTGACGTATTGCTCCCTCCCCCGCCATTATTTGGAGTATCTGCCGGTGTTTAAACGTGTCGTCTTAGGATTGGGTATAACTTATCTGGAGACGCAAATAATTGATGTGAAATTGTGAATATCCGACGGCGCATAACTTACAGAGTGACAAGCGTACGTGTCGCAATTTGACAGCAGAAGCACGGAGTGCTTAGCTCACTGACAGTGGACGTGTGTCGGAGCGTGCAGCGATAAGCATTGGATCCGTACATTTATAATTGAAAATTCTTACGCTCTCCTCCTCTAGAACGTGTCAATTTTTTAATGGTTGGAGTATTAATTCATTCTATCCACACCGGTAGCCTGAACTCAAAATATAATGTGAAATAAGATTTTTAAAATAATACGTGGTGTTTAAGTACTATTAAGTTCTAGCTATATGTTATTACTTTTAAAAAAAATTATTTTAATTTTTAATTAAAATTTATATTAATTTAATTTTTATAAAATTAAAAATTTTCATATTTTAATTTTTTATATAGTAATTCAATATTTCATTAAATAATTAACTATTGAGAATTGTTATTGGCATATGAATCAAATTAATATATATTTTTAATTTAAAATAAAAATGATAAAAAATTAATTTCATAAAAATTAAAATAGATTTTTAGTCTTATTTTTAATTAATATGAAAAAATTAATTACAAATTTTAATATATGAAAAATTAAATAATAAAAATTTCAACACATGTATTTTTCACAAAATTAATAACTTCTTTTTGATTAATTGAAAGTAAAGACAATCAGATATAATTAAAATGTATGAAAATTTCTCATAATATCTGCAGGAAAGCCCAATGAACTCGATATTATTCACTTGTTTATTGGCCGCATTTATAACAGCGGAAGTAATTGCCCGTTTTGGGTTTGTATCAATAGAAAACATTTCCGGTATTAACCAATATATATTATATTAAAATGATAAAAAAAATATATTTATTTAAGAATATAGTGTATTCACTTTTTCAATAATTTAATATAGTTATACTCGTATCTAGTTCTATTTTTAAAAATGTACACTAAATTTCTTTTTTATATACACACATTTCACTACATTTCTTTTTTATTTTAAAAACATTCATTTATCTTCTTGAAATGTACATGGAATGAGTCATTAGGTTTTAAATTGAGCTTTTTCAGGAAATCCAATCTTAAGTTTGGCCCATTTAATTTTTAAAAAATTTAGTTTTGTCCAGCTTGATTAAATGGTCCAAAGTCTTGCTTCAAAATTTAATTACTTTTATTTTGATTATTATTTTAAGTGAAAAATAAAATTTTATATTAAAAATATACATTTAAAAAAATATATGATATTTAAATATATAAAATATTTAATTATATTAAATTAAATATTTTTTTACATTAAAATAATTAAATATAATTATTTATAATATATAATTATATTATTAAAAATAAATTTATATAATTAGACTGGGTCAAGCCAACCCATTTATTATTATTATAGTCTAATTGAGTTATAGGAAAAAAGTTTAATATATATTAGGATTATAAAAAAAAAGTGCCTAAATCCCTTTTTTTCCTTTTTTAGGTTGGATAGGTCGCCGGGCTTATGTAGAGATCTATTATCTTCTCTACATTTTGAAAATAAAGGATGGAATGTATATAACTTTAAATAAAAAGGATGTGAGTGTAATTAAGTTAAACTTTATGGAAGATAAGTGTAATTTATTCTTTATTCAATATTAAATATAAAATAATTTTGATAAAAAATAACATTATTTATAATAAAAAATTATTTTCTCTCATTATAATTTATAATATTACTATTTATAATAAAATTTTAATCAAGACATGTTATTCATGTGCTTTCTACAAACAGATTTTTTTTTTTTGAAAAAATATTTTTAAAGAAAACCATCGAAAGTTCGAAATCAAGAGAAGAAGAGAACTTAGAGAAATGATACTACGTCAGAGGAGGAGGTCCCGTTCAAAGTAAATTATGTACATTTTTGGATACATACAACTTAATTTTTGACAATTTTTTTTTATATTTTCTGAAAAATTATGCTTCCAAATACATAAAGAAAGGATTAATATTAGTAGATAATAAAGATTATATTATAGTCAATTGACAATTATAAAAATTATTAGAAAGAAAATGTTCATAAAAAATCATATGAATAATAAGGTATTTGAACATATAAAATATTTAATTATATTAAATTAAGCAAATTTTCTGCTAAAATAATTAGATATACTTAATTTTATAATATGTATTTGTATTAGAATAAAATTTACGTAATTTTACTATATACCGTAAGATTGTTTACCCATATTATTTCCTCTGTTGTTTGTGATAGAGGAGATTATTGTAGGTGCTTGTCTAGAAAGGAAGCTACTGGATACATTTACTTTCCATTGGAACCGCAGTTGTGTTTCGTAACCTTTCCCAAAGGCAAGAAATACGTTTGTCTAAGCCATGGCTTAGCTGGTCACACTTGCTTGAAAATGATTTCATAAAGTTTAATTATACACTCGTGGACATGAAATCCCTTCCATGTTTTCAATTAGCTTAAAACACATGAATTTATATTTAATTTGTTATCAGTATAAATTAATTTTATATTTTTATTTATTTATATGTTATTATGTTAATAAATTATTTTTAAATAAAGTATCTTTTTTTATTCATTGATAATATAAAATATTTTTTCCGATAATAAATTAAGTTTAAATGACACTTACTTCTTAGATGATGTTTAATTTGTAGAATTTTTTTTTACATTTTTTAAATTATTTTAAGGGATTGTGAAATCATGTTTAGTTTAAATTTTTGAAAAATAATATTTCTGTGGAAGAAAGTGAGTATTCTACATTCTCATATCATGAGAATGTTTAATTAATATAAATGATTATTTTGCTTGCCTTACCATCATATACTATTGGTGACTACTTTTACTACTATTCATTTATCATAAATTATCATTTATTGTCGGTGACCATAATTTAACCTAACCTACTTTAGCGACTATTAATCATTACTATTATTTATTATTGATAATCACTGCTAATCATTATTTATTATCAGTGACTATTATTAATCATTATCCATTATTCACATTAGTTATCATCATCAATTAATACATATTATTGGTGATCATAATCAATTATCATCCATTATTGATGATAATTCCCAACTATCTTCTATTATCGATGATTGCTATCAATCGCTACTCATTATTGATAATTATCGCTAATCAATTCACATCCTTGGTAATAATTACTTGTCACTATCCATTCTCAAGGATCACTTCCAATCGTCATCCATCATCAAGGTGACCACTACTAGTCATAATTTATTATTGTTGATTGTCATTTATCACCACTACCGCCACCACAATCATATATCACCAACAATTATCGTTGATTATCACTTACTATTAATAGTCACTCATATTTTAATAAGAATATTTTTAATAATTAAATAATATTTTTAAAAATATTTAAAATAATTAAAATATAAGAATTTAATATTTCTAAGAAAATTTTTAATTGAATTAAATATGGGATCATATTTTTGAGAATATTAGAATTCTTATGAATGTTTGATTTCATAAATCAAATATTATCTTAATATAAATTGTGTATGTTACTAACAAAATAGGCAATATTATAGGAAATTTTATCTTTTAAGAGGTTAAGTATTTTTGTCATTGATTGTATTTAACAAATTGAGATTTATATTTTAAATTTTAATTTACTTATTTTGAAATTCAAAGAAAGACAATCCAATAATAAAATAGTTAACTTCAAAAGTGAAACTCCCATAACATTACCTTAAAAAAAAATCCATCCTATCCACCGAGATTGAAATTGTCTGCAATAAATATAATTACAATCAAGTTAATGGCCATTGTTTGACATAAGACTCGCAATAATGCGCGTGGATTCTATGCCGATCGATAACCAACACCTCCAGCTATAGCAGCAGTTAGTGTAGGAGATTCATTTTACACTATCTAATAAAAAATTGATAGAAGTTGCCTATTGTTATTGATTTTTAAATGATAATTTATGCGTAAATAAAAATCTATAAAGCAAAGAGTTTGGCATAAAATAAATACAAAATCGATTGTGATCCCAAATTGAACCCAAAATATATGTAAAAGAAACCTTATCCCAATCCTAAAACATCAATTAACGAACCAAAAGCATACTCCTAAAGTGGCTATGTTTACTTGCTCACCTATTCTATCATACGGATAAATATGACAACCCTTTAGAATTGAGCAAAAAATTACTTGGTGGATAGAAGATAATGCACATATAAATTAGGGCGAAATGCATGTGTCCCCTATATTGTCTGATAATGTAGTCAATAGTTTTCTTTTTCAATTGCAAGATTTCTCAATCTATTTATCAAATTTAGAATTATAATTTTAAAGACAAGATTTGACTCCTTTAACACCCTAAGCGTAATTTAGAGGATAAAATAAGATATTGCAAATTTTAATGAGAAATTTAAAAGAACATGTAATTATGAATTTAAAAATAAATTTTCTAATTAATTATTATATATTTAATTTTAAATTCTCAATTTTTTTAATTATAAATTGTAATACTCTCATTTACCTGTAAAGTACAAGAACTTTAAAGAAGCTCGACTCTCAGAGCGAATAGTCACAAATGGAAATAAACTAAAATATTATACTTAACTAGAATAACGATGAGGAATCACGATTAGTAATTATAAATTAAATAATTGATTATTACCATTTTAAATATATTTAGTTGCATTTTTTAAAAAATTTTAATTATTAATTATAGACAATAATATCAATTATAAAGTAAGTTACTTGAAGTATCTTATTTTCCAATTGTGATTATAGAAAGAAATTTTAAATTTTATATTTATACTAACCTTATTTTTTTTAATTCTTTTACTTTCACTGTCCTTTTTTTAACACTATAAATTTTTAAATTTTATACTTATATTATCCTTATTTTTTATTTTAAATTTATAAATGATTCTCAATATTTTACAATTTAATTATTTGTAATTTTTTCAATTAGTGAATATAAAAATAAGTATGAATCTTATTTTAATTATAAAACTATTAACATTTCTTGTTTATAAAAAATAATTTAAATAAATAAGAATATATATTAAAAATAATATATATAAATTAAATAATATATTATTTATTTAATCTAAGAATATATATTAATTAATATTATACAATTTTATTTTATAAACAATAATATCAAAAATATTAGAAAATTACCAATTTTGATATAATTGTGAATCTTGTTCTCCTTTTTCATAATTTAATACTAAAAAGTGATTATTTTATACATAATCTAAATAAAAACAAATTATGTATAATTAAATATTGACTGATATTACCAAATATTTAACAAATTATATATAATTAATTATTTTTATCGTTATACCAAACAAGTCTACTATCAATGTGGATATTTATGTAAGAGAAAACCTCATCCAAAACAATTTAACAGATTGAGTGCATTAATTCATTTTTCATTTTAATAAGAACACCAAAGACCCCCACATTGAAATAGATTTTTAGGGAAAATATTAAGTTAAACGAGAAAACTCGATGACACGATTTTAAAGGTATAGAGAAACGAGAGACACAAAATATATTGTACATAAATACTTTAAATCCGAGCACAAATTTTGTAGAAATATATTTGCATGTATGTTGTTTTTATATCTCTCTCTACAACCTATCGTAGACGGTCTCGAAGTATTTCTCAAAGTATAGCCAGTTTCTAATATTTCTAAATGGCTAAAGCTCAATGAGATCTATGCCGTATTGCAAGTATAATTCTGGGTGACCATAATAAGTTTGTTTGTTGGAAGACATTTTTCCGTAAAAGAAAATCTTTTAATTCTATATAAATAAAGAGATGATATATTATTTCTGCACCTTTTGAACAAAAATGATATATAAAATTATATTAATTGAAAAAAATATATTCCTTATTTTTTAAAAAGAATTATCTTTCGTTAAATTCCTTAATTATACAAGTCATTTTTTACCATCTTATTAATTTATAATTATATTTTTATGAAAGATATTTTTCATTAAAATCAACAAAAATTGTAAAATGATTTCCATTAAAAAAAATGCTATTTATACCACTTGCGAAACTTTTCTTCTCATTGAAAGATATCTTACATCGATTACTAGTTTAAGAAAAGAAAAATAAAAAAAGAAGAAGAATAGTGTTGTGCTTTTCAGCCTCCCACAACATATCTCATCATCTCTAATCTCTCATACAAGATACAACCTAAGTTACCCTGGCCCCACCTATCTCAAATTATGCCACGTGTAAGGTACAAAGAGTATTATGAGCAAGTGTAGAATCTGAAACTAATGATGCAGCATTGAAAGCCACCCGATTATGATTTGGGTAAGAGAATATGTCCCATTTTGTTACAATGGTTCAATGAGCAAAACAAGAGGCATAGATAATGCATTTCCTAGAATGTAATAAACCTATAATCACTGGCCACGTGGTGTGTTACAACTACAATCGAAAGAATCAGGTTCAATACTTATCAACTAAAACCAAATAACGAGAAACAAATGGAGAGTGTAGACAAGGAATCCGGGCAAACAAGCAATTTTCTGATTGTAATTGTTATTGCCTCAGGGCACAAAGCAAAGTTCACTTATGACCCACTTAATGCACATACACAGTCTAGGATTCTCAACCTCAAATATTATAGGGAGTAAGATATTACAGGGAATAAAGCTTCTAAGATAATATTAAATGTTACTGTATCACTAGAATACCTCCAGTTTACTGAGGAGTTTTGATCATCCCATTGATATGAAGAAGCAAGTAAAAATGAAAAGGCAGATTTTCTCTAAGGAGAAACAGTGTGTTATTTACTGATTTTGACCGGGATCGGAATATTGCAAACATAGAAAATATGCTGGATAATGTGAAGAAAATCAAATTGATTATAATTTAGAACAATCGAGACATGAAAAATAACCTTTGGCTTTTCACATTGCCAAGGAGCTGCGTTCAAAGGTTTGTGAAAATAAAATTGTCAGAAGTACATAAAAAGTTCCCATCTCACCATCACATTCGTTTACAATTTTATCTTCATCCTTATTTTAAAAGTATCTATCTTTCTCTCTTCGCGGAAAGATTTTTAATCCTGTACTTCTATGTGACTATAAAGAAAAAAAAAATTGAAGTCACCAGAATGATGATTCAAAGGGGCTACTGAAAGATACATACAGTGAGATGACACAGGACAATAGTGAGGCAATCTACTGATGCAGATAACTTGACAGACACAAATCAATGGAAACGCTAAGTAGAAGAATATCATTATCAACATGCTAGGAAAAGCCTTTGCATCAAATTCCTATCTTTATAAGGAATCTAGCAATATATAGATCCTAGGAGTGTCACAAAAGTTAAGAAAAAACAGATCTTTCGTGTATAATCTAGCATAATCTTGAATATTATCAGTTCCTAAAGAAAATCTCACAATCATCTAATAATACTAAGCACAAAAGTTGAAAAATATGACATAAATGAATTCAACTTCCCAAAGTAGAACAAGAGCATTGCCAAGAAAGAGCATCCCAATTCCAACCATTAAACTTCCACATTTGAGAAACGGAAAAATGCCAACACATTGACGAGGTCAAATAAAGCAAAGAACAACAGAATGACATGGATGATCTTGCTTGAGGTAAAACAATAAAGAGGACCTCAACTAGTCCACCATGATAATTATGAAGCTTTTCTACAAATCTGACCAGAATGTCTCATAAATAAGTACACTATAACTGATAAACCATATTCAGAGGAGCATCTGCAAATGACAAAATGGAAAAAGACAGTGAAGACCAAATACCACTAGCTCTGCATAAAATAAAACCTCCCTTCTAATAGGAGAATCTCCCTTTGCAGCAAGTGACACAAGTTTATAGGAAAATTTCACTTTCTGTAATGTAACATATGGATGCATGAGCATCATACAACTTCTTGCTTAATTAGTGGTTAGTTAAGCATAGGAAGTGATTTTTCCTAGAGTTGTTTGATAATCAACTAAGAAATTTGAAATTCATGATATGAGGAGAGAAACTTCTAAGATTTCATTCATTTGAGCTAAGGGAAAAAAATAAGATTTTCCATGAATGAATTTATAAGTCCAACCAAGACACTAGGTAATGAATGGTCTTTCATGATAAAAATGACTTTAGATAATTCCAAAGATAAAATAGACTCCTCTGAGTAGTTTATGGGCATAGATCCCAGATTAAACTGAACAACAAAAAAATTGGTTAAAATATTCCCCTCCTTAGGAAAAAAAAAAAACCACTAGAGTTCAAACTGCTTGAAATTGGATTCATGTATAAAATTGTTTATGAAATCAATTTTAAATGAATTGAAATTTAGTAATTTTTTTTTTACAAAGCAGGGGTAAGTGAAGATAATGCATTTGGAATCTGAAGATCTTTCGGAAATGCATGGTCAATTACAGCACCATAGTTACTTAAAGGCAAGCAATGTCAGATCAGGAAAAATATAGTTTGAATCAAAATTCAAAAGGATCCCACTTTCTAAGGTAGTTGGCTTGTTATATAAAAGATCAAATCCTTCACTTCAACAATCAAACTTGTTTCCTACCTCCAAAAATGCAAAAGGGTGTTCATGGGCATCAAATTTTGGAGATAATAAGTAATTATTAGAATGAGACAAATTATTATGAAGTATAATCAATAAAAACCGAAACAGATATCATAAGCAGCATTGTATTAAAAATGAAAAAAAAAAAAGTGGAAACCAAAATAAAGTGGGGAAAAAAAAAAAGAGCGAGAGCGAGAGAAAGAAGGAGGTACAGAGTGCTAAACGCCAATTTACCTGCGATTGGGGGCAGGGCGGGAATGGAGGACCATAGCGGCTGTATTCCCCTCTCCCTCCAGAACTCGAGTCATCCTTGTTGAATGAAAAGCGCTCCCACAGATCTGGCTATGTAAATTCTTAAGGGCCCAAAAAAATATCGGCCTATTAGCTCAGTTGGTTAGAGCGTCGTGCTAATAACGCGAAGGTCGCAGGTTCGAGACCTGCATGGGCCAACTTGAGGTTTTTCGGCTTTTCTGTTTTCTTTTCTTACATGGGTCACTGACCCAATCACTTAAAGCATGATCTATCCAATTTAAGTATACCTGCTTCTTTTCTTACATTGGGCCAGTTGTTATTTTTGACCCAATCAGTCAAAGGTTGATCTGTCTTTTGACTAAAGGGCCTAATCGAGCTAACTTTGTAGTATGATCCCTAGGCCTCATGAGATGCCAATGGCCCAAAGTAAAATATTGAGCAAGCCCCCTTTTCCTACCTTATGAAATTTAATTTTTCTCAATTTTTGAAATATTTTATATCAATTTTATTTATATAAAATATTAATTTTTTTTAATTTTGTTTTCAAAGAGATGAAATTAAATAAGTTAATCTTCATGTAGATACTAATAAAATTGATATAAAATATTTAACAAAGATAAAATTAAAAAAAAAACTCAATTTCATAGGGATGAAAAAAGAAGTCTATTCTAGAAAATTTCATATTTTTGTTGGAAAATTTATCCCTCATGCATTTTATTTCTTTAAATAAAATATTTTATTTCATTCTATTTTGATATATAAATTAGGCTAAAATTGAATTCATATTACCTTTGGAGTTTTTTTTTTCCTCCGTTATTTCCTAAATTCAAACATAATACATTGTATATGCGCATTATAAGTCTTTTGTTAATCTTGTTAGTAAATGTTTCATAATTATTTTTGGTACTATGTATAAAATCTACTAAAAGCACACTATTTCACGTTCTTATCTATTATATTATATTAGAGAAATAAATTACAGTTACAATTCTCAAGATTCCAACTATAAATTGAGCAACAAATTCATAATTATCTCAATCATAAATTTTAATTAGAAAAATAAAATTGCTAATTAAGAGGGTATTTAACAAATGACGTTTTTATCAGCTTTAAAACTAATTTGACCCATTTTGAATAATTGATTTGATCAGTTAACTATTTTTAGTATTTAATATGTAATTGATTGAAGTAATTAATTGCCAAGTTTTCAAACTATTTCACAAGTGAAAACATTTAAGTCGAAAGATATTTGCCAAGTTTAATGGGTAATATTTGGATATAGATTTGAATACCTTCCAATAGAAGATCCCGTGACCTCTCCATGCAGGAATAACAAAACGTGCCAAAATTTGCGAACCTTGTGAATTAACTCATGGATTGGAGCCGACTAACAACCTCAATTCTAGTTTGTCTTCATCGTGCGACTACGTGGACTAATTTTCGTAAGTGAAATTCGCATTGACTTAATCCATTTGGTGGATTTAATGATTAAAAGCTCCATTTTGCATAAATAATTAATTGGTAACTGATAAGTTAACTAATAATTAATGACTTATAAATAATAACTGATAATTAATAAATTAGTTGAAATGTCTATAAAATTAGTTATTGAGTTAGTTAAAATTATAAAATGACATAAAAAGATATATTAATAGAAATAGATATATAATTAAAATAATTCATATTTAATTTTAAAATTAAATTATATTAATACAATTAAAAATTTAAAATAAAAATATAATATTTAATATTTAATTAATTATATTTTATAAACTTAATATTTATTTACTCACATAATTTTTATTTTATTATTTATTAAAAAATTATAATTACTTAAAATATAATTAATTATATTTTATGCTATTATTTATTTACACATATATTTTTATATATTCATAATTTAAAATTAGGATATAATTATATTAAATTAAATTAATTATATTTTATAAAAATATATTTAAATTTATATTATAAAGGATATGGATTGTGAATTAATAAAAAGAATAAGAATAGATTTGAAAAGAATTTAAAAAGATAGTAACTTATAAGTTATAAGTTATTTTAAGTAACTTATTAAATCAAAACTTATTTTTTCTAATAAGTTAGTGTGAGAAATACTTTTAGAGATTAGTTTATATTGTATTAATCAGATCAATAAGTTATAAATTAGTTTATTTGTTACACAAAATAGAGGCAAAGTTAACAAATTGTGTGATGCAATTTATGGATCGGAATGGATGGAACCATCCAAATTTTGATATATATTTTTTAATATATTTACCTTGTATGTTTATGTGAATTGGTTTGCGTGGATTAAAAATGGGCAGGTCGATAACACTGCCTTGAAATTGTTGGTAATAAAATTTAAATAGAAAATATAAATAGTTAAACCAATAGACCTTACCAATTAACCCAACTCAAAGGGTTCTTTAATTGACATGTAATTCTTAATTAACTTATAATATTTATAATTTTTTTTCTTGCAACCTAACTCTAAGAGGTAATTTTAGATAGTAATGTAAAATGGATAAATCAGCCCATCCACATAAATCGGTTTGTATAAACTCACGAAGAAAACACATTAAATTTTGAGTGGTCCAGTTTAATCTGTATTAATGACTCGATCTATGAATCTGTGGATTTTAATTATAAATTTGTAGATTCATCCAATTTAAATCGATTTGAATTTTGATCCGTACAAATGGATTATATTAAAAAATAAACAATTTGGTTTGCCGAAATCCGCGAATGGCAATCCATCACTGTACTAATTTTAGTAGTTAATAAAAAAAGAACTTGATGTATGTCTAAATATATATGTTATGCTGGACTTTCCAATTGTTTTCCATAGTTTTTTATTGTAAAAGAATATATACCAAACTTAATGGCATTTAGGTTTATGCTTCTTGCAAGAGGACGACTATTGATAATTTCAAGTAATAATACTTCCAGGGTGACTCTGTATTTTAGACATTTTGAACAAGAACATGAATCCATACAAATATTTGGCCATTGTTCGAAAGATGAACATTAATCGTTCCCCCATATCTCTCAAAAGATAATGGAAAGATTATACATAGCTTGGCATGACCTCTAGATAAGTTAAAGGGTAAATTTGTTAGAACTGCATTCATTTACTTATAATGGGTACATAATTCTCTAAACTTTGAAAATGTAAAAATAATTCATTTAAATTTTATAAATTATTTCATTGTTCAAATAATTTTGTAAACTTTGAAAATGTAAAAATAATTTCTTTAAATTCTATAAATTATTTCATTGTTCAAAATTTACCATGATTCATAAGTCATTAGTGATAATAAGATGACGTTGGATTCATAGAATTATACATTTATGATAATTTTAATATTTTTGAAAATCACATTCTTGGGAGTGATATTATCATAGTTAGCTTATTTAAATAAATTTTTGAAAATTTTGCAATATTATATTTTTATTAATTTATACATTTTTAAAAGTATAGTTAGATCACTACAAAAAAGCGAGTATGTAATGGAATTTTTGTACTAACAATTATTAGAAAATGCTATTAGATGTAGATATAGATGATACTTAAACAAGACACTGAGTGTTAGAGAGACTTTCACGCATTAACAAAATAATGGTGCATGAATGCACCACTTAATCAACGATTCTTATTTAATTTTGCAATTTGATTGACTAAAATACAATCCTACTATTGACAAGTTATTAATATTCCAAATTGACCTCCAAATTTTTTGTATTTACAATTGATTGTGACAACTCCTTTTGAGTTAGATCTTAGTGGCCCAATCTATATCCAGGGAAGATCTTCCTTGTACAAGGGAGATGATGGTGATCTTTGTCATGGATGAAGTTGAGGTTGTGAGGGGCATTGAAGATAGAAAATAGTGAGAAAAGGAAAAAAAAACTAATACTTGCTTTTTGCAGTTCTCATATATGCAAAACTTAACATGATATTAGAACCAAATAAAACAATAATACCAATAAAGTATTTGCATTAGGTATCTAAAATGGGCGGGTTGGGCTTATGTGAGTCTAGCTCGCACAAACTTTGGTCCCCATGGACGTGCCGACATAGGCCTGCATGTAAAAACAGGCAGTAAAAAAATTGCTCGCACTGCCTTGCATGCGATAAGGGCATGCTTGCGGGCAACATGTATATTTTTATATTTTTATTAATTATTTTATTTTATAATTTATAAATTATATTTTAATATTTTAATATTTGTTAGATTATTTGATTAAGAAAATTTGAATCAAAATATAGAAATTAGGTTTGGTTTATTATAAAGTAATTAGGTTAAATTTTTTTTATTGGTTGGGCCTAAGTATGGGAAGGAAAAATGACTAAAAAAATTTATTTTTTTACTTGCAGTTAGGCCTACAATTGTACGGGCTTTTACCTATGTAAACTTCATACTAAATGCCTATACCACGCCATAGCTGTAAGCTGCCGGCATAATCAGTGGTCACATTGTTAGCAATCACAGGGCTCATTTTACATGTATAATTTATATAAACCTACGTAGTTGTAAACAAAACATTGTAGTGATTAGTGAATAAGGTATAAATAACTATTCATTAGATCATCATTGTGAGATTGTAGACAACCCAATTTTCTAATGAGATTGGTATATTGAACTGCGAATCATAATTATAGAAATTTAAGATGTAGTTTACTAGATCTTACCAAAGAGGAAACAAAACAAGAAAAATGGGGTACTTTGAAAAGGTGTATCGAGTAATGCTTGACCTTGGAGATTTGGTCCTGCAATGAATTATAGATAGTATATGAATAATTTTGAACGGAAAATGAAATTCCATACTTTTTCTGAGGCCATATGTTAAAGTTTTTCTCTTTTGGAATTGTCTTTTGCCATAATCCCACAATGCAATCTAAATCACAGATGCATAAATGCACCACTTAGTCTTTTTTGCATCTAATGGTAGGTTTTTCAATGGGGGGTTTTATTGGAATGCCTCTAAATACTTAATTTAGTGCAAATTGTTTCCTTTTAATCACTTTCATGCGAAACAAATCACATATTACAAATTGAATTTTCTGAAATTTAAATCCAAAATTCTTTTTCTAAAACCCTAAACCATTTCGTCTCACCATATTACTTGCATTTATTGACTTATATTAAAAGCTTGTATTTAAAAATAGGCTTTTTTTAAATAGGCTAATAGATTAGGCCAAACTTTTAAAACAGGCTGGGTTGAGCCTGAAATAAAACCTTATATTACAAAACAAGCTCAAGCCAATGTTTTGTAATATAGGCTCGGCTTATTTAAAGCAAAACCTAGCCTAACCTATCCTATTTGTACACCTAGCTAGAGGGAGTTAAAATTGCATCTTTTTTAGTCGATTTTTTAATTGCTAGGTTAGACTTTTAAATAGGCTAGACTTTTAAAATAAGTCAGGTCGGGCCTAAAATAAAGCCTTATATAGGCTAATAGGTCAGGCTTGGGCCAAATATTTTGTAATACAAGCCCGACCTATTTAAGGCAAAGCCTAATCCGACCTATCCCATTTTCACCCCTAGCTAGAGTGAGTTAAAATTGCATCTTTTTTAGCCGATTTTTTAATTGTTATCTATTAGTAGTTGTTTCTTATAATTTTTGTCTACTAAATTAGCTTTATTGAGAAATAAAGATTGTAATTATTCATCAAGCAAGTCTTTTCATTATCTATAAAATGGTTGTATTTGTAAGAAGAGAGCTTGTATTTATAAATGTTGATGGCATTACTTTAAATTTTATAATTAATTAGCTTTTATATTATGTTTGAATTTGCAAATTGAAGTTGGTATTTTAATTATCAAGTAATTTAAGTTTTATAGGCTTAAATATTTTGTTTGCCAATAATTAGATAAAGCTTGCAAATTACTTAAATAATCTAAGTGAAGAATTTAAAATATCCAATTTAACAATTTAAATTCAATCAAAATATGTGTCATTCTATAAATTTTACATTTATTCTTGAAGTACTATATGGATTATCATCCCTCATTTACAAAAATTAAGCAAAGTTATCTTTTTCCAAATATAAAACTTCAAAATCTCTAATATTTTTTAAATGCTTTATTCAAACATAACATAAACCTCTTTTTGGTGGGATTCTTGAAAGTTATGCTTCATATGTTTTGTTTGTTGGAGCATATTTTTTAAAGAAAAATTTTATTTGCTAATTTATAAATGAAGGAATAGCATATTATTTCTATACTTTATGATTAAAATATAATATTTAGAGGTATAATAATGAAAAAAAATAAAATTAAAGTTGTCTTTCACTAAATTTTTTATATTTAACATTGAATGTGTAAGATATTTCTCACTATCTTAATATTTTTAGAACTATGAAGATGTTTTCCATTAAAACAAACAAAGTATTTTTCTTAATGTTTTGTGTGTATTTAGAGCATGTGTCTGAGATTAATTATATCATTTGTATTTTTTTTGTCTATTTAGTGGATTTATGTCTTATTGTTCCCCATGAAATAGGATAAAAACTGAAGTAGATTGAATATTTATGACTTTCAGCTTCTTTGATTAATTTTGAATTTAGTCATATCTGCAAAGAATTTTCCCAACAAATAAGAGGATATGGTAAAAGTTTTAGAAGTTTATATATCTACTTCCATCTTACACCATCAAACTCCAAGGAATTATATGTATTTTTTAATAATTCAATATAATATTTATATAATTAAATATTAACACCCATGGTATATTGACTTTTATAGACTTTTAAATAAAATATTACGATATCATTATATGCTGACTTATTACATTATTCTACTCATATAATATTAAACTTATATTCACATAATTATTTAAAAAATCTTATAATTTAATTTTCATTAATTATATAAAATAGAAGCGAGTTGAAAATTATAGACATGTCAATCTAATGACATTGTGATATTTATTTAGCATATCCATAAAAAATCCCACAACAAATAATTAAATGGATGAGAGATATTCAGCACCCTCCCGAACAATCCAACAATGTTGAATGGGCGCAGCATTCAATGTTGGTAGATCCCGCGGAGGATGATCCAATTCATCTCCTTGTTCATATGCGGAAACTGATCTTGGCAAGACATAGTCTGCAAAACAATCCAAAATCCGGCGTCTGCATGGACGTTCTAAAAAGTCGCTGGGAATTAAATTTTTAACATTTAATTCATATATTTATTTATTACTATGATATATGTTAAAAATTTTATTCCCAATATATTCATCGGAAAGATCATAAGTTAAAGGTCTTGGGAATGGGTATGGGTATTTTGCTTGCCTAACTTGGAAAAAACCAAGAATTTTACGAGTGAAGAGAGATGATGATGCAATCCTGGGTGACTTCTGTTTCCATCGCGGCCCTTTCGCCGGTTATTTGCATTTGCCTCCCCTAGTGACTAGCGACAGGACGGCTCTAATATTTCACAACTTTAAAGCGTATGAGCTTTGTCCGGATTATGATAATGAATTTGAGATAAGCTCGTTCTTAGTTTTTGTTGACTTGCTTGTTAACTGTGAGGAGGATGCGAAGGAGGTAAGATCAGCCCGCGTTCTTATGAGCGCCTCAGTTACGGATACAAAAGTTGTTGAACTCATTGGTAACATGAGACGTGACTTGTGAGGTCACCATTTTTTGCCAAGGTCGTAATTGAGATGAACGAATATTTCCAGAGCAAATACAAGACGTGGATTGCGGAAGCTTATAATATATGTCAGGGATATAGATTGCGGTTACAGTAGCGGCCGTGGATGTATCGTGATGCGGACGAATGCGAAAAAATACAATTATAGCAGTTTAAAATTGTAAAAAATTGCGGACACGATCTGTCCCAAAAATGCAATATTACCCGTAATATTGTGATCGCGGACCGTTTTTTAAATCCTAGATATAAGTATTTCAGATCAGAAAATTCTTTAAATTGTCTATATTGTTTAATGACAGACAACTGTCATATTTCCAAAACTGACAGTAGTTTATGCATTTGCCTTTGCACGAACGTGACGAACCGTTGTCTCAAAATGATTACGCGTTTCAACTTTAAACCAGATATCGGAGAAAGGGTTAATTGTCTTTCTTCTTTTACACATGTTCTGCTGAACCAAGGAATGTTTATTTCATTGGAGGTTTCATTCAAAAAATTATATCAATTATTTATTGGTTTTTGTTGAGTTATATTCTTTACCTTTTATTAATTATTTATATGCCTGACATTTAACTTATTTATTTCTTCCCCGGATTATTAGTTAACCAGAATAACGTATCCTATTAATAATTTATTCTATTAATTGTTGTTATATCTGTTTTTCATTTGTTTTTTTAAGATAAGTACCATTAGAAAAATTTTATGCATTAGAAGTAATTGTCTCATTAGTCAGTTGAAAGACTCCTCAACTGATGACAAGATAATAGAGTGTATAGTCCATAGCGATGATCATGCTTACTTTCTCTAGGTTTAAAAATAGCACCCCTTAAGAGATTAGGAATCCTAACTCTTTTAGGAAGAATCATATAATGCATTAGAATTGTATACATTTTTTTAAGATATTTATTTTACTAATATATGTTTTTTTAAGTTTGGACTTGAGAGAATTTTGAGACATTTATTTTATTCATTTCAAAACTTTTTTCTCATAAATATTAAAAATAAAATTATAGATAATTATTTATGTAGTTTTACTCAATTTTTTATTCATTCATTTCAACGTTTTTATGTTTTCATTTGTTTTCTTTGATTTTAAAAATTAGAAATTAAAAAATAAAAAAGTTATATATGTTATATCACAAGTTTTCTGTAAATTTGCAAGTTTTTATAATGCTTCTAAAATTAGTTCATAATTTTAAATTGAATCAATTTTTAAAATAAATAAATAAATAAATAAATAAATAAATAACTTTGCAAACTACATGGACTTTAACCTTTAATCCTTCTCTTGAAGGTATGTGGGTTCTACTTTCCTAAGTCAAGTCCATCTTTTGTAAATATTGTACTTTTTTTGTCAATTTAATTTTTATTATTTTTCACTTTTATAATTTTTGTAGTCTATTATCTCATATCTTACAATAATGGCTTCAACACTCAATATACTTACTTTTCTCTCTACTTATGATACTTATGATAGAGTAACAATTGAATGCCATGACTTTTAAAAAATTAGTATTAACTCTTTATTTTTATTTAATTTAATGAAAATAGTCATTATCTGTGTCGCAGTGTCCTAACCTTTGATTCAAATGACAATTGATATTTTTTGAACTTCTGCTTCATCTATGCCTGGATCTTTAATTTTTATATGTATGAGTAATGATTTAACCACTATTACAATTTAAAAAAAAAAAGAAACTGACTTCTTCGGTCATCAGTTTGAAAGTCCATCAAGAATACTTTCGAATTTGATGCCAAACTCGGATTACGGTTTATGAAGAGAGGGAGAGCAAGTATATGTGCTCAGTTCCAAACTTGAACTAGTTATTGAAGTTAAATATATTCTCATTCTCCTGTGTCGTGTTGATTTCACTAAAAGTGGGAAAACTGCCCCCCACTTTCTTCCCTATCATCAACATTTCACACATACAAAAATTTGCCCTCATTCTCTCTGCAATGGAAGCCAAAGATTACATTGCCGAATTAGAAATGGCAACAGGCCAATTAACCATACGGCAGAAAACGTCGAGGCCCAAGATCCAGAAGGTTCATCAGACTTTGATGAATGATCATGAGCAGTATGAATTATATTTCAAGCCAAAGCTAGTACCATTTGGCCCCATTCACAACCTTCTAGCACTCGGAAAGAGTAAAAAATTTCTGTGGGCAGCAGCTTATATTCAAGAATATTGCAGCGGAAAAAATGCAGCACAGTTATGCCAGAAAATTGCAGAAAACATCATGGAGCTGAAGGAGTGCTATACTGAGGATGTCATTGAAGGCTACAGCGATAAGCAGCTTGCATGGATGTTGTTGGTGGATGGATCTGCTATGCTTTACCTCTTTAAATCATTGGTGGATGACGATTATGAGATGATTGAGACCGCCCATGTGACTCTGGTGGTCCTGGACTTGCTGTCGCTCTAGAATCAACTTCCGTACAAGTTGCTGAATCTTTTGACAGAAAGCTCTGGATGGTTGAAGGAATCAATGGATGCGTTGTGCCAGGGCATCTACCCGTTGTCAAAATCGAAAATCTCAAGAAATGGTAAGCACTCTGTTGCACAGTTCAACAATGTTGAAGATCCGCAGCATACAGGAAACGTAGAGGATGATCCAGTTCATTTGCTCGATCATATGCGCAAATTACTCCTGACAAGCCATGGTCGAGAAAACAAGGATCCAAAATCCAGTCACATTCTGCGAAAGAATGATCCAAAATCCGGCAGCTGCATGGACGTTGTAATAAGTTGCTGTGATGCCTGCCTAAAAGGGGAAAAACCAGGTTTTGAAGTTAGTAGGAACATACAGAATCTGAAAGAAGCAGGGATTTTACGAGTGAAGAGAGATGATAATGCAACACTGTGTGATATCTCTTTCCATCCTCACATTTTGGCTGGTTATTTGCATATGCCTCCACTATTCTTGGGGATCAGCATAACGCCTAAAATGTTTCAGAACTTGAAAGCGTATGAGTTTTGTCCGGATTTTGATAATAAATTAGAGATATGCTCATATATCCTTTTTATTAAAATGCTTCTTAACTGTGAGGAGGATGTGAAGGAGTTAAGATCAGCCCGCGCTCTTCAGGGCGAAAGACTTCCGGATTCAAAAGTGGTTGAACTCATCAGTAACATGAAGCATGGCATATATATTACTACAACACCATTTTTTGCGGAAGCCCTCACTGAGATGGATACATATTATCGGAGAAAATACAAGACCTGGGTAGCGGAGGCTTATTATACATATTTCAGATCACCGTGGACCATCATCGCCTGTGTCGCAGCCGGGGTAGGACTTCTTCTCACTTTTATCCAGACCCTGCAAGGCCTCAAGTGACTCTTGGGCTTGTGTAAATATATAGATGTAAATGTCATGTGCTCATGTGTAAATGTAATTCATATATCTGATATTTATCATTGTGAAGTCATGTATTTATCGTTTGATTGCTTGCTTTCGTTTGTTTGTTTGTTTGTTTAATTACTTCAAATCTCGGCGCATGTAAAAAATATGGCTTTCTATTTCACAATTGTAAAAAATAAGTAGTTTCAATACAATGATCTGAGAGCCATATATATCGTTTTCAAAATAACTATTACCATTACGTATATATATATATGTAAAGTGCACCACAAATATTAATTACCACTTGATACTTATAGGATGTTTAATAAATAGATCATTCATTAGCTTTTAGCTAATTAATCAAATCAAACTACTATTTTAAGTGTTTGATAAATAATTGTTTTGATAAGTTAACTGGTTCCAATTAGTTAACTTAAAAAAGTTCGGGTATCCAACGTTTTCATGGAACTGATTCATAAAAGTTGTTAAAAGACCTAAACTAAATTATAAAAGACAAAATTATATAAAAAAGTTATATGAAAAGATAAAATTAACCCTAAATTGTATAGTCACGTATGTTTATTATTAATTTAAAATGTTAAAAGAGAAGAGTTGAACCTCAAAATATAAAAGGAAGAAGTTTAAACCATTAAGTTAGTAAGCATTTTTAATTACATATGTAGCAATTTAATATATATTAGAATGTAGTAGTTTTTCATAAATAATAAATAAGCATTTAACTTTTTATTAATTAAAATTTTATAATTAAATTAATATAAATTAACAAAATAAATATTACAATATGTTCAAAATTATACTATATGATTATTTAATGAATTTAAATTCCTTTCACATTAAAAATAAAAAATTAATAATATTAATTTACACACTTATATTATACATACATACACAACAATTTTTGCAACTTATCATTCATTCAAAATTTTAAAACATTGCTAAAATAAAAAGAGATCATTGAATGTACGAAACATTGTTATTTAAAAGATTTATTTATTTTTTATCAAAGTCACAGTCTTCTATATGTGTCTGTGTGTGCATAAGAGAGAGAGAATAGTGTATATATGTGTGTGTGGGTGTGTAATGTGTTGAAAACTTGACGTAAAATAATGTAAAAATGGAAATAGACACTTAAATATCTATATTTTAAAAATTTCATAACTATAATAATTTTTAATTATTTATTTCTTAAAGAAAATTTTAACAAGTCTGATGAATTTTAATAGTTTATTTTCATAGAATAATTTAATAAATAATAAATTATAATAATATGTTTTATAAGAAATTTTAATTTAATAATAAATTTTAAAATTTAAAATATTATCAAAACAAAATAATATACTTAAGTAAATTATAAAATATATCCATATTTTTATATATCATTTTATATATAAACAACTAATTGTACTAAACATATTTATTTGAATAATTAATGTTATCAATTGGTTAATTAAACTAATAAATCAGTTATCATCTAATAGATAATTAAATTAACTAACTATTAATTTAATTAGTTGATTGACAAATAAGTACTTATAATAAGGAGATATGACCGAAGCCTATCTTTATCAACATTGAAAAGTTTGAATTGAAAATTAAATTACAAAAATATCAGAATTAAATTTCATTATGCAATTAATTAACATATATATATATATATATATATATATAAGAGTTTAAATTTGATTTGTAAAATATTTTATAATGTTAGTAAATAAGAAAATGACATGCTACTAAAAAGTAGTAGCAATTAAAATTTTTAATCAACTTTAAAAGAGTTTTAGCACTCTCATTTGATGTAATATTACTTAGAAGAGTAATAGTGTAAAATTGATTTATAATTACAGTGGATAAATTTAATCACTATATTTAATTGCATGAGTTTTCATATTTTTTTGTACATAATTTTAAATATTGTCACTTTATTTTATTTTGCATAATTTTTTTTGCAAATAATTAAAATTCAATTAGAAATAAAATTCTAATTATATATATAAAAAAACTGAGAAATCATGTTGTAAAAATATTGTGGTAAAACTATATTAAGCATAAAAAATATTAAATAAAATAAATTTTTATATAACTTGATAATGAAAAATCCCAAAAAAAAAAGATGTAAAAAATAGTGAAATTTAAAAGAATCCAAAATTCTTATAAGCATAATGGTGTAGGTTATATATATATATATATATATATATATATTAAAAAGGATGTAATTATATGGCATGAAAATAAGATGTAATTGGAGTTAAAAAAGAAAGTATTACACATAATAAAGGTAAGAGAAGAATGTAAAAAAAGAGAAAAAAATACTAAAGGTTCGGCATGTGGAAAAGGAAATCTGTTTAAGGCTCCGTTTGTTTGGAAAAAAAATATCTTTCATACAAATATAATTACAAAATATTTAGATGCTGAAAAATAATTAATTTATTTAATATGAAATGAAACGAATTTGAAGTTTGACAACTTCATATGGAAGATTTAACATTTAACATTGTATATACGGAATATTTTAGTGGAGGAAAACAATGAAAAAATTATCTTTCACTAAATTTTTTACATTTAACATTGAACATACTAAATTTTTTCACCATTTTAAAATAAACATATTCATATAGAAGATATTTTTTTCTAAAATAAATGGAGTCTTAATAATATATATCTTAATATTTTGGGAATATTTGGAATATGAATTTGAGATTAATTACATCATTTCGCGCCTTTTTTTAATCTATTTAGTAGGTTTCTTTCTCATTGTGGCCTATGAAACAGGATAAAGACTGAAGCAGATTAAATATTAATGCCTTTAAGCTTATTTTGTTTTTGAATTTAGTCATATGTACAAAGAATTTTCCAGACTTATAACGGGATAGAATTTACGTACTTCCTTCTTGCACCATCAAACTCGAAGGGATTATATGTATATTTTTCTATAATTTAATATAACATTTATATATTTAAATAATAACAGCCATAATCTATTGACTTTTATAAACTTTTAAATAAAATATTATGATATTATTATATACTAACTTATTACATAATATATTATTCTCATATAAATTTAAACTTATTTTCACATAATTATTTATTTAAAATTTTATATAATTTAATCTTCATTAATTATATAAAATAGAAGTGAATTGAAAATTATAGACAAAGATGATATTGTAATATCTATTTAAAATGTCCGTAAAAATTCTGTAGCAATTAATTTTATGGATGATAGATGTTTATTCCATAATTTTATACAATTAAACACTTCAATTCCCAAATTTCCAAAGTAATGGTAACAGAATTCAAGGTGGGCAGCTGAATCAAATTTTTTTTTCCTTTTCTTTTTCCCTCAAAGAAGACGCTAGAATGGTCTGCACATAATTTGTGAGTTCATGGGTATCGCTTACATGAAGAAATCTTCTTGTTCAAAATCCATTTATGCAAATCCCTAACTTAATCAGTTTGAAAGTCCATCAAGAATGTACTTTCGAATTTGATGCCAAACTAGTGCAACTGTTTATGAACGGAAGGGGCCAGTATGTTTAGTTCCAAACTTGAATTTGTTATAAAGTTAAATATTCTCATTCCTCCTGTGCAGTGTTGATTTCACTACAATAGGAACAACGCCCTCCCCATTTTCATCCCCATCATCGAACTTTCATACACAAAATTTCCCTCATTCTTTCAGCAATGGCACCGAAAGATATGTACCTCGCCAAATTAGAAATGGCAGAACGAGAATTAGCCATGCAGCAGAAAACGCGGAGGCCGAAGATCCAGAAGGTTCATCAGTCTTTGATAGTAGATCGTGAGGTGCATGAATTACATTACAAGCCAAAGGTTGTATCATTTGGTCCCATCCACCACCGTCTAGCACTCGGAGAGAGTCAAAAATTTATGTGGGCAGGAGCTTATATGAAAAAACATCGCCCCGGAGAAGATGCAGAGCAGTTATGCCAGAAAATCGCAGAAAACATCAAGAAGCTGAAGGAGTCATACACTGAGGATGTCATTGAAGGATACAGCGATGATGAGCTTGCTTGGATGTTCATGGTGGATGGATGTGCTATGCTTTACCTCTTGATATCATTGGCAGGTTTTGAAGTAGAGAAGATTCGGGAAGCCCATGCATGCACGATTCGGGAGGTCCTGGACATGCTGTTGCTGGAGAATCAACTGCCGTACGAGTTGCTGAAGCTTTTGGCAAACAGCTCTGAGGTGATAAAATCCATGGACTTATTCTGCGGAGCTCTCTCTCCGATGCCAAAACTGACAATCCGAACAAATGGTGGGCAGTCTCCCGAACAATCCAATAATGTAGGAGGGCCGCATGCGCAGCATACAATCCCGATAGAAGACGCAGAGGATGATCCAGTTCATCTCCTTGATCGCATGCGCAAATTAAACTTGGGAAGTCGACCTCGTAATCGACGAAAGTCACGAAACAATGATCCAAAATCCGGCGGCTGCATGGATGCTCTAAAAACTCGCTGTGATGCTTGCCTCTTTGGGAAGAAACCAACCAGTTTTGAACCTATCAGGAACCTACAGAATCTGAAAGAAGCAGGGATTTTACAAGTGAAGAGAGATGATGATGCAACCCTGAGTGACATCTTTTTCCACCCTGGCCCTTTCGCCGGTTATTTGCATTTGCCTCCGCTACTGATCGGCAGCCAGACGGAGACAGTATTTAACAACTTGAAAGCGTATGAGCTTTGTCCAGATTTTGATAATGAATTTGACATATGCTCATATATCGCTTTCATTAGCTTGCTTCTTAACTGTGAGGCGGATGTGAAGGAGCTGAGATCAGCTGGCGTTCTTGTGAGCCAAACACTTACAGATAAGGAAGTGGTTGAACTCTTCACTGACATGAGTAGTGACTTGATTACCATGACACCATTTTTTTGGCATCTCGTGTTTGAGATGGAAGCATATTTCAAAAGCAAATGCAGGACCTGGGTTGCGGAAGCTTATTATACATATTTCAAATCACCCTGGTCCATCATCGCCTGCACAGCAGCCGGGATTGGGCTCCTTCTCACTCTTTTCCAGACAATACAGGCCTTTAATTCACTCCAAGGCTAGCGCACATGGGACAATGAGATTCACAATTGTCACTGCTGGCCATCCAAGGAAATATAAGATTAAGGTAATTATACAATTAAATAAGGGGAAAGTTACACTTCACCAATATGGTTCCCCCCCCCCCCTTTCACTTTTTCCACATATACATGGTTTAATTAAAATGTTGCAATTCACCCAGATGTATGAAGTGAGATATTATTTTGTATTAATCATTAATTATTTAATTGGTTGCTTTTGTTAGTTTGTTTGTTTACTTCAAATCTGTGATACGCCGAACGCGGTGAAAAGTCAAAATGGGCTCATGCAATTTTAGTCATCAAAGCGAAAGTAACTACAATTCAATGATCTTAAAAGCTATTTATCGTTTTCAAAAGAATCCGTCTTCTGTGTTCCAGAAGGCGTCAATCTACAAAACCTCGACTTCATTATGGGTCATAAATTGTTTGTTGCAGTAACTGATAGTATTTATTTATATTATTTTAAATTAATTTTAAATATTATTTATTAATTAATATGAACTCTATGTATGTATTTGGATGGCAATTTTTACTTTAAATTAATTTATCACATATTTTTCAAATATAAATTTGAATTCATTTTTATTTATTTAATGAAATTTTATAAATTAAATTTATTTTTTAAAATTCTTTTAAAACTGACCATTAAAATTGTGGCACTACCATATTTGGGGTAAAAAATGCAATATTTTTCTTAATGACGATAGTGTGATTGCAATCTAATCTTTATCCTTTTCAAAAATGATTATTATAATCTTTACAATTAATCTAAGATTCATTTTATACATGGCTTTCATGGGTGACTTAAAAAATATCAGTTGAAAGAGCTTCAATATGGCTTTTATACATTAAAACATTAAATTTTTTAGTGATAATGTAACTATAAGTAATGCTTTAAATCTTTCATATTAATACAAAATTTGATTGTCACAATTTGTTTCTATACAAATATGATGCTTCCTTAATTTTAGCCTATGTCATAATATTATATTATAATTATTTCAATGGTTAATTTATAATTTTTATTATGATATTTTACATGTATTTTATAGTGTTATAACTATCAACGGCATTTTTGGAGAATAATTTTTTTACTAAGAATTTTTGGAGAATAATTACTATGGATAAATCTATACAAGCTGATAAGCGCCGGACCTTGAAAAGCGGGTTAGCTTAAATTTTAGGCGCCGGACCTTGCATGAATGCTTTTAACAAAGGGATTGATGGATGAACTCATTGAACTATAAAACAAAAACAAAAATACTGATTAATACTATAATTTTAAAGAAATTAAACTAGTGAATGAACAAAATAAATAACAAGTCAAAACAAAGATTGGAATCCGCAAAATATTTTTTTTTTTAAAAAAAAAGACCACAGGACTCAGACAGTTTGCATACTAGCCGTTGACATGCTTTTTTGAGTGATTCTCAATCTGTTTGATCTTCAATCCCCCTCTCAACACTTTTTTTCAACTCTTTTAATTATCTTTAACGGATATAAATCAGATTTGAACTGATCTTAAATTTGGGGAGTCATCTTCATTTCAATGGGTTGCTTAAACGTGGCAAAACGAAGGAAAATAAGAAGAAAAAGATGGTTATGGTTAACTCTCCTCCTCCTTTTGTGATCTTTAGATAAAGGGGAGATGGGGATCGAACGACAAGATTACGTGTTCAGAACCTAACAACATTCATTTTCGATGTATAGGTATTAAAAATAAGTTTTGAAATTGAGTTTCCTATTTTTTATATTTATCGAATTAAGTCTTACAATTTTATCTCATTTTTCTGTATTTAACAACAACTATTAATATTTGTCCAAATCTAATTTCAGATTTTATTTTCGACGCATATATCATTACTCTTTTTTTTTTTTTTTTTGTCTTGCTCCATTTTGAAAGGTTATGTTTTTAATTCACTATTTTGAGGTTTTTATATTTTTTTAATTTACATCTTTAACTTATTATATTCAACGTTTATCAATAAATTAATCTTTTCTAAAAAAGATAAAATTGTAAAAAATTATAATTAATTATATATTTTAGTTTAATCCTCCATTATTCATCTTTAAATTATTTAAAATTTAAGATGCAAATAATGAGAAAAATTATAATTTAATTATCTATTTCCTGTTTCCTTCCCCAGTATATTCTCTTATTGTTTGTCATTCCCTTCTCATATAAACTCTCAAACACATATTATAAAAGTTTGTCTAGGAATGACATTTTTTAATATGACATAATAATGCGACACAAACGTGAAGCCCTGACAAAGTTTTAGTTGAATTTATACAAGTTTAGATTATACATAAATTGACTTGTTTAATACGAATAATTAGGAGGTGAGGTTAGAATTGTGAATAGATTGAAGTACTAATTCGCTTAAGAATTTATATTAAAATTAAAAAAATATTATTTAAAAAATAATTAATAATTAAGTTATAAATAATTATATATAATAAAAATATAAAAGCATATTTTAATAAAATGATAGTATAAATTTACAAAAAGTATTTATTAATGATTAACAATATTTTTTATGAAAAATAGTAAGTAATTCAATTTAATAAATGATTCTATAATATAATTTTATTAATCAAAATTATTAAATGAATTAGATGGATAGATCCATCTTAATATGTTTAATAAATGAATTGACCTGATATGACATGATTATTATTCAAATTAGGCTTAAGTTAAGGTTATTCAAGTTGCTACTAGTTTTTGCACGATACAGGTCGAGAATGTGAACGCAAGTTACTATCCCTAAGTTTGTCTAAAGAAGTATCAATTGTTATTAATAGGATTGGGCTCAAATAAAGGAGATGAGAGAGAAAACGACATGGAAAAATTGAAACTCAGTCTCTTGTAACTAACATGTCAAGAAAAAGAAATTTTTGTATACTCCAACTATATCATATGTTCTCAATCATACTCAATATATAAAGGACAATTCCCATTACAAGGGAATGCAACCCGTATTTTGATTAAAAAAATAAAAAAGAAAAACTAAGTGATCTCCACTGTAGTGACCATTATGAAACAAATGATGCTGCTTTGCAAACTAGCAAGCGATTCCAAGCTTAAAATTGATGGAAGTGCAAGTAAAAATAGTTGAACATAAAGACAAGTTGAAAAGAAAATCAATCCACAATCACATAAAAATGCAATATGTTATGACGTTGATCAGTTTTGTCTTATAAATGGCCCGATATTTGGACTTCAATTAATATAGGATTAGCATGTTTTTTTTTCAAATAATGGAAATATTAGGAGCATTATAACAAATTAGTCATTCATATATAACTTCCAGTTTTATCATCTCCACGTAGAAATATTTACCATCGTTTTGATGAAGCCGTGGGACATATGAAGACCTCTTTTTTACTTTAAACAAAAACTAAGTGTCAAGGAAATTAAAGTGATCAAAATAGATTGTTTCTTCTTTTATTACTTTATTCTGTATATATTGGTAATTACATGCAAATATTTTTTTTATTTTTTTAATAAACAGCAGATACAAAACTTTTGAAAGATATTGGATGCAACTGGAATCAAAGATTCTTGGCTATGCAAATATTTCTTTAGTTTCGTGCGTACAGAAGCAAGAGTACGGCAATACTTCATTATGCGAAACGTTACGAAGACTGCATTTATCTGCAGCATTGTAACTATAGTTTCAAACTTGAAGCAGTAATAAAGTTAATATATCTAAAATGTTAATAAAAATTACAAAATAAAAAGTAAAAATAAGAATCTCTAACAAAAAAAATGAATTTTGGAGGGGTGATAAAACGATTGAATCGAATAGATTGGCCAGAGATTGATATAATTTCAGGGACTGACTTGCACTGTTATGGAAAGAAAAGGAAAAATAAAAGTGATTAGACCTAGTGAAGAATTAATTCAAAATAACCCAATACAATAGAAGTCTGAAAACTGAAAAATGTCTGGTTTGTTGGGCTAACGAGTTAAATCATTAATCTCATAATGTATAATAAATAATATTATATTAATCCATTATTATAAACACCCAAAATTAATATTAAATAAGATATTTAATATGTAAATGCTTTGTCAATTTTTGTGAAAATAATTCTCACAAAAACCAGATAATGATTGTCAATGTTGAGTAGTACTAATAGACATAAACTACAATATTATTGTGTATTAATTTATTAAGTTATATTTTACACATAATTTTATAACTCATTTTCAACATAAAATAGACATAAGTTATTTAATTTAATATTTATTAATTACATAAAAATCATGTAAAAAATTGATGCAATAATGTAACATATAATAATATTATGGTTCAAGCTTGAATTTTTTTTTAAAAATCATGTAATTTAATAAAAGGATTAATTAAGTAGATTATGGGTGTTAATTGCAAGTTTTATATAATTAAAGGTTTAATTTAAATTTTTTTTAAAGTTAATAGGAGCAAAATTCAATCATTTTATAGTTGGTGGGGGGTAATTTATAACTTTCTCTAACATTTTCCATTAATATAGTAATGGTGGGTGGTAGAATTCAAGTTTTTCATAGTTTCAAAGGATAATTTATTAGTTTTTATAGTTTGTGGAGATAAAATTTAACCACCTGGGAATAATATGCATTTTTCTCTACGGATTTTGATAATAAATTTGAGATATGCTCCTTATTGTTTTTCTCGACATGCTTGTTAATTGTGAGGAGGATGTAAAGGAGCTAAAATCGGTCCGCGTTCTTGTGAACGATTTAGTTACGGATCCGGAAATGGGTGAAGTCATCAGTAACTTGACGCGTGGCATCTACGTCACCACAAAAACCATTTTTTGAGAAGGCCCTCGATGAGATGAATACATATTTCAAGAACAAATACAGGACCTGGGTTGCGGAAGCATTTTCTACATATTTCAGACCACCCTGGAGCATCATCGCCTGGATCGCACATGGGACAATCAGACTCACAATAGTTATAATAATTACATAAGGGATTGAGATAGTAATTAGTACAATTAAATAAATTTATAGATGAAAAAATTGTGTGTAAATGTAAGTCATTCAGAAAAATTCAGGTATATGATCTATAATTGTGAAGCGGGATATTATTTTGCATAATTAACCGTTAATTATTTAACTGCTTCCTTTTGTTTTTTTTGTTTGTTCACTTCAAATCTAACACAGCGACATGTCAAAATGTGCCCATGTTATCTCTGACATCACAAGGCGAAAATGGCTATCTTATTATAATGATCTAAGAGCTATAAATCGTTTTCAAGAACAATTATAGCCTTAACAATTTCAAGGTTAATCTTATATATATAGCCTTCATATGGGTGGCTTTAAAAATATCAGTTGAAAGAACCTCATGAAGTGCCATCAATATGGCTTTTATGGATCAAAACATAAACTTTGCAAAGATTTGAATAAAAAAAATCTCAAGAAGAGTGACGTTTACTTCCTTCTTTGCTGCATGGTTGCAGAGTGGAAAGAAAGGAAAATCCTCCAAAATATTAACTAGTTTTTATTTAGTATTTTTTTTAAAAAATAAACGCAAAATGAAATATGTTTCTCAACCTTGAACTAAGTATCGGAGAAAGAATTAATTGTCTTTTCTTCTTCTATACATGTTCTTCCGAAGAAAAGATTGTTTATTTCATTGGACGTTCATTAAAGAAAATTATATGAAAGTCAAAGTATATAATCTTAAAGAAGGAGTTCTGAAATATGGGAGTCGAAACTTCTTCCTTAACATTTGGTGAAGGTATATATGAGACACACAGGGAAATTGAAGAGAGAAACTGAAGTTAGGTTTTTTTTAATGCGATGGAGATGACTTTTTTAGAAATGCCATCCTTCAAGTGGAGAAGAGGGTAAGTGATGCCAAAGAGGAAGCTGTTAGATTTAACTAGGTAGTAAAAAATGCAACCTCACCCAAGTTTTTGGAACCAATTTCTAATTGCTATCCATTAGCAATTCTTTCTTATTGAGAAATTTTTCGTTGTTCAATGGGCAGACAACTTGTATATTGATAGCGAATGAAAAATTAAGAAAATTTTAAAGAAATTTAGTTGAGTAATTAATTATTGCATTAATTTTTTAACAACAATGGAGTAATAAATTTATATTGGTAGTAAGCAGACAATTATTGGGGCAACAAAGAATTTCTCCCTTTTATTATTTTTTTTTCTACTCCTGAATTTTTGGTTAAATAAAGATTGTTGTTATTTGCCAACCAAATTTTTCACCTTTCAATGGTAGGACTTTGTTACCCACGAAAGATGGGTGCCTATTAAAAGTAGGACTTTTGTCTATCAATGGTAGGATGTTTTTACCTACTAAAGATGGGTATCTACTGAAGGTAGGACTTTTACTTACTAATCGTAGGATTTTTTTTTTTTTTTTACCTACCAAAGATGGTGGCCTACTGTAGGTAGGATGTTTTTTGCCTATCGAAGATAGGTGCTTAATGAAGGTAAGGCTCTTGTGTTGTAAATCACGAGACATATTTTTCAAATAAATCTAGTATACTTCTTTAATTCTTCCCCTTTTTTTTAGGGGGTAATACTTTTTACAAGCCTCTATTCTAAAGCAATAACATGATACTCTTTAAAATATGTAATATTTGGGGCAGAATTTTTCCTTTTAATCTTTTAATCTAGAATGAATTATTGCCTATGTCTTTAAATACTTTATAAGGTCCTTTCCAATTGGCGACTAACATTCGATTTTCATGTTCTTTTCTTAGTTTATTAACTCTTCTTAAGACCAGAGTTCCAACTGTAAAACCTCTTATTTTGACCTTTTTTGATGGTACTTGGCAACCTTTTGCTTGTATGCATTAGATCTTGTGGAAGCCATTTCCCGATTTTCCTTTACTGTATTTAGCCACTTTCTTAGAAGTTCTTCATTTTTTTTTCATTAAATAGATTAGTCCTTTGGCTGGGCTCACTTATCTCAACTGGTATGAGGGCTTCATGATTAAATGTCAAATGGATTAGTGTCTCCTTTATTGATGATTAAGGTGTTGTTTTGTACGATTATAGCATACTCGATAGTTCTTCCACCTATTTCTTTTTGGATCCTTCTACCCCCTTTTTGAGCTTTTCTAAAATTATTTTGTTAGCCAACGCTGTTTTGTTGTTTGATTAAGGATGCTCTACAAAAGAAAATCTTTGAGTGATATTCAAATCTTTGCAAAATTTCTTAAAACTTTCACTAGTAAATTGAGCTTTGTGGTTTATGAGTACTTTAGTAATCTTATATCTACAAATAATGTACTATCATATGAATTTTTTATGTATTCTTAGCAATTATACTAGCTAGAGTTCAACTTCAATCCATTTTATAAGCTGATCGACAGCTACAATTAAAAATTTAAACTATCCAGGGGCTAAAGGAAATGGTCCCAAAAAATCTACTCCTCATTAAGCAAATGGCCATGGTAAAATGATTGATTTTTTTATTTGTGGTAGGAATTCTAGATACATTGGAATATCTTTAGCATTGTTCACACTTTTTAACCATTTCTAAGGCTTCTTTTTTCATTATCAACCAAAAGTATCCTGATCTTATAGCTTTTTGAGCCAAGGTTAATCCTACTATATGATTACTACATATGCCTTCACGTATTTCTCTTAGGATATGGTTTGCTTCTTTTAGGTGAAGGCATCTTAGAACAGGAATAGTGAATGCCCTTTTATACAACTGTCTGTCTTCAATGTAGAATGGTGCAAACTTCCTTTTCAATTTTTGACTTCTTGCTTGTTGGTAGGAACCTTAATTTTTTGTAGGATTTCCTTGGGCTTATCTAGGAAGATGATTGTTCCACGCATATAGTTTTTTTTTCTTTAATGGTCGATTCCACTTCTTTCCTTGATTTTTCAGTTCCTTTTGCTTTAGCTACTTCTTTACCCACTTTATTGGTAGCTTTTTCTTTCATTTGCAATAATTTCATTACTTCTTCCATTGTTAGATCGTTGCCTCCTAAATATGTATCAGTAAAAAGAATGCAACAATTAGTATTATACCAACCATTTAATTAGAATTGCATTTAAATGAAAAACTATTATAGTAATTTAAATGACTTAAAAATGATGATTTTAAAAATATTTGAATTTTAATTCATTCAAATATGTGATTTTTCCACAAATGGCACCAATGATGTTTTAGAATTCACTAATAAAAGTAAAAGGGAGTGGAGAATGGCGAAGCACGGAGATTAGCTACTTGAATAGTGGTGAACTTGCAAGAAGTTCATAGTAGGGTATACCATATGGTCCTCCAATGCTTAACATTAGAGAGAGAATGAGACAGAGAGAGAGAAAGTAAAGTTGATTGAGTGTGATTAGGGTTTAGAAGGAATACTGAAGCCTTATATAGCAATCATTGGGAGGGTAAACCAATCAATTTATATGAGGATAAATTGGTCATTGTATAGTAAAAGATCATTGTGGAAAATCACTCTGGATTTTACTAGATGCTAGCTTATGTAAATTGGTTATAATGTTTATAACCAAAATAGTTATAATTGAATATGTGCCCTGACCAATTAACTAATCATGACTTTAGCAATTATCTAGGTGAATATTTGGGTCAATTATGGGTTGAGCAATTGACGAGTTGTGGGCCGGCTGGTTAATAACTTGATCAATTCGGCTTAATTGCCACAAAAGTGGCATTCTTCTATTTAGGTCCATTTGATCCAATATTAAGTAATTATCAGGATAAGTTTGTGAGTAAGTGGGAATATGTTATGTGCCAGTTAAGTGTGCTTAAGAAGGGATTGAGTTGGAAAAAAAATTGACATTTGCTACAAATTGTCTCTAATGCATACTGTGGAGTTGTTGAGCAATATAAGTCAACCTTGAGAATGCGGTACTTAAATTATGAAATATGATATTTCTACTAAAATTAGTTGTGGTGGTGATTTGGTTCAATAAGTTTCTTTGGAAAATATGTCATGAATGGAGATACACAAATGACGTTAATATTTATGGTTGCATATATGTGTGTATGTGTATGTACGTGTAAAACAATGGTTAGAGATGTCTTCAAGGGCAATTGCTTTCTTTTGTTAGTCAGTTTGTTTAATTACTTCAAATACCACAATGTGCTCATGTTACGTTATACATCAAAGTGGGAATAATTACGCAATATGACAATTATGTAAGAGATATTTATCGTTTTCAAAAAATATCTTATATATACGGCGTTCGTGGTCGACTATAAAAAAATATCAGTTGAGAACCTCATGAATTGCCGTCAATATGGCTTTTAAATTGTCTATATTGTTTAATGACAGACCACGTCATATTTTCAAAATTGACAGTGGTTGATGCATTTGCCTTAGCACGAACCATTGTCTATAATGTTTTTCAAAAATTAACTCAAAATGAATACGCGTTTCAACTTTAAACCATACATCGGAGAAAGAACATATTTTCCTTCTTCTTTTATACATGTTCTTTTGAAGCAAAGAATGTTTATTTCATTAGAGGTTTCATTCAAAAAACTATATCAAAATTAAATTGTCTGCCTATTGTCACGGGTGGCTAAAATTGTGTGATGTATGCTTGCTACTTTTGATGAACATGCCAACATTTCCACTAAATCCACTTGAGGTATGCTTGGAATAGATAACAAAGCTTGCAAATTTGTAGGTCATAATTGAATATTGTCGAAGTGCTCGTGCATATTGAATCATAAGATCACCCCGCAAATGAAGCCTCCAAGCATAACAGGCCTTAAGAGACAATTAATTGGGGAAAGAGACACTTCGTACACTTAAATGTGTATGGCATAGCTACAAAGCCAACATATTTGAGTCTCTAGCTTAGTGTGCAGGTGCTTTGCCAAGCCTTCCTGATACTCTACTTCTTTAAAGAGTATTTTTAGCAAAAGCTCCATCGACAAAAGTAAATATACTTTTTAAAACTATTATAAGCCTTTTTCTTAAAGCTCTAGGTGTCTAATTCACACATCAACATAAAGATAAAAATGTGAGAATTACAAATCGAAGCTCCTTGAACTTATTCAAAATTTCAAACCTTGTTGAAATGATCAAAATAGCCCCAAAATTAGGAAAATTAAAAAAATGGTACATTGGTCGGATCGATCACAAATTTCAATCACAGGATCTCCATAATATGCTTGGATTTTTTTACCAAGTCTTGTTTAAATCTAAGCACGTTTGCCTATCGAACTATTATAACTGCTAACTTATGACATTGTATAGACACCTATAACATTAAAGAAGGAGTTCTGAAATATTGAAATTGAAACTTCTTTTCTTCCTTAACATTTGGTAAAGGTTTGAGATAAAAGAAGGAAATGCAAGAGAGAGAGAATGAAGTTAGGTTTTTATATGCAACGGAGAAGATTTTTCTTGGACAAGTCATTCTTCATGTAGAGAAGTGAGCTAGTGATGCCAAAGAAGAAGCTATTAGATTTAACCAGGTAGTTAAAATTGCAACTTCATCCAAATTTTGTAGCCAATTTTTAATCGCTATATATCCATTTATAGGTATTTCTTATAATCTTTTTCTTCTCAAATTAGCTTTCTAGGTAAACAAAGATTGTGATTATTCACCAAGCAAGTATTTTTCATAATCTATAAAATGGTTCTATTTGTAACCTTTGGTGGGATTACTTTAAATCCCATAATTAATTAGCTTTTATTCTCTTTTTAGGGAGATTGTTAAAAGTTGAACACAGTACATTTTGTTAGAAGATATTTGTTATAAGAAAATCTTATTTATTAGTTTATAAATAAATGAATAACATATTATCTCTATATATTGTGATTAAAAAGATGATACTTAGAGTTCATGGCAGTGGAAAAAAGTAAAAATGAAGTTGTCTTCCACCAAACTCTTTACATTTAATATTGAAAATATATATAGAGCATTTTTCACTATCTTACTATTTCTATAACCACATTCCTATGGAAGATATTTTCTACTGAAACAAACAAAGCCTATTTTGGCAGAAAATATTTTTCATGAAATATAGTAATAAAATATTAAGATGAAGAAAGTATTTTATTTGTTTAATTTTAAATATGAAGACTTTAGAGAAAGCAAAAAAAATTTCCCTTCTTCTTCTATTAGTATGACACTAACATTAGGTATATGTCATTTTTTTAAACTCATAAATACATGTGATAAATTATTCATTTATTAATATACATGTAAATGATTTTTTTCTTACAGAAAATGCTTTTTAACAAAATAAATAGAACTTTAATAGTATATATATTTCTTAACATTATGGGTGTATTTGAAACACGAATTTCAGGTTAATTATATCATTTGCTTTTTCTTTTTTAATCTATTCACTAGATTTTGTCGTATATAAATAGGATAAAAACTGAAGCAGATTATGTACATAAAAAAAATCCTATAAGAATTAATTATATAGATGATTTTATAAAATTTAACCCTTCAATTTCAAACTTCTAAAATTAGTGATAGAAGAATTCAAGGAAGAAAGTTGAATGAGAGGTTTTTTTTCTTTTTTTTTTGCTCTTTGCATTTTTCCCTCGAAGAAATGGTAAAATGGTCTGCGCATAATTGTATTTTGTCCTGGTCCTTTTATAAAAGGAATATAACAAATAAAAATTATGGAAAATTTCAAAACAAAAATCTATTTTACACTTTTAGCATTGGGTTATTATCTTGATTAGATTGAATAATGAAAAAATAAATAAAAAATAATAACAATAAAAATTGAATGTTTAATTTATTAATTTGATCATCTCTTTTTTTCAATTAAGTAATAATAGAAATTTTTCAGATATTTTATTAATAATTAAATTTTTTAAGTAATTGATATCAAGGATCACTTCTAATCATCATCCTTGGTAATAATCACTTCTCACCATCCATTCTTAAGGATCACTTCTAATCATCATCTATTGTCAAGGTGACCATTGCTAGCTCTCATTTACTATCATTGATTATCATCTGTCACTACTACTGCTGCCACTATCATATATCACTTATGATTATAGTTGATCATCACTTACTATTGATAGTTCCTCAAATTTTAATAAGAATATTTTTAATAATCAAATGATATTTTTAAAAATATTTAAAATAATTAAAATATAAAAATATAATATTTCTAACAATATTTTTAATTGAATTAAATATGGCATCATATTTTCGAGAATATTAGAATTCTTATAAATGTTTGATTTCATGAATCAAATATTATCTTGATATAAGTTGTGTATATTACTAATAAAATAGGTAATATTATAGGAAATTTTATCTTTTAAGAGGTTAAGTATTTCTATCATTGATTGTATTTAACAAATTGAGATTTGTATTTTAAATTTTAATTTACTTATTTTGAAATTCAAAAAAGAACAATCCAATACTAAAATAGGTAATTTCTTAAGAAGTGAAACTCCCATAACATTACCTTAAAAAAAATCCATCCTATCCACCGAGATTGAAATTGTCTGCAATAAATACAATTACAATCAAGTTAATGGCCAATGTTTGACATAAGACTCGCAATAATGCGCGTGGATTCTATGCCGATCGATAACCAACACCTCCAGCTATAGCAGCAGTTAGCGTATGAGATTCATTTTACACTATCTAATAAAAAATTGATAGAAGTTGCCTATTGTTATTGATTTTTAAATGATAATTTATGCGTAAATAAAAATCCATAAAGCAAAGAGTTTGGCATAAAATAAATACAAAATCGATTGTGATCCCAAATTGAACCCAAAATATATGTAAAAGAAACCTTATCCCAATCCTAAAACATCAATTAACGAACCAAAAGCATACTCCTAAAGTGGCTATGTTTACTTGCTCACCTATTCTATCATACGGATAAATATGACAACCCTTTAGAATTGAGCAAAAAATTACTTGGTGGATAGAAGATAATGTACATATAAATTAGGGCGAAATGCATGTGTCCCCTATTGTCTGATAATGTAGTCAATAGTTTTCTTTTTCAATTGCAAGATTTCTCAATCTATTTATCAAATTTAGAATTATAATTTTAAAGACAAGATTTGACTCCTTTAACACACTAAGCGTAATTTAGAGGATAAAATAAGATATTGCAAATTTTAATGAGAAATTTAAAAGAACATGTAATTATGAATTTAAAAATAAATTTTCTAATTAATTATTATATATTTAATTTTAAATTCTCAATTTTTTTAATTATAAATTGTAATACTCTCATTTACCTGTAAAGTACAAGAACTTTAAAGAAGCTCGACTCTCAGAGCGAATAGTCACAAATGGAAATAAACTAAAATATTATACTTAACCAGAATAACGATAAGGAATCACGATTAGTAATTATAAATTAAATAATTGATTATTACCATTTTAAATATATTTAGTTGCATTTTTAAAAATTTTTAATTATTAATTATAGACAATAATATCAATTATAAAGTAAGTTACTTGAAGTATCTTATTTTCCAATTGTGATTATAGAAAGAAATTTTAAATTTTATATTTATACTAACCTTATTTTTTTTAATTCTTTTACTTTCACTGTCCTTTTTTTAACACTATAAATTTTTAAATTTTATACTTATATTATCCTTATTTTTTATTTTAAATTTATAAATGATTCTCAATATTTTACAATTTAATTATTTGTAATTTTTTCAATTAGTGAATATAAAAATAAGTATGAATCTTATTTTAATTATAAAACATTAACATTTCTTGTTTATAAAAAATAATTTAAATAAATAAGAATATATATTAAAAATAATATATATAAATTAAATAATATATTATTTATTTAAACTAAGAATATATATTAATTAATATTATACAATTTTATTTTATAAACAATAATATAAAAAATATTAGAAAATTACCAATTTTGATATAATTGTGAATCTTGTTCTCCTTTTTCATAATTTAATACTAAAAAGTGATTATTTTATACATAATCTAAATAAAAACAAATTATGTATAACTAAATATTGACTGATATTACCAAATATTTAACAAATTATATATAATTAATTATTTTTATTGTTATACCAAACAAGTCTACTATCAATGTGGATATTTGTGGATATTTATGTAAGAGAAAACCTCATCCAAAACAATTTAACTGATTGAGTGCATTAACTCATTTTTCATTTTAATAAGAACACCAAAGGCCCCCACATTGAAATAGATTTTTAGGGAAAATATTAAGTTAAACGAGAAAACTCGATGACACGATTTTAAAGGTATAGAGAAACAAGAGACACAAAATATATTGTACATAAATACTTTAAATCCCAGCACAAATTTTGTAGAAATATATTTGCATGTATGATGTTTTTATATCTCTCTCTACAGCCTATCGTAGACGGTCTCGAAGTATTGCTCAAAGTATAGCCAGTTTCTAATATTTCTAAATGGCTAAAGCTCAATGAGATCTATGCCGTATTGCAAGTATAATTCTGGGTGACCATAATAAGTTTGTTTGTTGGAAGACATTTTTCCGTAAAAGAAAATCTTTTAATTCTATATAAATAAAGAGATGATATATTATTTCTGCACCTTTTAAAAAAAATGATATATAAAATTATATTAATTGGAAAAATATATTCCTTATTTTTTAAAAAGATACCATCTTATTAATTTATAATTATATTTTTATGAAAGATATTTTTCATTAAAATCAACAAAAATTGTAAAATGATTTCCATTAAAAAAAATGCTATTTATACCACTTGCGAAACTTTTCTTCTCATTGAAAGATATCTTACATCGATTACTAGTTTAAGAAAAGAAAAATAAAAAAAGAAGAAGAATAGTGTTGTGCTTTTCAGCCTCCCACAACATATCTCATCATCTCTAATCTCTCATACAAGATACAACCTAAGTTACCCTGGCCCCACTTATCTCAAATTATGCCACGTGTAAGGTACAAAGAGTATTATGAGGAAGTGTAGAATCTGAAACTAATGATGCAGCATTGAAAGCCACCCGATGATGATTTGGGTAAGAGAATATGTCCCATTATAATGGTTCAATGAGCAAAACAAGAGGCATAGATAATGCATTTGCTAGAATGTAATAAACCTATATTCACTGGCCACGTGGTGTGTTACAACTACTATCGAAAGAATCAGGTCCAATACTTATCAACTAAAACCAAATAAGGAGAAACAAATGGAGAGTGTAAACAAGGAATCCGGGCAAACAAGCAATTTTCGGATTGTACTTGTTATTGCCTCAGGGCATAAAGCAAAGTTCACTTATGACCCACTTAATGCACATACACAGTCTAGGATTCTCAACCTCAAACCTCAAATATTATAGTAAGTAAGATATTACAGGAAATAAAGCTTCTAAGATAATATTAAATGTTATTGTACCACTAGAATAGCTCCAGTTTATTGAGAAGTTTTGATCATCCCATTGATATGAAGAAGCAAGTAAAAATGAAAAGGAAGATTTTTCTAAGGAGAAATAGTGTGTTATTTACTGATTTTGACCGGGATCGGAATATTGCAAACATAGAAAATATGCTGGATAATGTGAAGAAAATCAAATTGATTATAATTTAGAACGAGACATGAAAAATATCCTTTGGCTTTTGACATTGCCAAGGAGCTGCGTTCAAAGGTTTGTGAAAATAAAATTCTCAGAAGTACATAAAAAGTTCCCATCTCACCATCACATTCGTTTACAATTTTATCTTCATCTTTATTTTAAAAGTATCTATCTTTCTCTCTTCGCAGAAAGATTTTTAATCCTGCACTTCTATGTGACTATAGAAGGAAAAAAAAAATTGAAGTCACCAGAATGATAATTCAAAAGGGTTACTGAAAGATACATGCAGTGAGATGACACAGGACAATAGTGAGGCAATCTACTGATGCAGATAACTTGACAGACACAAATCAATAGGAACGCTAAGTAGAAGAATATCATTACCAACAAATTAGGAAAAGCCTTTGCATCAAATTCCTATCTTTATAAGGAAGCTAGCAATATATAGATCCTAGGAGTGTCACAAAAGTTAAGAAAAAACGGATCTTTCGTGTATAATCTAGCATAATCTTGAATATTATCAGTTCCTAAAGAAAATCTCACAATCATCTAATAATACTAGGCACAAAAGTTGAAAAATACGACATAAATCAACTCAACTTCCCAAAGTAGAACAAGAACATTGCCAAGAAAGAGCATCTCAATTCCAACCATTAAACTTCCACATTTGAGAAACGGGCAAAAGCCAACACATTGATGAGGTCAAATAAAGCAAAGAACAACAGAATGACATGGATGATCCTGCTAATGAGGTAAAACAATAAAGAGGACCTCAACTAGTCCACCATGATAATTAGGAAACTTTTCTTCAAATCTGACCAGAATGTCTCATATATAAGTACACTATAACTGATAAACCATATTCAGAGGAGCATCTGCAAATGTCAAAATGGAAAAAGACAGTGAAGACCAAATACCACCAGCTCTGCATAAAATAAAACCTCCCTTCTAATAGGAGAATCTCCCTTTGCAGCAAGTGACACAAGTTTATAAGAAAAATTCACTTTCAGTAATGTAATATATGGATGCAAGTAAAAGGGTTTGCATGAACATCATACAACTTCTTGCTTAATTAGTGGGTTGTTAAGCATATGAAGTGATTTTTCCTGGAGTTGTTTAATAATCAACTAAGAAATTTGAAATTCATGATATGAGGAGAGAAACTTCTAAGATTTCATTCATTTGAACTAAGGGAAAAAAATAAGATTATCCATAAATGAATTTATAAGTCCAACCAAGACAGCAGGTAATGACTGGTCTTTCATGATAAAAATGGCTTTAGATAATTCCAAAGATAAAATACTCTGAGTAGTGTATGGGCATAGATCCCAGATTAAACCGAACAACAAAAAACTTGGTTAAAATATTCTCCTCCTTAGGGGAAAAAAAAAAAAACCACTAGAGTTCAAGCCGCTTAAAATTGGATTCATGTATAAAATTGTTCATGACATCAATTTTAAATGAATTGAAATTTAGTATTTTTTTTTCTACAAAGCAGGGGTAAGTGAAGATACTGCATTTGGAATCTGAAGATCTTTCGGAAATGCATGGTCAATTACAGCACCATAGTTACTTAAAGGCAAGCAATATCAGATCAGGAAAAATATAGTTTGAATCAAAATTCAAAAGGATCCCACTTTCTAAGGTAGTTGGCTTGTTATATAAAAGATCAAATCCTTCACTTCAACAATCAAACTTGTTTCCTACCTCCAAAAATGCAAAAGGGTGTTCATGGGCATCAAATTTTGGAGATAATAAGTAATTATTAGAATGAGACAAATTATTATGAAGTATAATCAAGAAAAATCGAAACAGATATCATAAGCAGCATTGTATTAAAAATGAAAAAAAATACAAAGTGGAAACCGAAGTAAAGTTGGGAAAAAAAAAAAAAAAAGAGAGAGAAGGAGGCACAAAGTGCTAAACGCGAATTTACCTGCGATTGGAGGCAGGGAAGAAAGCATCGATTTTTGGGGCGGGAATGGGGGACCATAGCAGCTGTATTCCCCTCTCCCTCCAGAACTGAGCCATCTTGTTGAGTGAAAAGCGCTCGCACAAATACGGCTATGTAAATTCTTAAGGGTCCAGGGAGGCATCGGCCTATTAGCTCAGTTGGTTAGAGCGTCGTGCTAATAACGCGAAGGTCGCAGGTTCGAGACCTGCATGGGCCAACTTAAGCTATTTTAACTTTTCTGTTTTCCTTTCTTACATGGGCCACTGACCCAATCACTTAAAGAATGATCTATCCAATATCCAATTTAAGCATACCTGCTTCTTCTCTTACATTGGGCCAGCTGTTGTTTTTGACCCAATCAGTCAAAGGTTGATCTGTCTTTTGACGAAAGGGCTTAATCGAGCTAACTTTATAGTATGATCCCTAGGCCTCATGAGATGCCAATGGCCCAAAGTAAAATATTGAGCAAGCCCCCTTTTCCTACCTTATGAAATTTAATTTTTCTCAATTTTTGAAATATTTTATATCAATTTTATTTATATAAAATATTACATTTTTTAATTTTGTTTTCAAAGAGACGAAATTAAATAAGTTAATCTTCATATAGATACTAATAAAATTGATATAAAATATTTAACAAAGATAAAAATAAAAAAAAAATCAATTTCATAGGGATGAAAAAAGAAGTTTACTCTAAAAAATTTCATATTTTTGTTGGAAATTTTATCCCTCATGAATTTTATTTCTTTAAATATAATATTTCAGTCTATTTTGATCTATAAATTAGACTAAAATTGAATTCATATTACCTTTGGAGTTTTTTTTTCCTCCGTTATTTCCTAAATTCAAACATAATACATTGTATATATGCATTATAAGTTTTTTGTTAATCTTGTTAGTAAATGTTTAATAATTATTTTTGGTACCATGCATAAAATCTACTAAAAGCACACTTTTTCACATTCTTATCTATTATATTATATTAGAGAAATAAATTACAGTTGTAATTCTCAAGATTCCAACTATAAATTGAGCAACAAATTCATAATTATCTCAATCATAAATTTTAATTGGAAAAATAAAATTGCTAATTAAGAGGGTATTTAACAAATGACGTTTTTATCAGCTTTAAAACTAATTTGACCCATTTTGAATAATTGACTTGATCAGTTAACTATTTTTAGTATTTAATATGTAACTGATTGAAGTAATTAATTGACTTTCAATTAGCCATTTTTAAAATGCTAAAATTGCTTATGAAAAGATTATTTACACTTAACTAATAACTAATATTTCCCACCTCTGTCCTTTTCGTCTCCAAGTATTGCACATAGCATAATTCCGCACCGTCTTTCCTCTCCTGATTTTCAGCAACAAAAGAATTTCAACTTTCAACGGTAGCAAAAGATAAATGATAAAACAAAAGGCAAAGGAAAAGGAATATATGAGACATAAAATATGCGTATCGTGTGCTGCATTTAATGCAATTTGAAGTCAATTCCTCCAGTTCGAAACATTTGGGTTTTTATCTGAAATCAAAATATAGATTGATGCCTTCTAATCTATGTTATCCGATAATGATGGAGAACGACACAATACGATATAAGATTTAACTTTATTTTTATATAAAAATCAAATAATTATAATAAATTTTGATGATATAATATTTATAAACAAGAGCATTTAATCTATTAAATGTTATATAAATATTAAATTATTAAATTATTATCAAAGTAAAAAATATTTAAATAATTTATAAAATATATTTATATATTTATATCTATTTTGTATATATAAAATTAATCATAAGCAAATAAATTTATCAAATATTTTTATTTAAATAATTAATACAATCAATTAATGAAATTAATTAATATGATTAACTATTAATTAATAATTAATTAAATTAATCAACAGTTAATGTAATTAAGTGGTTGTCAAAGAGGACCTAAATTCTAGAATCCCCTGCAATAGAAGCTTTGTTTTGCATGGCAATGGCATATATTTGCCAAAGCAGCTTACATGATCTGAACAATGTCCCGTATGTTGACCCAAGTCCCGTTATCCAAAGTGATTATTTTGAAAATTTGATGATTACATATATTTTTGATTGTGTTTGTCGATGTTTTGACCAACTTAGATACTGCAAAAATCATATTGGATGCATTTAAGTGGAGCTCAAACACTTCCATGGTTTAGGCTGAAGTTCGCTCATTTGGATTGATTCAAGTGCTTGAAACGTTTTTGAAAAATTTTTACATATTGATTTTTGTCTCTTAGGTCATCAAAATATTTCTTGCACCCTTTTTATGAGTTTTCAAACTATTTCACAAGTGAAAACATTTAAGTCGAAAGATATTTGCCAAGTTTAATGGGTAATATTTGGATATAGATTTGAATACCTTCCCATAGAAGATCCCGTGACCTCTTCATGCAGGAATAACAAAACGTGCCAAAATTTGCGAACCGTGTGAATTAACTCATGGATTGGAGCGGACTAACAACCTCAATTTTAGTTGTCGTCAGGGATAGTTTTAGCAACGACCGAAATTTTGTTGTCGCTAAAAGTGTCGTCATTATTGCGCTTATTTCTTGTAGTGTTAGTTTATATTTATAATTTGATTTATGAATCTGTGAATTTTTAATTATAAATTTGTGGATTTTTCTGATTTAAATGGATTTATCCAAATTTAGATCCGTAGAAGCGGATTATATATAAAAAAAAAAATAATTTGATCTGCCAAAATCCGTGAATGGCAATCCATGACCGTACTAATTCTAGTAGTTAATAAAAAGTGAACTTGTCTATGTATATCTAAATATATATGTTATGCTCGACTTTCTGATTGTTTTTCATAGTTTTTTTCATTATACAAGTAGGCATACCAAACTTAATGGCATTTAAGTTTTTGCTTCTTGCAAGAGGACGACTATTGATAATTTCAAGTAATAATACTTATAGGGTGACTCAGTATTTTAAGCATTTTCAACAAGAACATGAATCCATGCAAATATTTGGCCTTTTGTTCCAAAGATGAAGATTGATCGCTCTACCTTATCTCTCAAAAGATAATGGAAAGACTATATATCGCTTGGCATGACTTCTAGATAAGTTAAAGGGTAAATTTGTTAGAACTGCATTCATTTATTTATAATGGGCACATAATTCTCTAAACTTTGAAAATGTAAAAATAATTCATTTAAATTTTATAAATTATTTCATTGTTCAAAATTTACCATGATTCATAAAGGCATTAGTGATAATAAAGTGATGTTTGATTCATAAAATTATACATTGATGATAATTTTAATATTCTTGAAAATTACATTCTTGGGATTAGTGATATTATCATGGTTAGCTTATTTAAAAATATTTTTGAAAATTTTGCAATAATATATTCTAATTAGTTTATACATTTTTAAAAATATTGTTATGTCACTAAAAAAAAGTAGATATGTAATGGCATTTTTGTACTAGCAATTATTAGAAAATGCTATTAGATGTAGATATAGATGATACTTAAATGAAATGCCTTGAGTGCTGGGGGACTTCGATGCAGCAACAAAATAATGGTGCATGAATGCACCACTTAATCAATAATCTTATTTAATTTTGCAATTTGATTGATTAAAATGTAGCCTAAACTTGACAAGTTACTAAAATGGCAAATTGACCTCCAAATTTTCCTTATTTACATATGATTGTGACAACTCCCTCTGAGTTAGATCTTGGTAGCCTAGTCTATTTCCAATTAAAGGAAGATCTTCCTTATGTAGGGGAGATGATGGTGATCTTCATTATAGATGAAGTGAAGGTTGGGAGAGGCATTGAAGACTGACAATAGTGAGAAAGGGAAAAAATACTAATACTTGCTTTTTTGCAGTTATCATATATGCAAAACGTAACATGGTATTAAAACTAAACAAAAAATTAATACCAATAAGTATTTGCATTAGGCATATAAAATGGGCGGGGTGGGCTTATGTGAGCATAACCCACATTGCATGGGCTTTTTGCCTCTGCGAGCTTGCCCATATAAGCCTGTATGCAAAAACAAGTAGTAAAAAAATTTCCCTACGCCACCCCACATGCAATGTGGGCATGCCCATGGATAGTTCGTATATTTTTATATTTTTATTGATTATTTTATTTTATAAGTTATGAATTATATTTTAATATTTTTATTTTTGTTAGATTATTTAGGTAAAAAAATTTGAATTGGAATATAAAAATTAGGTTAAATTTGTTAGGAAGTAATTGGGTTAAATTTTTTTTTCATGGGGGGCTTAGGTATAAGGAAGAAAAACGAGTAAAAAAATTATTTTTTACTTGTGGTCCGGCCTACGATTGCATAGACTTCTGCCCATGTGAGCTTCATACTAAAATGCCCACACTGCCTTGTGACCATGGGTTGCCTGCATTACTCACGGTTACAGAACCCATTTTACATGTATAATTTACATAAATCTAAGTAGTTGTAAATAGAACATTATAGTGATAAGTGAATAAGGTATAAATAAGTATTCACTAGATTATCATTGAGAGAATGTAGACAACTTAATTTTCTAATGTGGAGATTGGTATATTGAACTACGAATCATAATTATAGGAATTTAAGAGGTTGTTTATCAAATCTTACTAAAGAGGAAACAGAATAAGAAAAATGGGTACTTTGAAAAGCTGTATCAAGTAATGCTTGACCTTGAAGATTTGGTCCTGCAATTAATTACAGATAGTCTATGCATAATTTTGAACGGAAAATGAAATTCCATATTTTTTTGTGGCCATTTGTTGAAATTTTCTTCTTTTAGAACTACCCTTTCCCATAATCCCACAATGCAATCTAAATCACACATTCAATGATGCATAGATGCACCATTTAGTCTTTTTTGCATCTAATAGCAGGTTTTTCAATGGGGGGGGGTTTATTAGAATGTCTCTAAATACTTAATTTAGCGTGAATTGTTTCCTTTTAATCACTTTTGTGTGAAACAAATCATAGATTACAAATTGAGTTTTTAAAAATTTAAATCTAAAAATCGTTCCCTATGACCCTAAACCATTTTGTCTCACCATATTACTTGCATTTATCGCATAAGGTTAGTTTGCTTCGATTTCTCTATTTTCTTTTATTTGTTCCGTCTGATTCACAATATTTCTCTTATTCATTGCATATGGTTTCATCATTGCAAGGTTCGATTTCTTTCATTGAAAGATTGATCGTAAGTTAGATTGAATTTCATTGATTCCATTTATTGATATCTTTGTGACCTATAATTGAATTAAATTTCCATTGAATCTTGTTAATGCCGTGGATGCATTTTCTTATTTGGCTTAATGAGTATGGTTCTCATTTGATTATTTTTTTTATTGTTTTATATGGTATCTCATTTACTATGTCTTGATTATTTTTGCTCCTGTTGGTTTTTGTTTTTCTATATTTTCTTTTTATTCTTGAAGCTGGGTTGCTATTGATTGGTCTTCGATTGTATTTGCTTTGATTTTCACTGCTACTGGTCATTGTTTCTTAGTCTTTTCTCCAATTTCAAGCTTGGTTGCTCTTTGGTCGTTTATTGCTGGTTGGGTAGCTCTGGTTCCTATATGTTATGTTCCTCCATTTCTATGGGTAGCAGAATAGACTGATTGAACATTCTTTTTTTCTTTCCTTTGTTCCTACATTCCTTTATTTTCTATTTCTATACTATTTATTTAAGCAATAGGACCTCCATAGCCTTAAGGACAACTCTGTTATAGTGACTGAACCCAAATTAGTATTTTAATTTACATATATCTTTAGTTGTCCTTCTTGGAATACGGATGCAAAATTTATATGAGGAACATTTCACGCTAGATATAATGAGAAAATAAACAGAATTAGAGACATCAATCAATATGTTTCCATCCTTTATGATGGATATATGATTCTATTTTTGTTAAATGCTTCGATATATCTTTTTTATTAAAGTAAATTTTAATTAATTTAATAATTTTAGTGCTACTCTTTCTTTATGGACTCTAATATTCCATACATTGCATGGGGATGGTGTTAAATGGGATATACTGGGATGGCTTTTTTTTTTTTTTTTATCTTTATCAATTTCAGATTCCATGATGATGCTATTTGTACACCAACATATATATATATATATATATATATATATATATATATATATATATATATATATATATATATATAGGATTTTATTTTACTTTTATTTGTAGTAATTGATTTGTCATGCAAAATTATTAAACAATTATTAAACTATTAACACGTATAACCTAATAATTTGACGACGAAGTATAGCTTCTTTTTACCCTAGAGAATATCAGTTCCTAAAAAAGAAAGACAAGAAAACGACAGATTTATTAGCACATTGTGATGGCAAAGTGAGTGTTCATAAAAAATTTCACAAATACTAACATGATTCTCTCAATTTCTAATAAATCTCTCAATCCAAGGAAAGCTAGCATTATGGAAGTAATTATTTATGCCATTTTAAAAGGAGATTGGGGCAAGAAATTTAAAGTAGATATGACTTCTTGAATTTAAAATTAGTCTCAGTGTATCAAGGATAATTACAAATTAACAAATTTCTAGATCACAATAGCTGTTGGCCCAAAAAAATTAGAAAATAAAAGGGATTAAAAACCAACAAGGGGTTTTAGTTGTTCTGGCTAAAAGCCAAGTCTTGGGATGCAACAAATCTGGCTTACTTCAATTGTATAAACTAGTCAGTTGGTGCCCCTATTAAATTATGGAAGTCCCATGAGTGGTCCTACAGTTATGCTCTTATGTAGGCTATTAGCTATGAGAAAATAATTGTGAACAGGTTTGAAGTCAAACAACCTTTTATCCTGATATGCAATATGCAAATTCTATATTTGGGAACTTGATGTGTTAATTAGCTTATAGCTTAACTTTGATATGAAAGAGGAAATAGGGTGGTCATTTTTTTCATTTTATTTTTGGTAGTTAAAAGGTAGGAATAGTTCTAGAATCTAATATATTGAAAAATAAATAATAGAGAAAACAAGGATTTTTCTTTTTATGTAAGAGTATCAATATCTACTATCTTATAAGTTTTCGTTACATGATTTTGATAAGTATTGTGATCTTTTATTAATTGTAAGAGAGGTGTATTTTGCTGATAAGAGTGTCTTTATAGCATCTTTATAGCACGAAGTGAAAATGGTAAACTGTCTCCTGTGATGCACTAGGACCATAGTCAACATAGATCCTGAGTAGTAAACTGATGATACAATACAAAAATCATAGGTCTTTGTTGTGTAGCTAGCCGTGTTTTAATATATTGCATGATTCATGATGTGAAGGCTTATGGCATATCCTTATAGTTTTTTTATTAAGACCAACATCACTTGAATTAAACTGTGAATTATTTATGAAATCGTAAAAGTGTTATTAAAAATAGAGTAATGTTAGTTTATATCATTATTTACAAAATTTTTAAGTTTTGTTTGGATGGGGAGAAAAAAAATAAGATTTTTTTTTTAAATTTATTCTCTTTTCTTATTTGGGTGAAGAGAAGAGAAGGGAAAAAGAAAATTTTAAAGGCAAAATATGTGGTTGTGATTTACTATTCATTTTAATTTTTTAAATTTTTTCTTCTATTTTCTACTCAATTCAAATTTTTTAAAAAATTATCCCCTATTTTCTTTCTAACCAACCAAAGGATCAGAAATACACTATTGTAGGTGCAATAGAGATGCGTGCATAGGTATATATTACTGATAACACTTCTTGAAATGTGCAAATCTATAACTCACTTTTATATACTTCTTTATTGCAAGTATATTTGAATAAAATTTTGACAACTATTTGTATGCTTGATACAAATCTTATAATTCAAAACAAAAAAAGCACCGTATATAAGCATATATACAAGGTGTATATATAGACCTAATATACTAGAGCATAAACCATAAATCTCATATATATAATTTATAAACTCTTGTGTGAGAGTTGTATGTATATTCATATTTAAGTATATTAGTATATTTTGTTTTGTAGTTAGTTTTCACTTTCAAAAAAAATAAATACTTGATTGTATTAGTTTAGCTTTTATGTTTATAGGTGAAAGGTAAAAGGGGATTCATTTACACATTTGGTGGAAATTAGCAACAATCATTGTATATTTTGCTTGTAGGTAAGGGTTAAATTATTGTAATGGTGGCTATAAGCATGTTTTTGTGGGTTAATTTATTTTAAGTTAATTTATTTTCCATTTGGAAGTACAGATCACATGATCGTTTAGATTTAAACTGCAAGCTATTTTTTTATTGAGGATATGAATATTAGGACCATAAACTACCTAATTCTTGAAAATATTTTATAATTTTTTCCTTCCATATTAATAAGTATCCCTTAATGATCAAAATCATATTATAAATAGCCTTTAATGATTAAAACCTTATTGTAGCTACTCACAGATATTATAGTCTTATGGATAAATCTTGGATTAAGTTACTTGGTAACAAACCTCAATACATTAATAGACTGTAACAATTTTCAGATTTTGCAATTGCAAACAAGTTTGTTGATGGGAAAATAAAGCATCCTCGTCTAACTTGTTCATTTAGATTTTGGTTGACTAAAAAAGAAGTTTACGATCACTTACTTCTTTAATAATTTCCTCTAGGCTACATTATGTAGGTTTGGCACCAAGAGTCGATTATAAGAGAGACTTCCAATCGTGAACACTCTATAAATGAGCCTTGTGCTTCCAAACCTAGTGATAATCTAACACTAGACATGATCAATGATACTTTTGGATTACCAATACATTTTATGAATAAGCCTTCCATATTTGAAGACCTAATTGGTGGACATAGGGTATTAGATGAAGGATCAAGTGATTAAAGTAGAGATATTATTAAGTTAATTGAGGGTGTAAATCAAGAATTATATGAGGGATATACCAAATACTCAAAACTTTCTTTTCTTGTGAAATTTTATCACATAAAATTCTTATGTAAGATTAGTGATAAAGCAATGTCTAGGATATTAGACTTGTTGAAAGATCCCTTTAATCATGAGTCATTCTATGAGACTAAAAAAATCATTAACAAACTTTGTCTTAACTATACAAAAATAGATGCTTGTCCAAATGATTGCATGCTGTATTAATGTGAAGATGCCAATGAAGAAACTTGCAAGGCATGCATTATTTCTTAGTAGACATCAACGAGTAAAAGGAATGAAAGGGAAGCATCTAGTAGTAGAAAGGACATTCCTACAAAAGTTTTACGTTACTTTTTCTACTTCAGCCATGATTGCAAAGATTGTTTATGTCATTTAAGATGCCAAAGCAAATGAAATAGGATGTTATAAGTAGCAATAAAGATAGATTGATACGACATCCAAAGGACTCTGAGGTATGGATGATGTTTGTTTTAATTTACTTTGATTTTACCTTAAACCTTTGAAATGTGCAACTTGACTTGGCTAGTAATGGTTTTAATCCTTATGGGAACTTAGGTAATAATTATAGCATTTAGCTAGTTATTTTAATCCTTTACAACTTACCTCCCTAGATTTATGCATAGCAAACTTCCTTCATTCTTTACATGATCATTCTTAGGAAGAAAATGGGTGCAAATGACATAAATGTATACTTCCAATCTTTTATCCAAGAGTTAAAGGAATTGTGGGATAATGGTATGTAAGCATTTGATGCATCCACAAATCAAAGTTTTAACATGCACCCAATAAAAATTAAAGGAATTATGGGATTATAGTTGCACTATTAGTAAAATTCTTCATTAACTTACTATTTAATTTCCAATTCCCATTCTAGCTTGAATCAATGTTAGGTTTAGATGTTATTGATACTGATATTTAGTATGATTGCTCCATTAATTAATTATTTTGTCTAGCCAAATTGCATTTTTTAGCTAATGACTTATGTTGTAGTGTTAAATGTGGAAAATAGGAATTTGGCTAAATGAAAACAATCCAAGGGGATTGTGATTTGGATGCCTTTAATTTCTTTTTTGTAAATTTATGAAAAAAAAACATGTAAATATTTCTTTGAGTCCAAGAAGTTATGAGTTTTTTTGTTTATGATAAGAAAGTGTTTAGCTTGGAGGAAGGCAAAGGGAATTATCATGTTTTGTTTGTTTAAGATATACTCTATCTATTTAGGATTTTTTGAAAGTTTTGTTCTTGTGCGGCACCAAATTATCAACAACCTAATGTCTAGTTATTTGATTCACTAAATAATATTAACGCTCCAACATTGATTGTTCTTGTGCACAAAGATGTCTCTTTTTAACTAATGGTTTAACATTAATAGTTTTATGTTGCATTTATTTCATAACATGTTAATTGAAACATAGCACTTGTGAGAGATTCATTTCAATATATATCACTCTTGATGCCAACTTGATATTCATGGTATCTTTACCGTAAACTTTTCTTAATCATAAATGCTTTTAACTTTACAATGTATTTTATTTATTTTTTGAGAAATTCTTTTCATTGTTGGTAGTTCTAAAAAGCTATAAAAAATGCTAAATTTTGTAATTAAAATTATCTTGGAAATTTTGTTAATTGTTAATGCTGGAAGTCTTAATTTATCAAATGAAAGAGCCTTTGTAGCTAGTCATGATCCCATCCAACTAGAAAATTGAGGCAATTAAAATTAGGACTTATCTTTAAAATGAAATTTGGGATTCTAATATACATTAGATATATTTTGGTGCACAATAATACTTGCATTTTGATATTTAGGATTTTAGAATACATTTAATTATTTTGGAGCAAATACTTGAATATGTATTAACAAAATTTTTTCACTTTCAATGATAATGTTAGTTATATTTTCCCTAACTTTAGGAATTTTTCTTTTTTTATTTAATTAATATATATAAGTTATATATATATATATATATATATATATATATATATATATATATATATATATATTTCATTGATATATATAAAATATTTATAGCTTTCTAGTATGATTAATTTTAAATAAAAATAACAACGGAACTAATAGTGGTTTATAAGGTACAACTATTCATAAAAATGTAAAAAATGATGCAGGAAAGAGTTGCATCTAGTAGGGGTTAGGAAATTACCACTAAGCACAAGAACAAACCACCATTAAAATAAAAAAAGTTGTCGTTGAAATTTGTATTTCGTGTTAGACAATTTTGGCATTTGGTAATAATAAGTGTCATTGAGTACTTAATGATGCATAAAATGTGTCGCTTCACAAAACTATCAATAAATGTCGAGACAACTATTAAAACCATGGCTAAGTGAAAAAATAACCATTGTTAAGTTTATTTTCTATTTAGCAGATTACTAAAATTTTTCTAATTAAAAATTGAATGGTTAGCAGTGGTAGGTGGTGGTGAAAGATAATTGATAGTGGCGAAAGGTAATTGATGGTGGCAAGTGGTGATGGGTGGTGGTCATCAATAATAGGTGGTGTATGGTAGTCGTTAATGGTTGATGGTTGTCAAACTTAATCAAAATTAGAAATTATTGGTTTAATGAAAATTTTGCAATATAAGATAACAAACCAGGTCAAACTCTTAATGATCCATTTAATACATCATTTCACATTCAATTACTAACTATAATTATAAAATTAGAAAAAAAAATAAAGGAAGTAAATGGAAACAAAAGGTAAAATTAATCTTGCGCACTTGAGTAATTATGTAATAGTATGCAAACAAGATGTCGGAATGTAAATAGAATTAGATTGGGGGTTTGATTCAAAATTAAATAGAATTCAAGATTAGAGAAAGAATGCAGAAGTAACATAGAAAAAGAAATAGAGAAACACTATTAATCCAAGAAAATTTAAGAAATTTTTAGTGGATTACTCATAAGTCACAACATATTTGATAATTCCAATTGATTTCTCTATAATGATTCATGAATTCTATGCTAGATAACTATTTATGTTTAATCAATTTATATTAGTAAAATGAAGCAACTGCTATAGTCTATAAAGCTACATTTAAATCAATTTGAATATAGAATTCAACTAAATTGAAGCATTAAATTAGAAATTGCTAATTTAATCATTCAATCCTTTATTCTTACAAGAAAAATGATAATTAACTAACTAAAATTCAACATAAAACCAATTAGATATCATAATCACATAAATGAACATATATTATACCAGATCAATATCCAGCTCATGCAATTCTAGAAAATTAGATAAAAGAATTGGAGAAAGAGGAAAATCAATTAATAAAAGTAAACACTATAACTTCGAATATTATAATTCAAATGGACACAAGTATCAAATTTCTTAAATCTATTTGGAAGTTGCCTTCTATAGATGAAAAAGAAGAAACTTGGAGAAGAGAAGAAAGCTATATAGAGTATTGTATTCTTGACTTTGGAGATATCAACCATAGAATTTGATTCCTTATCTAACAAAAACCTAATAAGCTAAGTTAATATTCCTCTTAAGGTTAGAAAGAATAAAGTCTTGCTAATTTTAGAAGCCTGAAACCTAATTTACAATACAATACACTATAAGGGTTACTATAGAAAAGTCTTGTAGATCTAAATTCTAGCTAATATAAGACCCTTAAAACTATATAGTTTTACTAAACCCTAAACATGAAATTTGTCGGGCAAAGTCTTAGGGAGCTTCAACCATTGGTTTCACTTTGATTAGACCTTTACAGCTCCAGATATGACCTAAAAATTGAAATTGGTTCAATTTGAATAAAAATAAAGCATCAACTTCATGAACATTTTTGACCTTATAAATATCTAAATTAGGCTTTGGCCAAAACATAAAAGTTTTATAGCTTCCTCTAATCTTTCTAATAATATAATGATCACCTAATTTCAACACTCATAACTCAAGTTATAGCTAAAAACTTGAAATAGTATAAAAATTTAATATTAATTGAATAATTTTAAGACCTTGGAAATCCAACACCCAATCACATAACAAGGCCAATTTCACAAAATTAAGCATATATAACCCTAAGAGACACAAGATAAGGATAAAATAATATTAACAAAATCTTGCATATTAGTGGTCATTAATAATGGATGGTTGGCTATCAGCGGCAAGTGGTATAGTTATCGATGATGAGCAATGGGTGGTGGCTAGTAGAGGTTGTCAACAATGTGTGGTGATAATTGTAGTTACTCATAATGGATGGTGATTGATGGTAGCCATTAGTAATGGGTGGCAGTGGTCATCGGTAATAGGTAATAGGCAGTAGCTAGCGATGAATGGTGTTTGAGAATAATTAATAGTAGTGAATGATGATTGATGGTGGTTGAATATGATAAGTAATGATAAAATAAAATATTAATATTAATAAGGTTTTAATGGAAGGATAAACAACTTTATTTAATTAAAACATTCTTATATTATAGGGAATATAAGATAATCATCTCTCCCTATGGTAGTATTTTGAGGGAATATTAGATTAAAAACATTCTTGAGAATATATTTCTAATATTTAAGCTAAATATGATAGTTTTACATTATTAAAAATATTAGAAAGATTCTATAAATCAAACGCCGCTTAAATGATCATAAGTTTACACTAAAATCATAACAAACTATTTTAGATTATTAAAGCATCAAAACATTATTTTATTTTTAGAGAGAAATAGGTATTTTCTTATAAATAATATGTGCATAAGTATATGCATATTTGAAGTTTAACTAAAGTGATTACTTATTGGATTTTTATTTCATACACTATTAGTGTAGTTTTATTATACCAACAATGGGTGAATGTGATGTGATCACTGGCAGTAGGTGGTAGCTAAAAATAGTCATCGAAATCTAATGGTGGCTGGTGGTGGTCATTAGTGATGGATGGTAATGGATAGTGGTTGATCACAGTGAGTGGTAGAGCAGAAAAATAATCTTTTTATATCAAATGAACATTCATATATTATAAGAATGTAGGATACGTATCTCCTTTATGAAAATATTTTGGAAAAATATTGAATTAAAAACATTCTTAAGAATATTCACATTCTTGAGAATATTTTTCTAAAATTTAATCCAAGTATGGGAATCTCACATTCCCTTAAAACATTTTCGGGAATGTGAGAAATATTCTATGAACTAAATGCCACTTAAAAAATCCTTACTTTCAACTTTTACATTTTTCCAATAAGTGCACAAGTACACATATTGAGCAGCAAGCTATTAGATTTTAAAGTCTTGATAAAGAGCCTACCTTGTTAAATATAGAATAATCTTAGGGTTAGAAAAAAACTTCAAGATAAAATTTATAGATAGCATCTTGGTATACTCTTTTAATTTTCAACTCTTGTCATGTTTCACCCTTTTTATATTTTCAATGTTGATTATTATAAGAAATTGATGTCAACATTTAGATATTAGACATTGGTTAAGTAAGAAAAATGTCATTTTTAATAAGATGCCATTGTCCCATTAATACATACTTAACATTGGTTAATAAACAAGGATTGATGTTATCAAAGTTTTACTAAATTATTTTTAAAAACATAAAACCATTTTGAAGCAATCCCAAAAATTTTACTAAATCATTCCAAAATGGCTAAAAAAAAAACAAAGATGTATGTTGGAATAAAACTAATTCAATTGTACATATCATGTACATTAGAGTAGAATCCAAAACACAATATATATAGGCAATAGTTTTATAAATCAAGTATTAATCTTGAAAGAACACTAAAATCATTAAATGAATTAATCAATTTTATTTTTAATTTAAGTTGTTATATGTGAAATTAGTGGCATTAAAATTCTTTACTACATTCTAAGTGAAATTGGTAGCATTAAAATTATTTACTACATTAATACATTTTCCCTTTACAATTAAACAAATAAAATAACAACATATTGAATGTAATGAAACAAATGATAAAAGAGACAATTTATTACAAAAGTAGAGTCTACCATATTATTTATTTTCATATCAGTACATTAACATATACAATGAAAAAATCTATTAATTACAATGAATAACAAACTTCTCTTTTACAATGAATACACACTTAAAATGGACATTATACATTATCCTTAGCTTGTAATTCCTTTATATTGCTTGAGAACTTTTAAGTTAAAGGGTGTAGATAATTACAAAATGATAGATATATTATAGTGAGAAAATGTAGTATGACTATTCAAGTAATGTACATAAGCCTATCAATGAGAGAATGGCCATTATACTTCTTCTCACTATAATTTAACATAAGTTTTGTAACCTATCTTTGTGTTTTCTTGATATCCCTAAGTGTGCTTCTTGAGATGGAGAGTTTAGATCGACTACTTTTGAAATCTATTGATGGAGAAGGCTTTTAAGATGAAGGGTAGGCTATAATATTCAACATTACTTGGGCTATTAAGAATGCGTTAGAATCTCTAAAAGTTCTTCCAAGGATGGGCACTTTTAAGAGATTTTGGGATCTTCTCATTATCCTTGATATGTTGAATATAATGATTTACACTTTCTAACTTAAAAGTCTTCTTTTTTTATGGAAAGTAAGCAATTTTGATATATTGCTCATTTGTTTTAAATAGGTAGGAAAAGCAATATTTATAAGCCAATAGCAAACCTTTGATGTCAATTATTAATAAAAGACCAACACTATAAATTTAGTCATGAACTTTAAGTGAATTGTCACAATGATTGTAATTGAATTAGATGATAATCACCACAAAATAATTAACATTGTAAGTTCCTTACTATCATAAATGTTGTTCATTTAGTGATCCTTAGCTCCATTCATTTAGACTTTTTCATATATTTCATTCATTACATCTTCAGTTTCGGAGGAAATGCTACCTAACATTTTTTTGTTTGTGATTTCCTTAACAAAAAAAAAACCTTTTCATTATCTTCAAAATTTTGTAATGTAAACATTTGACATTATAAGCATCTTCAACTAATGCCTTAAAATTGTGAATTATTTTTATATAAATTTCATAATATAGTTGAGTAGAAATTACAAACATGAAAAGAAAGTTATTTTTAAGCAAATTTAATATAGAAAGTTATATTTGTTTTGATATCTTCTCTTTGATAATATATATAATCTCAATGTTGATTATAGAATTATAATGTAAAAACAAGCTATCAATAAACAAACAGAAACAATGTATGCAATTTTAATTGTCATTACTTTGTTTATAATGATAGTGCAAATTAATGAGTAAAGAGAAACAATATCTACAAAATTTTACATAATAACTACACTGAATCATTAATAAAAAAATCTACATATCTACGTGAATACATAAAAATAACTGTAAAAACACTATGTCAAAATCTTCATTGATGATGTAGACTCCAATTTGTTGCTTTATTTTTTTTAATTTATACACTCTGGTGATATGAAAATGGAGTGAGAGTATAAAAGAACAATTATGCATCAAATCATCATCCACTAGTTTTTCCATTCCAATTTTACACTATTTCAATCAAGAGAGTACACAATGGGAGAATCGAAGGTTTTGATTCTTCTTCCATTGTACACTCTTTTGATAAAAGTAGAGTGATAGTATAATAAAAACAATTATGTATCAAATTCATCATGAGTATATTGGATACTTCAAGGATGAAAATGGTTTATTGTTGGATAGATATAGAGAGAATATTAGAGAGTAAGATATCAAAAAATTATCATATAAAAAGTGAAAGTTATAGTGAAGATATATAGAAAAATAATAAATTTCAATTTTTAAACAAAATTGATGTCGAATGCATTTGTGGTTTCCATTGAAGCTGGTGTTTTTAATGAAGCTAATGATTCCAATGAAGCTAATGGTTACTTTTCTAAAGAGACTTTTGATATACTTTTTAGATAATGGTTATTAAAAAAATTGATGTTTTAATCAAGGGCAAAACCACAAAAAAATTTTAGAAGGCTACAAGCAGATTAAAAATATTATTTTCATATGTTACACTTAAATTCAAATTTGAAAAAATAAACACTAGAATAATATGTAATATTTATTTGACAAAGGATTAGCAATTTTATAATTAAAATTTATAAATTTCATAAGAATTTATAATGCAATATTTTATCAATAGAATTATAATTTTTTGAGTGTTTATTTTATGTAAAGCTTGTACAAAATTATAGCTTTCATAAAAAAATCCATGATTTGTACACTAATTCCTAGAAATTAAAATTGTGAAATATAAATATTCATAATCTAAAAGAAAAAATTAATAAAAATCTATGCATATGAATATATGTTTTTAAGTACTATAAGTTAATGATATTATAAAGGAGATTTTTAAATTATGATGTATAATATTGACTCTATCAGTCCTTTTTAATTTTCCTTGTAAAGAGATATTTTTCCTATTTAAATACTAGTGATCTTAGTAAATTATGAATGTATTTATTATTTATTTTTCAAATATTTCCTTTATTATCTTAATAAATGCTTAAAAAATTTATACAAAAATGATAAATTACTAAAAAATGAAACAATTTATTTCTTTCTTTAGTTCTTATGCATTAAAAAGGAATGGAGGGAATTATAAAAAATGGAATAAAAGGAATATGTTACTTTATTTTATTTGGAAGGGTTAATATAATTTTAAGGATGGCTAAATATACAATACATATACAAGTGTGTGAATAAAAATATTGCAAAACTTTGCTTTTGGTCTTAATTAAAGATTCAAATGGCAGTTTATTAACTAAAATGAATGTCCCATTTGATGGATCTTCAAGGTGATATCTAAGATAGAATTTTGAAACACCTTTTAGATGATGGTTAAGGAAAAACTAACATTTTAAGCTTTTGCTTAGAGATTTAGATGTTGGTTATTTTATAATTGTCATAGTAATGTTCCAAGAATTAACATAGACATTGGCCATATTCTTGTCCATTGTTTTAAATTTTTATATAATTTCAAAAATGCCATTATGATAAAATAAATGTTGATGATAATATAAAATGATGTGTATTGATTGATGTAAATTATCTATTCTATAGTAGTGATTTATACAATTGAAGCATCATACAAAAATAAAATAAAAAAATTCACCTTAAAATTACTAATGGTATGTCTAGAAATTAAGAGAAGTAGGAAATGGATGATGATGGATGGTTAAAGAAGGACTTCCATTTTTTTTCTCTAGATATTTAAAATATCCTCTCAAATAGTTCAAATTCAAAGAACATAAAATAATGAGTAGTGGAAAAAAATAAAGGACTTTAGGATTAGTTGTAAACTTCCAACCTCTTTCCATTCTCAATCAAAACTTCCAAATAAGAAAAGGGTTATGCCATTACCCTTCCTTCCTTCACTTTCTCATTCATTCGCTCTACTCAAATATAGCATTTAACCTTGAATATTTTTGATTTTGAAAAAATTGATTTCATTGTATTGTTAAACATTTATACATATCATTTCTTGTTAAGCCAATCTTTTCAAATCCTTAGTCTTGATCACCTATATAGCTCCAAAGCAATATTAGAAGTTTGTATTAAACCCTTTTTTTCCTCTATAAATGGATTGGATTTCACTTCACATAAGCCTTTGGTATAGTTTCACTTATGTTTTGACTTGATCAATTATGTTTTAATTATTAATTTTAAATAGATATTGATTTGATATAGGAATTGGTTTAATATAGGACTAATTAGTTGGATTATTTTCTTAGTTGTATATATTATAGGACTTATGTTGCATTATATAAGATTTCTTTTTCATTGCATTCATCAATAGAAGTTTCTAAAGGACATACTTTACCCTAGGTGAAAACAAAAGAGAAAAGAAACAACTATGAAACACTAACTTCGAAAGCATCATTCTCCTATTGAACATATACACTATTCGAACACTTTGATACTTAGTCCTACTTCTTAGGATTCAACTTGCTATGGAAAACAACCTTTCATGATCCTTTTACTAAATTGATGATGTCTTTAGCTAATTACTCAAAATTCTATTAGGCAAATATAGGGGTAGGTGCCAAAAATGTTGAATAATAATTATAAAAATTTCCTTATGTCTAAATTCATAAATATTTTAGTTTTTAAAAGTGTTAAGTTCATTGTATAAGTATATCCATTAAATATGAATATTCATGCATATAAATTTAAGAACTTTATTTATTATACCAATTGTGCACTAAAAGTCCCCAATAAGTACAATATACACCCTATGTAATAAAGATCTCATTATTAATGAAAATTACAAATACTTCCTCCTCCTCTTAATAAAATGGCATCAAAACATGGATCTCTAATTTTGAGGTAAGAGTGTGAGATAAAATATTAGAGTGATAGACTATGTTATGTCCCAATTACTCCTCTAATAAGAAAGAATAATGATTAATTGGTGTATTTGCCAAAAAGTAATGCTAAAAGTAGAGGATGTTTGGAAAAGTGTTGAGAGAGGCTACTTACCACCATGTGATAAGGTTATTTTGTGTCAAAAGGAAGAGGATACTTTGGTACAAGAAATGCAAAGAAACTACTTTGCTTTCACCTTTATTTGTCAAGTTTTGAATGATATGATGTTTATGATTATAGTAAATGCAACTATAGCAGAAGGTTTTCAAAAGATAAAGTGAAAAATGAAAAAAAATAGGAAAGGTGGAAGAATGAATGAGAGAAAAAAAGAGACCATGAGAATTTCAACAACAAATATATTAAAATTGTTGAAAAAATAATTAGAATGATCAAGCCCATCAAGAAATAACTCATGATGTTAAAGAGAAACAAGTAAATGTCACATCAAAGAGACCAATTAGCTCTCACCTTTATCCATCAAGTATTGGATGATATGATGTTTGTGATTGTAGTAAATGCAACTATAATAGAAGGCCTTCAAAGGAGAAAGCAAAAATGGGAAAAATGCAAAAGAAGGAAGAAGAAATGAAGGAAAAAAAAAGTGACCATGAAAATTTTAATAACAATGATATTAAAATTGTTGAAAAATAACTTGGAATCATTTGTTAAGAAATAACTTGTGGTGTTGAAGAGAAAGAAGTATATGTTACATCACCTATGAAGGAAGATATTAAGTTTGTAAATACTAGTAGGGAATGCAAAGTTAAAGAAGTTATATATAACCTATGATTTTTCTAGGGTCTCTAAAGATGATGAGGAGGAGATCATACTACCCATAAAAGATACCAAGGTTGAAGAAGGTAATACAAATTTAGAGGTCTATGAAGATGAACAAGAGACTATACAATCTATGGAAAAGATGATTCCACCACTTACTATTCTTGTTATTCATGAAGTATCACCTACCTCTCAAGGATCAAATAAATGTCTTCAACAAATGATAATTCTCAATCAATTATGTAATACTGAAATTGTTTATATTAATGATTTGATTTATTTATTAAAAGATGAAGAAATCATGGTGTAGAACAAGGATCATGAGAAAGATACAATCATGACAAATGCATCAATTACAAGATGAGACTTTGATCAATTAAAGGAACATATAAAGGATAAACTATCTAATAGGATAAAAACACACTAAGAGGAAGGTGAATTGGTGTTTAAAAACTTAAGCAATTAAAAGTATAAATCATTTGCTCTTTCAAGATTGCTTTTTCATGACCCTAGAGAGCAATTAAACATTAAATATGAAAGATTAAGTAAATAATATATAAAGATATGTGATAAAAGCAAGAAATTAAAGAGTAAGAGAAAGAAAGAAGATAATACCAAACTATGGTGGTTTGAATGTGCAAAGAAAGAATCATTTCTTTGCATTTACTCTACTCTCCTAAGATCAATCTAACCTTGATGGTTATCTACTAGCACTTTTTCTTTATGAAGCCTAATGCACTTTCCCACTTGATCTTTCAAGAACTCAAACAATCCCACCTTAACACTTGAGGATTCCTTTCTCATGACCTAGCTATAAGGTATTTACAATTGTTTTTCTCACACTCCACCTTAACTAATGAACCCTAGAAGGGCAAGGCTTGTCTCTTGAAGAGACTACAAAATTTATACATTTTAATAGTGTAGATTTGCCAACGACGCTTAAGAAAGAATACTATTACAAGATAGAAAGAATTCTAGAAAAAGCTTTCTTAGAGAGAGGAAAAGATGCTTGGTTATGATTCATGAAGTGTGAAGCTTCATTTATAGCCAAAAGAAGAAATCTAACTATTGGAAAGTGCATAAATCCTAACGAGCAAGTTTTGTCCAAAAAGGTTCCTCTCTTGCTCTTCAATTTTCTTTTGATTATTTTTGTAGAAATGTTATTGTCTAGTCACATCAACTTTTACCATTGTGAAATGTGTAGTGCTTGCTCTTTCGTATGTTATCTTAATGTGTTGCTTTCAACATGTACTATGAAAGTAAAATTTGTTTACTTTTTCAAAAAAATTGAGTTTTATTAGTGAAAAATCCTTTTCTGAATTGTACCGTTTGCTTGCTTTTTCATTCTGATCACATGTTGATGTACTAATACTAACTTAAGTCTTAGTTGGAAGTCAAGAGAGCAACCTGCATTTGTCAAAAATTTTGTAGAAAAATTAATGTAGCAAAGTACAATATCAAAAAAGCAACTAGACAATTTGTACTTTGATAATCCAAAGTTTTAAATTTTCACAAAAATGAAAAAGGTCAACATGAATCACACCAAATCAATTCCTTTTTAAGTAATAAAACATGTGAAGCATATTTTGAATTGACTTTGTTAGATACATAACAATTAAAGAGCAACTAGACTTTACACAAGCAAATCGTTCAGGTTACTTTCTTTGTTTAGGGTAGTTTCAGCATATCAATTTAACTTCAATAAGAGTAACTGGGCAAATGTATACTATTTAATCTAGAAAATTAAGGTTCAGTCAGTTGAGCAAATTTCAATTTTCGTAATGCACCAATACAAACAATTAATTTTCAACTAGTCAACTTGCTCTTCTCTACACAAAACCATTTCATTTATCAAATTAATTCCAATTTTATTATGTTAAGCACATAGGAAGGCTAATTTGCCAGTGAGCAAAGAACAATCTAGCAAAGGTTTGATTAAAACATATAAAATAGCCTAATAAATCATATCTTTGCATTTAATAATATCAATAAATCACATTATCATCAAAGTATATTAATTTAGCAATCAAAGGGGTCTTACATTTTCACTATCTAGACAGGTGATGAATGAAGACATCATAGTGAAAAAAAAAGTGAAACAAATGGAAGTATTTGAGTAGTCATGATATTGTTGGTGTCAAATGAATATTGAAGATGAAAATGAGTGCTAAAAAAGTTGTGTAGAGGCACAAAATTAGTTTTGTTGCCAAAAATCTCAAATAAAATAAGATGTGTGAAGATCATTGATCTTGTTGTTGGAGAGCAATGCAAAATTTTTTAGAAAACTCCTCAAGTTTAAAGATTTTGAATGTAGTGTACAAGAAATTTCTTAATTAAGAGAGATGCTGAATAACAATTCTAGAAATTTCTTAGCATTTAAATTCATGAGTCTTTTAGTTTTCCACAGTGTTAAGTTAATTGTGAAAGTATATCCATTGAATATAAATATTCATTTATTTAGATTTGAGTGCTTTATTTATTATAGCACTAGTACTTACGAGTCCCAAGTCAGAAATATATACACCCCTTTGTACTAAAGATTTTAATATCAATGAAAATTTAAATACTCCTTCTTCTTCTTCCTAACAAAAAGTTCTTTCTTTGAGACCATGGAGGATAGTTTGCAGCCTAGGGATATATCCTTTTAACCAAAAATCTCCCCTAAGGATGAGTTCTTTAGTCAATTTGATATCTGCATGGCAACAGCTAACCTTCCGACTTGTTTATTATGAGGTGTTAGATAACTTCTGTTTGCTCGAACGAAAGTAGATTAGATTGGTAGAGCCATTTCCACCGAGGGGGCATGGTCCCTGAAAATAACTTGATTCCAGCAAAAATCGAATTTAATAAAGTAATGGTTATAGAAGACGTGAATTTCTTAATAATTATTGGTTTGGTTGCAGCGGTCTTTGGGCAAGTTTGAATCCAATTAGCCACATTAAGAGGATATAACTGATCTAGTCTGATGGAAAATCCTGAAATAAATCAACAAGCTTGGGCAAAGTCACAGTTCATAAACAAATGTTATACATATTCATTTTAAGCTCATCATATGGTACAGACTTGGGGAATATGTTTTGTAGAAAATTCCCTGTAGGCAGAACTTTACTACAAAGCTTCCAAAGAAAAAACAGGGACTCCATGTGGCAACAAAAGCTTCCATAATTAAGGTCCATGGAAAATCTATTATAAGTTGCCTCTATATATAGTAAGTAGCTAATAACCTCATTTGATTGAGTCCAGGTTTACCATGTCCTTGGTCGACCTTTGAATGGAAATAGGGCTCTTACCTTGTATTAGCAAATCCTTAACCCTTTTTTGATGACGTGGTAAAGGTCCTACCACTGGCATCTAAAACCGATTTCTTAGTTTGTAAATTCAACTGTCCGTAGCCAGAATTTATTTTCACCTCCATGAAGATGTGGGTCTTAGGCTCTTAGTTGAAAATTTTCTTCCATATACCAATTATGAATTGAGTTAGAAATGTTGAATGATTTGAAACTGAGGAAACAAATGATAAATAAATTAGATTCATAAATCATTTTACAAATATAAGTTAGAATTTGAGTTTATTAGTTATTATTATTATTATTATTATTATTATTATATATCTAAGTTATTTGAGTTCAAAATTAATGGATTATGATTTTCAAACCCATTAAATATTTAATGGACTTTGAGCCATCATATTTTCATATTTGCAAAAGCCCAATTAGTTTCAAAAAAATATATTTTTTCATGCAATAAAAATATTTTAGAATTTTCCATTTATTTATATTTTGAAAATGTCAAACTTGCTTTCCAAGTAATAATCTTATTGGCTACAATATAATATTTATTTTTTAAAAGAAAGATGACTAAATCCAATGATCAATATTTAGTAGTTATTTTGAGCCTTTGATTGGGTAAGAGTAAGAAAATTAAAATTAGAGGGAATTTTAAAATTTAAATTATTCAACATATACTAAAATCAATAAAAAATTATACAAATTGTTGTGATACCTTTTTTACAATTGAATGAATAGTTCTAAAGAGTATTCACATAGTACAAGCTAGCTGAACTAGATTTCTAAAAGAAAATCTAATTTTAGCAAAATCGCAACATGGTTGCTATCCTTGGTGAAATTCAAGAAAAAAGTGAAAAAGTGGTTGAAATTTAGCATATATAGTACAAATATGATATTTTTAGATCATGTAATATTTTAGAAAGCTTCTAAGATAAGCTAATATTTTATGGAGCCATTTTTTTCAAAATTTGAATGTTTGGAGCCTAAAAGAGCTTTGGAATCAAAAGTTCAGATTCTTGGAATCCAAAAGTGCTTTGAAGCCAAAGTTTAAATTTTAAACTTGAAGCCTAAATTCAAACTTGGAACCTAAAATAACTTGGAACCAAAGAAAAGATGACTTAAAGCCAAGTTGTTTCATTACCTTTTTCTTTATAAATAGGTTATATGCCTTTGAAGATGAAGAAGAAGCATTGCACTATAATTTACAAATTCTCTCTAACTCTCATTCTAGAAAAATCTTAGCTCTTATCTTCTTCTTACTCTAGAATCAAAACTTGCATATCCACTCCAAAGAGTGTTAATGAGTGAAAGCCTGTATAATATCTTCAAGAGATTGTGAGAAAAAAACCTTCTTGTATCCTATTTGAAATCCTAGTGAAGAATGGGAAAATTTTATAAAACTAGATGGTTGTAGAAATTCTAATATAGATCAGGAGATTCTTGTAAAGCTAGTTATTGTAACTGAGTAAAAAGTTAATAGATACTTCAAGTGATACTTAATAGCTTGAAAAAAGAGGAATAGACCTAAAAAGTGTTCTTTTTAGATAATCGAACATTTATAAAATTTTTTGATGTTCTCTCTTTACTCTTTTACTTATATTTTATTTCAAAATTAGCATTTCATTAAAAAAGTTCATAGTTTTTAAAGAAACATTTTAAAAATATCTTTGATAAAGTATTTTCAATTATTATTGAGATATTTCATATTTTTGAAATTACATCAAAATACCAAGAGTTTTACTATTGTACATCATGGTTTCATTATTAATTTTTATTCAAATTTTATTTCTTAATTTTTAGAAAAAAGCTAATTCACCCCTTGTTGACCTATAAGCTCTTATCAAAAACCGCCCTCCATATTGCTGCATTCAAACTTTATTGAAGGGTCCTTGCATCCCTGAAGAACATTCTCTTAATTAGACCTGCATTGTACCCACAATCTGTCACCATTATCCAGATTCAAGATAAATCTAATAAGTAGATGCTCATATTCACGAACATTAACTTGAACTCTTATAAACCTCAAATTTCTAGGGAAATTTGGATTCCAATCAACCCGATGCACCGATCGGATCCTTGCTCCTACACATTCAACAAATTGAATTGTATGATATTCTAGTGGCAAATTCGACAGATGATAAACCCACAAAGGCGCCGCCTCAACATTTAGATTTGATAAAACCATATTTGTCTGCTGGTTGTTTGTAACTAACGGAGCCCGTTGCATGGGCCACGGGACATTCTCATGAACATATTCTCTATCCCCGTCATCTTGAAAGTATAGCATATAAAAATTTTCATGCCCACCTTCACATGCATAGAACCTTTCAAATGCCGGTTTGCATATATGATAAGCAAGATTTTAAATTATGGTCTGCAACTGCAATATTCCCTAATTTTGCACTATAATGGCTACATTTCTTCACATTTGCCTGCAATTTTGCTAAGCACTGCAAAAGTGCAATTGCGACTGCCATTGAAATCTAGAATCATGATGATAAGTTATAGTCTTCTAGATGAGAGAGTACGATTATCCCTCATGAAAGCAACACGACATTTACTCCATCAAGTATCGTCAAATTCTATGCGACCAAACTTCTTGCATGTCATCGTCTACTCCTAGGTTAGCACATTCTGATTCTGAGCAGCTTTCAGACCAACCAATTCTTTGTGTTTGACATTGCGAGCAAATTTTCAGAGTAGAGGGGAAAAAGAATCCTTCAATTAAGGTTACATGCTAAGTTAGGAGGAAAATAGAAGGGAAGGCAATGAAAAAAAAAAAAAAATACAGAGTTAAGTCCTAACTTTTCTTTCTTTTATTTGGATATCCAAAATTAGGTACGGAGAAATAATGGAGAGTTAAATTAAAATATATAACTAATTACCATGTAATTTTGTAATTTTACTTATTTTAAAAGTTAACTTATTAATGAGTTTTTATAATTAAAATAAATATTTTCAAAAAATATGTTTATAAAATTTTTTTCTACGAAATATTTTTTGACTCTAAAAAAATTTTCAATGAAAAATAATATTATAAGTCAACATACAAAAATATTATAATTACTATTAAAAAATTTATGAAAAAAATTATCATAATTTCTTCTAATATAACCCTTATTTGATAATGTTAAAAATAACCTAGCTTATATTCACTCTAAAGCCAATATTTATGAGTCAAAATAAGGATAAATATGTATGGGTAAATAAATATGGATTACATTTGTCAAGTTTAATTATTATTAAAAATAAAAAGGATAATTATATATTTCATTAGAAAATTTTTGCAATTATAATATATTTCACAAACTAGATACCTTGAAAAAATTTAAATATTTTTTATTTAATAAAAATAATAATGATGAAATGTTAAAATATAAATATAAATTAAAGAATAAAACCAAATCAAAATAATCAACTAGATATGCTTTCAGATTCATCCAATTTGGAGAAATACAAAATATTGGAGAATGAAAGGTCACCGAGGATTAGTAATAAACTCTCATTTTCCATTTTTTGAAAGAAAAATTCCCAAAAAAAAAAAAGTACATAATTTTTCCTTTCCCCTTCTTTCCAGCATTTCCCTTCTGAGCAAACTTGGAGGGGACAGTAGCAAAGATAAGGTAATTGCATGCAATCTACTTAAGAAAGTAAGGTTAAGGGAACTTAATAGTAGCACAGAAACAAAGCAACAAGGTGGGTTGAAGTTTGATTCTCAAACAGTGGTGCAAATGAGTTATGCTCTTAATTTGGAGGTGCTTAAAAAAGTTTAATTCGTTCGATTTTAAATAAAATGTGTTTGAATTTTTTATTACTCAAGCAAATCTAAACAGATTTATTTATAAAATATAATTTTTCATTTTATATTATATTTTAAAAATATAAATAAAATATATAAGTAATATAATATATAATAAAAAAAAACTAAACACTTTTAAATCTGTATGAGCTAGTTAAGATTTGCAATCCGAATTCGAACATTAATACTATAGATTTCATAAGAAATATAAATTAAATAATGTGCAGTTCATTTAAAATTGAATAAACTCACTTACACTTGTAAACAATTTAGGCTCAATCTTGATTATTATCGCTAAGCTCGAATTTGAATATGTAGATCTTGCACTCACCATTTTTTGCATCCCTATTTCCGAAATAGAGTGAGTGAAGTTACTTGAACTCTTGTACTTGTGTTTGTATGGGATTTATTATGTTAAGTCATTGTTCACTCGTTTATTTATTCATTTATAATTTTATGATTTTTTTACTACACATGTATATATAAAATAGCAATCCTATGTCATTTTATTTCGTTCTGAATCATTTGGCTTTTTAATTAACAGTGGACTCAAGCAATTAGTAGTGTAGCCCGCCGGCATCAAACATCAAACATATAAAATTTCAAATGGAAAGATGTTGCCATGATTAAATAAAAGAAACTTATTAATCAAGTACTTCTCATGGGCTATATTGGATAGGATGATATAATTAATTAACGTTTTCTAGTTACATATTTTAGTGCATACCTGTTAGAATATAATAAAATCATGGGTCGTACCTCGGTTGTCCTTAAAAAATATATATAGTGAAATGACTTCTCGTAAAATCTTGTAACTTTTTAATAACAGTTTACAAGTTTTTTGAGGATGTCCTTCAATATTTTAGAATTGCAAATTTGACTCTTTTCAGTTGCAACTTTTTTCTTTTTCGATAAAAAGTTGCAAAATTTTAATTACCAGAAAATTTTAAGATTTTATAGATTGCAAGTCTCCATATTATTCTACATACTTTTAGGTTTTATAAAAAGATTGCAAACCTTACAATAAGTTGCAACTTTTTCCGTAGAATTATGTAGCTTCTCTCAAAGTGATTCCCAAACAAAATCCTAAAATCATTCTTACCTTAGATTTTTTTAATATATATATGAACCAACATTAATTGAGTTTGATTTATGTTTTATAAAATAATAAGATTGAGTTATGATACTAGAAACTATTTAATTTAATACCTAGATTTTTTAACAGGAAATATCATTACAAGGAAATGCTAATTAATGATGGAAAAATCTATCACTAATTAAAGAAATTTTATCCTGAAAAAATTTTGATAGATAAGATGGTGTAATTAAGTAGTGCATTAGTAATTCAATTAGTAACAAATTTTGATTATTTATCACTTCACCAATTTGGTGAGACAATGGCAAATGAAATGAATGATAGATTAAAATAATGACATATTTAGTTGTCATTGGTTACATATTTACAAATGAAATTTTTATCTGTGAGTTGCGATTTGTCAATAAATATTTTCATCGCTAATTTGAGTTTGTCATTAAATCCATTACTAAATTTTGATTTAATGATGGAAAAATTCATCACTAATTAAGATCCATTGGCAATTTCATAGTTAAATTGAGAAATTTTTACAAAATTAGTGGTGTTATCTTCAAAATTCTATCACTAATTTCCTTGCTGATTTAGGATATATTTGTTAATATGATATCTATTTTTGTAGCAATCCAAATAGTTAACACCCTATAACAATCAAATTTCATAAAGTCTAAACCCTATCACTACAAGAAAAAAATCCTATTGTGATGATTTTTGTTGTCAAAGTAAACCCAAAAGCAACAACAATATCATTGCATTAGGCTTGATGTTTAACTTTGTGGTAATTGACAACTAAAATGATACCATATTATGTTGTTACTTTTGAGTTGGTTAACAAACACGACACATGTTGTCATAATGAATGTTGTGGACTATAATTTGATAATGCATAGCATATAATCTATAATGACAACAATGTTGTCACTTTATAATGATTTGTATTATTATTAAAATTCTTATTTTTGTCTAAAGCAAGTCACTTTAGAATTTTTTTTGCACAAATAAATATATAATAGTTAGAATTAATTATTAAAATTAAAATTAAAATTATCTTATTATTAATAAAATTATAATACTAATGCCTATTCATATAAAAACAAAAAGCCTAAATGGCTAGCTTTTAAATAACACATTGATCTTGTGCTCATGCTATTCAATTATTAATTATTGAAATGCAAGTTGGTGCTCTTGGGTTATTTTTCTCTTTTAGCCACAATTTGTGTCAAATTACCATTTCAATTTCCGTATTGATAACTCAATGGAGTAAATTTAAGAGTATTGATAATAAGAAGAATAGTTATTTCAATGAGGGCTTGCTAGTAATGGCCTTAAGAGTATCTACATGGAATTCATAGCATGGAAATTTGATCTTTGCTCTATAAAACATGAGATATTAGTACTATCAAAAGATAAAAAATGGATCAAACTTTAGAAACCAAAAGTTTGCTTTGTTACTTGTGTTATAGGCATGTAAAAAGTATTCAAGTATTGTCTCTCTTGATAACATTTCTACATAACTCTCTGTTCTTTTCTCTTTTGTGTAAACTTTTTTCTTTTGATAACATTCTTGACTTTTGGGAGATGTGGGTGCAAATGAGGCTTAACTTTAAAATTTATTGCCTATATCACCTTTGTAATGTCTCAAACCATGCATCATTATGGAATTGCCCTTTAAAATCGATATATCAACATTGATTAAAGTAAAAATTGACTAATATAATGGTCTCATGACATTTTTAAAAATAAATATAATTTACCATGTTAGTTGAAATGATTGACCAACATTATAAAGTCATAATATCTAATGTGGATGAAGAGTTAGTTATATGAAAAGTTAAGATGATAGCTATTATTTACAACTAATGTCTATTATAACTTACATGTTAGTTTAAATTTAGTCGAAATCTAAAGTTACATGAATAGCCATTTACTTGGAAAAGTGTAATACATAAGTGCTTTGACATCATCCAATTGATATCAATTAAATAAAAATCAACATATATAATGGTACAATGACATTTTTGAAAATATGAAAAATTTAACATGTTAGTTCAAATAAAGAACCAATGTCATAACAACTTTCTACATTGGTTATTAAAGAATCAATGTTAAAAGGGATGGAAAAAATTAGTTTAGAAAATTAGGATATAATTAACAAATCAATTTTTTTTATAAAGTTGACATCGTAACAACTTTCTACATTGGTTATTAAAGAATCGACATCAAAAAAGAGGAAAGAACTAGTTGAAAAAATTAAGATATAAATAATACATTTATTTGGTTTATACCTAACTTTTTATAAACAACTAACATATGTTCTTCCTATGAGACTTTAAACATTAATTCATAAAATAATTGATGTTTTTGCATTATAATTATAAAGCATATGTTATCTTTTTTTTTTTGTTCATCATCACTTTCACTCTCTTTCTTATTTGTTTTCAAGATCATTCTCTATCTTCATCCAACTCCCTTTGTAGAATACTATATCTTACTCCATCATCCACCATAGGTTAATAAACTACTCACTCCTTTAACTAGCATTGAGCATAAAGCAGGTCCAAAGCATAAGAGGCATCTTTCTTGTTTTTATTTCTCAAATTTTCATCTCTTCTATTTCTCTCTCTCTTTTGCATGGTTTTTTTTAAGGAATCTTTGTCAATAAGCTATTGATACTCCTTTAACTAGCATTGAGCATGAAACAAGTTTAAAACATAAGCGATTTTCTTACTATTTCTTAATTTTCATCTCTTCCATTTCTCTTATTATTTTTTTTTTGCATAAGTTTTTAAGAGATTTTGGTTTGTGTTTTATTTGTTTAACTTTTGTGGTCATATCTAAGTTTTAGATGTCTATTATGTGTCTAATAAAATGTTGTAAGGAAGTTCAAAATTGGCCAAACAATGATACAAGATGGAGAAAAATTGAAAAAAGTTCATGAAAATGTCCATTTTTTATAGTTCCAGGAAAGGTTGAAATTTTATAGATGGATAAACTTAAAAAAGTTATATGAAATTGATATAAAATTTTATAGTTTTTTCTGGCAGAATATTAAGCTTATTCAATTTTTACCATAAATATTTTAATGGGAGGGGCAAGTAAAAAAGTTGATATTAAAGAAATATTATATAAACAATTCATGTTAGTGTGAAATGTAAATAAATTAAAATATATTTAAAAGAATAGAGGTATTTCCTTTAGCCAAAAAACTAATGTGGTAACTCTTTTTCACACTATATAACTGACATGGAATGATCCAATATACGATGATGCCCATTTATATGTTAGGTAATAATGAGGTCAAATATGTAAAACAATTAGCATTAAAAATCAATTTTATAATAGTGATAGGTAGATGTAGCAACCAACTTGCACAAAATACAACTAAATACAACAATTGAAATTTAATCCAAATGTTAAATAATAAAAATCAATACAAATTTATTAATACAAATACTTAGTTGAATCTTAACTAATACTTTCAAGTTACTCTCTAGATGTATCCATAATCCTACCGTTAGTTAGGTTTGAACCTTAAGGAGGTACTAGTGGGTTTCCTTGACAATAGTTGACTATTTGACAATTATCAATAAATCATACCAATTAAACTATAGATGAACAAATCATACAAAATAGCTTTGTTCTTGCATTTGGAGTGAAAACTTTTTTCTTTATCACTATTAAATCAACGAGTTGAGTACTCTTTGTCAATACATTTAGTTTCCTTTTCAATTCATCCACTATTTCTTCTTTCACTCCTTATCTACTGCTTAGAGAAGTTATCTTGCTAATGCCTCGTATTTCCATATTTGATGATATAAATTCTTTTTAATTTATTTTTTTATTAAATGGAGGTGCTAATTTTGATGGTGGTATGGAGAAGAATTAACCCAGTATCCTTTTTAATCCACTTGTAGAATGCACTTAGTAGCTAAAAATACAAGCTTTGTGTTGTTGAAAATTAAGTGCAATCTATAAGTGGGCCAAAGAGGATTTTAGGTCAGCAAATTATCCTTACCACCATTAAAATCGATAGAAGTGCAACTCCTTTTTAGAAGAACCAAATCGGAAAGAACTTATATCATCTAATATGGAAATACTAAGTATTTTTGAGATGACTTTTCTTAGTAGTGGCAAGGAGTGAGTGAAGCAACAATGAATAAATTAAAAAGAAAATTAAATGTAGAGGGTTCCAAAAGTGTAGCCAAAATCATTTTTCATGGAAATATTTTTCCCACTTGCATATGTGAAAATTGAAAAAAATTAAAATCTAACACAATTACTAAAATAACAAGCTTCAAAATATTAAACTATAAAAATTAACTTAAAGTAGTCACTATAAAAAAGTGTAAACTAGTAAGGATGGTTATAGTTTGGAATACACATTATGAGGAACATTAACCTTTACCTAACTTTGAAGAGGGATAAATACATATTACCTTGTTAAACTTTTGTCAAATAACATGATTAATACATAAACTTTAAAATGGTACACTTTTCCCCCTTAATCTTTGGATTATGTTGAAACTATTAATTTTTCTATTAATTTAAATAGTATTGGTTCATATAACACTCACATTGTCTCTTAAATAGGAATTTTTTTCCTTTATTTTTTTAGTATTTGACAAAGTCAATGTGAATAACCTAGTGATTAATTAAAATTAGAACCAATCAAAATAAACTATTGAACTAAAATTACATAAACTAAATCTTCATTCTACAATATAGTTGATACTTAAATTACAAACCATAGGTTTTAACCCTTAGTAAATGGGTCACAATAAGAAAAAGAATAACTTTATTTCAATCTAACGGTTCCATTTTTAGAAGACTTTCACATGGCCTCTATATTGGAATTTTCTCATTGGTTTCTTTTGCAAAGTGTGTTTTAGGAGAAATTATAGATTGACAAAAGCAATCTTCCTACTAAATACAATACTACAAGAGTATTACCATTACATTTTATGCTGATTTATAGCATTATTATTGTCAAAATATTCCAAAAAGTTATAATTTTTCTTTTCATTATTATTTAACTATTCTTGACAATAAATTTAACATTTAGAAAGACAAAAGTCAATGGCTAGCTTTAAAGTCTGAACAATCAAATTATGTTTATTAAACTATTTCTATTTGTTATAAATAATAAAATATTGCTTACAATGGAATTTAAACATTATGTGTGCAAAATGGTACAATTTTTTATTGAAATGTTAGTGTAAACATTAAGTGCATTATAGTATCATGCTCTTACAGTTCTATTCCTTCACTTCAATCATTTGAATGATAGTTCTTTATTACAAGCTTTTAGCACAGATTTTTTAATTACTTCCTAGTGTTGTAACTTGAATCTTGAGTTTCTAACAAAAAAACATTTATTGTTAATATCAAAATATTTAGTTTGTACTTTTTTTGAAGTTAGTTCGATAATTTTTTTAATTGATCTTAATTTCCTTTAAATCTTATCTCATTTACAAGGACTCTGTAATAAGGAGAAAAAGGAACAAACATCAATTTGGAGAGCAAATAAATGTCAAGTGATGTAGAACCATTGGATTTAACATAAAAGTTAATAATTTCATTGTAATTCAAACATTATGGAGGCAAAAGTGTTACCTTTTATACTAAATCCCTATTTTGGTCCTTGTAAGATTGAGTTTATATCAATTCATTTCTCATTAAAAGTTTATATTAATTTGGTCCCTCTAAAATTAACTCCACATTAAGTTTTAGCTCCTATGTATAGTAATTCCTATCCATTTAACATATGGAGGGATTAAAATTTAATATGGATTTAATCTTATAAGGGCTAAATTGACACAAACTTTTGGCGAGGGATGAAATTGATATAAACTCAATCTTCTAGAGACCAAAATAAGGTTTTAGTCCACATATTTTAAAGTTTATGTACTAATTGTATTACTTAGTTAAACTTTTAGGAGGTAAAACGTATTTTTCTCTTTTGAATAAAATACAAAAAGTTGTTTTTTTTTTATAAAATACCTAAGGTATGTAATTTACTATACAATAACTAAAAATTAATTTAGACACCTAAATATTGTTGTAAGTTAAATAAACATATGTTCCAACAGCAAAAGTTTAAATTTAGATCCAATTAGACACATTAGGGGATATAACTGATCTAGTCTGATCGAAAAGCTTGAAATAAACCAACAATCTTTGGCAACATCACAGGTCATAAACAAATGTTTTACATATCCATTTTAAGCTCATCATATAGTACAAACTTGGGGAATATGTTTTGTAGAAAATTCGCTGTAGGCAGAACTTTGCTACAAAGCTTCCAAAGAAAAACATGTACTCTATGTGGCAATGAAAGCTTCCATAATCAAGTCCATCGAAAATCTATTATAACTTACCTTTTAATATAGTAAGTAGCTAATAACCTAATTTCACTGAGTCCTGGTTAACCATGTTTCTGGTCGACATTTGAACGGAAATAGGGTTTACCTAATCCTTTCCTGATGACGTCGTAAAGGTCCTGCCACTGGCATCAGGGTTTTAAAAAACGGTCCGCAACCACAATATCGCCCGCAATATTGCGGTTGCGGACCACACTGCGTCCGTATTTCTCTGCAATTGCGCTCCGCGACGGCCGCATTTCTCGCATTTTCCTGCATCACGCGATATCGCAACCGCGACCGCAACCGCAATTTATAACCATGACTGGCATCTAACGCCGACCTCTTAGCTTGTAAATTCAACTGTCCATAGCCAGAATTTGTTTTCATCACCAAGAAGATGTGGGTCTTAGTTAAAATATTTCTTCCATATACGGATATACCAATTATGATCTGAATTAGAAATGTTGAATGATTTGAAACCACCCTCCGTAAAGATGCATTCCAAGCATAACCTTATTGAGGGGTCCTTGCATCGCCGAAGAGCATTCTCTTATAGTTGCATTGCGTTGTACCCACGGTCCGTCACCATTATCCAGATTCAACATAAATCCAACAAGTAGAGGCTCATGTTCACGAACATTAACTTGAACTCTTATAAACCTCATATTTCTAGGAAAATTTGGATTCCAATCAACCCACTGCACCGATTCGACCCTTACTATTAGATATTCAACAAATTGAATTGTATGATATTCTCGTGCTAAATTCGACAGTTGAACCCACAAAGGCACCACATAGATATTTAGATTTGATAAAACCATATTTCTCTGCTGGTAGTCTGTAACGAACAGATTCCTTTGCATGGGCCACGGAACTATCTCTTGCACATGCATAGAGCCTTTCCAATGCCAGTTTGCATATACGATAAGCAAGGTTTTAAATTATGGCCTGTAATCTCAATATTAAGCAATTTTGCACTGCAATAATCTCATTTTTTGATATCTGACCACAATTTTGCTAAATATAGCAAAAATGCAACTGTTTAGCAATTTAGAAGCATGATGATAAGTCAAGGTGAGCAGTAAGATTTTCCATCAAGAAAGCAACAAGACATTTACTCCATCATTCCCAGGGGCACTGTAAAATTACTCCATATGCGACCAGACTCCTTGCATGCCATAGTCTACTCCTACATCAGCATATTGTGATTCTGAACTGCTTTCAGACCGACCAAATTCTCTGTTTCTTGACACTGCGAGAAAATTTTCGGAGTAGAACGTGAAAAAAGCAAATCAATAAAGATCACACTCCAAGGAAACTCGGAGGGGAAAGTAACATAGACGGGGTACCTGCATGCAATTTACTTAAAGTAAGGTTAGGGGAACTTAATAGTAGCATAGAAACAAAGCAACAAGGTGGGGTTGAAGTTTGGTTCTCAAATAGTAGCGTAAATGAGTTAAGGTCATCGTGAGGTGCTTAACTTATTTGTATAAAACTTGATTCGAGTTGAATTTTAAATAAGTTGAGTTTAAATTTTTTATTACGTGATCAAAATGTAAATAAGTTTAGTTATAAAATATATATTTTTATATTATATTTTAAAAATATAAATATAATATATAATAAAGAAAAAAGTAAACACTTTCAAGTTTGTATTCCAAATTCGAACTTGAATGTTATAGGTTTTATTAGAAATTTATATTGAATAATATGCAATTCATTTTGAATTTGAATGAACTTGCTTAAATATGTATATAATTTAGGTTTGGTCTCAAATTTTAGGTTGTATGAATTTGAGTTGAAGTTTGAGATCGAACTTGTTTGTTATTGCTAAATTCGATCTTAAACATGGAAATGTTGTACTTAACATTTGTATTTTCAATGTAGAGTAAAGTTATTTGACCTCTTAGAGTTATAGACACTTGACCTATTACAATTATGTCTATATAGGATTTATTATGATAAATCATTGTTCACTCATTTACTTTTTTCATCTATAATTTGATGCTTTTTTTACTATACATGTATATATAAATCAGCAGGCCAAACAACTGAAAAACTCACCATATGGTTAGATTACTTTAATTACTACCCAATCCCTATGCCATTTCATTTTGTTCCGAATCGTTTGGCTTTTTTATTAACAGTGATCTCAAACAAGTAGTAGTATAGCCCGCCGGCATCAAACATGAAACATATATAAAATTTCAAATAGAAGATGCTATCAGGATTAAACAAAAGAAAATTATGAATCAAGTACTTCTCATGAACCATATTGGATGGGATGATATTAATTAACGTTTTCTAGTTACTTATTTTAGTGCATACCCGTTAGAATATAATAAAATCATGGGTAGTCCGTCAGTTGTCCCTAAAAAAAAGGAGAAAAGAAAAGTGGTGAAACGACTTCGTACAATTTGTTTGTAAATAAATTTTTTATAATAATTTGCAAGTTTTTTTTAGAATGTCCTTCAATATTTTAGCATTGCAAATTCGGCTCTTTTAGTTGCAAACATTTTTATAAAAAGTTGAAAAATTTTATAAATTGCAAGTACTCCATATTATTCTAAATACTTGTAGGTTTTATAAAAAGATTGCCAACTTTACAATAAGTTGCCACTTTTCCATGGAATTATGTAACTTTTGTCATAGTGATTCCCAAACAAAACCCTAAAATCATTCCTATGATAATTTTTTTAATATATATGAAGCCACAATAATTGAGTTTGATTTATGTTTTATAAAAAATAAAATTGAGTTATGATACCAGCAACTATTTATTTTAATGCCTAGTTTTTTTGTTTAACATGAAATATCACTACAAAGAAATCTAATTGAAGATAGAAAAATCTGGTGCTAAGTAGGAAAATTCTATCGCTAAAAAAAATAATGATGAATAAGAAGGCATAATTAAATAGTGCATTAATAATTCAATTAGAAATAGATTTTCATTATCCATCATTACTTTCATTGCCAATTTGGTGAGAAAACAGTGAAAAAAATGAATGATGGATGGAAATAATAATGTATTTAGCTGTTGCTAATTATATACCTATAGATGGAATTTCTATCTCTAAATTGCAATTTAGAGATTAATATTTCCATTAGTAATTTGAGTTTGTCACTAAATTGGTTGCCAAATTTTGATTTAATGATGGAAAAATTCATTACTAATTGGCATTTGTTGGTAATTCTATAGCTAAATTGAAAAATTCTTGCAAAATTAGTGGTGTTGTTTTCAAAATTCTATCACTAATTTGGGATATATTTGTTAATATGCCATCTATTTTTGTAGAAATCAAAATAGTTAACACATTGCAATAATCAAATTTCATAAAACCTAAATGCTATCACTATCAAAAAAATCCTAAAGTGATAACTTTTATCATTACTATAAACCTAAAATGACAATAATATCATTGCATTAGGGTTGGTGTTTACACTTTGTGGTAATTGACAACTAAAATGATGCCATTTATGTCTTTTTCCTTTTGAGTTCATCTATAGAGACAATACATGTTGTCAAAATGAATGTTATGGATTGCAATTTGATGATGTGGCATATAATTTATAGCAGTAATAGTGTCATCATGTTATAATCATTTGAATTATTATTAAAATTCTTATTTTTGTCAAAAGCAAGTTGCTTTAGAAATTCTTTGCACAAATAAATATATAATAATTAAAATTAATTATTAAACTTAAAATTAATATTATTTAATGATTAATAAAATTATAATACTAATGTCTATTCATGTGAAAATAAAAAGCCTAAATAGCTAGCTTTCGAATAACATGTTGATGTTGTGCTCATGCTACTCAACCATTGATTGTTAAGATGCAAGTTGCTTCTCTTGGGTTGTTATTCTCTTTTGGCCACAATTTATTTCAAATTACCATCTCAAAATAGATAAAGATGACCATGTGTCTTTTATTATATTGCCAACTCAATGGTGTGAATTTGATAGTACTAGTAGTAAGAAAGAATAAGTATTTTTATGAGAATTCATTGGTAATGGCCTTAAGAATACCTATATGGAATTCTTGGCATGGAAAATTGATCTCTACCATATTAAACATAAGATATTAGTACTATCAAATGATTAAAAAGTGGTTCAAACTTCAAAATCCAAGAGATTGCTTTGTTGCTTATATTATAGGTATGTAGAAGTACTCAAATATTGTTCTCTTAATAACATTTTTTCACAACTCTCTATTCTTCTCTCTTTTGTACTAATTTTCTTTTATCTCAATACCATTCATGACTTCTAGAAGACATAAGTGTAAGTGAGGCTTGGCTCCAAAATTTGTTGCATGTATCACCTTTGTTATATCCCAAATAATGCACTATGATAGAATTGTCCTTTAATGTTAGCATATTGATATTAGTTAAAGTGAAAATTGACATATATAATGGTGTTATGACATTTTTGAAAATAAGTACAACTTACCATGCTAATTTAGGGATGACAATAGGGCAGGACAATAACAAATTGGTGGTATATTGCCTTACCCTATGGCTTTGATGATTTGCCCCATCCCTAACTACAGAGCAAGTTAGTGCCTTATCTTCACAATCCGTAGGGCATTGGTAGTAGAACAAGGAGGCCTCTCCTTTGATGTTCCAAGTGAATAAATCAAATATAATTAGATTATAATGTGAAAAAATTATAAATTTATAATGTAATAAATTAAAATATCATATTACTTTGTATGTTTCCCCACAACTAATCATGAGCACATATCAATGCTTCTAATGTATCAAAATGGAATTTACTACGTTGTGTAGATAAAAACTGACCATTGATACTAAAAGTTAACTTTGAAGCATCAGTGGATATAAGTATACCCAAGAAATCTCTAGTGATTCTTTGCAAGATTGGGTATTTTAGCTCATTTGATTTCCACCTAGCCAAGATATCAAATTCTTCATCTAAAATAACAATTAAAACTAGTTCTTCCATGTATAAGTCTAATTTTGACTTCATACATGTAAATGTAGAATTTTGATGCACAAATTAAGTAAAATTACTCTTCCAATCTCCCTTTTTCCTTATAGAGCACAAATTTGTCAAAGTGGTTGAATCATTTAATTAGTTATTGCCTTTCAATTTAGATTGATATTCTTTTACCAAATCTTGACAAAGAATTTGCACATTTTGTATTTCATATGGAGCTTCATTTCCATACATGAGAGGGAAAAAATAGTTCAACAACATCATTTTATATCTAGGATCCAAAACTATGCCTACTGCTATCATTGCATTAATCTTACGCTAATACTTATCAAACTTGTCAATCATATTTTAGGCCATGTGTCTATTGATATCATTAGAACTTTGAAGCCACTCTTTTAATGACGACCTAATTTCACAAATATTTGGAAAATAGATATTCATTATAGGATACATGGTACTAGAGAATAATTTAGTCACACTATTGAACAATTCTAACTTCTCACATGTTTGTTTTCCCATATTCTAATTATCATAAGAAAGTGTATTTTTTAAGTGTGGGTCATAAAGTTTCATACGATCAAATATTTCTTGAAATGGAATAGCCATAGAGAGCATTAGGTAAGTAGAATTTCACCTAGTTCTGTAATCAAGTGCAAGCTTTTTCAAATAAGGAACATTAAATTGAAAACAAGTTTTTTAAAATTTCTCTTTCCTTTTTGGTGTTGCTGACCAATATGCAACACTGGACCTAATTTTTTCAATAGCCTTAGATATTATTAACAAACCATCCTTCACAATCAAGTTCAATATATGAGCACATAATCGCATATGAAACAATGACCCACCCAAGATAAATCAAGCTAGAGGAATTTTTGCAAAAATTAATTGAACTATGGCATCATTGTTGCTATAATTATCAATAGTGATAGTAGATAATTTTCTATCCAAATTCTAATATGACAAACATTCAACTAAAGCATTATAAAAAACCTCAACAGCACGTGGAGCAGGAACATAAATAAACCTAATACATGTGACATAATAAGCAAATTATTAATAGAGAAAATCATATACATTATGGAAGTCATCTATTACTATAGTTTAGTGGTTACCTTAAAATTTAACTTTGCAAGCACCAAGAATCATCAACAAAGTGTGTAGTAATTGCCATATAACCTTTGTTTTGATTGTTAGAAGCCTACATGTTAGTAGTAATTACAATCCAGTTATGAAGCTTTGCTAGCATAATCATTGTCTTTGTTTGTTCACTTTCATAAATCTTTAAAATGTCATTCTTGATTATATAATGAGAAACTGATTTGAACAATGGTTGAAGGCAAGAGATAAATCTTTTAAAACCAATGTGCTTAGCCATTGAAAGTGGATATCCATGCAAAATGATCATTGTAGCAAGTTCTTTTTGTTAGTGTATATGCCCTAAAACCAATCATATTGATGATTGTAATTTTGAATCATGTTATTTTTAATGGCAATTTCAATTATTATATTTATATATATTATCTGCGTAATATATTTAATTATGATAATAACCTTAGAATAATTACATTTTTAAATGTCCCTAGTCATATATCATTGTGGATTAGGTTGCTTTGATATGTTAAGACTAGCATGTGTAGTGACTTATATGAGACATTAAGCTTACACATGAGTACAAGTAAGAGAACTTATATACTGGACCGACCTATCCTAAGAATACTACATGGATTGTTACATGAGTGTCATGAGTGATTCTTAGTAATCATTATTATTATGGTCCTTTGACCTGAGATCACTAAGGTTCCCTACATGTGAGTTTCATATTTTGATACTATTCTATCACTCATGCTTGAGTGAATACAAGGGTAGTTATTGGATATGTCACATATCATGCGGAGGGGTTTGTATGATCAAGATGGAATTTGTCCCTCCTATATAACAGGAGTAACATCTGTGGGCCCCTTGATTAAGTAAAGTTGAAAAAATGCATGGCCATACTTAAATGAATTGATATGGGATGTTAATTACATTTGCTTAAGTCAGCTTACTTAGGGATCAAGAAACCTCGAGATTGGACTATACAGGAATGACACGGTCCATGTCTCGTGCTCAATCTAGATGTTTAGGATAAAAGGATATAGATGATGATCACATATAAATGTTCAGTCGAATCACCGACTTTCTCATCACTTGAGTAACAATGATGTGTTGTTAGACACCGCTCATTATTTATGATCATTAATATGATTAATGATTATTGTCAATGTAATGAGAGCCTGAAGGGTCATACACTTAGAGCTTAGTGAATTTAGAATTAATGGACCAAATTGTTTGGGCCTAATACTTGGGAATTCTATGTTATAATTATAAGGCCCAGTAATAAGCCTACAATTATACATAGACCAAAGCCCAAATTAGCTAGGATTTTCTATACTCCTATTTAAATAGGCTTGTTGGGTAATAATAAGGTTGATTCATTATTCACGCATCCCATACAGCATAAAAAATCCCTAGCACCTCTCCTTGACCATAATCCTTGAAGAGACATAGCTAGCACTACGAGGATAAGGAGACAAATTCCAACCAGTGATCGCGAGGATGTTCATTGGTGATCTACTGGTTCGTGTGGATACCTCGGAGTCTTTGACCGAAAGGAAATCGAAGAAGTGATCAACGAACAAAATCTGAAATTATATAAAGGTATAACTTGAATCCTACATTCTAATTTAACATTTTGCATGGATCCGATGGTTAGGATCGATTTATTCCGCTGCGCTCGTATGGCTTCCGATCCCAACAGTGGTATCAGAGCTACTTGCAAAATGCTAAATTAGGATTTTGTTTGCTAATTGCGCGATTATGATGTTGATGAATTATTCTGTATATCACGTTTCAATGATTCCTAATTAGGATTAGGGTAAATTTGATTTCGTGCATTCTGGTTCAAGCAAACTCAATATATTAATTCTGATTCTGTTTTGAATTTGAACCTTATTTTGAATTCTGATTTAAATTTGAATGTGTTTTGTGATTAATTCTTGTTTCTATTTTGAATTCGAATTTGTTTCTGGATTTTTGATTAAAACTCAAATTAGTTTTTAGGTTTCTTTTTTTAAATTTAAATCTGTTGCAACAATTCTGGATTTTGATTCGAATTTGAGACTAATTTTTGGGTTTTGTTTTAAACAGAATCAAAAGAATTAATTGCGTGAATCTGTTTTAATATATGAAAGACATTTTCTGATTAAAACACAGATTCTGTAATGAATCAGAATTAATCAAATTAACTTCTTGAATCTTTTTCATATATGTGATATACCTTGCACTTAATGGCTGAATATGATTTTTCATGAAATTAATTATTGAATTTGTTTCGTATAAAATCTGTGAATTAATTGGATCTGTTTTAATATGATTAAAATTTATCCATTATGATTCTATCATAAATCAGATTTGTAAACCTGTGATTTGAATGTCAATAATTGTTGAATTGATTGATTAAAGGGGAATGTCAATTGTTGACAAATTGAATTGCATCTGAATGTCAGATGCAATCAATTTTTTGGGTTGGGGGCTCTGCCCCCTTAACCCTCTGGCAGGGGCACTGCCCCTTGACCCTGCATGCTAACCAGCTAGTAAGATCGCCATAAATTCTCTGCGTAGTACGATATTAAGTAATTAGTTAATTAATTCAGAATTAATTAATTCAGATTTTGATATTGAAAATATATTTGGATATATGTTTCACTTATCATGTTGTTTTGTTGCTTGATGTATGGTGCATGATTATGGCCTTTGGTTTTGTTGCAAATTTTAAATACGGCCTGCGTGTCGTGCCTTTCTATTACTTCTAGTTGTACATTCTTTTCTCATCTTACTCCCCTCGAATGTAACTCGAGGTTTCTTTATTATTATGTAATAATTTTATTGGAGCACTTGAAGTGGAAACAATGGAAGTGGAGATCAAACCATGAAGAAAGAAGAAGATTCTTAGGAAGAAGTTTTTCTTTCTTAGTTTTATTTGATATTCTTGAACTCTAGAATATCACTTAGGTTAGGCCATAATCATGTCACATTTGATTTATGTTTTATGTATGAGATGCATATAATGAATGTATGAGATACCTATGCTAGATGTATATGATGCATACTTAATAAACCAAGTACATAATGGTGAGATCAAATAAATTAAAATCCCTCAAACAAAATATTAAGTCAAAAAAAAAGAGGAGATGCCTTCCAATAATAGCACTCGTCAAGATCTTGATCGATTATAGGTGGGTTTGCCAAAGCAAAGTACCTAAAGTCTATTTTGGTAAGATGTGATGGGATAATAGTGATATCCAAATTGCTAATTATTAGGTCTTGACTTAACTGGGCTATACCAATAGGATTGAAGCCTAGAGGCATAGAGTTGGTTATGAATTCATGAGATGAATTTGAATAAGTGTTATTCATCCAACTATCTAAGAGTTGCATGAGATGTAATTGACAAAGGAGTTATCTACCTAAACAGCCATATCTTGGGCGATTAGCCAAAGCTAACTCAAGATTTGATAAAATATGGATCTTGGCCCACTAGAAAACCTTGACGATAAGGTTTTCTGAAATAATAGTGAGGGCTATTATTTTAAGAAAAATAGTGGGAGTATTATTTAATAAAAGACTTTATTAAATAAATAAAATACATTATTCTCATTTTGCATATTTTTCTGTTGTAGATAACCATGACATCAAATGCATCAAACTTATCATTGCAATATATCCTTGAGAAGGATAAATTGAATGGGATGAATTTTCTTGATTGGTATCGAAACTTGAGGATTGTCCTTAAGCATGAGAAAAAGCAGTATGTCCTAGAGCAACCTACTCCAGATGAGCCTGCTGCTAATGCTCCTTGAGCAGAAAAGGATGCTTATAAAAAGCATCTAGAAGATGCTCTGGATGTTAGTTGTCTCATACTTGCTACCATGAACTCTGAGCTTCAGAAGCAACATGAGAACATGGAGGCATTCAATATGATTGATCACCTTAAACAGCTTTACCAAGAGCAAGCAAGACATGAGAGATATGATGTATCTAAAGCATTGTTTTAGTGTAAGATGGCTGAAGGAATACCTGTTGCTACACATGTGCTTAAAATGATTGGGTACATCAATAGCCTTGAAAGATTGGGTTTTCGTTTACAGCAAGAATTGGCCACTAATATAGTTCTACAATCATTGCTCGAGAGTTATAATCAATTCATCATGAATTACAACATGAACAAAATTGATAAGACTTTGCCTGAACTGCTTAACATGTTAAGAACTGCTGAGCAGAACTTGAAAAAGTCCAAGCCCAATTCCATTATGATGGTTCAAAAGGGTAAAGGAAAGGGCAAGTCTAAGGCCAAGAATAAAAAGAAAAAGGACAAGACCGATGGAAAGTCCAAGTCAAGTTCCTCTGCACTGAAGCCCAAAGGTGGCATGGCCAAGGAAGAGCAATACTTCCATTGCAAAGAACCAGGACATTGGAAGCGAAATTGCAAGATTTACCTAGAAAAGCTTAAGAAGTAAAATGGAAGTGGGACTTCTAACTCAGGTATTTATGTTATAGAGGTTAATTTATCTACTTCTACGTCTTGGGTATTGGATATTGGATGTGGTACTCACATTTGTGTAAATGTGCAGGATCTTAAAGAAAGTAGATCGAAGTAGACCTACGCATTGGAAATGGAGCAAGAGTTGCTGCATTAGCTGTAGGGACTTATTATTTATCTTTACCTAGTGGATTAGTTTTGGAATTGGACAATTGTTATTTTGTACCTACTATTAGTAGAAATTTGATTTCTGTTTCTTGTTTAGATAAGAAAGGTTTTTCATTTATAATAAAGGATAAATGTTGCTCTATTTATTTAAATGAAATGTTTTATAGCAGTGCACAATTAATGAATGGTCTTTATGTTCTGGACCTTGAAAATCCAATCTATAACATAAACATGAAGAAGGTTAAAACTAATGATTTAAATCCAACCTATCTTTGACATTATCATTTAAGCCATATAAATGAGACATGTATCTCCAAACTCCATAAGGATGGATTTTTGGACTCATTTGATTTCGAATCATATGAGGTATGTGAGTCATGTTTATTAGGTAAGATGACTAAAGCCCTTTTTACTGGGAAAAGTGAAAGGGCTAGTAATTTATGTGGGCCTTATACATAGTAATGTATGTGGACCTTTAAACACACAAGCTAGAGGAGGTTATTAGTACTTCATTACTTTTACTGATGATTTCAATAGATATGGTTATGTATTTCTTAAGAAACATAAGTTTAAATATTTTGAAAAGTTCAAAGAGTTCAAAAATGAAGTACAAAATTAACTTGATAAAAGTATTAAAGTACTTCGATCAGATCGAGGTGGTGAATACTTAGACCGAGAGTTCCTTAATCATCTAAAGGAGTGTGGTATTGTATTGTAACTCACTCCACTAAGAACACCTCAATGGAATGGTGTTTCTAAAAGAAGGAATCAAACTTTGTTAGACATGGTTTGATTAATGATGAGTCAGGCTGACCTTTCAAATTCCTTCTGGGGACATGCTCTAGAGACTGCAGCTTTCACATTAAACCGTATTCCATCAAAATCAGTTCAAAAGACACCATATGAGATATGGACTGGAAAATATCCTAGTTTATCTTTTATGAAGATTTGGGGCTGCGAAGCTTACGTAAGACGTCAGGCTTCTGATAAACTTGAACCCAAATTTGATAAATATTTTTTCATTGAATATCCTAAGGAAACAAAAGGATATTATTTCTATAATCCAACTGAGCAAAAGGTGTTTATTGCTCAAACTAGTATTTTTCTAGAGAGAGAATTTATCTCTAGAAGAATCAGTGGGAGAAGAATAGAACTTGAAGAAATTCAAGATCAATGAGAAAACATTGAAATTGAGATGGAACTTGAGCCGATTCCACAACTAGTTGTGGAAGAACCTGCTCATGTAACACAGAACCCACGTAGATATAGTAGGATACGTCGTGAGCTTGAGAGATATGGATTTCTCATGACTTATCACGGTGATGTGTTGCTCATGGACTAAGATGAGCCCACAACCTACCAAGAGGCTATGATGGACCCAGATTCTAAGAAATGGCTAGAAGCTATGAAATCAGAGATGGACTCCATGTATTCAAACCAAGTTTGGACTTTGGTTGATCCACTTGAAGGGGTAAAACCCATTAGGTACAAATGGGTTTTCAAAAAGAAAACTAACATGGATGGTAATGTGTGTACCTTTAAGGGACCATTGGTTACAAAAGGTTTCAAACAAATCCATGGTATTGACTATGATGAGACTTTTTCTCCAGTTTTCATACTTAAATCCATTAGGATCCTTCTAGCTATAGCAGTATATTATGATTATGAAATCTAGCAAATGGATGTCAAAACTACTTTCCTTAATAGAAATCTTCTTAAGGATGTGTACATGACACAACCTGAAGGTTTTGTAAATCTTGAAAATGTTGAAAAGGTTTGTAAATTGCAATGATCTATTTATGGATTGAAGCAAGCTTCTCGAAGTTGAAATCTTCATTTCAATGATGCAATCAAAGAGTTTGGTTTCATCAAGAATGAAGATGAACCCTGGTGTACAAGAAGGTTAGTGGGAGCACAATAGTCTTTCTGGTGTTGTATGTAGATGACATATTACTCATTGGAAATGACATTCCTACACTACAATCTGTAAAAACTTGGTTAGGAAATTATTTTTCTATGAAAGACTTAGGTGAGGCTTCCTATGTATTAGGTATCAAGATCTATAGAGATAGATCGAGAAAATTGCTTGGCCTAAGTCAGAGTATATACATCGATAAGGTGATAAAAAGGTTTAGCATGCAAGATTCTAAAAGAGGATTCTTGCCGATGTCACATGGCATAAGTCTCTTAAGAATTCAATGTCCTTCCACAGAGTATGAGAGATAGCACATGAGTAAGATCCTTTATGCATCTGCGATTGGGTCTATCATGTATGCCATGTTATGTACTCGTCCTGATGTCTCGTATGCTTTAAGCATGACGAGCAGATACCAATCAGATCCCAGTGAAAGTCACTGGATAGTCATCAAGAATATTCTTAAGTACTTAAGAAAAACTAAAGATATGTTCTTGATTTATGGAGGTGAGGAAGGGCTCATTATAAGTGGTTATACTGATGCTAGCTTTCAAACTGACAAAGATAATTTTAGGTCGCAGTCAGGTTATGTATTTTGCCTTAATGGTGGCGCTATGACCTGGAAGAGTTCAAAGCAAGAGATAGTGGTTAATTCTACAACAGAAGTTGAATACATTACAGCATTAGATGCCGCAAAGGAAGCTGTTTGGATTAAGAAGTTCATCATTGAATTTGGAGTTATTCCTAGCATTGCTGACCTAATAGATCTCTATTGTGACAATAATGGAGCCATTGTACAAGCCAAGGAACCTAGATCTCACCAAAAATCCAAACATATACTCCGGCACTATCATCTCATGAGAGATATTGTTAACAGAAATGATGTCAGGATATGTAGAATACCGACCAATGATAATGTCACTGATCCACTGACAAAAGCCCTGACGTAGCAAAAGCATGATAGTCATATGGGATCCATAGGTATTAGATACATGGATGATTAGCTGTAGTACAAGTGGGAGATTGTTAGGGTATATACCCTAAAACTAATCATATTGATGATTGTAATTTTGAATCATGTTATTTTTAATGGCAATTGCAATTATTATATTTATATATATTGTCTGCATAATATATTTAATTATGATAATAACCTTAGAATAATTATATTCTTAAATGTCCTTAGTCATATATCATTGTGGATTAGGTTGCTTTGATATGTTAAGACTAGCACGTGTAGTGACTTATATGAGATATTAAGCTTATATATGAGTACAAGTTAGAGAACTTATATACTAGACCGACCCATCCTAAGAACACTACATGGATTATTATATGAGTGTCGTGAGTGATTCTTAGTGATCATTATTATTATGGTCCTTTGACCTGAGATCACCAAAGTTCCCTACATGTGAGTTTCATATTTTGATACTATTCTATCACTTATGCTTGAGTGAATATAAGGGTAATTATTGGATATGTCACATATCATGTGAAGGAGTTTGTGTGATCAAGATAGAATTTGTCCCTCCTATATAACAGGAGTAACATCTGTGGGCTCCTTGATTAAATAAAGTTGAGAAAATGCATGGTTATGCTCAAATGAATTGACATGGGATGTTAATTACATTTGCCTCAGTCAGCTTACTTAGGGATCAAGAAACTTCTAGATTGGACTATAGGGGAATGACATGGTCCATATCTTGTGCTCAATCTAGATGTTTAGGACAAAAGGATATAAATGATGATTGCATATAAAAGTTCAGTCGAATCACCGACTTTCTTATCACTTGGGTAACAATGATGTGTTGCTAGACACCGCTTATTGTTTATGATCATTAATATGATTAATGATTATTGCCAATGTAATGAGAGCCTGAAGGGTCACACACTTAGAATCTAGTGGATTTGGAATTAATGGACCAAATTATTTGGGCCTAATACTTGGGAATTCTATGTTATAATTACAAGGCCTAATAATAAGCCTATAATTATACATAGACCAAAGCCCAAATTAGTTAGGATTTTCTATGCTCCTATTTAAATAGGCTTGTTGGGTAATAATAAGGTTAATTCATTATTCACGCATCCCATACAGCATAGAAAAACTCTAGCACCTCTCCTTGACCATAATCCTTGAAGAGATGTAGCTAGCACTACGAGGATAAGGAGATGAATTCCAACCAGTGATCGTGAGGACGTTCATTGGTGATCTACTAGTTCATTTGGATACCTCGGAGTCTTTGACCAAAAGGAAGTCGAAGAGGTGATCAATGAATAAAATCTAGAATCATATAAAGGTATAACCTGAATCCTACATTCTAATTTAATGTTTTGCATGGATCCGTTGGCTGGGATCGGTTTATTCCGCTACACTCATATGGCTCCTGATCCTAACACTTTTGTCATAGCTTCTTGATTGAATGCATAATTTCTAACCATAATTGATTCACACGTAACTCCACTAGAACTTGATTTAGGCATAGTTCTAATTGTTAATTGTTTTGGATCTTTCACTTTTTGAAAGGGACATCTTCGAATATGATCGTGTAGATGTGTTGTACCCATCCTTATGTCACTTCCAAGCTTTTTTTTCTTTTTGGAAATTACTTTCCATTGCCTATTTATACTTTGTCTATGTAAATGATCCCAAACTCTTGATTTTAAGTCGTGTTTATTTAGACTAGAGGATCCTTTTGCATTTTCCTCATTTTCTACATCAATAGATTAAGATATATGTGACTACAACTCTTCCACTTTATTATTAATAGGATATACTTCCACTAGAGATATTTCTGGTTGAACTTGATTGCTTCGAACTAAAGTTAAAAGTGGATCCCTTAATGACATTTTGATACAATCATTTGAAAATGAAACTATTATTAAATGGTAGAGATAATTAAGAAACTATTAGTCTAATTATTATTAAAATCTAACTGTAGGTATAACAAATTTTGGCAAGAAAAATAACAATTGCTAAAGTACTTGGCTAAAGGATATGTACAACTTATACTTGGGAAAAAACCTTAAAGTTGTGACGAGATCTTATGACTTTAAATTGATATGGAAGCATAAATCTTCAAGTTTAGATCCTATAGTGCAAAGGTGTCGTTAACAAAGTCATAGTATGCACCTTTCAAGGTAAGTGTTTTCTTTAGAATTCCTTCTCTCATAAAAGGATAAGTCAATAGGTTCCCAAGCGATATATTCACAGTTTCCTACATTCAATTAAGGAATGGAAACCTTTATTAGTTGTGATTGTTCACTTTACAATGCCCATAAATTTGAGGCCTTTTATTTTGTGCCATATAACTTTAGCTCATAAAGACATGTACTATAGTATAGTAATTGTAGGTGTAAATGGAAAAGATCAAAATCACTAAATAGAGAGAAAACTATATATATTTTTTCTCAAATTTGAAGTAAAGCAGATTTACATTAAATTTTTTTGCATTCACAATCTCAATAGTTTAATTATATCCTAAGAAAAGCCATAACTACTTAAGAATTTCAAAGAAATTGCACTTCAGGTATAATTCATAAGTCACAAGGTTTTAGTTTTTTTCTTAAATAATGCAAAAGAACCACATGTAGGTTTCTACAACTAGTTAGCCACATAGCCATTATTGAGCTTTTGTGGCATTCATTCATAAGACAAAGATGATATAAGCTTGAAAGCCAAACTAAGACTGAAAAACTTAAATTATAGTAGAGCTAATAAGTAAAAAGGAATAGGCAAAAGTAACTCAAATAAATTAATAAAATGGAAGGAAAAATATTAGGAGGGTTCATGCAATATCCCATTTCCCATTTTTGAAAGTGAAATAAAATCTATGAAATTGCTCAACTCTTTAGAGGTCATAGATTGTCTTCACCAAACATATATGATTTTGTTTTTGTTTTTTTCTAACTTTTCTTCTAATAATTTCTAGTTTCTAGTCAGAATAAATTGTTCCATGCTTTCTTACTTCTAATTGTCAACCATGACTGCCAATTTGAAGAAAAGAAAAGTAAAAGGAAGGAAAAGTCAGATTTATTTACCTGCTAATTTGTTAATGAACTATCTTTCCTTGGAATCTCCACATCGTAACCTCTTTACGTATGGGTGGAAATGAAAGTGGTAACTAGGTAACAATAGAATGGCATGGTGTTATATATAGTAGTAGCAATGGCTTAACTGTGACAAGTGGTAATTGATACTTCACCAAGTGATGTTGTTTCTCCTCCTTTGGATCTTTGCCACTTTGGTGAACTTGGGTTAACAAAAGGGAAAGTAGCAAGCAAAACAGACAAAATGAATCTAAAGGCTAGCTATTAATGGCATATGCTCTGCATATTATTTTTTTATTTATGAAATTACTAAAATATATTTTTAATAGTATATTTTTTATATAATATAAAGGATAAAAATATAATCTTAATTATTCGGAGTATTGAGGCAAGGCAGTATAATATTGTCTTGTCCCCAAAAATTGCTTCGGGTTAAAAATTTACCTCACACCTTGCTCCATAGGGCAAAAATTTATACCAAATCTATGCTCTATAAGGCAAAATCTGTAGGGCAAGATTCAAAATTTGAAATCCTACCATCCTTATGTTAGTTGATTAATTGACATTTTAAAGCCATAATACTCAATGTGGAGAAGAGTTAGTTCTATAAAAATTTAAGATGACAAGTATTATTTACAATTAAAATCTGTTGTAACTTATACCTCAGTTTAGACTTAGTTGACATCTAAAGTTATATGAATCCCCACTTACTTTGAAAAGTGTGATAGATATATGCCTTGGCATCATCCAATCGATATTGATTAAATATGAAACCAAAGTATATAATGATAAAGTAGCATTTAAAAAAAATGAACAACTTAACATATTGGTTCAAATAAAGAATTGACATCATAATAATTTTTTACATTAGTTATTAAAGAATTGATATTGAAAAGAATGGAAAGAATTTGTTCAAGAAATTAGGGTATAGTTAATGCATTAAATTTTTTATAAAGTTGATGTCGTAATAGCTTTCAACATTAATTATTAGAAAATCGACATTAAAAGAGAGGGAAAGAACTAATTAAAAAAATTGGGATATAATTAACATATTAATTTTTTTTTATCAAACTTATATCTAACTTTTCATAAATAACTAATGTGTTTTCTTCTTATGAGACTTTAGATGTCGGTTCATAAAATAATCGATGTTTAAAGTTATAAGAGTATTGACATTTTTGCATATTATTTATAAAACATGTCTTCTTTTCTAATTATCATCATTTTTACTCTCCCTTTTATTTATTTCTAAGCTCATTCTCTATCTTTATCCAGCTCCTTCTATACAATAATATATCTCACATCATCCTCCATCATAGGTTAGTGAGCTATGATACTCCTTCAACTAGCATCGAGTATAAAATGGGTTCAAAACATAAAAGGCCTCTTTCTTGTTTCTATTTCTCAAATCTTCGTCTCTTCTGTTAGTTCTTTTTTTTTTTTTTTAAGAAATCTTCATTAATGAGCTACTGATACTTCTTTAACTAGCATTGAGCATGAAGCAAGTTTAAAACATAAGATGTGACTTTCTTACTATATATCAAATTTTTGTCTTTTTCATTTCCATCATTTTTTTATGTAAGTTTTTTAAAAGATTTTTATTTGTGTTTCATTTATGTAACATTTAAGGTTATATCTAAGTATTAGATGCTTATTATGTGTTTGACAAAGAGTTGCGAGGAAGTTTGAAATTGGCTAAACAATGACAAGAGATGGAGAAAAATAAAAGAAATTCATAAAAATGTTCATTTTTTCACAATTTCAAGAAAGGCAAATGTTTTGTACATGGATAGATATTAAAAAGTTACATATAATTGACATAATTTTTTTTCAAAATGGACATCTAAACATGAAATTATGACCTTTTAAAGTTTTTTTAATTCAAAATACATGTTTCTTGTAGGGAAGTAAAAAGCTAATATTAAAGAAATATTATATAAACATTTCACATTTGTGTGAAGTGTAAATAAAATAAAGTATATTTAAAAGAATAAATATGGTTCTTTTAGCAAAAAAAAAATTGACTTAGTAATCCTTTTTCACATTATTAACATGGAATGATCTAATATACAATGATACATGTTTGTATGTCGGGTAATAATGAAGATTAAAAGTCAATTCTATAATAATGATAGGTAGATGTAACAAGCAATCTACAACAAAATATAACCAAATGTAGTCATGCGAATTTAGTCCAAATGTTAGACAAAATAAATAAAACAAATTAATTAATACAAACACTTAGTTAAATGTTAATCAATATTTTCCACTTATTCATCAAATATAATCTAAATCCTACCATTAGCTAGGTTTAAACCCAAGGATGTATTGGTGGGTGTTCCTGACAAATGGCTGAGTGCTTTGCAAATATCAACAAATCATACAAATTAAACTATAAATGAACAAATCATGCAAAGAAACTTTGTTCTTACATTTAGACTAACAAGTTTTTCCTTTTTCACTATTAAATCAAAAAGTTGAATACTTTTTGCTAAATGCATTTAGTTTTATTTTCAATTCATTCACAATTACTTCTTTTACTCCTTACCTATGGCTTAGAGAAGTTATCTTACTAATACCTAGTATTTTCATATTTGAACATATAGATTCTTTCCAATTTGGTTCTTTTACAAAGGAGGTTGCACCATTACTTATTTTTTTTATAGTGGTAGGGAGAAGAATTAACCTAATATTCTCTTTAATCCACTTGTGGAATGCACTTAGTAGCCAACAATACAAGCTTTATGTTGTTGAAAATTAAGTGATTTATAAGTGGACCAAAAATGATTTTAGGTTAGCTAGTATCCTTACTACCACCAAAATCGACAAAAGTGCAACTTCTTTTTCAAAAGAACCACTAGGTATTGGTAGTACAACTTCTCTTAGCGATAGCCAAGGAGTGAGGGAAGTAACACTAAATAAATTAAAAAGAAAACTTAATGCAAAAGGGTTTGAAAGTACAACAAAAAGCATTTTTCATGGAAATGTTTTTCCAACTTGCATATATAAAAACTAAAGAAACTAAATCTAAAACAATTATTAAAATAACAAGTTTTAAAATATTAAATTGAAAAAATTAACTTAGATCAACCTCTATAAATAAAGTGTAAACTAGTAAAGATGGATATAATTTAGAATACACACTTTGTGGAACACTAATCTCTACCTAACTTTGAGGAGGGATAAATAAATATTACCTCATTAAAGTTTTATCAAATAACATAATTGATACATGAACTTTAAAATGATACACTTTACCCACTTAATCTTTGGATTATGTTAAAATTATTACTTTTCTATTAATTTCAACAGTATTGATTCATATGACACTCACATGTATCTTAAATTGGAATTTTGTTCCTTTATTTTTTTAGTATTTAACAAAGTCAATTAGAATAAGCTAACGTATAATTAAAATGAGAACCAATCAAAATAAATTGTCTAACTAAAATT